>NJPR01000061.1:15000-724863 GCA_002946385.1 Rutstroemia sp. NJR-2017a WRK4
TCTGAAGATTGTATAGAATATACCTTTCGTTATACTAATATACTCATCACTCGCTAATATAATATTATTAAGATGAATACTATATCGAATAGAAAGAAGTAAGAAGTAGTCTATATCGAGAGATTATAATCGATAGATTGAATAAAGTAGAAGAATCAGAAGGATAATTTTAAGGATATTGTATTTATTAATAAACTCTATATTAATATAACTAGAATAGCTATCTATAATTAGAAGTCGCTTTAATCTTTTCGCTTTAGGTTGAGAATATCGATTGAAAATATTGATTAACTAGGTTAAACCGAAGTTATTATTTAACTACTTATTTGCTAAAGCTTCAAAATAGTATATAAAATCTATTTCGATATCTTTTATCTAGAAATCTTGAAGATCTCCAGTAGTGTCTTGATAAATCAATATAAAAGATAATATAATTCCATTTATATAGATTCTAGCTAATAAACTTATAAATTCTCTTGATCTATCCTACTAAGTTTTGATTACTTTCCTATTACGAATACTTATCTTCTGAATTATATAGAAGTAGTCAGGATCTCGAATACTACTGGTCGCGATAATTAGTAGTATTATTGTAGGTTTATTATTGAAATAATTATATAGAGAATCGAATAATTATAATAATAGATAAATAAGTAGTAAATTAAATTGAGTACGAAACTTTATATACTAAGGAAAACTATTTAGTTATATAGATCTTCGTTCTCTACTATCCTATCAGTCCTAGTAATCCTAGTATACTAGGAATATTGGGACTACTAAGTCCCTATCTGAAGTTCTACTAAAGATATCTATAATTCTCTAGATATTATCTTTTTGATAGGTATCTTTCATCTTGAGATACCGGGCTTATTAAAGATATATTGATAATTATAAATACCTTTCCTATCTTTATACTAAGGGTAAGAGTATCTAGACTTTACTTTATTATATAATCTTTATATAATAGTTTATATCTACTAAATATAAATAGCTACTCTTTAAACCTAAGGTTCTCAGATATCGAAATATCTTAGGATTATAATATTTCCCTTAATTATAAAAACTATATATTATAATTCTCTTTATCGATCTTCTAATATTTATAAAGAACCTCTTCTTATTCCAATTATATATATTTCGAGGTTTTATATTATATTGATTGATAATAGTAATGTTATAGAATCGATTATATATTATATAACTATTATACTTAGTATCCAAATGAAAAATCCTTAAGTACTAAGTAGAGATCGTTGTTATATAATAATAGCGACTATAATAATTCCAAAGTATATAATAATAACTTTATAACTCGGCCCCTTATTTCCGTAGTTATTTCCGAGCTTACTAAGTTTATAAATATAAGCCTAGAAGCTTATTTATAGAAAATCAATCAACTATCATTTTATTATTTATATATCTAACTCTTTACTAATATAAAAGTTATGAACCCGGTCTATATATATATTTCTCTATATAACTTTTCATTAGCTTATTGAAAAGTTATTCTTATTCTTTATTAATCATCCGATTATTTTTACTTTATTCTACCAAAATTCTAACTATCGATTACAATATCACACCTTATAATACTTGAAGATGTCAAGCTGAGCAACCAAATATAATAGCCAATCTGGGTAATAGAACTCTAGAGATAATATCAGATCAACAATATTTGATATCTAGTTAATCCCGATTATATCTCCTATTCCGAACTAGATTGGTTAACTATTCTAGCTCCAATCCTACCTTCTATCTAGAAACTCCGAAATAATCTCTATAAGTATAATATCGCAGCTCTACCCTCTCTAGATATCATAATGAACAATACTGATGATCAGAGCGAAGAAGGTAGATAATATACTATAGCCCAAACCTTGTTATCATTAGAATATCCAACTATTGATCAGGTTAAGAACAAGTTCCTACTCTTGGAATATAAATATAAGAAGCTCAAAGCCGAATAAGATCAAAAATACAAAGTCTTTAAGGATATATATAATTAGGTCTCTTCCTCTATTCAATACTTATACCTGATTGATATTAACCAATAATCAGTCCAATCTAGTCAGATTTCTCTTAGGAAATCTGTTTTCATATTTAAAAAATATCTTACTTCTATCAATATTATTATAATACTCGATATTCAATTTCAGTACTATAAGGTATTTAAACAAACAATCCTTATATATACTATATCTCTAGATTAGTACTCCAAATAAATTAAAATCTATAACAAAGTACAAACTTACTAGCTCAATAAAACCAGAGGTTCTCTTAATATAATCAATTTTCTCAAGATAATTAAGGAATATATTCTTCTTTCCTAGATAGAATAAGAGCTTATTAAGGTCCAAACTAAAGAGTATCTTAGCAAACCAATTTATAATCTGGAATACTATACCCAACTCGTCGGTATTCTTCTCCAGAATATAGTCTATAATCCAAAGAATAAAGATATATATATTATAAATACTCTAGAGCTAAACCTAAGTTCTGGAAACTCAAGAGATAATTCTAATATATCTTAACAAGATACTAGAAGATTACGAAATGATAAAAACAAGAATAAGAATAAAAATAAGAATATAAATAAGAAAGAAAAGATCTTATATCTATATTATTCTGCTACTTAGTTCAAATTACCTGAAAATAAGTACTATTGGAAACTCGAAGATTATAGTATACTTCGAAATATATTATAAAACAAGAAAACAAGAGAAATATTTTCCGAATCAGAAATCAATCAAATCAAAAATCGTATTAAATCGTCTTAGTAAAGTAATCTCCGATAAAAACTCTCCGATAAAGGGATTAATATTATAGATATACTTATAACCAATAGCTTACCATCTCCATTCCCCGGAAAAATTATTAATACGATCTTATTATCAGCTCTTATACAAAATACCGATCCGGGTATATATACCACTCTATTGATTACTGATAAATATTTTCTTGCTAATTCGATACTTCTTAATAATTATAGAGCTATATATTTGATAAACGATATCTCACTCCTTAATAATAGCAAAATCGAGTATATTAAAGAAAATAACTATATTGAATATAGTATATTATCGCTTCCGATCGTCGGATATAATATTTATATAATCAAGAATATTATCAATAAAGTGAATAACAAGTATATTAAGAATCTTGTACTATCAAATATTACTTTTATACTTAGTTTCTATATCAATATTATTTCTGAATTATGATTGATGGACTTATATATATAGATATATAGCTATAATATAATACTAAAATATAGATCTATAAAGAACAATATAATTATAACTAGACTTCTATACAAATACAATCTAATCTTCTTGGAATATAAGTAAGTTGTTTCTTCTTATCCAAGTATCCAAAATAATATTTTTATAAACAATATTATAATAATATACCCTACTATAAGCCAATTTGTAAGAAATCGTTTTAAACAATCCTATAATCAAGTACTATCAAGATCAGATACAATGTAAATATAGTATAATCAAGTAGAATATCTAAGTGAAAAAGCTCTCGAGTATTTGATAGATAAGATAAGAAGTATAAGGATTAAAAAGATCAAACAAATTAATTATAAGTATTATATATATATATATATAAAGTAAGTTATTAATAAGAGTCTATTTGATCAGTAATCACTATAACTATTCTATAAGATTGTTTAGGATCTTTTCGACTTTCCAATAGTATATAATAGCTATATCTAGATTCTGTTAATCAAAGAAATATATAGTAGAAAGATCTTTGGGATCCCACTTATCTAGAAAACTTATATAGAAGTATTTAACACCATTATCAATTTTGAAGTATAAATAAAGTATTAATATAACTTATCTATATATATAATCAAGTAGGATAATAACATTTCTATAATCAGGATTAATAGCAATATAGAATTTCAGTACTGAGTTAAATTAGAAGAAATCGAAATAGAACTTTCTCTATCTTATATATATAAACTTAATAGTATTGTAGAGTAAGTAGAATAAGAAGTTATAACCAAATCAATTAAGATATAAATCTAAGTAAACTTATTAACAAAGTTATAACCTGAAATTATATAGATAGTTATTTATCTATATAATATAAGTCTATT
Organism: Rutstroemia sp. NJR-2017a WRK4; assembly: GCA_002946385.1. Lineage (NCBI taxonomy): Eukaryota > Fungi > Ascomycota > Leotiomycetes > Helotiales > Rutstroemiaceae > Rutstroemia > Rutstroemia sp. NJR-2017a WRK4. Next base: position 19,112 of record NJPR01000061.1, read on the forward strand.
ATAGATAAGGAGCTTTCGAATATCTAATAAGGTACTCGATTTATAGTTTAGATAGTATTTTAGATAATATAACTTTATACTGATTACTAAAATAACTATAGACTTATATCTAGACTAGAACGGAATTTACTATTTCGACTACCGAGTATACTCTCTTAATAAGGAAAGAGAATATAATAGAAGAAGGAAGTGATATAAAGTAAACCCAAGAGTATATATAAGTTACTTAATAGATTATATATCTAGAATACTGATCTATAGAATATAGATACTAAAGCTCAATTGGGTTGTTATTACTCGAAATATAATATTCGATAAGAAGATTATTTACTCTAAAGAAAAGGAGAAACTAGAAACTCCTAATAAGGTATATTTAGAAGAGATCTCACAAGTATTAGATATTATATTTAAGGAAAACCCCGATGGTTCAATTCTTGAAAATGACGATATAGTTGATCTTAGTATAGTTGCTATAAGGCTTATTCTTCAGTTAGCCGATTATATTAGGAACTATAAATAGGCCTCGGGGATAAATAATGATCAGGATAATACTAATAGTAAAGAATAGAGATCTCCTAGTAATCTATAGCCTAAAGATAACAGTCTATATTAGATAGATAGTAAAGATAGATAAAATATATAGTAATCAGGAGATCAGTCTATAGATCAAGAGATAGCTAGGATATTATCTATATCCGAAAATATTTATAATATAGAAACTACTGATCCTACTAGTATAAAGCAATCAGATAAAATAAATATAGATAGCCCAGAACCAAGCAAGTCTGGAATTATCGAAATATCGGAAAATAAGATACTTACTAATCTCGAGAATGAGATGGACTTCGAATATACTAGTCAGACTGATATAGTTTATAAAGAATATAAGTCGAGCTCGGATAACAAACCTCTTAAGATAGAACTCTTAAGAATTGAAGATACCCTATATAATCCTATATATATCCTATATGATAGTGACTAGCAATATAAACGGAAACAAATTGAGGCTCTATCAAATACTCAAATACGGATCGAGGTATTATTAGATCCTTCCAAATATAAATCAGATAAGCCCCTTAGTAATACTTAACCAACAAAACTACTAATAGATATATATAGTAGATAACTTAAGAAGTTTAAATTCGTAATTAAGATATCTATAAGAATATAAGATATACCTAAGAAGGTGTAATAAAAGGTTGGTCTCTTTATATATAAGCTATCCAGGTTTACTCCAAAGATCGAGATATATTAGTAAAACCGTCTCTGTACTCAGTATAATAGTAAGATGATCAATACCTTTATAAATACAGTTATTATATAAATATCTAAATAAGGTATTGATAAGCTTAATAAGTTTTATAAAGTATTTTAGTCTAATTAGCTAGATATAGATAAGAACGAAGAGCTTGACAACTATATAATATTCTATAATATAGTAGTAGTAACGATTACAAACAAATCTAACAAGTCTATATTAGAATCCATATAGCTATCCAAGATCTATTATAGCCAAATACCGAAACTACCTTATAGATACTATAATCTCCATAACTATCTATTAGGAGATATATTTAAGATAGATTGTAATAAGGAGATTAGTAACTTTAAAACTCGGAATATATAGAGAGAGATACCAATCAAATCAGCCCGAACTAGGCTGATTCCTCTCGAATAGATATTTACTTATAAATACAATCAGGATAGATATATTATATATTACAGATTACAACTTATAATAAGGAGAGACCTCCAAGCTAAAAATATAATCGAATCAATCTATATAGCACCATAACGAATACTATTCACATAACCAGTATACGGAATTTGGTGGCGAGCACTACGATCTGCAAAGTTATCGCGATCCTGGAAGTAAACATTGGGACCACGATAGCAGCGAGGAGTATCGGAAGTACTACCAGGAGCAGAAGAACCAGGTTGAAGATCAGCTTAAAGCTTAATCTCAGGAGCAGGAGAATTTTATTGTAAACCTCTTTATGATATAGAGGCAGATGATTGGACTTGGCGAGAATCACGACGAAGAAATGGCGAAACCGGAGGAAGAGAATTCGCAGAAGTCAGATTGTCTATATGATCAGGAACCGGAGTGAGCCCAGTACGAACACGAGGACCAAGTATAATAGTCGAAGGATCGATCCCACGACTTTGATCGAACCGAGACTGCAGGTGTATAGCAGCCTGTCTGTCCTGCTCAAAACATATTGCATCACCTCTCTCCCGCTCAATTGGAAGATCTGGACAAGTAAAAGGATTTTCAGGCTTATCAAATGAAACAAGCCCTGGACCTAAGCGTTGAAAACTTCCAATAGTAGGTAGCGCCGAGCCTTGACAACAATGCAGTCCAGCATCGACAAGATTATGAAAAAGAGTCTGCGAAACAACCGGAGGAGATCGCATATTTGTACCAGTCATTTGTATATTGATCAGTGTAAAACGAGGAGAATTTCCACCGCTCGGAGAACCCATCTAGATCATATACGAAAAGTTAGTATATGAATGATGTAAACAATGATCAAAACCAATGGTGAAACCCAAGGTGAAAACAATTAATCACCAAAACATATAAACCAAAGATCAAGATAGAGGATCAAACATTACCTTACTTATACTATCAATAAGATTATCTTCCTCATTCTAAGTAGCAGAAGGAGAGTCGTTGTTATCAACAAAGACCTTTCGGGATAACAAGTTCGCGCGACTCAGATAAGGGTGAGTAAGATATTAAACTAGCACAATTCCACTACGAAGAGAACGAGTACCAGTGATCATAGTAGTATTATAAGTAATAGGAACTGATATAAGACGCTTCATAGAACCAGGTCCATCAGGCATACCAAGTTCTGGAACATCACGCGAAGGAGTGCGACTATGCTTTTGACCAGATATGATAAAGATCAAGAAGCAAAACAGAAGAAGTGAAAAGATCAAAAGAATCAAGAAAGTACCGAAGACGGCAGCAGATATTGGAGATGATTATAGTGATGTAATAATAAAGAAGTGATCATGTTATATATAGAAAAGACGATCACTTTATACCCACCATATTCATAACAAAATTTACACACTAAGCCGATCTTCGAAAGCAACAAGAGGTAGGTACCGCGATTACTACGATTTTCGGCCTATATTCACCTTAATCGGGTCGTATATTGTATATCGGCATCGTTGATAATTCACTACTTTACCTGCTTCCTTCCTTTTGAAAATCAGGTATCAAGAGCACCTTCACAGGATCATATATACAAATTTACCTAATTACAAAGTATCTTACTGTCTAAAGATATACTGTAAGGTAATCCTGTTAGCTGAAAGGAAAAGGATTGTTAGAAAACCTACTATTTCTATCAACTTTTGAGGTAGATATTAGAGAGAACATTGATCTTATAAGTAAATATATACATACTTAGACGACCGAGTGAGTGCTATAACATATGTTCCGGTCGCTAATATATATATTGTAGAATAATACACCCTGATCTGCTTCCCTATATTTAGCCTGAAGGATTTAGATCTGATTTGGGACTTATTTCGTTTGTTACAATATATATAAGATATACCACTGATCTGATATTTTATATATATCGTTTCCTTTGTTTCACAGCTCAGTACCTGAGCTAGGGGGTATATTATAGAATCGATTATATACTATACGACTACCGTACTTAGTACCTAGGTGAAAAATCCTTCAGTACTAAGTAGAGGTCGTCGTTATATAGCAATAGCAACTATAATAATTCCAAAGTATATAACAATAGCTTCATAACTCGGCCCCTTATTTCCGTAGTTATTTCCGAGCTTACTGAGTCTATAAATATAGGCCCAGAAGCTTATTTATAGAAAATCAATCAACTATCATTTTATTATTTATATATCTAACTCTTCACTAATATGAGAAGTAATAAGCTAAATAGAAAAGGAAGGGTTAGCTAAAATAATCAAGAGTTAATTAAAAGGTAATAACAATATAAAAAGACTCTAACCAAATTATAGAAATATTGAAAATACTAAATAGAATTAGTTTTAATTTATAAATTATCGATATCACAAAGATACCGACTTTGAAGAATATCTTTATAATACTTTACAAACTTAGCTATCCAATTCTTATTAATAATATCTTTTATAATCTCTTCTATAAGGTTTCTGATAATACGATTTATAAGAACTATAAACTAGATCGAAAGCTTGTTAATTTGAGAGATAAGAACCTATTCTTACTCTATATTAAATTATTAATAATATATAAAAGTAGCTTTCTTTCTCGAGATAATTAAGTCTCTATATCGATAAGAGATAGTAATATAAGATAATTTATAATCTCTAGCAACTTTACTATAATTCGGATATTCTTATTTATTCAAATTAGTAAATACTGATTATATACAAACTTCGTAGTTGAGTTTATCTATAGTTGAAAGTTATAATTATAGTAAAAAGTATGATTTTTTGAGAGATATTTTGAAAAGAGATATATTTTAAACCGGGATATAGTTTAAAAAAGTATTTTAGATAAATTTTTTATATTTTTAATAAAGTTGTTTTCAGATTTTCTCTTATATAATAACTATAGAAATATTTCTATAAATAATAATAATTTACTTTATAATCAAAACTAATAATAATATTATTATATCTTATTTATTTTTAATATAAATTAGATATTTGGAAATACTATTATAAATTCGTATTAATAAAGTTAATTTAATATTTTATATATTGCTAGATTTACTAGTTTTCCTATTCTATCTTTCAACTTTTATAATAATCTATCTTTATTTCTATATTATAAGAATTGATAATTGTTTTTATAAATAAATCAATATTATAATTTTGTTTTTCTCTAATTAATAACTTCCTAATAAGAATCTTCTCTAATTAGTTATAAATCTAAACTTCAAAATTAGTTTATCAAACTTAATATTTTTAAAATGAAAACTAAAAAAAGAAAGAATAATCTAAAGAATAAATAATAAGAGAAAAATAATCTTATTAATTATAATCCAAGATACTTAATTCTATATATTTATTATATTTTAACTATTATAAAGAATATTAGGAAAGATTATTATTATAACTATATTGATTAGAACTAGATAAAGTATTACTAAGTTTATATTTCAAAGAAATATTATCAAATTCTTTATAGAAATTAATTATTAAATATTTCTAATAACTTACTTTATTTATCTAAATATAGAATTAATAATATCTTTATTATAAATTTTATTAATTTCAATATTATAATTCTAACTAATATTCTTTAATTAGGAATTCTATAATACTTATATTTATTAATATATTATAATCAAGAAAGTTGGTTTTAAAGAATATATTAAAGATTATAAGATTGATAAATTGAAATAGATTATTTATAATTTTTATAAGATTGTTATTAAATTGGAATATCCCAGTTTTGAAAATAATTTTGAAGAAGATAATAATATTGATAAAAATAAAGAAGAGAATAAAGATAAAGATAATAATAAGTTCTTTAAAAAAGAAACTTTTATCAAAACTTATTTTCAAAATATCTATTAGAATATATATATTCTAATTACTTCTTTATTTTATTAATTTTAATTTACTTTGATATTTTCATTAAATTGTTTTTAAATAAAGATTCTAATTCAAATATTTTTATTTTATACTTTTCTATCTATTTAGAAAAGTAAGTCGATATATTTATCTATTTCTAATATAATTAGAAAGTTATCTTTTTTCAAATTTAAGAAAAGAGTTTTTAATTATTCTAGTTTTATAAGATCTTCTAATTATCAAGATTATAATTCTATTTATAATTCTTCTAATAAGTCCTTTTTTAACTTTTTTTATAAAAATTCTTTATTATAAATATTTATCTTTTAAATTATATAGAAATAGTTAGAATCTTGAATATTACTAATTATAATAATTAGTAATATTATTATAGATTTATTATTTCTCATGTTAGTAAAGAGTTAGATATATAAATAATAAAATAATAGTTGATTGATTTTCTATAAATAAGCTTCTGGGCCTATATTTATAAGCTTAGTGAGCTCGGAAATAACTACGGAAATAAGGGGCCGAGTTATAAAGCTATTACTATATACTTTGGAATTATTATAGTTACTATCGTTATATAACAACGATCTCTACTTAGTACTGAAGGATTTTTCACCCAAGTACTAAGTATAGTAGTTGTATAGTATATAATCGATTCCATAACATTATTAATAATAATTATATAAGGAATCGAATAAATATAATTATAATAGTAAATAAATAAGTAATAATTATTATTGAATATAAAGCTTTATATATTAAAGAAAACTATTTAGTTATATAAATCTTTATTCTTTACTATCTTAGTTATTCTAGTTATTCTAATTAGCTAAGTTAATTAAGATAACTAAGATAGTTATATTATATATTTTGATAATTAAAAGTTTTACTAAAGATATTATTCTTTTCTTAAATATCTTTATAATAATAAATACTATTTCTCTAGAATATTTTCTATTCTGGAAATATTTATATTATAAAATACTCTTTATTTATATATACTTATATTATTATAAATATATATATTATATTATCTAGATATAATAAATTAGTTTTCCAAATATAGATAGCTATTTTTTAAATCTAAAACCCTTAGTTTATATATAATTATAGATATAATATCTTATTTATAAGAAATATAAGTTTATTTTAATCTTTATAAATATCTTTATAATTTTTAATAATTATAAATTAGTAATTTATATTATTCTTAAATAAATTATTTTACCAAGATCGAAAAGATATATTAGTAAAGAGTTAGATATATAAATAATAACATAATAGTTGATTAATTTTTATAAGTAAGTTTCTAGATCTATATTTATAGGCTTAGTAAGCTCGGAAATAACTACGGAAATAAATGATCGAGTTATGAAATTATTACTATCTACTTTGGAATTATTATATTCGCTATCGCTATATAACGACGAGCTCTACTTAATATTGAAGGAATTTTCATCCGGGTATTACATACAGCAGTCGTATAGCATATGATCGATTCCGTGACAATCTTAGTATACTAAAGCTCTTAATTAAGTATTTTATTATATCAAGATTTTAAACTAGTTTCTGAAAGCCCGCAATCTTCTAATAGAGATGTAGATTTATCCATACATCGTCACTCAAGTCCTTTACCCTTTCGCCATCCATAAATCCCGGGATATAAGACGCACCTATCAAATAATATCCATGCTCGTCTCTTTTCCGCAAAACCACTGGTACACTACAGCCACGAATCAAACAAATGAGATCTCCGTTCTGGGAATCAGCAGGCGTCCACCCAATATAACCACCAAGTGTCGTTAACAATTGAAAGTCCATTTTCAGCGTGTATTCGATATCATATATGACTGAGTATTCATTTGCACAGTCAAGACGATACCACATATCTGAAACGCCGCCAGCCAGCCGTAGAAAAGAACTATGGCCCAGTTTCGTGGCCAGAATTTTCCGAAATGGTTTGTAAGACCATTTGAAATTCTCTATCCACTGGCGCAGAGTATGGCCATGTATCAGAAGGTTCTCGTTGTGATTTAGCCAGGAGAACACAGCCGGTGCGAGGCTTTCCGTGATTTCACGCATTTTCGGCGACCATAAATTAGTCAAATAATCTTCATCATCTCGTATGAGCGACCAATTGCCGCAAATGGTGAATGTCCTCCAAAGTGCATGAAATATCCCTGCTTTGGTGCCATATGGATTTGGGAGAGAAGCACTTTCATGCCCTGAAGATCTATCTGTCGTTGCCATTTCTCTAGTGGCTACAGGACTGGAACTTAACGTATAGACCGAATCAATCACGATTCCGCTGACCATGGCAACTGAACCTTCAAATTTCACAATCGGCCGAGAGCCTGGTGTTGCGTCGAAACGTGAGCGGTTGGTAATCTTTGGATTCAACCCTGATGGGGGATTTAGGGCGGTATCTAGATCCCGAACCGGAACTCTAGCATTTCCACGAAGGTATCGTATGTGGAATGCATTTCGCAGACCTTTCATGTCGGTCCAAATGGGTACCCATGATGGCATACTACTTTCCCCCCTGCAACCCTGACCGAGGAGAGGAAGAATATCGAGCGAGCGAAAAGAAGACACAGCTGAGATTGTCATAGCGATAGAGACCTCTGCAAGCGTTAGTTTGTAGTTGGGAGACGAGACGAAGTTAGCGCGATCATATGTCAGGCCAAGAAGAGCAAAAATCTTATCTCTAGCATCCGTTGCTAGAGCCGCCCAGCTCTGATGGAGTGCATCTAATAATGCCAGAGATTTATCAGCATAGGCATTCTCATGGAACACTAGCAAAGTGTTGAGACTGGCATAACGAGTAACCAGAGTCGAGTCGTTCGATTGCTCGGGCTTTGTTGCTAGATTCCAGAGTCGGATCGCTTTAGTGACATCTACCCATGTGACCTTCTCTTGTCCACACTGAACAATGACTTCTCTTGCGACAGTAATTTCTTGTATCACCCAGACACGTCTCCAGTAAGGTCGATCCAAAAAGCTTGAGAACGCACTCCAGCTTTCTCTGTCCCTGGAAAGGCTCATGTCCACCTCCGCCAGAGCCTGAGCCTCGGCCATAGTTTTGGTTATGAAGTGATATTTCCCGGCCTTCTCATAAGGTCCAGGCGCAGAAACCATGCCATCAAAGATATGTGCGAGATTTTTGATCAAGATTATAGCCCCGTCAGAGCCAGATCCTGCGAGACCGGTCCAAGCAACAACCTTTCTCGCCCTTTTGTAGATATATGACATCCGGAGAACTTGTTTACTTCGCTCTTCAGTGTCTTGCTGATTGATGCAGATAGCATCGGCCCAGAGTCTGACACACCCATCCGCCCGAAGCTGCCGCAGAGCGGCCTCAAGATTTGAGGTGACTTGAAATTTTCGTCCGTCGATAGAGATCGATTGCGTTTCTGACTGGTCGCCCCAACAGTACGACAAAGCGGTGTACGACGGTGGATTGATCAACGAGACGTGTTCAATGGTAATGGAGACCTCCGCGCTGTTCTCTCCCGCGAGCGATATAAGGCGAATCTCGTCGTCGTCAACATTTAGAGGTTGATAAAGCATGTTTACTGGTTCTATTCCATAAGATTTCTTTGAATATGGAGTAGATTCAATTTCCAAACTCGAAATTTCGTTCTTGATAGCCAAACCCCTCCCCCGCACCTGAGGCAGGAATAGAAAGAAAGATTTGACCAGCACGTTATCGCTAAACCCGGAACTTCGGAATGCCACTTGCCTCAAGAAGGCAGCTGTCAGGAGCCGGAACTTCTTTCGTTTCAGCCTTAGTGCTGATTTTGTAGGCACTGGCTTCGGCGTACAGTACTACTCAGGTCAGGTCCTAGGGTCGTTTGCATAGAGAGGCGGTTAGCTAGGCTTAGTCGCAGTCGTGATTTCAAGGAAGTGTCAGGATCAGAGTGCACGTGCACTCTGATCTTCAATGGCTAATGTCAGCCACTCAGGCAGGAGGCTTGTTGTTGTCACGAAGGATTAGAGGTGTAACGTCTCGAAACCTGAATTGTGGTTCAAGTGCCTGGGTTTTGTTTTATGCAGCAATCCATGGCCAATCCTTCAGATGGCCGGCCAGCGGAAATGAATCGCAACACGCTATGGTTCAGAGTAACAAAGCTAATAATATAGTTATCCGAATGAACAGTCGCGTAGTCACGTGTCGTTGCGCTAGGCAAGGCGCAGAGGGGAATCAGCCCTATGTTCCAGAATCCTTTCTCTTCACGCATAGGAGTCCTGGTGAAACCAACTCTGATCAGTGCTTGTAAGTTATCATAAGCACGGAATAGTTAGGTAACTCTAGAAGAGACGCAGCGCGGAATCGCCGTTGTAGTCTGCGGCCATCAAGGTATTGAACCGGACGAGCATGCTAGAGGATTCGAGCTGCAGGAGGCGCGATCAGGTCACTCTAGCCAGCGCTTGCAACGAGTCCAAAGACTTGATAAAAGATAGCAGGAGTATTACCGTGCTCAGCAGTCTTCAAGTCGCGTCCATCACGCAGAACAGCACCCGCTCATGAATCAACTCTCGAGAGACGTACCACCTTCCGTAGAAGGCGAGTGCTATAGACTTGATTGAACGCTAGAATGGCATCTACGACACTTACTTACCTCTATGAAACCGATACCTACCTACCCTCTACAACAACACATCTCCAAGCCTCCTACCAAACCCAAGATGGCGACGAAGAAACACAGATATGATGAAGACAGATGGGGCACGAACTTCAATGTTACGTGAGACGGCAGAGACGAGAAGGTTATCAATGGCTACATTATGTGGCGCATGGAGAACTACGAGACCGAGGGATATACTGGGGAGTAGGATAGTCAAAGGTGTATGTGTTTTTCTCCGCTATTCTCTTACTACTTTCTACCCAGTACTGTTGTTTGCTGCTGTCTTTATACAGGTATTAATCTAACAAAACCCCCAGACAATCAACCTCCACCTCAAAACCCACCCACCCTCACGCTCTCCCTCTCCCCCACCACGCCCCTCCCACTCTCAACTCTAACCTATCTCCGCACGCTGCTTAATGCCTGTCTAGATACAATCGACATAACCCACTAGACAGGCGACCGACACTCTGCAATCTTTATCTCCTCCCCACTCCGCCTCTTACACGGCCTCCTACGCGAAGCACTCGAAATCCTAAACAGGCCGACCACAGCCTCCCTCTCCCCCGATATCGAAGAACTCGAAACCTTAACCCCCTTCCAAAAACTGCCTTAGTACGAAGCCCTTGTACCAACGGATTCACGCCTCCTCTCCCCACGAACCTGTCTTTCCATAACACGCTACATCAGCAGACTTCCACGCTATAGCTTACGATCCGCAGCCTAGAGCCAATAAGCTTGTAGCCTAGTCTAGGCTCGAAGTTCGTGTAGGTGATTGCGCAACAAGGAGGCTAGAGCATAATAAGATGGATAATAGGTTTTTGTGGAGGAGGGAGGAGGCCAGGGTTAAGGAGAAGGTAAAGTTGGAAAGTATGGTTGATCCCGTGGTACTGAGTCTTGGGAGTAAGTTGTTAAGTTTGGAGGGGATGGTGGGGCTGGGGAGGGTTGTGTTGGCTACTGTAAGGGGCGTTAGAGGAACGGAAGTGGGGGAAGATATGAACGGGCTTGAGGGGGAGTTAGATATAATACCCATAGAAGTTTTCAAGAGCGCCAGTTCCTTTTAACAACGGTGCTTCCGCCAAGTCCTAGCACATGGAGTAACTACGATCTCAGGCTGAGTGTCCCAGATGAACGGCTAGCTGATTTTGCTATAAGCCCAATGTTCTTCGGTATATGGCGGCTCGGCAAGACAGGCGACACATATTGAAACAATGTGACGATAACTGAAAGGAAATTTCATTCACACGGTCACTTCTCTTAATTTCATAATGCGATATACAATCCTTCAGACCAAAATTGTATCCCAAATGCTATTCCCAGCACTATGATTTTATTCGTGTCGCACAAGCCGTGGCGAATATTTGGATCAGCAAACCAGTCGCAACATCGCGAATATTGGTGTGGTTGTATTTTGAAGCTTTGCCTCAATTAATTTCACGAATTTTCTTCCTGTCTATGCATGCAGTGTAGTCGACGTGAGTATTGGTAACGATTCAAAGCTCGAGACCTGGTAAAAGACAATGAACTAGAGGGGGCTTGAGGGTGATAAAGGTTGTGGGGATGGGGAATTGCATAGGGGATATCGATTAGTGGTTATATAGTATAGTATAGATTATCGGAGAGAGGGAGATAAAGGGTTTGTAGTATCGGTACGATAGGCACTAGCTGGTAGATATTGAGGGAAAGACTATAGGACTGAGATGGTAATGAATTGTAGTAATAAGTAGATTAGGAATGGTAACCCAACCTATTAGCTATCACGAACTCACGGATCCTTTTCAAATATATATTACCTCTATTAGGTGAATTATATATAAAGTAGATAGACTAGTATTATGACCCCAGGACATTTCAATGCCTGAGGACCTTAGGCTCAAAGGGTAGCCATCTGTATTCAGTAGGCATGAACTATTGGACGAAGATTATATGATAAAGTAAAGTCTAGGTATTCTTACCCCTAGTACGAGGATAGGAAAGGTACCTACAATTATCAATATACCTTCGGTAGGCATAATATCCCAAGATGAAAGATACCTGTCGGAGGGATGGTACCTGGAGAATTACAGGTACTCTTAGTAGAACCTTAGGCAGGGACCCAGTAGTCCCAGCATTTCCAATATACTAGGACTGCTGGGACTGATAGGATAGTAGAGAACGAAGGTCTATATAACTAGATAGTTTTCCTTAGTATATAGAGCTTTGTACTTAACTCAATTTACTACTTGTTTACCTACTATTACAATTATTCGATTTCCTGTGTGATTGTTTTAACAATAAACCTACGATAATACTACTAGTCGTCGCGACTAGCAGTATTCGAGATCCTGACCACTTCCACATAACTCAGAAGATAAGCATTCGTAACACTTTGAGCACCTTTGTTGCTTCACATACCGAATCGAAATGGCTACGAATAACGCTACAGCAGCTGGGCCCGTGAACCAACTTCCGGCCCAAGCACCTGCTGTAACTCCAGCTACAGCTACGCCTCCAGTAGATCCCGCCGGTGACACCAACATGAATACGGGCGGCGCAGACAGCGACAGCGATAATGACGAGCCTAGGGAGTTGATACTCCAAGAAACGCTTAAGATTGCATTGCCAGACAAATACAGTGGCAACAGAAAGGAATTGGAAGTCTTCCTTCTACAACTAGGAATGTACTTCAGGTTCAATGCCGACAAATTTACCACCAGGGACGCAAGGAGTCTCTGGGCCGCCTCCTACCTTAGGGGCGAAGCGGCCAAGTGGATCGAACCTTTTCTAACCGATTACTTTGAAAAGAGCCCGGACGCCAGCGCAATGATAGCAACTACAGTCGATATATTCAGAAACTTCGATGGATTCCGACGAGAGATAAGACGAGTATTCGGAGACATTGACACCGTAAGAACTGCGGAAAGACGACTTCTCAGTCTTCGACAGATAGGATCAGCAATTAACTACGCCACGGAATTCCGCAAGTATGGTAACCAGACCAATTGGGGAAGCGCTGCGTTACTCAGTCACTACATACTAAGACTGAAGAACTTTATCAAACTAGAACTGTCTCGAAGAGACCCGATCGATAATATGAACGATCTAATTGAAGAAACCGTTCGTATTGACAATCGAGCGTATGAATTCCAACGAGAAGTGCAATTCACCGCCAGAAACCAGCGTTACCAACCAAATAAGAAGCGACCACGTTACTCCAAGAAGCAGTATGCTAGGGAAGAGACTTATGGTGACCCTATGGAGTTAGACGTTATGAGTTCAAAAAACAATCTTTCCCAAGAAGAAAAAACCCGCAGACGCGAAAAGAAGCTTTGCTTCGAATATGGGTTTCCAGGACACCAAGCCAGAGACTGCCGAAAGAAGTCCCAAGGGGCGAAGCCCAAGAAAAACACCTGGAAAAAGGGAAAACAGCTTAAGACCATGGTAGGCAAGGACGATGGCCAGGCAGCGCCTAGGCACCAACTAAGCATGATGAGCAGTCAAGGGACTTCTCAGGAAATAGATCATGCGATACTATCGTGGACCGCCTGCTACAAGGACTCCTGTCTAGTACACAAGGGAGACAAGGATGGAGCAGGATGGTACCCAAAGAAGCCAAGCAAGAAAACAATTAATCAGGACAACCCGCCACGACAAGGCGAGGTTTGGTTCCTAGAGAAAATCAGTGATTACGGAACCAGGTCTTGGAGACAAAAGGAATTCGCAGGCTTATCAGGAAACAACGGACTCTGGAACGACACTCGAAATGTCCAGGGACAACCAATTGTAGGTCGTTACTACAAATTGGAACTTGAAGTCGGTTTTACCAGGGTGTGGCGGGAAACTCGAACCCAACAGGGTTTCAAAGAGTTCTACCAGCCAGAACCACCAAGTAACGAGGAGACTTGGGAGGTTATTCATCAGTATAGTCACAAGGACCATAGGACGACTTTGTTACAAGATTTAAACCTACCATAACGAGTGGTGATTCAGGTATTCAGACACGAAGTACCAACGGAGTATATCGATATTCCCACAGGAAGAATCCTATAAGTAAGAACCGGAACGTACTTAAGTACGGTTTGGGAAGACGTGATCGATACTCAAAAAAGATTTTTTGGTTTCATGAAAGGCAGCGAGCCTAAGATCATCAACAGAAACCGGAAGCGAGCCAATCAGGAATGACTCGCGGGAAAACCAGCTAACGAGCTGAAGGCTACCCAAGGGATAGGACAGATCCTTTATGAGGTACGCGTAAATGGGCATCTGCTCCGAGCCATGGTGGACTCGGGAGCGACAGAAAATTTTATAGCACCAGAAGCTGCGGCATCAGCAAAATTGCGAACCCTCAAGAAACCAGTTCCGTACAGGCTTCACCTTGCCGACGGGCAATTAGCCAAAGGGGATGGATTGGTTCAGTACGAAACGCAAGAATTTGAGATGCAGCTAGGTCAGCATTCTGAGCGGATAAAAATGGATTTAGTCCCACTAGGAGGACACCAGATGATTCTGGGAATGCCATAGTTAAGGAACCATAATCCGCATATCGACTGGGTCACAATGACTATACAGTGCGATAAGTGCAAGTGCAAGAAGAAGTTTGCGCGGGGTCTTGCGAGACCGACACCCGGTCAGGAGCTGAAGGCAACAAGCTCACCGAGGTTGGATACCCTAGCCCAGGATCCCTCACTGAAGGATATACCAGTACAGTACATGAAATACGCCGAGATCTTCAAGGAAAGGCCGACGGAAAGCGCCTTACCAAAGCATCAGCCTTGGGATCATAAGATAAAATTGGAAGAAGGAAAGGAACCACCATTCTTGCCAATCATACCACTATCGGAGGAGAAGCTCAAGCTGCTTCGCGAATACCTCGACGAAAATTTAGCAAAGAGATTCATCAGGGAATCCGCTTCACCCACAGGAGCGCCCATCTTCTTTGTACCAAAGAAGGGGGATGAGAAAGGTAGACCAGTTATTAACTACCACAAGCTCAACACTATTACTATCAAGGATCGATACCCGTTGCCATTGGCCAGTGAGCTATAAGATCGAATCGGGAAGGCTAAATATTTCACAAAGTTGGATCAGTATGCAGGATTCAACTTAATCCGAATTAAGGAAGGAGATGAATGGAAAACGGCATTTTGTATATGATATGGATACTACGAGTACCAAGTCATGCCCTTCGGGCTTACCAACGCACCAGCAATGTGTATGTGATTGGTTAACAACTTGTTAAGAAAGTACCTCGACAACTATTGTGTAGCGTACCTAGACGACATCTTGATCTTCACCGAAACCCTCGAAGAACATATCAAGATCGTACAAGAAGTACTTCAGATTTTAATAGATGTAGGCATCCTACTGAAGCCTTCGAAATGCGAATTCCATATTACCGAAACCGAGTTTTTAGGATATATTGTAAGTACGATAGGACTCAAGATGAGCCCAAACAAGGTAAAGGAAGTTCTAGAGTGGAGACAACCCACTACCGTCAAAGAAATACAGTCCTTTCTAAGATTTGCGAACTTCTACAGGCGATTTATCAAAGATTATTCAAAAATCGCAGCACCTCTCACAGAGCTAACCAAGAAGGATACTGAGTACAAATGGAACAGTACGGCACAACAGGCATTTGAAACCCTCAAACAAGCCTTCATACAGGCACCAGTTCTTATTACCTTCGATCCCGAACAACCAATCACTGTTGAGACAGATACATCAGACTATACATTAGGTACAGTCCTAAGCCAACCGGGCAAGGACAAGAAACTACAACCAGTAGCATACCACTCAAGAAAGCTTCAGCCAGCCGAGCTGAATTACGAGATTTACAACAAGGAGCTACTCGCTATTGTCGATGCTTTCAGGGAATGGAGAGTTTATCTCGAGGGATCTAAGCATACAGTCCAGGTTTACTCAGATCACAAGAATTTGGTATACTTCATAACAACCAAAGTTCTAAACAGACAACAGGTACGATGGGCAGAAACACTAGCCATATACAATTTCAGAATACTATATATCAAAGGAAATGAAAACGCTAGAGCCGATGTGCTTAGCAGGAAACCAGAATACCTCGAGAACAAGATATACGAATCATACGCTATATTCAAGTAAGAAGGAGATTCGTTAGTATTCAACTCAGCCCAATTAGCCACGATAACGTCACTTCGTGATGACTACTTGGAGAAGCAAGTACAGCAGCACTATGGAAACGATTCCACCGCAAAACGAGTACTAGAACGACCAGGCAAAGGATTTACAGTCAAAGACAAAATAATATACTTCTATAGGAAGATATACATCCCTTCAACATTGGCGAAACAGTTTACTCAAGAACAATATGAGCTGCCAGCTCACGGACATCAAGGAATCACAAAGATATTCACAAGAATCAAGGCGAACTCGTACTTCCCACGAATAAGGAAGATAGTTGAGGAAGTTATCGGAAACTGCGACACCTGCATACAGAACAAAACCTCACGGCATGCTCCGTATGGCCAGCTCAAAACTCCGGATACACCTACTCAGCCATGGAAATCCATCGTATAGGACTTCGTAGTTAAACTACCACCCTCGAAGGATCCAATGACAGGAGTAACGTATAACTCCATCCTAGTCATCGTAGATCGATTAACCAAGTTTAGATACATGATTCCATACAAAGAAAGCAGTACCACTAAGGATCTAGCCTATATATTTCTAAGAATAGTAGCCAGCGTACATAGAGTGCCTACCGAGATCATTTCGGATCGAGACAAGCTTTTTACCTCGAAATTCTGGCAGATACTCACAGCCTTACTAGGAATCAAGAGAAAGCTCTCAATAGCGTTCCACCTACAGACAGACGGACAGACAGAACGATTGAACCAAACTATAGAACAATACTTAAGATACTATATCAATTACAGACAAAACAATTGGGTAGAACTACTACCACTTGCTCAGTTCGCTTACAATACTGCAGAAGCAGCTACTACAAATATAACACCGGCATATGCTAATTTTGGCTTCGAACCAAAAGTATACAACACACAGTTACCGGATATAGCAAAATCAGATACAGGAATAACAAAGGCAGAAGACTTGAGAAACCTACACAAGCAATTATCATTAGATATCAAATTCATCGCGTAACGAACAGCGCATTACTACAATACAAAGCATAGTATGGGACTAATACTTAAGAAGGGGGATAAGGTTTACCTCCTCAGATGAAATATCAATACGAAAAGACCAAGCGACAAACTGGATCACAAGAAATTAGGACCCTTCAAAATCAGTGAAGTAGTCGGACCAGTTAACTATCGCCTTGAATTACCGAAAACAATGAATATACACCCTATATTTCACATTTCACTTCTAGAACCAGTACTACTGGGAGCGCCAAATACGCCTTATACCGAAATTGAACCAATAAACCCGAACGCCGAATACGAAGTCGAAGAAATACTAGACCAAAAGTATATTAGAGAAAGTCTTCATTATCTAATCAAATGGGAAGGATACCTATACTCAGAAAACACATGGGAACCAGTCAAGAACCTGAACTGCCCACGAGATTTGGAGAAGTTCCACCAAAGGAACCCTCGGCTTCCAACCAAGCAGCCAGCTCAGAATCACTCATCGGAGGGAGCTCGAAGATCGAAGGGTCGACCTCGGAAGAACTAGACGCCCGAGCCTGTCCAGCTTGCTCAGCCTCAGCCCGTTCCCTTTCCAGTCTCTCCTTCTCCTTAAACGCCTCCAACTCCTCGATCGTACGAAGATCATGCTGAAGCATCTTCCCAGCCTTTTCCCTCAAAACCTTTTGCTGCTTCCTTAGACAGAGCAACCGCGCATTCGCTTCCTGAGAAAGAAGGATCGCCTTCTCCTCCTCAGCCTCAAGACGAGCTTCTTCTCGCCGAACATTCTCCTACGAAGAAGCCGAATTCCCATAAACATCACAAGAAGCTCTCCCCGTGCTCCTAGCACATTCACCACATTGATCAGAATCAGGAAGAACACGACACTCCAGATTCTTCGAAACGCAACGCGAACAACGAACAGGCATGATTCGGCCTTTTTCCTTCGAACGAGTATATATGTTATAACGACTTTTTGCAGATTTAGATATTTCCTTAGATATAATGATAAGAAAAGAAACCAGAATATTTATCGAAGACCCAAGTGGGCACTCCGTGCTATTATAGTAAGCATCGGGACGATACTAGGCTAGAAAGGGGATAGTGTTATGACCCCAGAACATTTCAATGTCTGAGGACCTTAGGCTCAAAGGGTAGCTACTTATATTTAGTAGGTATAAACTATTGGATAAAGATTATACAATAAAATAAAGTCTAGATATCCTTACCCCTAATATAAGAATAGGAAAGGTATTTATGATTATCAATATATCTTTAGTAGGTATAATATTCTAAGATGAAAGGTACTTATCGGAGGGACGGTACTTGGAGAATTATAGGTACCCTTAGTAGAACCTTAGGTAGGGACCTAGTAGTCCCAGTATTTCTAATATACTAGAACTGCTGGGACTAATAGAATAATAGAGAACGAAGGTCTATATAACTAGATAGTTTTCCTTAATATATAGAGCTTTATACTTAACTCAATTTACTACTTATTTATTTACTATTATAATTATTCGATTCTCTATATGATTGTTTCAATAATAAACCTATAATAATACTACTAGTCGTCACGACCAGTAGTATTCGAGATTCTGACCACTTTCATATAACTCAGAAGATAAATATTCGTAACAACTAAATCTATATATAATATAATCAATTAATTAAATGAAAACTAAAAGATATATAAATAGAATAAAAAGGATAATATTAATAACTATTTTAATATAAAAATTCTAATTTATTTCTCTTTATTTTTTTAAATAATTATAGAAATTTATAAACTTTTTATAAAGTTAATTATTATTTATTTAATAATCTACTTTTCTATATAGAATCTTAAAAAACTTTATAATAATTTTTTTAATATCTTTATTTTAATAATTATAATTCTCTTTATAAAATTTCAAAAACTTTAATTTAATATTATAATTTTATAATAAATTCTAAATATTAGAATTATTATAATTATAATTATTAATAAGATTATAGAATTTATTCGAAATATAAATAAATAATCTTTATTTATATAAAAATATAAAGATTAATATATCTTTATATTTAAAATTAGTTATATTTCAAGATATAAAAATAATAGAAATTAAAATAAATATATTAAAATTATTAATAAAATTCTATTTAAACCATAATTATATAATAGAAATATACCTTTTAGTACTATGATTGGGACTTCGTCTTCATCATTATAATATTCGCAGTATAATACAACTATTCTATAATATATCATACTTATTGATTTTTGGAGTGCCTCTACTTCCACTCAGTAGACCGAAGCTATTCCCTCGTTTATTTTAGGAACGTCGTTGTAATGTATATATATAACTAATTCACTGGAGACCCGATCATGCCCACCACAATACTTATGTAGGGGACCTCCTTACTAATTAGTACTATCCCCCTTCATAAGGGCGCAGATCAGAGAAAGAGTTTACAGTCAGTAGAAGTTGGTCCCGTGTATATATATAACCAAGTCAATGTGACGGTGCAGAGACATCTGGTGGTTTTTTCTCGGTGTAAAAGAGAAAAAGTAACTGCATCATGTGAGCCGATGGACGCAGACGAGGCACCGGAAAAAAGACTAAATGAAAATGAATTGGGAGAAATTCCTGATGCCAAGATTGGAGAGTGGGAGACCAAAGACGAGAATGTGAGAGCCAGATTCTAGATGCGTCTTTAAACATCTTGGCATTCAATGAAAATCAAACTGGGGTAGTATCGCTAGTGGTTCAGCTTTCGTATCACAGATTGAACCCTTGATTCACCCGCTGTCACGATGTATATACATATAGAACACGCTACAGGTTTCCACTTCCAAGGGCTTGGCAACTGACGGAAAAAAAACAACGTGTCACATGCTAGGCCCTTGGCAAGCGAAAATTACTCCTGAATAGACGTAAAATATTTTTTGCGCTCCCAACCATCAGTAGTACCAATCTAGCAGCCTAGCCAAGGACGCCTCTTCAGCCTCAAAACGCTAACAGACCGCCACAAACTGCATGAAATATTAATTCTTTGAGCTCATCTGTGATTACTCGTTTATGCTCCAATTGCGATCCACGAGGTTACTATGGTTGTATATACCAAGATAGATAATACTCAATTGATTCTATATGCGGCCAGCCACTTTATGTATACGAAATCATAGAAGAGATAACTTCATCTCTGTATATTTTCCTTGTATAAACTTTGCTTTCTCTCCGATTTCGCGAAGTCCCTTCAAACATTCAGCATATTCAGTATTGCTATTCACTTTTCGATTAAGCGTTTTCCATCTTCAAACTTCTACTATGCTGCTCTTGAAGAGAACTGCTATTTGGCTATCAATCTTGCCTTTCAGTATAGCTACCGACTGTATATCATCGAATGCAATCGCCTGGCCTACATCCGATGACTCTTCCAACAATAACTCCAATTTCGGCTCCTCTTCAGGTGATCCATGTCCTGGATTGTGTAGACACGACCCCGTCTGTCTTGATCTCTGCTATGGAAACCCATCCATGATAGGAAGGGAAATAAAAGAACGTATAACTCTTAGCTGTACAAGCAGCGAGACTTGTTTCATTTTCACAGATGGATCATTCTCATGCGTAGACCTTGATACTGGTATGGATTTTTATTTCACCTTATTCCACGCTATCAAATGATTTAATTCCAAACAGCAGCTAATATAATTCTCTAATCTTGTAGGGTCTTTTCGTGATGATTCTGGAGAGAGCGGAAATTTTAAAACAGGCGAATATACGGCGGCGAATGGTCAAAAGACAACCCTCTCTGTAGAAGGAACAGCTTCAGAAGGAACAGCTTCGCGTACTTCCAGGACTGCCGATAAAACTGCGATTTCGATATCATCATATACTTCAAATACCAAGACCGTAACCGTTGCTTCAAACACCGAAACCGGAACAGTTGCTTCAAATACCAGGACCGGGACCGTTGCTTCTATTACAAGTACTTCTGCGACTAGTACCTCAACATCTGGAGCTGAAAGATTGAGTAAACATGGTTCTGTCGTTGGAGTTCTTGGTTTGGTTGCATATCTTTTATAATTTAGCTATACTAATAGCACTGATAATTTTAATTGGATTTGTAGGGTCTGAAGTGAATGGGAGAAGGACTGGTGGAGGATTAACCGTGATGAGAAATCTGGAAAAGTGCTATTTGAGGAACTGTGTCTTTGAGCTATATAGGAACATATCACATCAGCCGTATATTCTACAAATTCATAGATTCATGGCTATGTAACTTAACTTTTTGAATGTCTCTTTCTCTACTTTACAGGTATATCCCGCCAAGTCTATCGTTGATCCTGGCCGTATCTCAATTGCTGCAATGAAAATCTGGAGAAGTATTTTTGGATGAACTGGGATTAGAGCACTAATGCTGTGATTCCTACATCCCACTCATATCATTCAGCATGTATCGGATGAGCACTTTTCCCCCCCTAAGATTCGCGGCGGCCGAAGGTGTTCATCTGATGTTTGAAGTAGCTGTAACTTTCTCATTGTGTTTGACCCGAAGATTTGTACTCTCAGCCTAGAGCATAAAATCAGGGTCGCCGCTAAAATTAAGCTTAATTCCTAGACGACTAGACATCATCTTTCGCGCACAATTCCATTGGACTGATAGATAAATATCTTGTTGATCTGGTACCTCCGAGGGGGCTATTTTCCCATAGCACTATGGGAGGTTCCCATAGGCCTTTAGGGATATCCTATAGACCTATGGTAATACCCTATAGGCCTATGGGAGTGTAGCCACTTGGGACGTCCAGTAGGCTTATGGGAGGTTCCCATAGGCCTATTGGACGTGATAGCCCTATAGGAAGCCTATTTGAAAGCTCAAATAGGTTAGTTTCATGTAAAGAATAAGCTAAAAGCTGGGCTGAGATTAAGGTTAAGGTGTATAATGCTTAAGGTTAAGGTGATAATACCTTCGAACTTTGTACTTCCTAATTAGTCAATTGTGAAGATGGTGGGAATATGTATATATATGAGATTGAGATGAGATTTATTTGAGTACAAATATATCGATAAGAGATCCAGATCCAATTATATCTTCGTAGCTCTTGCCCTAGTGGTCACCCCGCTGTTTATAGGTATATTTGCCCAAGCTTTAGCCCTTGCCGGCGCTATATCATCGTCGCCACCAACTTTACGTCTCTTTGCCGGTGTTTGAGTACTATGGGCCTTTCTTTTGGCTTATTCCCCCCTTCGGCCAGCTTTCTGACGGGTACTTACTGGTCCCCTGTTGTTCATCAATTGTACAGCCTTATTCAAAGTGATTCGCATATTCTGCTTAGGTGCACCTGTCGTCGGAAGGTCAGGGTAAATGGCTTGAGATGCTAGCTTGTTGAGGACCCCTGAGCTATAGAGGCAGGTCAACTCGCCATACTGATAGACTAATCTGTAGCCTTTCTCTTCAACCTCAATGATTCTTATTGGTAGACGACGGAGCTCAGGTCCAACCATTAGTTTAGGTGGGATTTTGAGAGTTGCAACCTCCTGGACCTTGTACTGAACCGACTTGCCCCCCTTTTTCTTGACCATGCTGGCGTTGGATTTGTTGATATGAGCAGTTACTCGCTGATTGAGAGTTGGCTCTTCCACTTTATTATCCCCCTCCTCATCTTGCTGCTCCTCATCTTGCTGTTCCTCTTCAAGTGCTTGAGAGGTTGCTTGAGGGGGTGCTTGATGAGGTGTATCAAGTTGAGGGTCAAGTTGAAGGGGTGCTTGAGGTGGTATAGAAGGGGGTTTGCGGCCAAACCATACCTCGTACGGAGTGACTCCAGGTGGAAGAGATTCGGGCCGTGTAGTGTTAATTATCCAGGCAATATCAGGGATGAGATGAGCCCATCCTCGAGTACTACCTTGATGCGCCATAGCAGTACGTAGTCGTGCTTTGAAGGTCTTATTTGCGACCTCCATAGACCCCTGCGACTCGGGGTGATATGCTGCACTATGAATGATATTGATATTGTACTTGGCGTATAGCTCTTCTACTGCCCCCTTAAACTCAGATCCATTGTCACAATATAGGTTCGGAAAATGGCTATTCCCATCGTACTACTCCTGTAGCTTCTCGGCAACCTCGCTGGCGCTCTTCGATTTAAGTGGCCTGATCCAGACATGCCTTGAGTAATGACATTTAAGCTGCCAGATCCAGCAATAGTCGCCATCGGGAGTACTACGGAAGTCCATTAGATCAAGCACTATACGTTCCCTTGGTGCTTTAGAAAGGATTGGTCGTACTTTGGCCTTCTCCTTTTAGGTTGCTTCTTTGTTGCAATAGCGACAACGATCTAGTACCTACTTGACATCGTCGCGAGTGATCCCGTAGAATAGGGTGGTTAATTTCTCGTACGTTTTATTGACAGCGTAATGGTATAGCGACTCATATATACTATAGATGTTTTCGAAGGCATTAGACTATGTAACAGTATATCTAGCTGGGAGCATCTCTCCTGTAGTTGGATGGGGCTTTGCTTTCCGGTAGACCTGGCCATCTTAAAGTTCAAACTTCTGTAAACAGAGGTGCTTTGCACTTCGATCTCTTGCAATAGCCTCTTTTGTGTCGCCGATGGGCTTGTCTTTAGGATATATTAGGTACCCTTTATAATCTCCACGCTTCGTACCACTTAGGATGAACTTGGAACCCTCCCCTCGTGCCAAACGAGTATCAAACTCGTCCTCAATCTCAGCTGACCAGTTGTCAATATCGGGTTCGCCTTTCTTGGGTAATGGTGATACGGCAATAAAAGTACTACCCGTCGGCCTAGCAGATGGGCTTCGTGGATCGAAGTACTGATTCGGTTGCCCCCAGACGCGATTTCGAGGGGTAAACTGAGCTGGAAGAGGGATAGGCATGATGGAGAACGTAGTACTGATTGTATTGAGAAGTAATGAGTATAAGTGTAAGTGTAAGAGCAAGTGCAAGTGTAACTACAAGTGCAACTAGATGTGGGAGAGAGAAAGTATAACTAAAAACCATTGTATCAGCTACGAAGCAAGGGAGAGACAGTGGCGCCGACATGGTTGCCTACGCAGCAAGGGATATGTAATGGCTTTATGGCGTTGATGGCGCCGGCGTGGCTGGGCGCCGGCATGGGTGGCGCCGCCATGGCTTAAAAACCTCTCCCATAGCCCTATGGTAAGGCCATTCTACCATAGGTCTATAGGATATCCCGTAGGCCTATGGGAACTCCCATAGTGCTATGGGAAAATAGCCCCCTCGGAGGTACCAGATCCCACCAACAGGTACCATTTGCTCCTTCGGAAGATTTATAAGTCCCCACCCTGCTGATCGCGTTCGTAGAGGGCTTGGAAGTGCGGACTCGTGTATCTCATACGGTCTTGGCTCGTCCACCTTGTCTCTGCATGTGACCAATCCTCACATGCCATCGGAAGCGTAGAAGGTGTTGAGTGGGACGTAATTAGAGCCTACTGCCATGGTGGTCGACCGAGAGAGTAAAAGCGCATTCTCTATGACGCAACCTGCGACCTGAATTGTTGTAAGAAGTGACAGAGGAGATCATCAATAGATATACAGGTGTGTACAATGAAGCAACAGCAGGGGCCAGCAGGGTATCTTCCCGATCGAGTCATCCATGCGCCATCACTCTCGCAGGTCGTGCCCTCGTAAGTGGAGGAGAATGACAAACATTTTGTTCGGCATCAACTTACGTTTTTGCTAATTTATTTATTGACGAGATATCCGGGGAGGAACACTGACTGTTTGTTACTCTAAAGCAAGACTAGAGAGCTGATTGCGGGGTAAACCAACATGCATGTCATTGTTAGATTAATGCTGTGCGAAAAGATGACAAGGGTGTGAAAAAATATGCGGTCAGGTTGGAAATCTCTAGCATAGTTGCATGGGGGTATCCAAACTCAGCGTGTGGTAAACCACCCGGTGGGGTTTAGTCACATCTCAGTGAGGTTCGTTTGGTGTGCTATATCGTAACGGGTTTATCCTTGAAATCTCAGGATATAAACCAAGGTGATTGCTCTTCTATATCCCGGGGCTACCACCTGAAGCTTTTTGGAATGTCCAGACCTCTGCTCTTTAGTTCAATGCCGGCCTCATATCCTCATTTGAACGGAGGTTGTGCAATGTAGGAACAGTGTCCCACAAACTTTGGCGCATGGGAAACTTCCAAATCAACTAGTCTGGTAGATCATCTCAACAGGAGCAATCCTCCTCAAGTTAGGTTCGCCAAGTTCTACTATTGGGCCGTTGTTTATTTTCTAATGGCACAACTATATAAGCGTGATCTCGCTCTCCTCTGTTCTCAAGCAACTAATTTCGCCATTCATCATCCCGTGTACATATGCCTGACCTACAACCTCATATACGTCCTCTTCGCCTTCTCCAGCCACAAATGTCTTACCTTCGGTATTTCTACCCCTATTGAACTTTCTACGTAAAACATGTGGCACCCTAGACCAGTTCAAGACGCACAGCAAATCTCCAACTTCAGCCGTTCGAGGCCCGAATCCGAGTCGTCCCTCAATAGTCATAAACATTCGCCGCCCCGTCTGCGCTGTTGCGACTCCGCGTAGAAACGTTCGAAACTCGGGTGCTCTGATTGTTGGTCGTTCTGCGGTGAACGATTGGTCCTTTTCCCCCACGGAGATCAAAGAAGGGGAGCTAGTCGGGGATGCATCAATAGCCAACTTTAGATCTGAATTTGCCGTTGATGCAGATCTCAACGGTGCGGCCCATGTGTCTAACGCTTCCCGGAACCTGAGAAACATGCCAATTGTGAGGGTATATTCCGTTGTATTTACAATATTCCCAACAAGCGTGCGCCAGTAATCGTCTAGCGATATATGATCTCTTTGCCGGTCATCGCTAGTGAGAGAGTCCAAGATATCCCTTGCCAAAGTCTCCTCCCAGGCATGGATTGCCAGGAGGGTAGCCTTTGAATCCCGTTTCACGGCATCGTGTTGTTGCATTTGAGGTTGTGGATACGTGGGGTAGACCTTCTTTATAGTATCAAATCGCTGGCCGCTGACTGTAATTTTATGAGGCTCGTCGTCCTGATCAGCATGCGCGCGTGGCCGGAAACACACCATTGTATCACTACTGCTGCCCGCGATCGTTGAGTATAAGGTTATTAGTGGACTTGCTGCGTAGGCAGGTGTCAGCCGCCGATTTCTAGGGGGGAGATGTTCGAGATTGGTCTGTGGAGTGACTGCTGCAACTCCTTCTCCACTTCTGGTCTGCCCGGAGATGTGGTGATAGTCAGGACACCAACTTGGTAACCTTGATTTACCATGTCCTTCTACCTCCTGCGATGGTGATCTATGATTTATGCCAAGGTTGAATAAATCCCAAAACTCCTCCTTGCTCGGTTCCACGCTGGCAAGGAGGAACCGAGTAATACGCACATACAGCTCTGCCACGGACAGCCTGTCCTGCAGTTTAAACTTCTCCAGCTGGTCGGTACTCAGAAATCCTATAACACCGAATACCCGATCTCGCGGATCGTAGCAATGATGCCCAGAGGCAGTGCCACAAATAATTCGTATCATATGTACAGGCCAGTCATCCCTTTCCTTCGTTGTTTTGTCCCATAGCTGCTGGTTCTGCACTAGATTACGTATAGAAAATACCAAGGACTTGTGCTCTAGGCTTCCCCCGCCCATTGTCGTGCCCGCCGAGATCTTTAGAGATCGTTTCAGACTTGACCATCGATTCACCGCGCTCCCAAGTAGATTCCAGTCAATCTCCTGTTCCCCAAATAAAACACGTACGCGCCGTGCCAGCGCGACCTCCTGTACAATCCATAGGCGGCAGAACCAAGGGTTATCGAGCAGGGCATGGATGAAATGCCAGACGGGAGAAGTGAGTGGAGGAAGGTCGTACGAGCGGCGTGCCTGGGAGTGATTATAATTACTTCTCTGGTATGTAGCCTCGCCCGCCTCTGCGATCAGGGGAAGTAGCTCGACGGCCTTTCGACGGATACTTTCTTGTTCACTTCCTGGCTCTCGCTCATTCCCATTGTCCTCATCCGTTAGGTCACTTGTGCTACTTCCATAACTGATACCACCATCCCCAAGCCAGACACAGACCTGCTCCGCGGCCCGGTACAGCTGGTGCATGCGCCGGATCTGCACCAATTTCTCAGTCTCATCGGCTTGATTGATACAAATGGCGTCGATCCAAAGTGGAATATTTATAGCTGATGGCCGGCAGGCTAGATAGGGGAGGGTGGTGTGCAGGTTGCTGTGGATCTGAAGAACCAGCGGTTCTTGGCAATCGCCGTCATAGAGGATTAATGGATACGTGATGTTGAGAGCACCCCAAGTGTATGAGAGTGCGTGGAAGAGGACGGGTGGAGGGGCTGAGCAGGAAGGTGGAGGAGAAGAGGATAGTAGTACAGGCGATGCTAGCGATGCTGTCTCGTTCCACAATTTCACAATCTTTAAACACCACGAAGCCTCTTTTACTTTGCTGTCCTGAGAGATAATAGGATAAAGTAGCCTGACCTCACCGGGCTGAAGAGGCATATATACGAACGGTTTTTTAACAGCCTGCGACATATTGAATGCATTATGTTTCAGAAAAGATATTAAAAATATTGATTAGTATTCGAATAGTAGTAAGAAGTATTAAATTTAACCGGACTCGTGTATTAGAAATAACGAAGCATTAGATTATGTTTTTATCTGTCATCTATGATAATACTATCGCTCCCGCCGACCGTTAGTATTCGAGACCCTGGCCACTTCCATATGACTCAGAAGACAAGCATTCGTAACATCTCACCGAATATTCTTAATGATTGCTCTCGATCCGGCAGATTCTTCCAAGAACTTTGAGTATTTTGTCTTTACTTCTGCTATTGCTTCTACGTGTCCGTCGGATGGAACACTGTATACGAGGTTTTTGACCCCCATTCCAAGCTTTTTAAGCTTTTTAAGTTCCCTCTCGAACCTCTGTTTTGCAATTCTGAACTCCTCGACCCTAAAATTATCCGGCCAACCATGGTCAACGAACAGTCTTTTCTGTGCAGCTCCTTTGTTATAACTATCGAGCATGTACTGATCCGAGTCGGGCGTTGGGTCCACAATTCTAAGTCCATTGGCAATATAATCGATATAACCAGATGGAGGAGCTGGGGGCGCTGATTGCACGTGACGGGATGAGCCCTCAGACCATGGCACTTCTTTTAAGTCTCGGAGCCATTCTATCCATTGATCTAGCATAACTTTTGCAGGGACAGATGGCAAGTCGAGGTAAGTGTTTGTATAGCCTGGTGAGTTATTAGGCCACTGGATGATGCGTTTTGTGCGAATATCGTAAATTATGGTACGTCCAAATATACCGGGGGTGGCTACGCAGGAAGCAAGGCGAACGGCCCATGGCGCAAGATCGTATTCACCTTCCCAAAGGACTTCGCGTGCTTCAGATACATCATCTAAATAGCTATAGGGAATGGTGCCATATGATATTTCATCATGAATGTCGAGAAACGGAAGATATCGGAGAAGAGCAATAACTTCAGGCTCCAATCCAATCGTGACGAGCTCTTCCTTGGGGAGGTTTTGATGGGGAGGCCGCTTGATTTCTGATGCTTCAATATACTCCATACGAAGGAGAGTTTCATAAACTTGTGTAATGCCATTGATCAACTCTCCATGTTGAGCTTTGACGAATTCTTCCGTGAATACTGCGTCGTCATGATTGGGATCGTGAGACGAGACCTCGCAAGATTGAGAGGTAGGAGATTTCTGCCATGGCACCCCAACTTCAATATTTGGTTTGTCACACGGCGCACTCAGAGAGAGGCATGAAGAGCCTAGTAAGTTGTTAGTAAACAAGTCTTACACTTCCAGCATGGCTCGGTCCTACAAACCGGGAATCCTCCATCACAGGTCGCTCCGTTTGCAGCACATGTCAAGCACTGTCGTACGGGGAACTGAACAGAGGCCATGTTAAACCCAGCGATAGACGTAGCTAGAAAAGCTATGCCTAACACTATGTATATGGTTCTAAGAGCTTGCATGAAGCATGAAAGAATGAGTAAGTGGGAGTATATTTTTTATGTCTTGCAGTGGGCTCGGATAAATCGAACACGCTGGCGAACAGAAATATCTAAGCCTAAAGGGGATCGACCGACCGACCTTCACAACCGTCAGCTCGTTTGCCCAACTTCATCACAACAGGTCGAGGCCATCAGTCTATATCACCTCTCGGTTTTTGAGAGGATTTATGGATATATTAAATCCTATATTCCTATGTGTCAAACGACATTGTCAAATGACAGTCTACTTGACTAACCACGCACTTCCATTCGCCCTCTTGCTTGGCGTTCTATCCTTAAGCCGATGGCTGTCGGTAATCGCCCTTTTGGCCTGCCTCGGCAAAACAATGCAAGCCATTAAGCTTCGGGCGCTAGAGCAGGGGCAGGTACAGTAGTACGGTCACTGTCACAAGCTTTGGAAACAGCAAAATCAATAGAAATCTCAAGCTTTAGAACAGCAGAGCAGTCCCTTCTTCTCCGCGCGCGCCAACATCTTCCTCTTACTCGACTTGAAAACGATGTCTACCTCAAACCCCTCCAACACTGGAGCGCAAATCAACAAACAACTTGACTCTCTCCCTTCGCCCATTTCATCCCACTTGCCCCACGTCCCCGAATCCAAACAGGAACTCAAACAAGATGCTGAAATCGTTGTGCAGAAGTCATTCGCAGGTCTACGCTCTCTGGCTGCTGGTGGGTTTGGGGGTGTATGCGCAGTAATTGTTGGGCATCCGTTTGATTTAGTGAAGGTTCGTTTGCAGACAGCGGAAAGAGGGGTTTATAAAAGTGCTATTGATGTCGTGACGAAGAGTGTTGCGAAGGATGGTTTGGCAAGGGGATTGTACGCTGGTGTTAGTGCTCCGTTGGTCGGCGTTACACCTATGTGTATGTTATATTTCTAATTCCTTTCGTCTTGCCTTATGCGAATAACAGCTTGGCTAACCGTTATCTTACTGGAATTAGTCGCCGTATCATTTTGGGGTTTTGATGTGGGCAAAAACCTCGTCCGAAATGCAACATCCACTGGTCCTCACGAACCCCTCTCGATCGCCCAAGTTTCCGCTGCTGGCTTCTTTTCTGCTATCCCCATGACTCTCATCACTGCCCCCTTCGAGCGTGTAAAAGTTCTTCTCCAAATCCAAGGCCAAAAAACCCTCGCTCCAGGAGAGAAACCCAAATACAACGGTGGAGTGGACGTCGTGCGACAACTATACAAAGAAGGTGGAATCCGCAGTGTGTTTCGCGGATCTGTTGCAACACTTGCTCGAGATGGCCCCGGCAGCGCAGCATACTTCGCAACGTACGAATATATCAAGCGACGCCTAACCCCCGTGGATGTTGCGACAGGAAAGCCAAGTGGGGATCTGAGTTTGCTCGCTGTGACAGGAGCAGGTGCATGTGCAGGAGTTGCGATGTGGATCCCAGTTTTCCCGGTCGATACAGTGAAGAGTCGATTACAGACAATGGAAGGGAATCCAACTGTGGGAGGGGTTATCTCAGGGTTATGGAGGAATGGTGGAATGAAAGCTTTTTTCCCAGGATTTGGGCCAGCGCTGGCGCGAGCTGTGCCGGCTAATGCTGCGACATTCTTAGGGGTAGAGTTGGCGCATCAAGCTATGAACAAAGCGTTTGGTTGAACAGGACAAACAAGGCCACAGAGGGTTGATTGAAATTATTTGAAGTGGGCTGGTTGGTGGGGAAAAGTAGTAATGCGGTTACAGGACAATCAATGAGACAGTCATGAGCACTTTAGAGGTATAGAACTTGTGCGAATACATCTGCATTATATACGTTCAAATAAAGGCATTACTCCAAAATTTGTAGTAGCCTTAATTCATCGCAAAATGTACAACTATTGAACTAGAGCACGCCAAACGTTGGATGAAGTTTTGTCATCCATCAAGCGAACGGCTTCGATGATACCACGCGACAGTCTTGGTACCGGCGTACGATATTCTAATCTGGTTCATTATATATAGTGTCCATACGTGTAATGGATGCCCTACGTGGACAATTGTCAGGCACTTCTGGTGCAAGTTGAATGCTAAGTAAGGCCTGCCAAAAGGACAATAATAGATCCCTAGCCATATGATTGCCATTTTGTTCTACCGTCTTCTTAACCTGATCTTTTGTAAGGACTATCTTCTCATAGCTGCCTTCGGTGGTCTTTGGTAGCCATCAGCTAGTTCTACTGACCTATGGACTAACGTGTCCAACAAGGAATTATCCTTAGCCCGGGCACCCTGTGTGGGTATTGAATTCTTCTCCTTCCTTCTCTGCTCTGTTTCCTTGATGCCCTTTATCTCCGGCCGAGCAAGTAAAGCCTCTCTCGTCTGTGTATGAATACTAACACCTTCCACGACCGTACAAAACGGCTGGAGGCTTGTTGATTGATAGACATCACTCATTGATAATTCGGAAACAGCTATGTCGCGGGGGCAAGGGATAAAGTAGAGGGCCAGATTAGGTGATGTGTGTCGAATAGTGAATGGCAACTGGCGTTGAGAATCGAAGGAACAGTTCCTCTTGTTCCACCCTGATGCGCTAGCATTGATAATTCATATCCGTTTGTTTTCTGCCCACCTCCTAAATCAAAACGTAGCGGCCTAATATTGGTTTTATCCAAAAGTGTTGTCTACGTCCTGAACCAGGGTCAACATCTTATTCTCATTCCTTCATTCTCTTCGTTGGCCGCGAGTCGTCTGGCAACCCGCTTCGCTTGGTCCCGGGTAGGCTGCCAGTTCGGATGTCGTTGTCATCTTGACTAACTCTCCGATGCGGGTACTCTACCTTGGCCCCTTCGAAGACGTTCGCACTGACTTTATCCCCGGTGCTGAAAAATGGATGAGTCAATGCTGCTTGGGCTGTCAAACGTTTCTCTGGGTCGTATTCGAGTAATGCGCTCAACAATTTGTAACCTTCGACTCCAAGAGAAGAGTTTGAGGAAGGAACAGATGTTTGTGAATGAGCATTGATGGTTTGGAAGTACCACTTCTCCAGAGATGATCCACCTGCCTTTGCATGTGCCGAGGCGGAAAGCGTAGATAATTGGGAATATTCGGGCATTGATACGAGGTGAGACCATTTCTCTTTGGTAGGTAGACCCATGATGTCGACAATTTTCTGCATTTGGTTTCTTTGAAATGGAACAGTTTTCTTCGAATCCATTTTCGCCTCCTCCCCCTTGAAAATCGGTCGGAGTGAGAGCAGCTCAGCGAATATACATCCGATAGCCCACATGTCAATCGCCGGCGTGTAATGTCGCGAGCCAAGGAGCAATTCCGGAGCACGGTACCAAATTGTCACGACTACTTTATCTCCAGAAAACAAGGAATGGAGAGGTTTGTTGAACAAACGCGCTAATCCCAAATCCCCTATTTTGACTTCTCCGGAGGATGTCACCATGATATTCGCCGGCTTCAAATCCCGATGCAGAACCCAGTTGGCATGAAGATACTGGCAACCATTAAGGAGCTGAAACATGATGCTTTTGACCGTGGGTGCAGGTATCGGATGTCGGGTGGGTTGAGTATGGTGATGAATTATTTGCAAGAGATCGTGTTCAGCATATTCAAATACCATGAAGATACACTTGTCTTCCAGAATAGTCTCCACGAGGCGAATGATGTTCATATGATTAAGCTCCGAGCACAGTGCCATTTCTCTTACTGCTGATTGGGAAATACCCGTGTATTGGATTTGTTCCCCTTCTTTATCTGCTTATATGATTAGGGATCCGATGATGAAGACATGATGAGGACAGCAGAGGGTGGGGAAAACTATTACCTGGCTTGAATTTCTTGATGGCAAATAAACCAGGCGCATCTTCTCGACTTCGGGCCTTGTAGACCCTTCCGTATGTACCTGAGCTGATGAAGCCAATGATACTATATCGATCGATGATGCGAACTTTACT
Organism: Rutstroemia sp. NJR-2017a WRK4; assembly: GCA_002946385.1. Classification (NCBI taxonomy): domain Eukaryota; kingdom Fungi; phylum Ascomycota; class Leotiomycetes; order Helotiales; family Rutstroemiaceae; genus Rutstroemia; species Rutstroemia sp. NJR-2017a WRK4. The sequence continues at coordinate 52,379 of NJPR01000061.1, forward strand.
CTGATATCCTACATTTTGGTTGGTACCTCTGTCGGTGGGTTCTAGGGAGGAAGGTTAGCATCGGTACACCTATGAGTAATGGAAAACGACCGACGATGAAAAGGAAATGATTTTCTTGTTGGGAACATGGTGATGCCGGTGATGTGATGTGATCGCTCCACGGTCGTGAAGTGGAATTGATATTCCGAGGTCGTTGAGGTATGTTGAGTGTTGAGTGGATAGGGGGAAAAGGATATGATGAGTCGTGTGACCCGAGGATTTATTTCGTGAAGGCTCAGCAATAAAAAGAGTAGATGTTATTCTTACCTTCGAACGCAGCTTGAACGCTTCTTTTTAAATTTTGAGTCCTGGACGTAGAGACCGAGGATGGCCCTCCGGATGACAGCGGATTAGAGGTCAAGCTCATTATTGTGGATATGCTACTGTACGGATGTGCTGATCTGCACACAGGCGTGACGGGCAGAGGAGGTAAGGTCAGAAGAGGATCCCAATCAGTCAGCGCCGCGCCGCGCAGCACAGGTCAGTTGAGGGAAAGTGTCGCTTGACGAATCGGGACACGTAATAAATATTCACGTACGCGCAACTGGTCGTAACTACACGACAGCTACACGACGGAGGAGCAGCACAAATACTTCGGCCTGGACAAGAGTCGGGTGCAAAAGATATGGACTGTGGCGTGGCGGAAATGCGATTAGGATGGAGATAGGAGGCAAGCAGGCGCAGGTTAGGATGTAGTGGAGTTGGTTTATCGGGTGCCGCTCGTCACTGCCCTCTCTTATCCTTATCGTGCTCATCCCTATGGCTCCGTGCACGACCGCGCTAACTAAATCATCATAACATCGTCCATCTTTCTATCCCATCCATGGAAGCTTAACTCTTACCAACCACAAGGCAGTTCGATTACTCGGAATTGATACATTGGTTCTTGCTTCTTCGTCGCATCAAACAATCAATTCCCTCTACCTAGTGAGCTATGTCTACCGCGCCCGTAAAAGCTAACGAAGATGATTTCGATGCACTTGAAGCCCTCGAAAGTGAGGCGAAAGAATTCGACAAGGTATTGTTCTCTCTCGTTGTTCATTGCGCAAGTTATCATGAAGCTGATGTGGTTCTGATTAGGATGCGGAAATTGATCGCATTCTGAAAGCTTTTCGTCTAGATGCGTAAGTGCTTTCTTGTCGCCATGCGAGTCTTAGCAAACCCGAAGTGCTAACAGTGCGACATCAGCTATGCAGTACTTGATCTCCAGCCCGGAGTCCCCGAATCCGACATCAAAAAATGCTACCGAGTCAAGTCTCTCCTCATCCATCCGGACAAAACGAAAAACCCCTCCGCGCCTGACGCATTCGACCGACTGAAAAAAGCGCAACTAGAACTCATGGATGAGAAACATCGTGAGCGACTCGACGAAGCTATCGCCGACGCGCGCATGTTGTTAATTCGGGAGAAGAAGTTGACTGTCGACAGCGAGGAGGTAAAGAGTGAGGAGTTTCGCAAAGAGTGGAGAGAGAAGACTAAATATGTTTTGATCGACAATGAGCAGAGAAGGCGGAGACAAATGAAAGCGCAGATGCAGGAGGAAGGAAGGGAGCAGAAGAAGGCAGAGGAAGAACTGGAAGCCAGGAAGCGGAAGAGGGAAAGTGAGGTTAAATGGGAGGAAACCAGGGAGGAAAGAATCGGCAGCTGGAGGGAATTCCAGAAGGGACCGCAACAGAAGAAGAAGAAGAAGAAGGCAAAACCTCTAGGTTAGGTATCAAGCAATGCTCAACAACTAGGCGATTTCGGATGTTACGGTTCTGAGGAGTAGTCGACGACTCACATCAAGTTGAGCAGTACATTTTTTAAATGATTCCTCACTGTTTATTCCGCAGCTTGATCATCTCAGCAGATAAGCTCTTTATTGGACTTTGTCTCATGTTCGTTATCAACTGGCGCAAGCAACCAGCGGATTGGCACTACAAGACAAAAAACAAGAACGAGGAAATATGGTAGTAAACAATGCTGGCAATGGCGCAGACAATATCGCAACCGGTATGCATGCAATTTTCGCACCTCCAAACTGTGTTTGTTTCAGCCCAGCGGGAGACTTCTTGTTGACCTTGTTCATTAAAGTCCAGTCGTGCAGCGCCTCCAGTTACGTGGCGTAGAGTTTCAAACTCCTACCAATCTCCCTGCGGGTAATGGTGCTTGAACTCTGACTTGATGGCATGGTCATGGAAGAGGGAGAAGAGACTGATGGGCAAGATGGTACTCCAGGCTCCACAAAGAATAATAGGCATCGAAGTCAATTAAACTACAGAACCAAATACTGCCAGATAAGTATATAAATTAGAGAACATTGAACCTTGTCTCACTCCGTCCTGCCCAGTATACTCCAGCTACTTTCCCGCTTCCCTATTCTGTCCTCCTGACCCCAGCGAATAACCTCCGTACATGCCATGTCTATCTCCCATCCTAGATTCTTCCCACGGTATATCTAAATCTAGAATGCACCAGTGCCATTCTTCTCATCAATGAAACGATAACGCTCTCTCTCTTTGCGCTCCTTGGAGAGCATAGCAATGCCCAGAATGAGTGCGACATCAAGACCTGCAATTCAATGTTAGTAATAGTACCCCAGCCTATTTCACCTATACATCAACTCCCCAATCTAACATACCGACAATGCCAAAAGCGGCCGTGAAAATGACATCCAAGAAGTTGCCATCGAGTTTAACAAAAGCCGCACTGCAACCGGGCATCGTCGCAGCAATTATCGAGTTCGGGCATGTAGAATCAGTGACAAAACCAGGAGATGAACTATTGAAATAACCGCAGCAGGACAGCTGTTCCTGAAGAAGAGACTGTGTGGTAGCAGATTGCGCATTCCATGTATCCAATAGACTCTCCTTGGATCTTAGTGTACCGAACCAGATATCCAAGCCAATCACCATAGTGAAGATAGCGCATATGACGGTCATGTATCCATGGAACTTCAACCATCCTCGAGTTGTGGATAGTGTCATCGCAGGAATAGAAGTGAGAAAGCTGATGAATATTATCACTGCATTTCCAATAGCCGCTGCGTTGATCTCATGTTAGTCCTTCTCTCCACTGTCATAGCATGTTCAAGCGACTCACCGTTAAGAGGAGTTCCCATTAGCAGAAGATTTGTCGCAACACTAGCGATAGTTGGTGCCTGTGAAGTTCCGGACTTCGTCGTCAAAGCAAATCCTAAGATCAAGGCTCCTGAAGCCGCAAACAACACATCGAGCACAATGTAAGTCCAGAGCACCTTGTCCGCCATCTTGAATAGAACCAGCTATGTCAAGTAAATCGAGAGGGAGCCTTCCGCCGATCAGGTGAAGCTCGATAATGTAAAAACGGTAGTAGGATGCGAAGAAAAATAGATGGATGCGTAGATAAATGGATGCTTGACTATTCGAGTAGTCCCTGGTTGTCTTGACGGCCGGCGCCTAATTTTTGTAGTATAATTGAATGATAGGGCCACAAAGATGCGCCGTCTTTTTTCTCCGCGTCAAATGAAAGTACTGGATAAATGAAATGAGTGAAATGGGAAAGAGAGCAACGTGTAATTAACTCAACAATACGAATCAATCGAAGTAGTGAGCTGGAGGCTAGCAATGACTCCTAATGAGTGAAACACGAAACAGTCGAGAACTTCGTCTGTTAAGAAAGAGCAACTAAGAGGAAGAACGGGAGCGAGGAAGATTACGAAAGTAGTCTCGGGAAGAGCAAGAAGTACGGAAAGTGTCCCAGAACGAGAGCAAAAATTAGCAGTACTCCGCACAATAACCTAGTATGGAACGAAGTTGCATCAAGTCAGCGAATCATTGTCCGAACGGCCGTGCAAGCAGGACGTTTGTCTGTTCTGAATAGGCGTACGTTGCAGTTGGATATTTACGCTGTTACAGTCACACAGTAGGGAACAGGCGCACGGGGCATGGCGGAGTTAGTTTGTACTGTATGTTGTAAGATTCTCCGACAATTGGCGTTTCGCCATCTGCCTCAGGACTTGGGCTTTGCCGCTCTGGTGAGATTCTTGTCGCAGAGAGTTTTGGGTTTGGTTTTGACCAACCACGATCGAGACTACGAAATTGGTTTGCTGGTCTTGTTATCGCACGCAGTCTCTCTGTGTTGTGAAAGAATAATCTCTGCTGATTTCATTGACTAACTTACTAAAAGGAACAAATAGAATATCACAGCTATGCTATTTTTCCTTGAACCTACTCCAGACAGTCTCAGGCATCAACTGAAGTCCACCAATAGGCTTATATCTTCCGCTTTCTCAACTGTCAGTCGTCTCTGTCTGCGCCCACGCCACCCCGTACAACTCTTTCACGCCCACTATATCTGTTCGGGTATCTGATACGCAAATAGAAAACATAACCCTGGTGACTTCGTAACTGCGCTCGTCGATATACCATCCACGGTATATTCGTTGGGTGCTCGTGGCTGGTGGTCCACATAAGATACGCCGACATCAGTCCATCCACACGTGAATGCGTGCGTGTCTCTGGACGTCTGCAGAAAGTTGAAGTTTCGTTTACTCCTCGTTTCCTCGCCGTTCGACTACTATTCCAGTCCCAATCCGAACCAGCTCAAATGGGTAATCCCCTTGCACGGCGTTCCTTTTCATCTTTCTTCCTTTCCACCCGTGCCAAAAAGTCTACCCTTTCCTTGAACGCACCCTTCTTCTTACCAGCCGCATCCAGCTCATCCTTAATACCCTCCTTATCAACAAAGCCAGCCCAATCCATGGCACTCTTCTCCACTGTGTTCAACTTCTTTGCGTCCTTGACATTAGCACCAAGACCTGCCTTCGCTCCAAACTGTAAGTCTCCTCGAACTGGCAGCGCGTGTTCATTGACAGGTTCGAATATCGATCTTCGCGCTTTCTTGACAGGTCGTTTGGGCTTGACCAACATCTCTGGTTCCTTTTGCGCAGTATCTTTTTGCGATGCAAAGTATAACTTGGCCTCGGCGGTATCTCGATGGACGAGTTTTTGTTCTGTGTAAACCTTTCCGGCAAAATTATATGTTCGTTGAATCATGACCATAGACTCGGGAGCCCCGTTGAAACTGCTACGCTCGCGAAAGTTGCGATGAAGTTCGGGTGATTGACTAGTTGTTCGGGAAGGTTCTGGACTGTTGCTCGGCTGGTATGATATTTCTGTCGGTCTATTCATGCCGGCAGACTGGCCAGAAATCATGCTTGCCCAAAGAGCATCAACATCGACTGTTGCGGTCTTTGTGTCTGCTAGAGGTTTCCTTTCGATTTTCCTGTAACAATTGCCTCAGTTCGATAGTTCCCAAACGAGCTTCAAATATGCTCTGCCGTTGACATACTCTTGTGCTCGCATGCTTCTCGTTTTGACTAATCCGCCCTCGCCATCTTCATCGTCCTCCAGTTCATCATGTTTCCCACCCTTCTTGCTCTTCTTCTTTCTTCTCTTCATGCCTTTATCAATAATTGCTTCATCACCCGAATTTTCGAATCCAGCGTCTTCGGCATCGTCATCGGAATCTCCCTTACGCTTCGTGGGCCGTTTCTTGTTACTCGTTCTCGTCGTCTCGTCCTCTTGTACTTCGGAATCTGATGAGTCGTCTTGTATTGGTACCGCATCTGGCGCGAAATCTTCATCCTCGGAAGACACGTATTCTTCGTCTGACAATATTAAACTTGGCGGCATATTTTGTTTTCTCGATTTTTGTAGAGGGGAATGTTTAACAAAATGCAGAGTATTGTCGGAATTAATGTAGCCTTAGCTCAATGCACAATACGGTAGGTACTGTGACGGGCACCCGTGCCACTACTTTACGGAGGGATGGTCCCCAGCTAGATTGGACCAATCAGAACGCTCGCTGCCCGCCGCAGTACGTGCACATCTAACGCGCATCGACGTGGGTTAATCCGAGCTTCTTTTCCCCTGCTAATTTCGGAGCAGACTTCATTAACGTCACTAGCCAAGACATCACGACGCACACTACCATCGGTGGTAGATGTTGGCTCATAAATTGATTGAATTAGTAAAGCAATGGGGATGAAGTGACTGGAGATAATAGTTGTGTATTACTACAGGCAGCGCATTCAGGCCAATCTTTCGAGAACTTTGATCAGATCTGCTGTGACTCCCATTGCTGTGACTTCTCCTCCAGCTCCGGCTCCCTGAATGATCAACGGATTAGATCCGTATCGTTTTGTGTAGAAGCTAATGATGTTATCGCTTCCCTTCAATGCAGCAATCGGATGCGATCTGTCGAATTTTTCTAACCCAACCTTCACCTCCTTCTTCGCAACATCAATGCTGCCAACAAATCTGATAACCTTGCCCTCTTTCTCAGCAGACGTCTTTGTGTCCTCCATCTGCGAATCGAATCCTGGCAACCTTTCTAAAAACTCTTCTCCGCTCGCAACGCTCTCTAATTCTTTGGGGATCAAGCTCTGTACGGGGAAGGATGCTGGAGATTCGACTGGCAATCCAGCTAACCTTGCTAAGATGGTCAATTTCCGCGCAACATCAAGGCCATTCAAATCGTCTCTCGGGTCGGGTTCAGTATAGCCTAGTTCCTTTGCCTTGGCAACTTCTGCAGACCACTTTCCTCCCAGCCCGTTGGTTGGAGCAAATGAGTTGAACAGGAATGACATCGTTCCGCTGAATACACCTTCAATCTTGGTAATAGAATCCCCAGTATCCACCAAGTCTTTCAATGTCGATATCACTGGTAACCCAGCGCCAACGGAACTTTCATGATACACCTTTGCACCCGAAGACGAAGCTGCGGAGAAGATATCCTGCCATAATTGGTAGGATCCCGAGAAAGCCTTTTTATTCGGAGTAACTATAGAAATGCCTTTGGACAAAAACTGTGGGTAGGTGTCTGCTACGTCCTGGGAACTTGTGTTGTCAACAAGTACAACTTTTGCGGGGGCAGCGGCTAGGTATTCGACAACTTTTGGTAGAGGAAGAGGATCTTGATTCGAATCGGCAAGGGACTTGTGCAGCTCGGAAAATGCAATAGGTGTGTAGTTCGGATTATAAATCACTTTCTTGCTTCTTGATACGAAGATCAGTGAGATTCGAGACGATGTGAATCGTTGGGTCAGAGTTTCGAGTTGCGACAGGAAGCATTTGCCTACACCACCAGCACCTGTTAATAAGCCGTTAGCTATTCCGTTAACGACTCGTCGCTCGGCGAGCTACATTACCAATCACTGCAATGTAGATTTCTTTGGCCGCCATGTCGAAATACTTTGTTGAAAATCCGAGCTGGGGGAGATGTGAGGAAAAACTTCAAATACTATGCGTCGTTTAGTCCGATCTCGCTCCCCCGCAGTGCTAACCGCTACCGCTGTCGACTTTCAATTCGCGGTTGAGGGGCACGAGGGGTTATGTACAGTACGTAGCTTCGGCATCTCAAATTCTACCGCACAAGCACCCCGCAAATCATCCGTCTAACTTAGTGTTGACTTCCACCATCGCTGTTCGAAAACTCCATTCAGCTCGAGCGCACGACTATTCTCATCAAAGTCTTTAGTTCTTCGTATACCTTTGATTCCGTTGTATAACTCTGATTATACCATGTCAACATCAATAAGCAGAACAGACTCGACACGAAAGAACACCGCCGAGGCCGCCGAACGCGACTACTTCTCCGAGAATCCAGCTCCCGCAAACCTCGAAAGGCACACAAGCCGTGCTAAAGAGTTCATCGATTTTCACGCAGTTGCTGGGCGACGAGTCGTTTTAGTTACATCTGGAGGGACCACCGTACCTTTGGAAAGGCAAACGGTTCGGTTCATTGACAATTTTAGTGCTGGAACACGAGGGGCTACATCTGCCGAGTACTTTTTGGAAGCTGGATACGCTGTCATCTTTCTACATCGGCAATTCAGTCTCCTACCCTATTCGCGCCATTACAGTCATGCGACCGACTGTTTCCTTGATTTCCTCCATGAGGGTCCCGACGGAAGTGTGGTCGCTAACGATGAATACCGGGAGAAGATGTTGAAGGTCTTGCGCAAATACAACACAGCGAAATCCAAGAATCTGCTGTTGACTCTTCCATTCACAACCATCACAGATTATCTATTCGTGCTTCGATCGATTGCGCAATTGATGCGCCCACTTGGGCGTCGTGGATTGCTTTATCTTGCTGCTGCTGTTTCCGACTTCTTTGTGCCGCCGGAACGAATGGTAGAACACAAAATTCAATCGACAAATGCTACAGATACAAGCATTGAAGGGAACAAAGAAACCAAGGAAGAGGAGTTTGATAACTTTGATTCTTCTCCGTCTATACCGCGAAGCAAGCGCTTGATCATTGATCTGGATCCTGTACCCAAGTTCCTCAAGAATCTTGTGGACGGATGGGCTCCCGAAGGAATGATCGTATCATTCAAGTTGGAAACCGATCCTGAGATTCTGGTCCACAAAGCGCAATATTCCCTCGACCGCTATCAGCACCATCTGGTCATTGGTAATCTACTTGCTACACGAAAATGGGAAGTGGTATTCGTTGCTCCGGGTCAGAAAGACCAGTGGATTCGGGTACCTAGACACAAGAGGAAGAAAACGATCACCGGCAATGAGGAACTTGTTGGGGTTGCCGCCAGGAGAGGCGAGATTGGCGAAAGACCCCTTGATCCTAAAGAGCTTCCAGATGGAGAACCAGAAATTGAAATCGAAAGTCTGATTATTCCAGCTGTAGAAGAGTTGCATACGTCGCATATCAATAAGCCGAAAAGGAGAGATCAATAGTTGCAGTTTAAAGACGGAAACACAAGCGAACCCCTTAAACTTTGTGATGATTTATATGATGGTTTTGACCTATGTACGTCCTGAGTATGGATTACATAGCCAGTGTACCATATATCAATTACCAAAATTCCCAACCTCACCATCCAGGCCTGAGGGCCTCTTGGTGAAGCTTGGAGAGAGGCTCCCAATGTAATGGGTTTAGAGTGCCCTCACAATAACAAGTTGGTGCGTCAATTCGTGCACCCACCACCCCATACTTATATCTCGATTGTCCCCTCCGGTGCGCCTGTTCTCAACCTCCTCCCCCAAAATCTCATCAGCGGCAAAACCTCCTCTCTGCCCTTCATCATCCCGTCTCCTTCCCTCTCCCATTTCACGTACTCTACCTGTGCGAAAACCGCTCGAATCTTATCCAGTGCTCCTCGCGTTATCTCTGTTTTCCTATTCCCGCCCGCAATTAGCACCGGTGTCTTCTTCTTCCCTTTTCCATCCTCGTTTACAGCTTCCGGCAACCGACCACCGATTGATATTACGCCACCGTATTCAACGTCGTATGGTAGAGAGGCTACCAGCGAGAGGGCGAGCATGCCACCTTGCCCATAGCCCAGAAAGAAAATGTTGCGTGGTGGAATATGGCATCCGGTAGTAAGTGCGTCGAGGAGGCTGGCAATGACCTTTATGGAAGCTGTAAAATCACCATCAAGGTCTAGAGACCCGCTTGTAGAAGAAAATGAAATATCATCGGCCCAGTGGAAGGATGGAACGTCTGAACCAGTTATGAGAGGGGGAATTGGAGTTGGTGCTTGTATTGAAATGGCTGTAGTTTGAGGAAGGGAAAGATTTCTTGCTGCGTTATATGTCAACGAAGTCGAACCATAGCTGACAGAAAATTAGGAAGTTTCGCATTGAGTCTCGTGGGAAGGCAACAACGAGTTCAAGGGACATTATGCTAGAACAAAATAGTCCTCACCTAATTGGGTGAACCCCTCCTTCGTATCCCCCAAACCATGAAGCAATATTAAGACATTGGTTGGTTTTCCATCTTTTGGTGGCACAATATCACATATAATATTCCTTGGAATATCATCCAAGGTTGGTAGACGTGGAGGTGGCATTTCAAAGCTTTGATTGAATGTCATTTAAAGCTCCGGTGGATAGAGGGGTCGGTTTAGAATTATGTAGCCTTCCCCACAAGGCTGACCTGCACTAACACGTAAAGTGATTGTGGCTTAGAATAAGTAGGCCGTACGAAATGTGGCTAGGTCGTGGAGACTAAAGTGGAATTTCATGAGGGAGCTTAAGGCTATTTGTCCTCATGCAAACAGTAGATAATCAACGCCAGACAAAAACAACAAATTCCTTCTGCATTTATACACCCACTAGTTCAAGTCCTGAGGAGGGACTCTTAGCCCAATCGATATTGAGAACTTGCTCAAGTCACTCTTTAATTTAACAATCCCGGGGCAGACGAAATACACTTGGCTACAATGTTCGAGAACTTCGACTGGGCTACCACACTGCGTGGCATGATACTGCCATTATCATACGTGGGCGTTCTACTTGGCTCCTTAATAACATTCTCTTCACTATACAGAAAAAGAAAGGCTGGTCAGAAATATTAATCTCTATGGATTGTACGCATGCTGACTTTAACAGCTAAATCCGCGACTCTTGCGCCATGGTTCCCACCTCACTTACAAAGGAACATTTATCTCTCTTTGCTACATCTTGAGCCAGAGGAAGGAAAGGAGAAGGCGCCGCAGGTTCCCGAAAGCGTAATCCGTGCTGCCTTGCTCAGAAGGGCTGTGGAGGACATTCATCGAATTATTCAAATCAGAACTGCGAAACAAGCCTGCAGCACCTTACTACAAAGGGGAAGTGTAGGGGACGATCTATGGCAGCGATTCTTGAGGGCAGAGAAGGAAATGGAAGAGGAATTGAGAGATGTTGTTATGGAGGTGAGTTATAGATTGCTTCGCTGAATGATCCTCTGCTAACGAAATGCTAGGCAAATGCGCTGGCACCGAACTGGGGACAAACTATATTCCAATCTGCAAACGAAATCGCCGCCAACACAATGTTTCGAAAGAAGCTCGACGATGTCCAGAGCAAAACCGACTCAGAAAAAGAGTGGTGGGAGAAACGCCGTGCATCTATCCAGTCTGAATTCATGAAAGAGCTGGAAGAAGAGGCACAGGCGAAGACATCCAAGATCGCATCGCCCACAAAATCCACCAGCGATGAGGATGCTATTTTGGTTGATGGTCCATCTGCGAGTGAGCATGGAAGTCCGAGTAGAAAGAAGAAGGTCAACAAATAGTACAACTACGAGAAGTCCCGAGGCGGAAAAATAGACTTTGTAATCATATGGAAATGCTCTTCGCATCTTCCCACGAGCTATGACTACCTGATATATTCCAGATTGTGACATTGTGACATTGTGACAGTTGCCTTGTGTGAGCGCAAACCCTCCACCTTGTCGCACTCGGCGGGTGATAAAATAAAGCAATAGTAGAGCCAGTCAGGATACGAGAGTTCTAGAACTTACCAAAATATGCTCAGGCGCTTTCATTCGAGCTTATTTGTGGACTGAAGCCGAATTTATTACTCTTACAAGCACCTTGCACAGCATGGAAGTATCTCAGCCCCATGATATCGCGTGAATCATACTGGAACCAGTTCTCCTATTACAAAGTTGTCTTGTTCGTTATGTATGTTTATCGTTATTGTATTCGTAGATGGCTGTATTATAAGTCCCTCGTCTATCATTTCTCCTAGGGTTCTGTGCCGCTGCTGCACTTCCCCATATACTGAACTATTTCGGTGTCTTCGTGTCTGACATTTGTATGATCCGGCAGCTGGTCTCGTAAATCTGCTGAGGGTGAAACAAAATGTTACAAAGAGTATCAAGTAACAGAAGTTTCTTCAAGTCCATCGCCAGTGACTGATCCAGCCCCCATCCCGATTCATATCTTCCTTGTCCAAGTGTGCTGCTCTGATCAGCTTCATGACCTCAGATGAAATCTCATGAACATTATCCCAGGATTTCATCTCATCCCTTCGAGGTTGTATGGGATGGCTCCCTTCCTTGGCCCCGAAATTAGCAAGCTTCTGCGCGAACTTTTCCATCCACAAGCTCGGTAATCTCCATTCTTCTATTTCCGTCATTCTCCCTCCCTTTCCTCTTATTATATCCTCGGCCCCAACAATTCTTTTCCCGGGTAGGCCACAGGCTTCTATTCGATCCCACCAGCCCCTTTCCACTCGCTGGTTAATTCCAACGCCATAACTACTCACATTCCTCCTTAGATGTACACCCAAACTAGCTATCTTCTCATCATCAGTATACCATACTCCTGGATTTTCCGTCCTCTTTGCAGCAATATCATACGCAGCAAGCACATCTATCGTAGTCTCCTCGAGTAAGTGAATATAACAACGAGGAGAAATTGCCGAAGGGTTAGCAGAAGAAGATCCAGGCAGACTGCGGAGGTCGAGAATAGGATATATGACTGTCTGACCAGGGCCGTGGTATGTTGTCAGACCACCGCGAGAAGTAGGAACTACCTCTGCGAACTGCGTTTCATCGTTGATGGTAAGAGGGGCTTTGAGAGACTCAAGAAGAGTTGGGGGGAGCGGGGCGACGAGTTGGCGACGACCAGTAGTGTAGGTCGGCGTAGGTTGAAATGTAAGAACTGTAGGAGTAGGAGCAAGCTGCTGAACGGCCGATGCCTGGATAGTAGATGTCGCTATGGAAGAATGTTAGCAATGCTATACTACTAGGGTCCACTGGAGGAGCAGTTAGTACCAGCCTTGTTCTTTAAAAACGCCGATGCAATGGCGAACTGGATAGCTTGTGCAGTCCGAAACGGTGTTATGCCCTTAAGGTGTATATGACATATAGCATTGGAAACGAAAGACATCGGGGTGTGGATAGAATCCCTAGAAGGAGCACGACAAGCTGCTAGAAATTTTTGACTATTGGACTTCAGATAAGCATGATAAGATTCCCGGAACTGGTTCAATCAGATTAGATAAGACAAGGGAGGCTCGCCTTTTTCTACGATTTGGTTTTACGGGACACCCAACCTTTCAGTATATAATCTTTTTCAGATATCGCCGGATGTTATACCTCGATGGATCAATAGATGATATCTCTATAAGTTTATATTTCGACACCTCTTCTAGCCAAGTTATGAGTACTTTAGTTTGATCCAGATATCCCTTCATCTGTCCTGTTGTTCATTTGGGATGAAACTATCACTTCACGATAAAGGATACAATCGATAGAGAATTGATGCAGAAGTGGAATCAGAATTGCATAAAGTACTGCTACTTGAATAGACACATTGAATGCAAATCTAAGAAGACTCTAAGACCAGTCAGCAATTTACCTTCTCATAACCACTCCATCTCCTTGAGATACTTCTGTTACCTCCACGCGACTCGGTGCTCAAGTGTTATATCAAGAACCTGCTCATAATGTTAGCGTTTGGTTCAATACATTCCTTACGGGTATTACTTATCTCCTAGTCGGAGGGGTTGCCCCAAACTTCATAATAATCAGCTTGAAGCAACCCAGGACTACGTTCCATACGCCTGTCCTTATTGGCCATACGATGACACATCTGTGCAGTAGCAGAGAATAAAGACGCACGTATGATGAAGGTTTACGGGCAGCACGCGACACAGTTCAAGGCAGACAAGCTCTAGACTTTGACACCAACACGAGATGGGTCCCACCATGAACCTTGTGGGCTTCCCGCAAGCTTCAGGATAGTAGAGCCATATTCCTGAATGCTATGGAGAGTGATCAGAAATGGCCATCACACCCCATTGCAACTAGTGCCTTTCCCCACGCCAATTGGCCTGCGAACCACACTTCAACCCATATAGTGTCGCAGCCCTATGAAGACCTTGTCGTGAATGCCTAAACTGACATCGAAGCATCGGGACCTCTCTTTGTTTGAAATTGTACTGCCTGCTGGATGGAATTTGGATTCCTCCGCGTTGAGCGGGGCGGAAGCGGATAAAACACGTCTGAAAACCGCGAGTTACTCCGGACTGATGATACCGAAGATGAGCAAACATCCAGAGGATGAAGCTAATGTGCCAGCGTCTTTAAGAACTCTAGGTCAAGCCCAGAGGACAAAGTTAATGCGGTCGATCGGGGTTCCATTCGAGGAATGGCAATTGCTTGTAGCTGATGCTGCAGCAATGGTTTCGAGATGTAGCTGCAGAACTAAGCTGAGCGTTCTTTGGATTGGGGAAGGTTGTAGACATTCTCTGCCTTTCCTAGCAGGAACGGCAAAACGGGTTGTGGACAGAGCGTCTCCAGCATCACAGATTCATTATCCCATCCCGGCAGACACCACCACAAAGTAGATTTCAGGGACGCGGACTAGGGAAGCGGGACAATATGATGAATCAATCGTTCGTATTGCAACTTCATGTTTGAGATCCATGACCTGCTTGATCACCCCGTGAGATGATATCACAAGCGCAGTCAGGACTAGAATAGTTATGTTGAAATTGCAATGCAAACAATTTGTTTGTAACCATTCGTAGATATTGCGCTCAGTCCTTGGCCCTGTTCGATGACTTGGTAGTAGTGGAACCGCCGAGTGAACAGAGAAAACGTAACAATCTGCGACAGCCGTCATGGAGACCTTTATGGCTACCCTTCAAGAGAGAACCAGCCAAACCCGACTTTGTCTATTCCTCCCCATACCACTGTAGCATCGTCGAGAACAACCATGGTGATCGAAACATCCAGCCGATAATCCTGACGAGCGCCCTGGCGTCAGGGTCTTACCAGAATGGCTCATAGAAAATATCATTTTCCTCGTCCTTCGACGTCTGGACCGTATCGCTCCGAGTTTCGACATCCCACGGTTTTCGCCATCGCGTAACCTTGCGGCATCGCGAGTTTGATCTGCCGCAGGTCGTCTAGTCAAGAGAGCAATTTGCTACCGCAAAACTGAACCGTGCGAATACTTAGGGTTAAGTTCTGATGCGGATATTTCCTTTCGGAAAGTCGTATCAGATAGCTGTTGGGCAGGCGATGTACATTGTTTGTAGGAAAGAGAGGCGCGATTTTCGTGCAAAGAGTCGAACTATCGGTTTCGTCTTGATAAGTTCGGTCAGAGTCAGGATCCAATGTCGAAGAGTCTTCGAACTACAAAACTGTGGGTAGAAATGGGAAGCAATCACCAAAAGATCTGTGGGCAACAATGCAGTAGAGTATACAGGAGGTTGTGGTGGTGTGAGCCATAGACAACTTATGTGGAATATTTAAGGTTAATACCTATCGACGCGACGTGACGCGACTGGCTTCACGTGATAGTCAAGAACTACCTAGTTATTAGCTATCACGGGCCTATTTCAGGTGTATGCCAACCTTGATTAGGTGGGTTGGGACAATTGAAAACCTACGGAGTAAGTTACTGTCCGTACAGTATGGTTGAATTACCCGCTAATTGGTACTTATTTCGCAGTCTGCCTCTGCAGAGTCCTAATTTGAGTCCATATTGCAGCAGCACTCTTACAATTCATCTCAATGTCTGCTCGGGGTTCTACTTAGTTCAAATACGCCATAGTACTTAATGCTCGCAATTATCTCTATGATTCTTTATCGCTTTGTTACCCTAGGGCAAATATCTCGTGCTCTGCTCATATGTGCTAATGTTCACTTCTCAAGAGGGTCTCTAGGGAGAGGCTCTACGTGAACCTCCGGGGCTTCATCTCTCTCCACAAACTCCACCATGCCATTCTCATCAATGATATCCACCTTGCAACTGCATCCAAATTTCTCCCTGAACTCTCTCACAGCAATGCCATCGAGCTCCGCCAAGGCTTTTCGGGCAACTCCTACCTTCGCATACCTGATGCTCTCGGCCTGGTGAGCAGCGATTACCTGGCCGTGCACAATAATTCCACACCAGACCACATTCTTCCTGCCGTCCTCACCAGGTAATTCCTTGCTGACAGATGCCCAATCTTGACATCCCATGTTCTTCTGCAAGAGACTGGTCAGGAGTGTGGTAGGATGTTTATTTGCGTAGGTGTCATAGATGCTCATGTCTTCGAAATACCATTTGATATGCATATCGAAGAATTTCTCGACTTGCGAGAAATCGTATTCGGAATCAACAAACATGGCTCCTACATATGCCTCCACGATATCAGGTAGACATTTAGGAGGCTGACGTACACCGATCCAATAATCTGGACTATGGTCGGTCTCGCACTTGCCAGCGCGCTTCGCGTCTTCGCGAGCTTGGTGCAGTGCTTCGGTTATATCGGAGACATACTCGGTCACTGCTTGTTGAATAGGGATACTGATTGTTAGAAGATGTGTATGGAACCCGAGGCGAACGCAAAGAGCTCCAAGAAACTGATTGGAAACCATAGCCATCTTATGCTCTGTTAACCATTGTGGATCTTTGGTTGGGTGGCTATGGAAAAGGTAGTTGACGCATACCATATCGAGGAGAGCATCACCCAGGAATTCAAGACGCTGGTAGTTTGGCACGTGCTCGTAGACGAATAGGTATGTTGGATGGACGAATGCGGACCGTAGAAGACGTGGATACTTGAATTGATACGGGTGTTTCGATTGTACCTGCTTGGCTAGGTCGATTTGCGCTGCAGTAGCCGGGGCCGTTTGGAATTTTGGTTTCTGGTACAATTTGTAATAGTCTGACCACTGTGTAGCCTGGTGATTAGGACTGCAAACGACTTCAGTGACCGCTCTGACAGCATTATCCATAGATTTCTCATTTTGAGAGCTGAGTAGAGCAGCACCGATCATGGCTTCACAAACATCGGCGATCGACTTATCTCCAAGCTTGTGGTTTTTCGGCGCTGTGGCAGTCTTGCCTTTCAGCAAAACCAAACCTTCCGGATACCAGGCGCGTCTGTTGAAACTACATGATCGAATATATTCGTGAAGTCCAAGCTTTAAAGCGTTGCCGTAAAGATTTTTATTGCATATGAGGCACATGCGGTCCACATGGTAGCGGAACTCATCGCTATCCGGATTGATGCCATACAAAGAGATGGATGTAGCCATTTTGAGAAAGCAGTCCCCGAGAAACTCCAATCGTTCATAATTGTTGCCCATTCCCCTCTGAAAATTTGTCTGCTCTTCTCCATGATTCTCAGTGTTGTCGGAATCTTTAGTGACGGCTTCAAGTGCAAGATCAGGACGTATGTCAAGGTGAAGCACCGCGCAGGCTTCCAAGGCAATGAGATATGACTCGACTCGATGTATTATCGCCGGGAATAAGTAGACCATCGCGACAAAGGTGGTGGGAAGCTATGAGACATTAATAACGAAACCCTCCTACAAATGGAAGATCATACCGGAGATATCTTTAATGGTTCCAAAATGACATAACATTTTTTTGGCATCTGAACTTCCCCGCTGTCAAACTCATCAAGTAGATTTCGCCGAAGCGAAATATAGTTAGCCTCAATGACTGGCTGTTCTGGCTCGAAACTTCTTTTCGCTCTAGCTTTAGACCAAAGACTGCAGCTGTACTCCATGATGTTGCTGTTGTTCTTCCTAGCTCCAGTGCGCGGTGCTGTGTTCGGCGGTACGGGATCCAAAGGCTTGTGATCATGGCTAACTCCAACTGACCATAGTTTTCGTGAACCATCGAAAGGATCAACAATGTATTTGTCTTTGAAATATTCGTCGTCTTTACCCAACCACGGCTTGTGCTCCCATGGCTTGTCAGCCTGCAATGCTTCGAATGCTTGGACATGGTCAAGAACCTCCCATACGATCAAGGCTGAAGGATCTGCCCCAGGACTAATGAGGGCACCATTTGCGGCCACAGGTACAAGAAAATATGGCATACTAGAGACGTCTGATTGGTATCCTTTGCTAAAAACGTCGAGAAAGACACATAAAGTGAAAGTGTTGATCTTCTCCAGCATCGTAGAATCAACTGGCAGCGATTTCCGTAAAGATGTACAATCGACCGCTGAGTTTCGGCCACCCCCAAAGTGCAGCATGAAAGACGGTAGTTCAGGGAGGGCTGACCTAGTCAGAATTGCTAAGGGCTGCGACGGTCTGTCAAGGCTATTTGGGTTTTCGAGCCTCACAACTGTCATAAACAATTCGTGTGGAACTCCTTTCATGGACCATAATGTAGGCTTTGTACGCATGTCATAGGATTCTCGTTTCTTCGAATCTACAGCTAGGACGGCATTCCGCATGACGTGAGCATGTTGTTTGAATGTGGAGAGCAGCCATTCATCAAGATAACCTCCCTTACGAAGCATCAAGCAGGTTTCGAAAGCAGCTGAGCATTTCGCAACCTGTTTGGTTGATGCTGGCTTCCCAACAGCACCACGAATAGGAGACTCTTCCGGTAGAACCACTTCGCAGATAAACTGTTTGTTTTGTGTAGTAACAATATAGTCGACCCTAAGGTTAGTGTCTGCGGAATTGGGCAGGGAATCCACAAAAGAAGATAAAACTGTCAGACTGATCTTGTAAGTGAGTCTTGCGCCGCTAGATTTAACTACATGAACTCGGTGATTCCGTTCTTTCTTAAGGAAGTAGTCCATGTCGAAATCGTTGCCGGTCAATTTCCGATCTTCAGGCAGCGCTGCAGCGAATTGCTTCAGGACTTTTTCATGATGCAAGACTTCTTTGATGGTCCGTATCTGCTCTTCATTTGAGGACTCGACCATATGGTAGTACTTAGAATTGGCATGCCTTGCACGGCCTCGGGACTGGATATATTGTATTACTGTGTCATAGAGATCAAACCGGACAACAACATTGCAATCGGGGATATCAAGACCCTCTTCAGCGACAGAGGTAGCGATAAGGCAGTTTATCTTGCCGTTGCGGAAATCCATCATGGTAAGCACTTGCTCTCTGAAAGATAAGTTCAGGTCCCCGGAGCCTCCAGACTTGCTACCAACCTATAGATCTTAGTATGAATCAGAATTGATGCTTCTAGCACATACCAATGGAGCAGCTTTCAAAAACGGTGTACCAGCGCTGGGTTGCGAAAGGAGTGACGCCAATAGTCGTGCAGTGTATCTTTGCTTGACAAAGACTATGCATTTGTCATTTGTTGGGCGTTGGAATCGATCCTTTAAGATACCAATAAGGGTAACCACCTTCGCCGACATGTTATCCGAGTAGTACACTTTGTTAGGTGAGCTGGCGGATGATTTTGGAGCAAGATGTGGCTGGTCGAAGACATGATTCTGGATAATTCTTTTAGCTTGATCAACTTGTTCCTTACGCGTTTCCAATATCTCTAAGGATTCCGGTACTCTTCTCTTGTGATGTTGCTGCTCAGTTCTAGCTTTGAGTTTAGTTGCCTCCAGTTCCTCGTCCAGGCAGAATTTCCAGATTTGGTCAACACACCAGGACCCCAGAGTTCGACTATGTTCGTGAGCAAATATGAACGCCTTGCGGAAAATACTATTTTCTCCCAACAGCTCAGCCATCTGCTTGTAAAGAGGTGTATGAAACTTGGGACCTAAAGGATCATAGTATGCAATAGCCTCGGGCTTTCCCTGGATTGAATACTGCATCAGACTTGGATTGGCAGCTGTTGCGATCTGACTGTGCAGGAGACCTTCGAGCTCAGCAGCTGCCTTGCCGACGTCCGTCCTAGCATCGACAGGAGAAGCCGTCATGCCAAAGATCTTAGGCAGACGGTCCGTCTGCGGTCCGCTTTTGTGGTAGAAATCTTTTATGATACGAGCATAAGGGTGATCTTTCTTGCAGTGATGTGCTTCATCGAAAATAATGAGGTTAATCTGCTCTATGGTGACAAATGAATGATGCAGACACTGGCGAAGAACCTCGGCAGTGCATACGATGACCATGTTATTCTGTATTCTTGCTCTCCATTTCTTGGCGTCAGATAAGTCCGTACCCATAATTCCACAAAACATTTCCATTGGCTGGTCGAGGTTGGCTTTGAGGACAGCATGTTGTTGGAAGCAAAGGGTAACTGAATCAACCTGCAGAAACATTAGTACGGTGGAGAGTCATCCATGTAGACCATACCAAGAAAAAGGACACTCGTCGCGGTTTTTGATTGGCTCTATCCTCGAGCTCCTGAGCAAAAATGTGTCGAAGTAGTAAGACGGCAATCAGAGTTTTCCCGGACCCTAAATCATTAACTAGGAGATTATTACAGATATGACCGAAGAGCTACCTGTGTCTAATACAGCAATAATATTCCTATCCTTTGCTCTTTCAAACAACTCAATTTGGTAATCTCTTGGGCTCGATATGATCTGCTGCTTCTCAGATTGATCTATCAACCATCGTGTAGACTGTTGCGCGTCATCTTCCGCACTGGAATGCTTTTCTACCTTGGTCTGTTTTGAAGCCGCCAAAAGGAACGAGTCGAAGATGCTGTTGTGCTTTTGTTTGCGTGCTGACAAAATTTTCACTTCAGGTACCGGTTGATCTGACGGCTCTTCCTCTTCATCCTCATTGTCTTCGAGAAAGAGGCCGATCTCACGATCATGTTCCTTTCTATCCACAGTGGAAGACTTTCTAATTCCATTGATAGCTACATGAACACCCTTTTCGTCTTCAAAGCCGATCTGGCCTGGTTGGAGGTGTAAAGGTCGTCGAAGATCCTCAAAAACATCATCCACTGTTCTTAGTGCCAGGGCTGTCATTCGAGAGCTCTCAGACACCGTAATCGAGCTCATAGGCTGTCGGGGATTTGAAAGGTTGGTCGGACTTCCAGAGGGAAGTAGAGGTGCAGAATTCTCATCAATGGCCATGTTTGCAGAGACCGCCCATGCAATCCTATCTTCGCTACGTAATGTGGACGCAGGGTTTTCGGGAGTAGATTCGACGACAAGGGAATTCTCTTCTCCGATTGACGTCTCATGGATAGATGCACTCTCCGTGTTGAGGACTGGTGGAGGAAAGCCAGAGGAATGCTTTATTGCCGAATGTGTAATATTCACTGCTGGCAGATCTACTCCAGTGATAGACTTATCTTCCGGTGTGGAGTTCGCGGTGACGGAGGATGTTGATGAGATAATATCTAGACGTAAAGACTGTGGCTCGCGTTGGGTAGGCGATTGAACAACAGTAGGACAGTCTGTAGATAATTCCTGCAAATCAAGATTCAACCCGTCATTGTGTGGAGATACTTCTAGGGAACCTGTGGAGGGGTTGAGTGAATTTGGGTTTCCTGTGTTTTCGTTTTTCCAGTCTGTGCTTGACTGTGCCAAAGGTGATGGGATGGACTCATTAAAGACGATTCGGTTAACCGAGCCAGAGTCATCAAAAGTGATTAAGTCAATGGAGCCAGAGTCGTCGTCTTCGTAAGATGGGATGTCTGAACGTCTTTTTGGGTAGACAGGTATTCCATCACAGGAAGCGGGTGTTATGGTGTACTCTTCTTGACTGCTTGTGGCATATGAATATACAGCAGTGGTGCTGTCAGGACATAACGCACTCGGGCCTCCCTCAATGCCAAATGGATACAGGAGTGGTTCGGCTTGCTGTATGCTGTTAGTCTCCATGATTAGATATTAGCGTCTAAGCAAAAGAATGATAGCATCCTAGGTCGCATTTCCGTCACAAATGCGCAGGCAATCAGCCGCACCTAGTACATGTGAAAGTGAAAATGGTACGAAAGAGAACAAGAAGGAGCAGGTCGAATTACTGCTGATCTTTCCACTTGAGATGCGCAGAGATCTGTAGCATATCAAGTGTAAAAGTGAATGATAGTGATGGTTGTAGAATCGACCCTCCTTTAGGTCATGAAATCGCGTCTCTGGTTGAATTGTGCATCTGTCTGTTAAGGTTAGATGGTTGAAGGTTGAAGCTACCGCCTTATGCCTCAGTGAATTCGTTCGTCGCTTAGGTAAGATCTAAATGTCAAGTAAGCATGAGTGAAGCTAAGTCAGCAGCCAATAGAATGATGGAATCACTGCGCACCTATTTCTCTGTTTCGAAGCAACGATGCTAGACTTATCGAGGCTCTCAACTCTGCCACCATGACGGACTCATCACTCAAGTCATTATTTGATTCTGCAGAACGGCAACGGCTCGCTATCGAATCATCATGGAGCTCAAATACTCAATCTTATCAGCAAGACGTTGCGTCTACTATTAAAATCTATGAAGATTGTTGTAAGCTCCGAGATTCTCTTTCGTTATTCAGTCCAAATGAGATCTTGGAAGATGTCAACTCAGGTGATTTGCAGTATGTCTCTTTAGCACACTGGCAGACTGTTATTGACCTATCTTCTAGGTATATGGCGCTCGAGTGTCGAATCGCAGAATTATATCTGAAGCTGGCTTCTGACGATAGGAAGCTCGTGCTGCACAATGCGCGAAAAGGGTACGAGTCCTTCCTGGCGTTACTTGACCAGTACGAGATGCTGTCGCAACCGAACAAAAAACTATATGCGGACTACCTTGACTCACCAACTGCGTTTTCTACAATCTCAACTACCGATCCAAACGCCAGACGGGGCGCAAAGATTGCGAACTTCAAACTTGAGAAGGAATTGAAAAAAAAGCTAGAGGTTCGACGACTTCCTGATTTCTTCGTTTCTGTTTTTGCCTTTGGGAAGGCTTGGGTCGGTTTGCTAACGATATTAGTTCTTAGCACAAAATCCAGCCTACATTCAAAACGACGAGGATGCAGTACGAGAGCTAGAACTTGCACGGCTGGCTTTGTGCACTCATGAAGCTTTTCAATCTTTGGAATCTATCAATCGCGAGTTGGAAATATTAGCCTTGGCACCTGCAGTCCTGCCTTCTGGTCCAGAGAGTTTGGGGGTGGATGAAAGAGAAAGACTAGGGTTACAAGGCTCCGAAAAAGGATATTCAGACCGACTGGACTTGAGAGACATCACGACGAGGAATAAAGGTCCAATATTAAGTACTGGAGGCAAACCACTGCGACCATTCACCCTCCTGGAGAATAGGCAAACATTACAAAAGGGTGTATTCAAACCAGGTCACAATTTACCAACCATGACAATCGACGAATATCTAGAGGAAGAAAGAGCGAGGGGTAATATCATCGAGGGCGGTGGAGAAGCAAGTGGTATCATACCTGAAATCGACCCAGACGATTACGAGAAGATGGATGAAGAAACCGAGAAGGCAAGGAGATGGGATGATTTTGTGGAAGAAAATCCAAAGTAAGCCTTTCTTGCCATTTTAATATCATGCAGTGGTTGACATTATACCTTTAGGGGCGCTGGAAATACTCTGAACAGAGGATAGTCTGGAAAGTGATAGCTCGAATCGGGAATCCTGGTGGCGGCGCTTCACATGTTCCCATCGGTCTCAACCTCGTCTTCAACACAAACTCCCTCAGAATCTGCTCCTCGAGCGGTAAAGGTTACCTAGGTAGACTACGCATACTAATCAGCAATTTACCAAATTTACGGGTACATGGGGGATAAGTAGTTTTCGCACAGGGAAAAATACCCAGAACATATGTTTGCATGCGGCTAGATAGATCAGCATGTACTGTACTCAAGTACAATAGAAACAAATGGAAAAGAGCCATGGTGAAGCAGTTCAGATTCTCGAAGTCATGAACTTGGGCATTTGAACGATGCTAAATATGTCATGTATGGAACCAAGGCTCACCAACCAAGTGATATCGTACGGACCGATTTCGTACGGTATACACGAGTACTTCGTAGGATTGTAGCACACTGGTCTGGCCATGCAACCAGGGTTGGGAGGGTTGCATTGCAGCTTTTTTCTCATTCCTCTTTCGCCTGTTTCAGAATCTCCTTCCAATGCGCTCTATTCGCAGATGTTACGAGGCTGTACAGCAGAGCACACTCTATTCCTTCCCGCGCTCATTAATTATAGACTGCTTGTATAGAGTAGTTCGGGTAGGGCAGTATCCTTTACTTATCCATGACCACCATGCTTTGCTTGATTTGAATGGTGAAATGGTTACGAGGCAGACATAGGAGAGTCGTCGAACTACGTTCCGCAATATCACCACTCAAATGGTGATTGGCGGCTGGGATATGAGGGGCCGTCGAAGCGTGAGATAAGTAAGCGCTTGTGGGGATGAACCATCACGTCGGGAGGAGCATCGTGAAGCACGCCGTACAGTAACAAGCACGGAAGAAGGGTAGAATAACGAGACTCTTGAGAGCAGTAGTTCGCAGTGGGTGGGATTGGTAAGCACAAGAAGAGGTTGGAGGGGTGAAGCTGGATTGCTAAAGGGTGAGAGGGGATGAGGAGGAGGAGGAGAAGGAGGAAGGGGCACTGGGGGGTTTTGAAGGAAGCGAGACAAGTGGAGAAAACGGTTGAAGCAATCTAAGGCATGGGGCAATGGCGAGGCATGGCAATCATGTGGCTACCTCTTAAAACCTTGAGGTCTTACGAACGTCTGTACGTATTACTCGACTACGAACCATGAAAAGAATGGAAAGATGGGGGAGCTGGGGAGGTACCCGTAGCCTTAGTAACTTAAACTCAACAACTTACACACCCAACTTAACTTTCTTCTTCAACTCACCCGCCAAGTATAGATCCGGTCCTTGAGTGCAATAACCAACAGCCGACAGCTCCTTCGCAATTCCATGCAACCTTGCGGCATCACGGCACTGTGCTTCTAGTCCTGGAGTCGAGAAATGCGATGCGTCCCTAGTATTATATATCGTCAGACTCGTAAGAGATGGGCATCCGTTGGCTGGTCGTTTAATTTATTGCAGCAATTCTTTCAATCGATCAACCCTCCTTCGCCAGTGACCATCTGCCCATTCTTTCATTATTAGAATTTGTGCCTCCGTTCAAACTTCAAAGTGCATGGTCTGAATGCTCTCGGTCGTCTTGGATCCTCCAATCTCTGCGCCCGACACTCATAATCTACGGCGCCGGGAAGTTGATTTTACGAAACAATATCCGCCCAGGAATTCAATCGCTGGAGCATATCTACGAATCAATGGCGCATCAATTACATCATCACCTCCTTCCAACTACTTCTTCAGCGCCTGTCGTTAGCATGCCAGTTATTCCAACGACCGAACCAAAGATTCGACGTTTACGTGCCAGTAAGCCAAAGGTTAAGACGGGCTGCCAGACCTGCAAGTAGGTTTATTTCACTCGTCGCACCAGATTCTAAATTGAGGACGTACTCACCAGACCTTCGCAGGATCAGAAGAGTAAAATGCGACGAGGCAAAGCCAGCCTGTATGCGATGTGTTCGGTTTGGGCACAAGTGCGACGGTTACATGTATCTGCAAAAACCTGGAGTGAAGCCTGCCCTAATTACCAACATTGCGCCCAGAACGCTAGTACCGAGAGTTGAATATTTTCCCCTAAGCCCCGCAACATCCCCAACATCTGTGGCTTCCACCGATCAATCTACACACCATACTTCTATGAGTGCCTCCAGTTCTCCACCGGCAGGAAGGAGGGAGGCAGGCATTCCTGGTGAAGCATCTTTTCGAAAATTTGTCCAAGAACTTTCGGGCAATGTTTGCTATGATGTATGGTGGGGTCTTGTCTTCGCGGCTTGCGAAGCGTCGCCACGGGTTTTCGACACTGTTCATAAGATCGGGGCTCTCGATTTGCGACCGCAACAGCCCGACAATGAAGTGGGGACATTCAGGCATATGTCGACTTTTCGCGAATATTACAATACAAAATGTCTGATGAGGAAAAGAACCGTGCCATGTCTCGGCACAGCCGAAGAGTTCGTCGACGTCGAACTAGAAAGTAAAACGACATTCATTGCTAGCCTACTCTCCAATACCCTCGGAAACGACCTTGGTAACCAGAAAGATATCTCAGACATGTTCATTGGCTTACGAACATTAAGGGATTGGGCAACAAGAGCACACATTCCTGTTGGTTGGCGTGGGAACCTGACTAGAGTTGATATGTTGAAGGCGTTTGGAAAACTGGAGATGCGTCTTTTAGATTATGCTGACTCTACAGTTCAATGTCGAAGACGAGGCAGCTTAGGGCAAGAAGATGTTGAAATGATGCCAGGACAATTTCAAAGCGTA
The DNA here is from genome assembly GCA_002946385.1 of Rutstroemia sp. NJR-2017a WRK4. Lineage (NCBI taxonomy): Eukaryota > Fungi > Ascomycota > Leotiomycetes > Helotiales > Rutstroemiaceae > Rutstroemia > Rutstroemia sp. NJR-2017a WRK4. The sequence continues at coordinate 78,157 of NJPR01000061.1, forward strand.
AAAGATGCGAAGGAAGACTTGGAGAGAATCATCACCAAAACAATGGATTGGCTAGCAACAACGTTGAGGAGACATGATTTCTCATGCCTAAATCCTCATCTAGCTACTTCATGGAAAGGCTGCGAATCTTTGTTTGATATAGACCCAAAGTTTGAGGAAGAGAAAAGAACGCTGAGAGAATACGAACGATGGGACCGGTCATTTACGCCACTGTTCGAAAAGACTCGGGTCCAACGGGCTAACGAAAGAGGCCTCGTCTCTACTAAGTGGGAGGAAAACACGATGCCTTACATTCTAAGGATTCTTTGGCTGTCAGGGTACATGTTGGTTGCATCATCAAATCACGTCGCCGATATTGGGTTCCAGGGTTGTAGATTCTCATCTCAGCTTGATGAGCTGAGGAATATTTCCCAAGCACTACGCTCCGAGGAAAACAGCAAGGATCCTGTGACTATTCGAGAAGCTTTTAACGTGAAGACCTTGATTCCTCTGATGGTGATGGGTTGGGAGACGAGGGATCGACGAATAAGAAGATTGGCTGTGGACATGCTATTGGGGTGCTATCAAAGCGAGAATGCAACAAACAGCCGGGGTTGGAGATGCGACGAGGTTATCGGGCGACTGATGAAATGCTTGGTCGATCTGGAGGAAGATGGGGATTGTGGCAATGATCTGGAGAACGGGGAAGTTAACTCGAAGACGACCTTGGTAAAGGACATCGAGATAAACTTTGACTCGAAATCTAGGGCTGCATACTTGAGATGTAGGAAAATGAATCCAGCTGGACAGGGGCTGTCGTCTGTTGGAGAGATGAAGGAAGTAATTGTTCGGTAATGGTATCAAATACACATACCTCAAAATTTTAGGAGTGAGGTATCTTGCCCATTTTCTGTGACATAGTCTTAGACGATTATGAGCGTTCGATCTTAGACCTGCGATATTTAACATCAGATTCCGGGGTCTAGTGTGATGGCAGAGAAGTAACCTTTTAGAGGCATACAAAGTAGACCACCATATTGTCGGGTGCAGTACAGGGTGAAGCTGGAGTCCCTTTTGTATTAGACGAGAGGGATAGGCTTAGGTCAGGCGGGGCTGTGGCTTGCTTGAACAGGCATGCAAGCTCTTCGTAAGTGGGCACTAGGCGGCCCTCAAACCACTAAAAGATCGTTTTGGACCCAATGACCCCAATGACCCCACACTGAGTGGCACACAGACTGCCACTTACTGGTGTGGTCCTAGCTTCTCGGGCACAGGTACCTATCATCTTCATCGCATCAGCTTGTATTCATCCTTCGAGACGATGCTTGCCCTCTTCTACAAAAGATCACGACCCAAGAGAATTGCATCCCACGCATCAGACATCAAAGGCGATTAGCATACATGTCCGGTGTGAAAGAAGTGTCTATTGTCTATTCGTTTGCGATCTGCTCAGCTGTCCTTCGGTCGATCACATGTATTCCTGACAAGTTCTACTTGTCATCAGTCCGTCGCTGCCTAGACCTTGCTCAGCCTTGTCTGACTTGTTCAACCTCTGACTGAGAGTAACATATTCAACTCCCCCGACGCTCTTGATCACAAAGCATCCTCCATCCAACGCTCTTCGGACTGATCACGATTGCAGCTTGACATTCTGAACTACAAAATGGATCCCACAGGTCCAAGCAGCAAGCCTCCATCTGTGACCGATGGAATGCTTGAGATGAAAAATGGGAGAGAACAACTACCTTTGAGAACGAGTCATGGTTTGAACCCTTTTTCACTCGCCTCCTCGGTGCTGCTACTCCTTCTTCCTTCCACCATTCTCTTCGCTACCTTTGCTTTCCATTAACATTTACCTAAACGACAGGCGATGTTTCCCAAGCTTTGTGGGGTGCAGCCACCCCAGCATCAAAAGCGCCAGACTCTGATTTTCTGACTCCAAGACTGAAAAGGACGGCCGAGTCTTGCGAAACAACGACTGCCCAACCAAGCGCTACCAAAGTAGTCCGAGGCTTCAACGTTACTGTTCCGCCCACGGAATCTATCGCTGTGAATGAATATCCCGTATCAACATCCCAGCCTACCGATACACCGGATACGAGGTATACCAAGCACGAACTTCAAATGAGGGATATTGATTCGGTTCAATACAGCAAACAACTTCTTGAAGAAGGTGATACCTTGGTATATGTCTCTTACCCGGCCGATATATCATTCTATGACTCCAATGGACTTAGCCAACCTTACAAGATATATCGGGTCAACAGCGAGAGGATGAAGAATACTGGCTCCTCTATATTCACTCGCATGTTCGAAGACTGGCCACAGCACATAGCGCGGAAGAGGAAGGGTCTACTCAAGTGTCCCCTTCCGGAAGGTATCAAATACGTTCTCGATCTAACGCCACTCGAAGAGGGTGACGAGGCTGTGGAACTGGTTTCTGAGCTATCTTGCTCACCGGGAATTAGGAATTGGTATGATTCTATGAATCGTTGTGGTGTATCACCAAAGCTAGTGGCAGGCGATGACGACGTTCCTCGGTACGCCATTGTCCCACCAAAGGTCGCTGCGCAATTCAACCTCAAAACCACACAAAGTGATAGGCCCCGATCTACGACGGCCTCCTGGGTCTCTCAGGAGAATCTTGATCCCTTCCCGGAATCGTATTCGGCGGACACTCTCGCGGAAAATGAGATGAGATGGGATGCTCCCAATGCACTGCAAGAGGCATTGAGACGTAGTGTCGCCGATGCATTGTCAGCGAAAAGCTCTCCTGGTATCACGGAAGAGGCACATTCCACAACTAATGCGATCAAGAAGGAAGTTGCGGACTATTGTCCTATTCGCCATCGAATGGGAATCGAAAATCTCCTATTGATAATCCAAGGTAAAGAGCCTATATTGGATTCTGCACCAAAGCTTTGGACATTGTTTGTGTTGGCGAAGTACTATGAGTGTACGAGTGCAATAGTATGTTTCAGCAGCCTTGTAAAGTCTAGTCGTAGTATTTGCTAAAAATTTGCAGGTTGGCCATGTCACATCATGGTTGCTAGTCGAAAATAACGTCAAGTTTCTTGAAATCCTCCCTGAAGCAAGTTTAAATATTGGGCTCGGTCTCAAGATGCCCATGATTACTCGCGCTTCATTTGCAGTACTTGTGTCTGAAGGGGCCTTCCGTCTAGCCTGTCAATCATCTAACAAGGCCGAAAGTGGCAATCGACTCGTGAGAGCTCAGGAAGAATTAGATGAAGACTTACTCAACATCATCCAGCATGCTAGCCAGGAATTTTACGATCGAATCCAAGAAATGACAACGGACTTGCTGGATGAGAGAATGGCATGGTTTCTTGATCTGCCAGAGTATAGAAAGATTTGCAAGTTCGAAGACTACAACTACAAATTGAAAGAGCGAAACAAGGAGGATCAATTCTTGTATGAAAGAAGGAAGGCTAGCATCCAGAAGCTGTTGGCAAATCTACGTGGTTATGTTCGTGGAAGGATCGTGTTTTGCATGAGTCAACGTATACACGAAACGAATAATAGGATCGCAAATGATCGTCGCCGCCAATTGCAATGGCGTGGACCAAAACGAGGTGACGAACACAATTTTCAAGAGATTTATTGTCAGCTTATCGGCCGAGAACGGGTTATGTTGCCTTACTTTTGGCAGGCTCTGCAGACTATGTGCTGGCATGAGGATTGGAATGCACAGCTCTTCGGCTCCTCGTTTTCGAGCTCCTGGGACAGGCACACACTCGACATGAACGGCTTTCCTGCAGTCACACTGTCCAAGCTCAACGAATCTCGCAACCTTTTCAATACTGAGGTCTACCTAACCATGAAGAATCTTCACCCTCTATTTCCACCAATGGAGCCGACCATAGATTCTGCGAACGTTAAGCTCACGAGTCAGGTGTTGAAGGAGGAAAAACCAAATTACGCGTTTATGAGCGCCTATAATCCGGACCATGCTTATCACCAAGCACGCCTTGCTGGTAGTAAAGCACTGGAACTTGAAGATGATGCGTCTATTTCATCTGTCACCACTGACGCCTCTACAAGACCTTTGTTTAACATACCCATTCGTTCCGCGCCGAAAAAAGATCCGATATCCGAAGGAAAACCCGAGTCCCATCGTGATGCTGAAAAAAATCTTGGGGCATCCAACATGTCTTCATCGTCCGGGAAGAGCAGTACGCAATACATAAAGTCAATACTGAAGTCGGTTACTCCCAAGCATATCACCACCGAAAAGCCGGAGTTCGACGCGACAGCTGAGCAGGTTCAAGAGTTCCCGGTTATGATATTCGGGGAGAGACCACTCAATTATTTCGACCTGACACAATTTCTTCATGAAGTTGGCCAATACATCAATGGTATCTGCGAAGGGATGCTCACCAAAGCTGACGATGCTGAATTGACTTCACTTACTGATACACTCCTCTGCCTCGATGATAACGAATTCAAATACCTCCCACTTTGGGCGGGTGGAAACGACGATGGTTCAGGCGGTGTAACATCTTCTGCGGTCCCACCTGCCTATTATTCCAATGTTGATGGTCTCACCCCGGGCATTCAATACAAAGGAAAAGAAGGGTTTGTAGGTGTGGGATCGAGTTCTATCAATACAAGTCTAAACGTTCGACATGGGTCTCAGGACAACACAACAACCATGAGTGACACAAGTTCGGTTTTCTCCACCGACAGCTATGATATGATAACGCCGACTGGAAGCCAAAGCGAAAGCGACTTCGAATTGGTTAGTGAAATGGGAGATTTTGGGGATGATGGAACAGAGATTGGCGACGATGATAATAGTACGTCGTTGGATGAAGATATCTTGGGTAGTGAAGATGGAGATGGTGAGGAGATGGATTGGCTTGACGAAGAAGAAGCTGATTGGGATGAGGATTCCTTCACGGATAATTAACGAATTGACAGTGTACAAAAAAGTCTTCATAGCACACCAGTAGACATACTAATACATCGGGTAACTCTAAACCCTCTATTTTCTATCAAGATATATAAATTTGAGATCTCTCTTCTGATAAATATATGTATTTTTGCTATCAAACTTTCACCTGGGCAATCAGATGTATGATGTAGTAGAATACAATGATTCTGCGTCCCAGATCAAGAAAAGGGGTTAGATATATAACGATGCAGATAATTTGTCTCACTTTACTGTGCTCAATGATGGAGATAACTACTTATGATAAATGATACGATTATATTCACATCGGCGAAGGATGTATGGCTACGCCTAGAGGCTAGATTCCCATTGTGGTAAAATAGTGAATACGCAGTAACCTTTCTTGACATCCTTCTACACTCCGAGTTCCTGGAAAAGACGCAGTGCTGGGCCGAGCCGGGTTCATATGCGAAGATATTACTACGATTCACCTCCGCGCTCCCTTTGCTTTTTTCTCTTTTCGACCTCCCCCTCCTCCTGCTCCTGCTGCTTCAACCGACTTCCTTTTCAGCCCACTTCCTTGAACCACGATTTCCCCCACATAAGTTGGGTTCAAGTTTCTCGTTCTTCGTGCACTTGCACGCAATGTGGGGGGCGCTGCTCTGCTCTCAGGCTCTACATTCTCGTCCGCTTTGACGGGCTCCCCAAGAGGGGCATTGGCCATTGTACTAGGTGTCTTCTTGTTGGTTGATTGCTCGGGAATGGAAGTTTTCTCCTCGTGATCCGATGATGAAGTAGCTTCGTCGTTTTTAGGATTATATATTGAGCTTCGTCTTGGTGCAACCTTGGGTTTTTGTTTCCTTTTGCGTTCTGCGGTGGGTTTCGTTTCTGGAGGGTTCGGCGACACTTCGACTGGAGAATGGATTTCGGTAGCAGCAAGAGCTGGATCTGGTATTGGGGGATGTTGTCTCTCGTCGTCTCCAGTGTGATGATCAGATGATGACATGACTTCGTCGGCTTGGGGGTTGTACTGTGAATCACGTCTACGTTTCACTTTGGGCTTCCGCTTTTGTCTGCGGGTTTCCAATTCTTCTGGCGACTCCTCGATCGGAGGGATGATTTCGGGAGCAGCAAGAGCTGGATCTGGTATTGGAGGATGTTCTCCCGCATTATCCCCACTTTTGTCAGATGATGAACTGACGTCGTCGCCTTGGGGATTGTACTGCGAATCACGTCTTCGTTTCACTTTGGGCTTCCGCTTTTGTTTGGGCTTTGCTGGCTTCTTCTTCTCGGCTGCAGCCAGGGGATCTTCAGTCGTTACTGGATGTGACACCAAAGTTGGATCAACATCGTCAGTAACTTCACTCTCAGTCCATAGAGTCTGCGATGCCTGGCTTTCATAGTTGACTGTGCGGAGCGCCTTGACTGGTCCTTCCGGTTGGCTCAATTGTTCTTCGAGAGCTATCTTCGCATCCTCAGTCTCCTTCACTAAGCCTTTCAATCGCTCGATTTCCTCCTCTAACTTTGAAGAACTGGTAGATGTCGCCAGGAGTAATTCTCTTAGCTCAATTTCTTTATTTCTGCTGTCCTGTAACAAGTCCTCCAGCAGCGCCGTCTCCGTCGCGTGATCAGATGCTACTATTGCAGCGCTTTCCTGCAAGACAATTGCTTCCTCTTCTTGTGCACGGAGACGATTCTCTATCTCCGATGCATGTTTCGATGAGTTGACAAGAAGCGTTTCTAATTCCGATATCCGTTGAACGTGCGTGGACAGGAGTTTCTGCAGTTCATCTACCTGATATGTCGTTGCTGACTCTGTATTTGCAATTTTCAGCAATTCTTCAACTTCCGACTTTCTCTTCTCAGATGCCGTGAATAGTGCGTGTATCCGCTCTATACTTTCTTGCTGCTCTGCGATCTTGGTCTTGTATTTCACTGTGTCTAACATCGCGACCTGTTTTATGATATCCCTCTCCTTGGCTGCTGCTATCAAATCTTCTTCTTTCCTATCGGCCTCTGCTTTTGCCTCTCGAGCCAATGCTTTCAGATTGTTGATGACTTCCTTTTGTGCGAGGGGACCATTCACCAGGTCCATGCAGTCTTCTAGTCGTCTCTCAGCTTCCTCTGCCCGACGAATTGCGGAAGTTTTGGCTTCATTCGCCAATTTGAGTTTTAGCTCAAGTCCATGATTATCGTCATCGTCGTTGTGATCTTCGGGAGTTGTACTATCACTTCCCTCGTTGACGGCTGGGCTTCTGGAGCTTGATCGCTGCTCATCCAAATCGGGTTCAGGTGTTGGCCACTGAGGAGTTTGAGCCATAGAGCTAGACAAGGTGCCATATTCGGCGGTAGTAGATAGGAGATCGCCCGTTATTCCGAGCTTGGGTGTCTGGTTTAGAAGGTTCTCTGTTACTATATCAAGTTGCTGTTTCAGATCTTCCCTATCGGCTATGGCTTCGTACAACTGCACATTGAGACCCTCCGAACGTGTTTGAAGGGCCTTGGTTTTGGCTTTCAGTTCCGCAAGCTCTTTTCTTGCATTCTCCAATTGTATATCCTTGTCCAAATTCTTTATCTTTGCCTCGCTAAGTGTTGCTTTCAATCGGTGTAGTTCATCGTTGTTTTGATCCGGCTGAACGCTGCTACTAATCTGGGGTTCTAGTTCAGCATTTCGCGTTTCCGCTTCGGCGTGCTCTTGTCGCAGCCTGTCTGCTGAGCTATTCGCGAGATTCAGAGAGCCTGAAAGAACATTATGTGCTTCGACAACCAGAACAGCTTCTGCTCTTAATCCTGCTACACGACCCCGCTCAACGTTCAGGGCTTCCTTGGTATCCTGTAATAACTGATCATATGTTCCAAGCTGTACTTTTAAAGCTTCATTCTCTCGCTGACATGCCTCGAGTGGATTTGCTCGTAGGTACTCGACTTGCTCCAGGGACAGCTCCGGATGGTCTAAATTGTAATCAGACATATTGTATGGGCTGGTGGACTTCCCTCGATCAATTGCGTCGAGGAGATATTAGAGACTAAACATGAAAGTCCATGATATGGACTTCAGAACAAAGAAAATACAATTGCTAACCGACGACAAGAGACGTATGACACATCTCAATGCAGCGGAGTGCTTGATGAAAAGATAAGGGAAAGGGAACAAAGAAAAGTGTTCCAAAGCCATTCCAAAGCAGCCACAAACAAGAGAAACTGGTAACTCAACTTTAAGGTTACGTAGAATGATTTCAAAATGTCAGATGTAAACCCGACGAGACAACATGATAAACGCAACCATGTGATGTATGCCGTAGGTGTATTCTGTGGTAGGAAATGGAGTCGTCCACTTGGAAGATTTTCACCATTTAAGATATCATGTCGCGGAGAATATGCTCTTGGACTCTAGAATTCCTCACCAGACAGCTACACCTCATCGGTTAGCAAGTACCGACGAGCCGACCCACCTCAAATTCCCAAAATCGATACCGCACCGTCGGGGCGGGGAAGAAGCTCCGGATCCGGATACTGTCCATAAACTTTCCACGAACGAAGTACGACACACCCTTCCACGGCCTATCCTCTTCGCTGCCTCTACATGAAGCACATCAAAATGCAATGGAGTTATTTGTTCACCCTTCCAATCCTTGCATTTGTGGCTTGGCAGTACACAATCTCCGTTGTTCGATCTCGATTCCCTCAATTGCGTAACAAAAGCATCTGTTTACTGATAGCCCATCCCGACGATGAGGCCATGTTTTTTGCGCCGACGGTTCTGGCTCTCACACAACCTGAGCTAGGGAATCATGTCAAGATCCTGTGTCTGAGCAGCGGTGAGTAGTATGGTTTTCTGCGGGAATTGACCTGTATACTGACACAGAGTAGGAGACGCAGACGGATTAGGAGAAATAAGGAAGAAAGAATTGGTGAAGAGCGGAATGGGTTTGGGATTGCGGAAAGAGGAAGACGTTTTCGTCATTGAGAGTCCGTAAGTGCTACACTGCCGTCTCCAGTTCAGCCGCACAGTTCTAATATATTTGGAAATCTAGAGATTTCCCAGATAGTATGAAAATTACCTGGGACAAGCAGAAGATCGCCGACCTGCTCACCTCCGCCTTCGTACCCTCTGCCCCGAAGAGAAAAGACAAGAACACCCCTCCCACCACCTCAATCGATATCCTAATCACCTTCGACGCGGGCGGTATCTCCTCCCATCCGAACCACATCTCTCTATACCATGGCTCACGACATTTTATATCCTCCCTTCTGCGAGACCATTCGGGCTGGCAAAGTCCCGTGGACCTTTACACGCTGACGAGCATATCGATTTTCAGAAAATACACCTCGTTCGTGGATACATTTATGAGTTTGATATTTGCAGCATTTGGTGGGAGAGAAATAGGCGCTCATCCAAGCCCGTTGCTGTTTATGAGCGGGATAGAGGAAGTGAGGATAGCGCAGAAGGCTATGACGACTGCACATAAGAGTCAAATGAGGTGGTTTAGGTGGGGATGGATCGGACTATCACGGTATATGTCTGTTAATGACTTGAGGCTGGAGAAAATAGGTAAATCATGACGAGCAGGAGACCATGGATGAAAATGTAAGGCATAATAAAAGGCGTTGCATATTCCATGAGAAACAGAGCGGCAAAAATATCACGGCATTTCACAGCGATTTCATCGATGTGGAGATATGATCAATATTCATACGTTCAAATATATTACACGATCAATTAAAGTACACTATTAGTTATGCCTATCCCCTTAGTCCATGATTCCAGCCTTTCCGTCACCGTCGGTATCCTTCTTTGGGTTCAATTTATCCATCAAGCTTGGCTTCTTGTGGGTGGTCGTGGAAGAAGAGTGAGAAGCGTTGGAAGTGGTGTGGTGGGCACCAGAGCCAATGGTTGAAGCACCTGCTCCAGCAATTGGCGCAGCACCGTGAGAACCGGTGTGATGTCCGTGTCTAGCATCATCATGCTCAGTCAAGCTGGTGGAGCCCTTAGCACCAACACCTCCGAGAGTTCCGCCAACGGATCTTGGCTCGCCAGCGAAGGAATCGGAGCGCTCCTCACGACCCTCGAGAGATCCTCCTTGTTTTCTGAACTCGTTCATGCTAACGGGTGGCAGAGAGGTAGCTGCGTGGTGCTTGGCTTCGTTTTGGTGGACTTCGTGGATGGGGATGGTGGTGTGCACGACGGAGGGTTGGATGGTCTCCTTTTGCACGACGGGTTGGATGGTCTCGTGGACGTGGTGGTGGACGTGCTCGCCAGCAACGGCAGCTCCGGCAGATGCGGTGTGCTGGGTCTCGCCAACAGTTCGAGTGTTCTTGAACTGGGCTTGCTCGGCAGCAAGACGCTCCTTGATAGAGTCATCGTTTCCGTGCTTGATGTTGCGGTGCTCGACACCGACCATGCGGTGAGAGTGCTCTTCGGGTAAGACTTCACGGTCCAAGACTGGTTGAACCGATGTGTGGTGGTGGTCCTGGTGGACTTCGCGGTCGATGGCGGTTTGTGCCTCTTCGTGCTTTGTCTTGGTGACATGCTCGTTTACGACGGCTGGGTTAACATGCTACATGTTGTCAATACGAGTCTTTGCAAGTTTCTCATCAAAGCAGACATACCTCATGAACGGTAGTATCGTGCTTTCCGTCCTTGTGGAGGAATTCACTAACAGCTGCCTTCGCGCGGTCCATTGTGAGAGATATTTAAGGTTTTGAGTGAGTTTTGGTGGTATTGGTAAGTGTTGTAGATGGAGGGTTGTTCTTGAGAGTTCAAATGTGAAGATGTGATGAAGTGTTGATATGAGGGATGAAGGTAGGCTTATTATACTAGAGGAGTTTCGAAACAGACCCTCGATGCCCCGCATCCGTCACTACATCATCGATGACGGAACGCATCTCCTAGAGAAGAGCTCTGCCTTGGTTGTTCTGAATGTTTAAGGTTGCAGTGGTTGTAGAGTAGTGGTTGTAGTTAGCATCAAGTGGCGGTGCATCATCGATACTACTGCAGATGCTAGACAGTAGTTAGGAGTAATTGCAGCTATAGAATTGCTCTATGCCTAGCTGCTAGTATCTAGCGGTGCTCTCATGGTGCTAGCCAAACAGTAAGGGAGAGAAAGGATGTGGGCATGTGGTAGGGGGAGGGTAAGTAGTGAGTTTCCCAATGACGAATGTGCCAGCAAGTGTCCAATTGAAGCACTAGTCCATCCATGAGCTCCTCCCATCAGGGCAATCCTCACCAATGCGTTTGCCAAAGTTACATAACTGGTATAAGGAAACGAGCTACGGTGACAGATCTCCCAATTCATCGATACCCGGAAATGGGGGACGTGGCCGACGATCTGAATGGAGTAAGAAGAAAAGCGGGCATACAAGCTACCGCGGATAGTTACCAGCTGAAGTCATGGATAAGTGGATTTCAGTGAGCAGCAGGAGCAGCAGCAGCAGGAACAAGCATGGACACGGGAAGGGGAGCAACAAGCTTAACACATGTCTTGGTCGTTGCAGTGCAGATCGTTACAGATCGGATCGACGTCGAAGTGAATCACTCATCCACTACTGTCATCCACCACCCCCACTGTAAACAGTGTGAGCGGGACAAGAGGTAAGCGAGGAGAGAGGGAAAGGTGCGAATTAGATAAGATTAATGAGGTTGTGAGTTATGGAAAACTTACAATTGCATCATCGGACGCGGGAAACGGGAAACGTGGAGCACCAATGATACATATGATGCAGGCACTGCAGGCTACAGGCTACAGACTCTAGAGCAAAGACCTCACCCCACTCGGGCCATGTCACTGCTCAGCATCCATTCGGTGGTGATGATGATCGAAACAGCCGCAACACGGCAACAGTGCTAGCCATTGCCATTGTCATGCGTGGGTGGCTGGTGAAGGAAGGCAATTTCTGATATTTGTGCCAATACTTTTCTGTTGCGGGTACGCAAATCATCCGATGCACGCCCCTGGTCCAGAGTCCAGAGTCCAGAGTCCAGAGTCCAGAGTCCAGACCCAGCGACGCCAGCAACCCCAGCAATTCCAGCGACCCAGGCGCCCAAGAAATACTTGGTAGTGCACTGTACTTCCGCAGCCTTGGATAAATTGGCCTGCCACGTACGCCCAAATGCGGCTCGGTGCTGTGAATAAGATCTCCACATCCTCCAAATCAAGAAATGGACGCTCCAAAAAGGTCGACATCAAAGACGTCAGCAATCACAACTTTAGCGATAGTTTATGTTTATGGGCATTCAATAGCGTCAAAGCCGCCTAGCCGAGGCTCATATCATGTCCCCAGCAGCTGATATAATAAGCCCCTCGATCATCATACCAAACGAAATCCTCACCAACTATCCCCCCACCGACAATGTTCAGATACATCAACGGCTGGCACAAGCGGTCGCGACCGCTTAAGTCCTCTCAAAGCATAAGTCGTCAGGAATCAATGATTTAGAGATCGTGTCTGCCGAGATTCCCAGTCGATGCAATGATCGCGAACGGCATGTCCGTGATGAGCAGATATCAAGAAGAAGAAAAAGCACTTTGCGGCTTATATTCTCACTCAATGAGGTCGGCTTCCCTATTCATGCGCCGAAAGGAATTGCCGTCGCGAAGTGTGATAAAGCGCAATCCTTTATGCCCTGCACACCAGCGCATCTGCTCGTCATCTCCATCCTACAACGATTCTTCGATCTTACAACTCGAGTCTGCCACCGCCATGGGATCTGTTTACTCCCTCACACCACCCTTTAAACTGCGAAAGGGAGCATCGCACATCGCGCATCTCGGAAACACGCAAAGACACAAAGGCAAAGGTGAGAACAGCTGCTGCCGGAGTTGGATCCTATGGGGACGATGTCGCAATCCGAAATCTAGCACAAAGCTATCGAGCTACCAATTTACCAGTTGGATCTGATAAACCCAATGCGTTGTTTGAATCAATCTACTATCATCTGGCAGAACGAAAACCCAGAACCTTTTTGGATGAGGTCTCTGCGATAAGCACTGCGCAACAGTGATGATGATGGAAAGATCTTAGGCGTTGGCTTCATCTCGAAACATGATTCTACATTCGACCTGTATAAAAATATCCGGTATTTGTAGTACCCACTAACCATACATAGTACAATGCACCTCAGGCTCTCTTACAATTCGTGCTGGCCGGATTTCCTGGCTCCCAGCCTTCAGTCTGCGATGTTGAAGTGTCCTCTACAGTATTTCCATGGACGTCCGTTGGACACCTACGATATAACTGCAAGACTTTGGTTGAATATATGCATGAGCCCCCGGGTATCTTCAGCAAATCTCCATCTTGAGCCTCTATTCTTCGCAGAAGGCACTGCCAATATGTCGCTGCTGCTGAGATGTCAGGTTGAGGTTGCCTGTTATCAGTTTTCCATGTTCTCCTCGGCGTAGCAAGAAAAGGTAATGTAGGACAATATATTGCATCTGGTTACTATTATCAGACAAACGTGGTAAATAGTCTACGACATTACAATGTTTCAATTGTCCAAATGTCTGTTGAATAATATTATCGCCTGTTATTTCTCACCCGGAGAGATGTTGTCGCCAGTAAATAGATTATTCCCGCTCTAAAGCCAGTCTGCCTTGAGATCTACATTGTACTGTAGTTATGGCCCCTCGCGGGGCATGTTATCAGTGATTCCTTGTCAAGTTTGCTCAGGCGCTCGAACGTCATAATGATTTCCCCAGTCGCCTTTCTGATTTGCTTATCCAGTCCATGTTTCCCACTCGCCTTAAAATGTACACGCAATAATTGCGAAGGAGCAGTCATTCAATGACGCCGTTAACGTCTGTCAGGTTGGAAAGTGCAAGGGGGTTGAGGAAGTCGGTATATATGGACTTATCTATCTGAATTTCATTGCACGGTGTAAATCTACCAAAAAGTGAAGGACAACAACCTACCAAACAGAAACACAAGAGACGCTTTACCCAAAGCCCTACGATATAAATTACCTGCTCCTTCAACCATAACAACTTCCCACCTGGGCCTTAAACCGAAACTACGCCCACGATGAACACCCAAGAAATTCGACGACCACCTAGCGCACACCAGGACATGACGACCGTCCCATTAGAGGAGCAAGGTCCACCAACGCTGCAAGTTCTGCAACCGGTAAGAACCTTTTGATCCTGTCTTCATTCCCATCAAGGCCTTTGCCCAAACTCCCCAGCGACACCCTACTGACCAGCATTTTGCACACCAGCGTCCGATCAACGAGCCCATGACCACCACCCAAATCCGCGGCGGCAGAGGAGACGCCGGAGGCATCTGCTGCGGGCTTTGCGCCGGGCTGGCATGTTTCGAGTGTTGCGAGCTGTGCTGCTAGATTGTGGAATTACGTCGTGCTGCGTACGTCAATCAATCTGGGTATGCGATCTTCAAGGAACGGTTTTGCAGTCGGGTCGTTTCATGCATCTCCTGCGAATGGCGTGTTGAGCGCATAGCATAATGGAGATTGAGATGCGACGGTGGATATTTCTTTGTTTCTGGGAAGGCGTGGCAGGGCATGATAATACTCCAGTTTTTAAGCTTCGGGTGAGGATGGTGGTGCTTGCAGGCCGGCAAGGAATTGGTCAGGCGATTTCGGCACGCAAAGTGCCGACACAGCCGTTGACAATGTCATCTCAAGAGCATTAGGGACGACGATGAGCATTAATTCGAGGTCGTGGTGGAATACATAATAAGAAAGGTCTATAGTTCTACCTCTCCAATTTCCATTTTCTTATCCCATCTTGCACCCAACAAGGCGACACCCCACCCCACTTCGCAGTTCACGTTCATCTCAAGCCTTCCCAACCATCTCATCAGCTCTACCCCACACTTCACCCAGCATTCCCCTCCCAACCATCCATCTGACCACCCTCACAACCCAAGCACATCTCACCCATCAACAGCATCCCAAACCCTGCCATACAAACCCGATTTAAAGCCGTGCATGTCTCGCAGACTCGTTCACGAGGATAAGGCTGCCAAGAGATCAACGCCCAGCCCAAGTCGGATCTCCTCACCGGGTATGGTATGGACGAGTATACGTAAAGTTATACGAATACCCAAAAGGTAAGACGCACGGGAACCGAATATATAATCAGACCACTCTGATTGCAGTGAATTTTTTGGTTTTTATTTCGTTTTCTCTTATGCTTGCTTGCCTCTCCCACACCCAACTCCAAGTCCTCTTCCTCCTATCCCTTAAATCCTTTCTATCGTCGTCCGACTCCACGCCGTGAAATCAATCATCGCAGCCCTATCCCAACTCAGCTCAACTCATCTCTGCTGCCCCTTCATCATCACCAAAGAAACACAAAAATGACCAACCAAACCCCAACCAACCCTCGCACCACCCTCCACCCAGCTCTCATCCGCCAACCACCCGCTGCACACGCCATGGCGCGACAACAGGCCGATCCGAAAGCTAGTTGGGAATTTGAGTACGAAGAACCAGTATGTTTTTTGTTTCCTTTCCGCGATCCCATCCCCTTCGGTTTTCTCTATCCCCTCCATCAAACCCCTCGCCCCTCCATTCAAACCCCTCACCCCTTCCATTCAAGCCCAAAACATCCATAAATCCGCACACAAACAAAAAACTAACCACACTAAATATAGGCTAAGAAAGCACCCATGAGCCTCTCCCGCACCGCGAGCTCCGACTCGGTTACAGATGACAAAGTACATACGCGAGGGGGTGACAAGGGGGGGTTGTGCTGTGGGATTTGTGCTGGTTTGGCGTGTTTTGAGTGTTTGGAATGTTGCTGTTAGTGAAGTTATTGGATGGGCGACTCGGTGGTGTTTGGGAAGTCGTTAAGTGGGCGAGCTGTATTGGGGATGGCGAATGTTTAAGTTACGGGGGATGGGATGGTGGGGTTAAGGGAGGGTATGGCGGGGTCAAGGGATATGGGGCTTCACTGGATGGTCTGGGTTTATGGGTTGGTTCATTTCATGGTCACTCATTTGGATGGGGAAGGCTTTTTATGAGTTTATGAACCACGGTTTGGATGTATTTAGGAGAGTTGAGCTGAGTGGAATATGAGTTTCTTTTCCCAATTATTCTTTGCCTGGCTTTCCTTCCATTCTGGGACGTTGTTAAATTTGTGAAGTCGACGAGTTAAAGAAGCGGGCGTTGAGATCTTAGACGGGTAGGATGAAGACTCTCGTAAGGGTTCTTGAGTCTTTTCCCCTTCTCTCAAAAGCTCTCCTTGCTCTGCTCCGCATACGTTCTGCGTAGGGTCCATATCCTTCTTCGATCGCTGAATGGGACACTCCCCTTGGCAAACTGAAAACCCTTTCATGATTTGGGCAGTGGTTGCGTGTTGCCATTATTACCCGGCGGATGGAGTTGCTTGTTGGCTCGATACGATAACGAATGAAACAATCATCTACTAAATAGCCAGCTACTTAGCTAACCACTGGCTCATCGGGAGTTAGAAGGACCAGTGGCTCGAGCGGATGAAAGTTGAGGCAATGTCGGGTCTGTGGTATCCTTGGATAATCTGGGCATCACACGTGCTACCATGACACTGATTGTGATATCAGCTCATTTTCTACCTTGGTTGCACTTCTACACTAGTATCTATCGATGTACTTGCTGAGAGAGAAGAACTCCTCCTGCAGAGTGAATAGCACGCGCGCTGCACTGGCGCTTGGGGAAAGACTAGGCCATGCTCTTGGTTGCGTTTCGACACTAGTATCAATCAACGTGATTCCTAGTGGAGGGAACCGCTCTCACACAACGAATACTAACGGGCTGTTGATCAGAGAGGCGATGTTGTCGAGAGGCCGATATCTAGGTCTATCTTGGGATGCAAACTTGCAGTCATATCATACTGGTCAAACACTGGTCAAGAATAGATGAGAGTGCAAGCATTCTTCCATTATGATCGGAAGTTTTATGAAGCAAGCCCGGTGCCCACAAGCGGAGAGTTCAAATGGAGGCTTCCGTTAGTTTTGGTCTAATGATGCTGAAGTTCTTCTAGGTGACATTTGTTGGGTGAAGGAAGAATTGCGCGTCGGTGCAGGTGCCGGTGCTATCATTGCTATGCCTGCGCTGCAGTTGGAGTAAGGTGTAGGAGATTCTAGCTGAGAACCAAACAATAGTGAGATTGGTGGGGCATTTGGAGTACTCTAAAACTTGAGAGTAACTTAAACAGTTGGGGGCGACGGGAATTATATCATGTTTGATTCCCCCATGAGTGGTATCTACCGTTACGGGGCTCGATGCTCACTTGTCGCTCGACTAGGTGGTGAGTGCTAGATGAATAGATGTCTAATGATTGAGTTTATTATGACTCTAGTTCTTGAGCAAGCATATACCTACTGATTGTATGCTCCTTTGAGTTTGAACTTGCTATTCACTGGGTCGGACCAGTGAAATAGGTAGGTGAGTGACAAAGACCATTTCATGTGTGATGAACATCCCTTTTGCTCGTCCACATGTAGAGTCTTCCTCCTCCCAAGAACCGCTCCGTGATACCAGTGTAGCACCCTCCCAGGAATAGCCTTTGCAACTTCAATGTCGTTGCGAAGCTGTTGCAGTCTGTGTTTGGGAACAGTTGTAGCAATGGATAGCAAAAGGATGTGTGGCATTTAAGAGTGGAAGACAAATAGAGATACACATATTTTCAGTGATTGCGGGTGTGAGAAGAACAAAGGACATACACGAGCATGACCTAGTCAAGGCAAGAGAGATCATGCCAGGAGAACTTGCAAGAACTACGAACAGCTAATGACCACATTCGTGGCTCCACGTTTGTGCTCCCGTACAGGTCTACCTGTATACTCTTCCAGGTTTGAGTCCAATTGGACGTATTCAATCGGCGCAGAACATACATTTAGTGAAAGCATACTCTAGATGATGACACAAGCTTTGAGCCATTATCTATCGTCTTACAGGCTTTTTCGGCAATGGACTAGAACTTTTGGATTTTTATATCTCTCGCATGCAGAAAGGTAGGTTTGTAAGCTCTTTCGGTGCGGGCGAAAGAGTTGTAGGAGCGAGGGAATGTCATCCACCGACATGAAGCGAAGTGAGCACACTTTCTATAACGATAGCGTCGCTGGAGAATTGTATGGTTCTAATCAAATGGCTTGCGGATCTAACTTACGAGTATTTGAAACTTGTCAGTAAGTACTCTTGCCTGTCCGTAAATGACGGCATTTGGCGTGAATATCAATGGGGCAAAAAATGTGGCGCTCCTCTCATGGGTCTGATGCCTCAATCTTAGGGCAACAGCACCAAAAATAAACGAGGGTTGTCTCCCACACAAACCCTTTCGAAATCCAATTGAGGTTAGGTTAGTGCAGCGCAAAATATTCGAGTGGTAAGCCGAACACATTCGAGATCTCACGACGTCGACAACTTGTAAATTCAACCATCACCGCCAACTTCAAATAGTCAGCCATCGCCATCATGTCTGACGGAGAAGTCGAAGTCGAGGCCGTCTCTGGCTACCAAGTTCTGCCAAAGGAGGTTGTTGAGGAAATTGGAAGCATCAAGGTACGAATTGGATTCTACCAAACTGGACAATCTGGGAGTTTGAAGAATATTGAGGCTGATGACGATGGCTTATAGCTCTTCAACAAATGGAGTTACGAGGATGTTGAGATCCGTGATATCTCCTTGACGTAAGATCTCCCAATGCGATACAGTTCATACGATGAATTCGAGCGAGGACCTTTCCATAACTGCTTTTTGCGACGAGGGGCATTGGTTCTGCAGAGGGAACATATGGGCTAACGCGAAAGTCTTCTATAGCGACTATATCCAAATCAGAGCACCCGTGTACATTTCTCACTCCGCCGGCCGATATGCCCAAAAGAGATTCAGAAAGGCACAATGCCCAATCATCGAGCGTCTTACCAACTCTCTGATGATGAACGGTCGTAACAACGGAAAGAAGCTCATGGCTGTCCGCATCGTCGCACACGCCTTCGAGATCGTATGTTGAAAACCCAATCGTTCCGTCATTCCCTGCTCTAACGAGTCTTCTCCCTAGATCCACATCATGACCGACCAAAACCCAATCCAAGTCGCCGTTGACGCCATCGTCAACTGTGGTCCTCGCGAAGACAGCACCCGTATCGGATCCGCCGGTACCGTCCGTCGTCAAGCCGTTGATGTCTCCCCTCTCCGCCGTGTCAACCAAGCCATCGCTCTCCTCACCATCGGTGCCCGTGAAGCTTCATTCAGAAACGTCAAGTCGATTGCTGAGTGCTTGGCTGAAGAATTGATCAACGCTGCTAAGGGAAGCAGTAACTCCTACGCCATCAAGAAGAAGGATGAGTTGGAGCGTGTCGCCAAGAGCAATCGGTAAACGGAAACATTGGGGCTTTTTCTGTGGGGTGTTCAATTTGCATTATGGATGGGCAATTGGCTGCATTTTTTGTCACATAGATGACCTTTCTGAATGCAAAAAAGCTCATGACACAATTTGGGTTTTGGTATATACGATTTGTGAATTGCTCCAGGCGGAGATTTACTGGTACTTGATGATAATGCTCTGTTGAGTGTTCCAGCGTACTCTCCTTGTCAGTGGACGGGCCAATCTTCCCACCGGATATCGGTTTGATGAAGCGAAAGGGAGCAGCACTGCAATCGTGAGGAAGAGAAGAAATGGCCCGCCAATCCGTTGATATTCAATTGCAGCAAGTCCATAGTGTCAACTCCCACACAACAGCCCTCAAAAAATGTTGCCAGTAAGCATGAATTGAAATCTCCAGAAACATCAATTGAGTCTACGTGAGCTCCATACGCAAATAGCGAGCATCGCCAACCGTTTACTAAGCTTGTTCATTATCCCCACCTCTCGTCCCGTCCAATCCATCCATGTTGTGAGTGTTATGCTTCTTTTGACCGTTGTGTTTGTTCTTCTACTTGATAAGGTAGGTTACATCTTTCTCTTCTATATCTACCATCCATCCTGCAGACGCTGCTCTAAGTGGTCTACCCTTCGAAGGCGCATGCAAATTCTTTGAAATTGTTGTAGTTCGGGACCCTTGAAGAAATGTGAACGGAGTTGTTCGTGGGAACGAGAACTCGGTATCCGTAGCAATGAGATAGAAGGGAATTTTCTGTCATATATGCATATTTCTTTTTTTTTTTTTTTTCATTATTGTGATATTTGACCAGCCTTTCGTTCTGCCTCGCGCGAAGAGTGAGGGAAATGTGTTCTAGTTAATTCGCCTTAGGGGCCTAACTCATTCATTGTCCCTGCCCGCATGGAATGGTTTACCATTTTGATCGGTGTCTTCATTCGTATGTATTTGGGAAACGGTACTCGAATATTGGCTAGGGATATACAAATCGGGTGCGGGTGACTGCTCTTCAGGATTTGGCACTTGTTTGACGACCAGCTGGATGTACTCATACGAGAGGCTGCCACTATCACGACCTACAAGCATGTTTACAATCTCAATCTGCGAATGCGTCTCCAATGTCATTATCATAATTCAATTTTCTTGTTCCATAACTAAACCTACTACATCGCAGTACTACAGTAGTTAAACAGTGTGCCATACCAGCTCCATACTCTGACCATAAGACGCTTTCAAAGGGAAGATGACCAGAAGACGAAGGGAATATAGTTCCTCAGACATAGGTATAACAAAAAGGGCCACTGATCGTCGAACCCAAATCCCCCACCTTTTGAGGTGGCGCCAAAACCCCATAGTCAATGACTGTATCCACAGTAACATTTGGACTCGGTGGGACTATTCGACTTCATCAGCATTATTCATTTTTCAAGAGCCCTCGCTGTCCTCCCCAAAGGGCGAGCAGCCTAGAGCAAACAAATCAAAGACTTACCATTGAATGCCGTCCCTGTTCCATACACCATCCCAACTCTGTTCTTCGGATCCAACCCCTGCCACAAACTCCACACCCGATCAACCATTGCATGGTGCAGCCAAAATGCCGGATCCCCAGGGCTAGAATAAGCATCTAATCCTAGTCCACCCATAGTAAAATGCCCTCCCCCATGCACGCCATCAATGGCTTCACAAGCTGTATCGAAACACCCAAGATCCGTACACCCATTCACCAACCTCACCACATCCGTCGGCTTCGTATTATTCGCCCAAACTGGCGAGATATCCCGCGACAAACAGCGCGGATTATATCCCATACCGCCGTCCGGTCCATAAGGAGCGAACGCAACTGGCCCAAGATTCACGGTGTAGTCGGAGAAGGGACCAGATATACAGCCGCCTCCTGTGGCTGCAGGAACGGGGAAAGTCAAGCCGAAGGCGCTGATGATGGTGGCGTTGTGAGGGATGGCCGCTCCGTTGCTGCCCATGGATGTTGGGGAGCCGTCGAAGACGGTCGATTTACGCGGATCTTCCCAGGAGATGGTCCAGTCCCAGTATGGTTGGGTGCCACTGTAGCCGCATTCTTCGCGGAGGGCTTTCTCATAGATGTACAGGAGATAACGGTGGAAGTGGAAGAAGAGACCCTAAAGGTGAGTTAGATTTATCTATTAGGACGGGAGTGAGACTGGGGTGGAACGTACGCTGAAATGCACATAAGGAGTGAGTATAATGTGCTGGGAGCTGAAGTCATCAAAGCGGCTCCTAGCACCTGGGACATCTTGCTTGCTGCTTCGAGGAGGTAAGGACTGTAAACACTTCACTGCTTTGATATACTCTTTTCGTGATCGAGGAGACATTGCTCCCCTGTCTGTACATTAGACTAACTTCGATTGAACGCAAACGGGGAAACGTTACCACTCCTGTCGTTGAAGTATATTCTTCGACGTACATCCGCTCTTGTAAGTTTTGAGCGTATCGTGCACATAATCAAGGTATTCCTTCTGCCATTTATCAATCTGTTTTGACGCATCTGCTTGCGTGTGATCGCCCTGCCCGTGGCGATCATAGTCATTTGTAGATGCAGCGTCGATGCGAAGCCCAATTGTAGCGAGGAGACAGAGGAAAATGCGGGTGAACTTCATCTTGCTGGAAATCTCTGTGTTACTTGTACAGGAAATCTTGAGCACAAAGAAAT
The DNA here is from genome assembly GCA_002946385.1 of Rutstroemia sp. NJR-2017a WRK4. NCBI lineage: Eukaryota > Fungi > Ascomycota > Leotiomycetes > Helotiales > Rutstroemiaceae > Rutstroemia > Rutstroemia sp. NJR-2017a WRK4. Next base: position 100,050 of record NJPR01000061.1, read on the forward strand.
CTTCCCATTATCGGAGGGAGAACGTGCCCAGTTATCTTGAGGAGGGAAAGTCTTCCTGCCCCGCATTGTTTGTGCTCTGTACGTACAACAAGCCGTCAAGGGGCATTTTACCCAGTCACACCAATGAGAGCCGGAAGCTTCAGACGGAAGCTATTTAGCCTTAAGGGCTTTCATGGTAACGCAAGGTAAATCGTCCAATAGAAACTGTTCAGCTACATGTTTGATGTTACACATGCTGACAAGTCCTTGCATGGCCATCCCGGCTAACAAATCACTCGACCACCACTCCCGGCAGTGGATATATCCCATTCTTATGGGAATATTGTGGCGGTATTGATGTCTCTCGCTTGAGGAATGCCATGGAGTTGCGGCTGGAGCAGTATCCCACATATGCCGGAAAGCTGCAGTAAGGAATGCCTCGCTAACTTCTGGGAACGAGTTGTCCCCAGCCTTTGGTTCTCTAATATGTTAGCCTGCGTGAAAGTGGCATGGGAGGGCATGGGATGGCATGATGCGGATCAATTCTTCGCTCGTATAATGATGAAAATGAGGTCAACCTGTCAGATATGACAGTAATGCTCTATATTTATATCACAACTCCCCACCAATGTATACTGGTGTCAAAATAGCCCCCTTACTTTCCTCATACACACAATTCCACTATCACCTCGGTCCAAAATGAGATTCTTAATTCCTCTAAACGCAGCGGCCTTGCTGGCTTCAACAGTGCTCGCATCAAGGCGTGGAGGCCATGGAGGATACGGTTCTCCCCAACCTTGTTCCACGAACTCCCAATTACCATGCCTTTGTCCATCTGGCACAGATTACTGGGAGTCTTCCACATGGGCAGTAATTGGCGCCACTGCGCAAGATGTCAAAGACCTCATCATGGATTGTAAGTGTGGATCCTCAAGGCTGCGTGATAAAGATTGCTTGGATATGTGTTAAAGCTTCTACTCTTCAGACTACAAGTGCGCCTGGCTCGGGGTTGTTCCATACGAGACTCATGGTCCAGATAATAAACCAGGTGTTTCCATTCGCACGTCCTTTCTGCCAACCAAGGTTGGAGTATACAGCATCACCGAGAAAGTAAGAGCAGCACCTTCCCCTGCAGATTGTGCGAAGAAATTGTCTTGGGAGTGCTAACAATCAATTTCCACAAACAGTTGACAGATCTGGATATTGACGCTCGGGGTGGATTCATCGAAAAATTCGAGCAACTCGCCTCCACAGTACCAGTTCCATATAAGTCCGGCAACGGATCTTTCAGCGGCTACTGGGTCACATTAGAGAGCACTTACATCTTCAAAAATGAGACGGCTATAAGATGGAGCATTTACGCATGTGAGACGGGCCATGCACGCAGTATGTAAAACTTTTAACAATCTGGCATGAATAACCTGATAGACATGCTAACTTCGCCATTCCAGACTTCGCCGTCTTCCACGAAAATGCATTGAAGAATGCCACTACTGTATTGGCAGCACAAGGGAAAATTAAAGGAACAAATATAGGACCATATTCGTATCAAAACTTTTAGAAGACTTGGTTGACCAGAGGGAGGACTTGGTCGGGAACAAGATGAAAGGACAATTTGGTGGTAATTTTAATATGAAATCATTTATCATCGTCCATGAATATTGCCAACCCATCATCGATTCTGCCCGCCTCCCGACAGTAGGGAGTCCGCCACTTGACTTGAGCAATCGAACTTAAACTGCTCACGCAGCATAACCATACGGAGATTCCTTCATTTTTGTTTTTCCAATGCCAGTAATTTTGAATGTTCTTTTCACCATGCTATACACTCCTAAGAATAATTCCACGGCCCCGAAGTCATTTCCTGTGTTTGTTCCGACTCTAGTAGTTCTAACATTTAAGCCCGTTCCTGTGCAAGAGCATCGTCCTCAGCCCAGCCATCCCTCGTATCCTTAGGTATTCGGATAAAAACTGCTCCAATGACGAGTGCTACGCTTGCTAAGCCCACGCCCATATACGCCGCACAATGATAGCCTCTAAGAAGATCTTCCCCATTTCTGTTGGTGTTAACTTCTACCGTGCCAGCGATGCCGAGACCGGTACTGAGACCATAGCCTAGTAAAGTGCCAATTAAGGACCCTGCAACACCTTGGTGCTTCATCGGAACCGTGTTGCTTGCGATAATTTGGCCACTGGTTGTGATTAAGTCGATCGTGAATGCTGAAATGAACATCGCTGGAAACGCCATTGCCCAGTAAGTCAAATTGGCTGGTATGGTTGCCAAGAGAACATTTATGGTGACCATTGCTAGGCAGCCCATGCAGATGATGACTTGAGCTGGTACCCTGGGAACTAACCAAGCTGCGAAGAAGGCTACCATGCAACCGACGATTGTGAGTGGAAGATACTGAACGCCAGTTATAATAAGACTGTCTCCGCGAATGTTCTGCATGTAAGCATTCATATACCAGAAGTATATTCCTAAACTCATGAACGAGAAGAAGATGGCAACCATGAGTAGTCCGAAAGAAGGTGCTTTCCAAATGTTGAACGGCAGTATGGGATCCTTGGCGACCTTCGTTTCCCAGTATACGAACCCTGCGAAATGGATTATCGACAACACGAGTAGGGCGATCTCGTAGGGACTATTCCACCCAACCAGGGGTGCTTGACTGAAAAGAAGTTAGTTCACGCCACACAAAACCATCCTTTCGTACATACTTCCATACAAAATTAAACAAGATCAGAGCTCCAACGCCCAAGTAAGCGCCAATCCAATCCACGCTACCATGAGGGTCGACAGGTGTATCTGCGTCGACAGTAACAATAGCGAGCCCATAGACCACAAAACCGAGCAGTCCACTGGAACAAATTAGCACAGTAAGCTCCCCGATGAGTAATAATGAGCTTACAGCATCAGGAACAGCCATTTCCAATCTGATAGCTGAATAATGATAGCGCCGATGAGAGAGCCACCAGCGGCGCCGACAGGTGCCATGGCACCGAACAGCGCGAATCCAAGGTTTCGCTTTTTACCAGGTGGAAAGGTAATACCCAACAAGGCAACTATATTTGGTATCATTAGACCACCTCCTACACCGCACAAAGCTCTCATGATGCACATAGAAATTAGGTCATTCGAGTATCCACCACAGAAAGCCCACAGCGTCCACCACACACAACCAGCTGTGAAAACATATTTGTGGCCATACACAGCGCCTAGACGACCACCTGGGGTAGAATTGATGTTAGCGATTCGACAGACTATGACTGCGTGAGAAAATTCCGTTTGCGATTACGCACCAATCAGCACAAAAGTGCCCTGTGTCAGAGGATAAGATGCAACAATCCAAACTGACTGCGCCTGTGTTGCGCCCAATGCAGCTCCAATGGCAAAACTGGAGTTTATACCAGCACCTAAAGGCACCATCTGGACCAACTGGGTCAACGTAATGAAAACCATGAATAAATTTTGTCTCAAATTGCTCGGCGCATTGCCCTTCGGTAAGCCAGCGCCTCCATCCTTGCTGAGAGTGTTGTCGTTGGACGGGATGGTAGCAAATGATTCCGTCTCCTGGCTGTGTGTTTGCGGAGAAGCTGCAAATTGAGACGACTGATGCGTACTACATTTGCGGCCATCGCGCGCCTTGGCATCTAGTGGTTCATGGTCCATGGTATGAACCGGAGATATCTGCGGCGAATGGTGTAGAAAATTGACAAAAGGAGAGCAGTGCCAGTGTAGCAGATGGAGAAGTAGAACAATCTGGAAGATGGGTTCGAGAGAGAGGAGGAGGAGGAGAAAAAGAAGATTGATAATGCATATCACCTACAAGTAATCTTCTGCACTTTCTCGTTGATCGCATCGCATTCTGCGCGCAGAGCTTACCAACGCTATCTCAAATCTCCCAGCATGGTGGCCGAATGGATGTGCGTCCGGGCCGAGGAACTGGCAATACATCTTATCAGGATCCAATAGTTCCACAGTTAGTGTGAGAATAACGCGGCCAATGTGGGATGGTAAAGATGGGATGGTAAAGATGGAAAAGTCTCTCATGGATGATGTGGGATGAACTGCTTCCGTATCGCCGCTACTGTCAAGGCCGTATAATCATGTGTAAGTGCCTGAGGCGCCAAATCTTAAATTACCATGGCGCCCACATCTTCAGGAACACATACCTTCGTAGAACATTGCATCTGCAACCGTCAACAGTTGCAACTTCTTACATTCATCTACACGTCCATCGTTTTATTCCTTTTATCCACCAAAACTATCCACATCCGTACTTCATGTCCGTCTCCTTTCCATTTTCGTCCTATTTGGCTTGTTCTGTGTGCTAAAATCTCACCCCACAACTTCTTGGCTGTTGGATAGCCAAACTTTCCACTGCTCCAATGCTCCACGAGTCGTCGACGGAGGACTCTCCGTGCTTGCTCTCCTCGTTTCACCCTTGCCAACGCCATCTCCCCTCCAGCTTCACCTTAAGCTTCAGCTCCATCTCACTGGTGATGTGTTATCCCACATCATGCTACTGCAGGGCAGCCGAGGGGACTGAACAAGGATTCAATCCATACGGCCTCCTTGCTCCCCAAGTCCTTCGTCCGAGAGTCGGAATGCGCCAACTGTTACGCAAGCGCCAACAGAAGGCGCGAATACAATATGACGGGCGATATATTTTATCGGCCTTCTTTTCAGTCAGGTTGAATACAGCTGCCACATCGTGTTCTCTTTTCTCGAAATAAACTCGCACCAAATCATATCGCAATTTTCATTCTCTCCTTGTACTCTACTCGAAAAGTACATACCATTTCAATATGGCAGCCATTGCTTCTACTACTGCTCAACGCACATATCATGATACCTCTGCAGCTTATGTTCTTCCTAACGAGTAAGTTCTACTCTGCACTCCCCTATCGCCCACCACTCACCCATGTTGCAGTGCGATTGAACAAGATCGTCTCGATGCTCAGGCTGCTGCCATTGTTGAGATGATCGGAGGCTTCCCTCTCTTCGCCCCACTTCACAAGATGAACAGAATAGGAAAAGCTGTTGATGTGGGATGCGGAACCGGTATCGCAACCGTTCAAATTGCAGCCACATTTCCATTCGCCAAGGTGTATGGGCTGGATCTTTCACCTGTTCCGGAAGCTACAGAGAAAATGGCACCTGCAAACGTCACGTGGGCTCAAGGCAATGCTCTAGAAGTCGATTACATCAAATCTGGTAGCAACGTAATGAGCCGGGAGATCTTCACCCCTGGAGGACTTGATTACGTTTTCGGTCGTATGCTTTTCTTGGGCATTAACGATTGGGCTCGCTATTTCTCCATCGCTTCTCATGCCTTGAAGTCTGGTGGATTTATCGAGCATCAAGACTTAGATTGGAAGTTCTATCGCGCTGGCACTTCTGAGTGCCTGAGTGACAATTGGGAGTGGCATAGAGCTGTTGTCTCTGGGGCCGAGAAATCCGGGCTTTCAACGCGCGCCGGCTCCAATGCTGCATCTCTTATGGTAGAGACTGGGTTGGAGATCATTAGTGTTCAGACATTCGAGTTTTCATTCGTTCCGTCGAACAAGACTCCCTCTAGCCAGGCAATGGGAAGATATGTGCAGGCCAAATTGATACCGCAATATCCCGAGCTGTTACGCAAAATGCTGGGAGCTCAGGGAATTGTCGGTGACAAGTTGGAAAGATTGACCAATGAGTGTCTTCAAAGTCTCTCATCCGAAGAGGGTATACACCAGAAGTATACGGTCACAGTTGCGAGGAGGGCATGAGCATACGGGAGATGGTCTAGGCGTTCGGTGTTTCAGCTGCTACTTCGACAGCTTTTAATTGCATGTCTTGGCAATTGAGCAATGTTTCTATTTAATCAACCAATTTTCCCATCAACTATTTACCAATGTGTTCAATTTTCATTCCGTGTAACTCATCTCATCGTTCGTGGAACACATTCTTAGGAATATTCACCGAAACATTTACCTTACCCACATGAATGCGCAATCCGACACTATGGACAAATAAGCATTTCGCCTAGAGCCTCATGTGCAACTTTCGTATAGCCAAATGTCGAGCTTCTAAAAAGGGCATCGTTGTGCTCAAGTAGAGCCCGAAACTTCACCCGGTTCTGAGAATGGTAAGGGGACCTCAAATAGTCGATGTTACCGTCAGCTGATGTTACATAGGCGAAAAAAGGGTACTCAAGGGTGTTGGTTGCGCAATATCCGGAAGGAGGGAAAGATCGGTGTCGAGGATCCGTATACGGCTTTTGAGCCCTGTCTTGGATATCGAGCATCGTGCGCATATACGATAGTCAGCAAGTGCGAAATTACTCATTGTATCCCTTTTTCGTTTCGGCCAAGACCCAAACAAATGAGCAGAAATTGTTTATGCATGCAGATAGTCGGTGATTAGCGTCGTATACGTTAGTGGCATGTGGCGTACATAAGCTTCTCGGAATTGCATTCTAGCAAGGGGGCACATAATTGCATGCTCGGCACGTACCGAGCCTTTGGGTAGGTTCCAAGTGGGACTCCTCGGAATTTCCACCAACGGCGCTTTCGAGGGAGGTGATGAAGGATCAAGTCGATCTGCACTATCAATTACCTAACAGAGCGTAGGATTAGGTCGCCTCCCCAGACAGATAATGCCAAGTAATCTTCAATTCCAGTATGCTTGAAGGAATTGTGGGTCCATTCATGAGTTTCTTATTGCATTCACCAGTCAACTTAAGCAATCTAATCTGTCGACTACCGCTTCCAATCACTTCAGTCGAGTGCGGGAAGCTACTGTCTACCCTGAAAATCCACGGACGTTTGACTACATGGCCACTTGTGTGGGGAAAAGGCCCGTCCCCTGCGTAGATATGAAGCCGGCGTGGCCGACACTCCTGAGGACCGAAGCTTCCTGAGTGCGTCGTCTTGTCGGTGATATGGGATTTGAGATATGAGATATCGAGATGACGTCAATCAGAATGTCCAAGACTCGTATGCGCAACGAATCGCAGATACCCAGAGATCGCTGAGAGACAGCAATACAGCCGAAAAGCTTAGACGATGTTTCACCATATACCAGATCTAGCATCCAAGCTTCTTAACTAGACAGAAAGCTTAAATGACTGCCTGTCAAAATGCACCATCGCTAAATCGCCAAAAAGCCGTTAGGGAGATAGCCCTATCATCGTAGCGCATGTCGAAGGATTCCGACCACAGCACCATCAGCACCCCATACTTCACGCCGATAGGAGCAGACATACGAATCTAGAATAGCGTTCACTAAGCCATGTGGAATGTGGGATACAACCCTTAAAGTGGCAGGGTAGCCACCACTTCCTTGACCAAAACGAGGTAATATTCGTTTATGCTCGTACCCCACCACGTGGAAGTGTCCATGTCTGATATCTGGAACCATCATAATTATCATCAAGCCCTAGCTGCCGACAATGACCAGAGTACGAATCCTGCCGATGGGAGCTGACCAAGCGGCCGAATACCCCATCAGATTGTCTTAATGCTCAGCTTACGCTAGTTATGCATCTGATTAACTTGGCTAAGACAGCGTTGCGAGATTTCGCGGCTGGCTACCTGGCACTGCCCGTACATTGTCTATTATCATCTAAATTGTCTATTATCCTCTAATTCCGTGGCAAAGGCCCAGCCATTTTGGGCTGTATCACTTATCTGCGCGCCTGCGTCTCAGTGCCTGCCAAGTGAAATGTCGCGATTACTCCATTCCCTGGACGTTCCACCGGCAAAGTTGGATATTACGGAATTCAGTTGGAGAACTTCGGAGGAAGTAGGCTTGTAGAACAGTATAAGTTGCCGTAGTCTGCGTTTTCTCCAGTTTCGTACTCGTCATTATCTCGTACAACATCCGTTCCTTGTGTTGCCTTTTTCTCTTGACTCGCTCGATTCAACAATTTCTCCCATATTCAACAGAGGGGTTACCGAGAGATCTTTATACAACATGATTGACCTTATCTTCCTGTTGGGGGCCATAGCTTTCATCTGCACAAGCCTTATTCAGGCGTTGATGAAGCGCCCATTCATGCAAGCTCCACTTAAATTCAAAGAAAAGTTGTACGGATCGATCGAGGAAACAGTCAATGAATCGAAGTACAGACATCTGCGAAGTTCGAGAGATCGACACGAAGCAGCGTCCGTGATGTCCAAACTGGTGGAGGAAGACGGAGCCGGAGCGTGGCCGCCGAATGCGAATCACGATTCGTGGCCCGCGCCTCTCCGTCCTTACCAGGACATATATTTCGAGCTGATCCCGCTTTTATCTGCGGCTCCTCCGTCATTAGACGATGCTGTCAATCATGAGCGACGCGCGAAATACCGCTCTCTGATGAGAAAGCTGCTGCGCGAGCGTATCAACATTCCCCAAGTCGTGGAAATCCTAGCCGCTGTGGAGCGGGGTAATTGGAATGCTATCCCTCGCGACGCTTACAACGGGGTCTACAGTTGTATTGCAGTGTGTCGACATGCCTACAGGTAAGATAATACCACCTCACATGATCGAATTCGTGCTGATGTTCATTTTACGTAGATGGGCCACTATCCCGGTAGTTCGGGTCGCACAGGTTGAGAAGATTGTAGAATTCCCAGCCGAGCTTGACGCTCCATGGGCTTATCTGCAGCGCAACTTTGGCGTGGATGCGGATGCTGGAAACAACACGTCGAATGTTCTGTTGAATTTCAATACACGTGGGGAAAGGATCTACCGTATCAATGTTGGGATGTCTGAGGTGATCAAAACATCGGAGGAAGTGTTCTTTCAGATGTTTTATGATCTGGAAGTAGTGGTAAGTCTAATTCTCGGGTTGGTGTAGAATTGGGTTTACTAATAATACAATGCAGGCATTTCCGATCTACTACGAGATGGTACGAGCAGTGATGACATATGAAGAGAACAACAAAGCTGCATGCCTTCAACACCTCCAAAACATCAATTTCCGCCTTCGAGACCTATTTCTCGTCTTCTACGATAACCTCACCAAACACAAAGTATCACACTCCGTGTGGTTAAGCTACGTGCAGGGCTTCCAGGGCTGGGGCGTGGGCAAGATGGTCGATGGCAAATACGTAAAATATGACGGTTTGTCCGGGAACCACGTACTATTCTTCCAAGCTCTAGACGCATTTCTAGGAATGGGTCGGTATCTGACCAACGAAAACATGGACCGTTATATTCCGATCAACCAGCGTGCACTCTGCGTAACGCTAAAGAAACATTCATTCCTCAAGCTAGCAAAGGCCCAGAACGACAGCAAGATTGACAACGAGTTTACCAAAATGGTTAATCAGTTAAAGGTATGTATGTCGTGTTTACCCCCCTAGTTCTTTCCTTTTAGCACCCCACCCTTGCTTCAACCCAATCGATGGACTCTCTGTAAACCTACATGCATCTGAGATGCACGTCTGCTCACCCACCTTACCCTACCCTACCCTTCCATGACCCCTAAATCCTACCACGGATCCTTCTACTCCCCACCTAGTTCTCGAACGAACAACCCCTGAATCGCACAAGCGCTGACATAATCCCCGCAGATTTTCCGCGCCGCGCATCGCGCTCGTGTCATGTCTTACCTGGAGCAGCCGGCGCCGGAGCGATTAATGATGACTGCCGGGAAATCGATCCTGGAGGGCTCGGCGACGAAGAACCTGGCGGAGGCGCTGAAGCCGCTGGATGATATGTTGACGACGAGGTTAAGGGAGACGGCGGGGTGTTGTCGGGGGACGGAGGGGATGGGGGGGATGTGTAGAGGCTAGAGATTTAGTGGGATAGAGTAGGGGTTTTGCAATATAGGGATAGATTGGGCGTAATAGAGTGTTAGATGGGATACTAGAGGGATGTTTCTTCCGGATAGATACCCTGGGGATTTGGAGTTATGGCTGGATAATCTGGTATGGGATTGGATGGTATAGGCACACGGCTTTTTCGGGGTTTTGGTGTTTGGGGCTCCATCTATGGATGGATTGATTTGGGTGGTGGGCGCACAAGCTATTATTATTAGACTTCCTTTTTGGGCTTGTTCTTTTGAGTAGTATTCAATACGTTTTTTTGGACGTTCGCTGACACGCTTGGCAATCCTTATTAAAAAAATTCAAACAGCCGTCTTATTTTTGTGGGGTATCATCATCAGCATCTACTTTACACCGTCCTTCGGTCGGCGTAATATGATTTGATTATCCATGTTGACATGTGCAACGTGGGTTTTTGACTCACTTCACTCCGGGTTTGCAGGGCAGGAAATGAATGACAATTAGAAATCGGCGTGCAGCTTCGGATGGGAATAATCAGCGCTCGTCTCCAACGTTTGTTGACGGCCAAGATATCGATATCCTAGCAACAACAATAACGATGTTAAGATGACTGTGCGGAGCTTTGTATAGCATGTCCAACGTTGGTTGACGGCCAAGAGAATCGGCACAGCTAGCCAGACAGATCTCAGCAACGACAACAGCGTTCAGATGACTATGGCTATACTGTACCTTGCATAGCACCCGCAAGATTCATCGACGGCCAAGACCATCAGCTCAGCTAGCCGGAGATATCTCAGCAACAACAATGGTGTTGAGATGACTGTGCTGTGTGTGCGGTGTCTTGTATAGAATATAATCTCCAACATTTGTCAACGGCCAAGACTATCGACGGAGGGAGGAGCTGGCCGGGGGATATCCCAGTATGGAAAACAGCGCTCAGATGACTATGACTACGCCGTACCTTACATAGAACCAGCAACATCAATCGAACGGCCAAGACCATCGGCGGAGGGCGGAGATATCCCGTTATGGAAAACAGCATTCAGATGACTATACAGAGACAGTACTTTGCATAGTGTCGAACAGCCAAGCTCATCGGCGCAGCCACCCGGAGATATCTCAGCAACAACAACGGTGTTAAGATGAGTATACAGTAGTTTGTATAACATCTCCAACATCTGCCGAACGGCCAAGACTAGCGACGGTGTTGGTGCCTTGCAGATACTTAGTGTTTATGCGGGCAAGCAATGGTATGGAAAGCGTGGCACCAACATAGATGGAGATAACCTCGTAAACCACGTGGGAGTTAAGCTTTAAGGGTCTGGATCTAGACTTGAGGAAGAGCCAACAGTTGGGGATGACTTTGTTGGTTGGTGTGGGACTTTCGTTAGTTGATGTTGGTGTTCGTCGGTTGAAGTCGGCGTCATTTGCATTTTTCATCAGTTGGTGTTGGTGTTGGTTGCACCTCTCGTCGGGTGAAGATGCTGTTTGCGCCTTTCATCGGTTGAAGATGTCACTTCCACTTTTCCCCAGTTCGTGTTGGTGTCACTTGCACCATTCCTCGGCTGACGTCGATGTCACTTACACCTTTCATCACTTACAGTTTCAGTTGGTGTTGGTGCTAGTCGGTTGAAGATGTCAGTTGCACCTTTCCTCAGTTCGTGTTGGTGTCAGTCGCACCGTAATGTAAGGAAAACGAAGCAGAAATCCGAAGATCAGAGATAAGCAGGTTTACGAGAAGGATGGAATAATCTCTGAGATTCATCTGCTACCAAAGCTGTACAAGCGTAGTATCCAAGACAAAGACCAAGATAGCGCTCACTCATGCGTAGCTTTTAATCAATTCTACCAGCTCGGCCTCGCTCAACTGGGGAATACCCAACAACTCATTATCCAATTTCTGGAAATGTGATCCATATCCCTCACCCCAGATGGAAATCTGAATAAGTGGGAATACAAATTTATCAGGGTTGGGCTGCGGCTGCTTTAACTCCTCCCAGGCCTTTGCAGCAACCTCCTCGCTCGAGATCTTATTTTCCGTCCAGCCGTCCGCACCGAGGGCCTCCTTGCCCAATTCAAGGAGCTTCTTCGATGTGGTGGCAATGCTTTGTACGTAAACGGCACGATTCTTCGTCTCCTCAGGATGTTTGAGAACAGCGGCTACGGTCTTGCCTATGCTTGGAAGGGTAGTCGTACTAAAAGTACGCTCACCGCCATCAAACAAGTTGACACTCTTTTCCTTCACATTCAGAACAAACCCTACCTTTATGCCCCAGTCAAGGAATGGACCATTCACAACAGCAGTATATGTCAATCCCCCGGGTGTCGCGGAATGTTTCTGAAGAGCATCAAGAACCTTGACCTTGGGTGCGAAGATCGGAAGAGTGCTCGTCTTTTCGTGTAATGTGTCGGAGCCGAATTCGGATGGAATGAATCGCTTGACATGGGCTTTCGCTGCGGCTTCGACAAGGTGGAGTTGCTTCTCCACAGCAACTGCGGCAAGTGTGGATACTACAGCATCTTGCCCATTAAGAGCGTTTGTAAGAGATTCAACGGAGTCATAGTCGACTGGCTGGACTTTAACTGATGGAGGAAAGGTGTGGTTGCTGGATGGTCTGGTGAGAACAGTGACCTGGAAACCAGCTTCGACTAGTTGTTCGAGGATTGTAGGGCCAAGATTTCCGGAGGCCTGTGAAGTTGGGTCAGTTCAGCTAATCCAGGCGAGGTTGCGTAGAGGATTCGGTATGAAACCTACACCAGCCAAAGCAACTTTCGTAATGCTGCTCATTTTGATAGAGATGGTATGCTTTCGAGCGGGAGACAGATGGGAGATTAGATTGAGTTGAGAAGGGAAGACTTACTAGAGATCAAGCTTGGTAGATATACTCATGGCTCTGGGAGAGTTACATTCAAAAGCTGCGGGTAATATGTCGCGATGGTGTTAATAAGACACTATTGCATGATGAAGCGGGATCCGAATGGCTCCGCAGCCAACGAAAATGCGCTCTCGGTCGCCCTCCTGCATAAACAGCAGCGACGGCGGATGGTTTGTAAGCGTGCGTGCAGTCTCGCCATATCGCGAAAGTATTGCGCGGGGAAAGCTGGCGGGGGCGAGGACTTCATCCCACATGGTGCGACGCGGTGATTGGTTATGCCGTATGCCACATTGGGCCGGCTTAGCTAAGGTTAAGCCGAGGCTCCCACTTGCACTTGCCCTCAACATCCCTTGCTGATTTTAGTAGAGAAACCCGTACGCCAACCCGACCAACTTAGATATTCTCAATACTGTATCTAAATTTGCTTTAAACAATAATCTTATAGATATATAATTATACTTAAGTATATATTAGTTTATAATATTCAAATATTACTTGAACAATCGAAAGTTGGTCGGGTAGTTAGTACACTGATATAGCGTAGCCATCGAGCCACCCCACCATCTCACCCCGGCTTGAACAAAGACACTTCCTTTTTTATCTCTTGCTCGTACCGTACTACGGCGTACCGGGAGGTCACAATGTTTTTGCCCGTGTCACCAAAATATATCATGCAAATGCTCTTTGACTGCACTCGGCCGGAAATGTGTATACAACCACAGTATCCCGAACTCTCTCAAAATGCCGAGAACGGCAACGCGTCAAAGAGCTCCCAACCAACACTCATTTTCATCTTCATCATCATCATCACCATCACCGCCATGTCCTCGAATCCTCCACTCCTCGTATCCAAAGCGTTGAGCGGCTTGAGCCCCGAGCCTTACACCCTGAAACCAGCTCATTCCGTGGCTTGCGTTCTTTCTGCACCTCAAAGTCCTGCTTTCATATAGTCTGCGCAGTGTGCAGCCGTGCCATAACTTCCCTCCCACCTACAAGCAATCTCACAATCCACCGGCAAGTTGCTACCTGCTTGCTTACAACACCATGGCCCAGCCGTATACCACCCCGCAGGATGTTTCAACGTCTCTGTCACCAAACAAACCCTCGCCGAACCGTATCAAATGTGAGTTCCCCGGCTGTGGGAAACTCTTCACGCGTAAAGAGCATCTCACGCGTCATCTAAAATCACATGATCCCGAACTCCAGCACGAGTGTCCGGTTTGTGGTCGACGATATGCACGAAGGTAGATCTCCCTGCTCCCTGCTCCCTGCTCCGTACTCCCTTGATCGCCCATGTTATGACTGGTTGCTGAGGACCACTCTTTCTTTTATATAGTGATGTCTTGAAACGTCATCTAGACCATCACTCCCAGAGTTCCGGTACTAAACGCACACTGGTTGCCTGCACCTCGTGTCATGAACGAAAGCTCAAGTGCGATGAAATTTCGCCATGTCGATCATGCGTTCGCAGTTCAATTCGATGCAGTCGAACTGCTGCAAATTGGGCTGGCCGTTCGAGTAGGACCGCAAATGTCGCTGTTGTCTCTGGAGCCACAAATGCGAATCGTACCATTACTGCGAGTGAATCGGCAGATAATATCAATGCATCAGCAAGTCCAGACCTCCAACATCTTTGGTTCCAGATGGGAGAGTCAATAAGCCCAATCGGTGAGTATCCAGACATTGATATGAGTATGCTATACTCGACGGATCTCGCCACAAACGTCTTTCCACCCTGGGGTGGAAGTCCCCTTGGACGAGGAGCCAGCGCTGATTTATCCACTGCGATTGTAACCGATGATACCTCCTTTCTGCTCCACACGATTGATCCAACCATCAAACAATGGGTGAGTGAGCCTCACCTTGAAATCGAACGGATTGAGCCAAGCATGTCGACATTCACCTCGGACTCTCCAGAGTCCAGGTCATCGGGATCTTTTGAGCAAGATCACGTCGTGGATTTGCGTAGGTATCTCAATCAAAACTCAGCATACGTCGAGAACTTGTTACGGCTATATTTCACAGATTTGCATCCATACTGGCCTGTTTTGCATGCTCCAACCTTCGATCCGCGGAGTGCATCCCCTGTATTGGTGGGCTCCATGGTGCTGCTTGCCAGCTGGCTCAAGGGAGATCCTGATCATGTAAAGCTTGCCTCACTTGTATTTGATGGAATAGCAGCCGCTCGACCGGTATGCCTATCCCCGTTTACTTAGGAGTCGGCGTTGGCTAAAAACAAAAATGTTTCTAGGAGTTTAATCTATCCTTCGACCAAGAGGTCACTACGTCTTCCTTACATACTCTACAGGCCTTGCTGCTCTGTGTTGTATATGCTCTATACTTTCTGGTAAGTTTACAATGAGAGTGAATCCTGCATTCTGTTTAGGTTACGCAGAGCTGACTGATGATAGACGACAAAGGGAATGGCAGCCAGGGCAGTCCACTTCAATAGCATATTGATATCTACCTGCCGACATGGCGGAGTTTTCAATGGACAGAACAGATATTATGAATTGGGAGATTGCCCGTTTGATCTTTGGTTGGTTCAAGAACAGTTGCACAGGTATTTTACTGAAGACCTATTGTGTTTGGGATTTTTCTGACTTATTTGACTACCAAGGCTCGCCATTTCCGCGCTGAGAGTGGATGCATATCTTAGTGTGTTGATGGATTATCCACCTTCCGTCCGCTACCAAGAAATCAGTATTCCTCTACCAAAGTCAATGGAACTTTGGACGGCCGCAACCGAAAAAGATCGACGTAGTCTTCAATGGAACGAGCCTGCTGGACGCGAAAAAGCATTATTCTGCTTCCTCGTGCGAGACATTCTAGACACAAGTGATGAACGGCAAGTCTCGAGCTATTTGACCCACGCCGATTATCATCTAGCCTTGTGTTCTCTGCAAGTTGGAACTTGGGAAACTGCTCGCGAAGCGTTTTGCTGCTGTGACTCGGATGAGCTCATCACCGATGCTAAAATTAGGGATCCTGTCCAAATCTTCAGGACACAACTGCGTTCCTGGAGAAAAGGTATGGAAAAGGACTGTCAAATCAATCATGTAAATCCGTCATCTACACGGGAATCCGGTCATATATTTCCACAGCTGAATCTCCTTCTATATCACATCTCTTCGCTCACAATAAATGCACCATTGAAACTTCTCCAGCGTCAAGGATGCTGCTTCAAATGTCGTCCTTCTACAGGCACTGGTCTCCCCACACAGAAGACGAGGGCACGATTAAATGAATGGATGAGTTCACCACATCCACGAACAGCACTCTGGCATGCTGCGCAAATATGTCAGTCAGTTGGATCTAATGCTTCGATATTTTCGGCCCAACCAACTCTGAATCCTCTTTCCATTCCCGGTCTTCTCAAAAGCGCAATTGCTGTCTGCTCTTATTCACACCACAACCGCGCGTGCTCAGATTGTACAGGAGCACCCCGCGGGGAAGTTGTGAATCTGTTTGCGGTACCTGATGACAGTGAAGCGCTAAAGTCATGGAAGGAGCACGGTGTTGGGAGTGCAAGCTGGGGCACTGACGGAATTCCCATCTGTCAGTGTAAGTTTACACCGTTGGAGATGTGGTTTAGAACAGCTTTGGCAAGGGACAAAGGTGCGGAGGCGCAGTTTATTTCGTTTCTTGCGGGTTTAAATGAGTGTTGAGATGGTGAAGCACTTTGAATGGTCAATGAGTGGTTTGTGCGAGGAAAGGGTGTGTTTAGGAATTCGATTTATATTTGAGTATCGAGGGCAAAGAATACAGGAAAGGGACCTTCAGGAATTCGATTTATATTGGAGGATTAACGGTGTAAATGTACTACCTTTCTTTTCTATTATTTTTCTGGCGTTTTGAGGTTTACAGCAAGGAAATGAATGGTATACAGTAATCATTAAATATCTAGTATTCAAGAACGGGCAAAGAGTACCGAATATTGATCGTAAATAAGAAAAAAATCACGCTCGAAGCATTTCTTCGCACTTCGCCTTCATCTCCCTAAGCTCCCTCACCTCCTTCTCCTCCAACGCATCATTCATCGCAGCCAATTCCCTATGTCTCCACATCGGCGTCCCAACCGGCGCCTTCCGCATCATCTTCTTCACCTCCGCGCTCCTCGCCCTCCTCCACGCCTCCGCACTCTTACTCACCATCCCCCCCGCAAATAACCACACTAATGGATCGGACTGCATATATGCTTTTTCCACGGGTTTACTGCGTTCTTGCTCTAGAAGTGCCCGCAGACTATCCCACTTACTCCAGACGGGAGTAGACCAGGTCCAGGCGCCGGTGCGCACGGTTGGAGGTTTGGGGAATCGGGATAAGTGCCGCTCGCGCGCGGTTTGCAGCAGGTCTTGCAGTTGGGGTGAGCTGGGCTGCCAGACGCCTTGGGTCATGAGGAGGCGTTGGAGGTGGGTGTAGGTTTCGTGGATGTATGGGAGGAGGGTGGGGTCGCTGCGCCATTTTGATTTGCAGGCGTGGCAGAGGGTGGGCTTGGATAGTAAATCTGGCGGAGACTGGATCTGCGAGGGGGAGATCTGGTCGCGGGTTTGGCCGGAGGAGAGGTGCCCGCAGATGCGGTAGGTGACGGGGGGTTTGTTGGAGCGGCTTGAGGGGGAGGCGGAGGGGCTGGACTTGGGGATATGGTCTTCTTCCTCTTCGTGGAGGTAGGGATCAACAACATCTTTTGGAGTGCTGTTGCGTCCTTTTTTCGCTCGTCGTCCTTTGGAGGCGGAGGATGCTGGAGATGTGTCTTTTTGAAACCAGCTTCCGGAACGGTGCTTTCTCTTTCCATGTCCCCCGGATGATGGTGGGGTTGGTAGAGCTCCGAGAGGCGGTAGTGGTTGGCGGGTTACGGCTCTGGCACTACCCGGTCGGGACTCGAAAGATTCAAGTCCAGCGGGGGTGGAATCCCCGAGTCGCGAGCTGTTGGCTCGTGGTCGGAGGTTGTACATTGATCCAGCGGGGCTGGATAAGCTGTGTGGCATTTTGGTGACTACTTTGGGTTTCCTTCTTGGGGCTGTGGACGATGATGCTGGAGTGGGTGTTCGAAGTCTGGAGCTTGGTAGGAAGGGGAGTTGTCGATGAGGGTAGTGAGAGGTTTTGGAGGTGTAAGTGGATGGATAATATATAAATCATTATTCATGATGTTCAACTGTTGTTTGGAAGGTCTCTTGGTTTGGGTTCTTGGGGGCATTGTTCGGTTTCTTTGTTCGGATTTTGGGGGTTCTTGGATCGTTGGAGTAAAGGCTTTGTTCTGGGGACGGGAGATCAAAGGGAAACAAGCAGTGAGAAAGGAAGTTCTACTCTGGACTACAGAATATACAACAGTTGACTGCAGCTCATGGTGAATCGTCAGAGATAGTGATGGTCACAAAAATGACTGTTCGGGGGAGGAGGGGTTCTGTTCACAATCTCTGAAGTTGCTGTCGGGAACGAGATTCAATGGACCACCAGTACACCTACAGGAAACATTCAGTTGTACTGCAGGGGCCTACATGAGGGCATTCAAAGAAGTAGTTAGTCGGTGTCCCATGTAGTCATGCAGTGCAGGAGCGCTACTCTATGGAAGTGACCACAGGAAACAGTCGGTCGTAGGGCATGGGCCTACATGAGGGCATTCAGAGAATTAGTTAGTCTCATGTAGTAGAGTAGAGCTGGCTTATTGAACAATAACCCCAGAACGGTAGGTTAGAAGAACTCACCTGAACACAAGATTGAACTATCCAAAATGATGATTCTGATGCCAGGTTCAACCTACAGTTGCTTCTACCTTGTGAGAAGTTATGATGATGTCAAGTTCAAATCTGACCGCAAGGAAATTCGTACTTAAATTGAAGAACGGTCTCGATTGCGAGGCAGATTTTTGTAGTGTCAAGAATGGGAAAGTTCCTCATGATACAGCATGGTGTACTTCGAAACCCTATCTTCGATGATGTTCGGTTGGAAAGATATTCAACCCAGACGCCTTTGCCAGATGGATCACAAATCAACTTCTCCGACACCCTCTGACCAGCAAGTAGTTTTTTCTATACTCGGGACTCGCACAAATCAGTACATACACACACGTTGTGTTGATTCAAGAAATTTGTAGTTAATTTGAGGTTCGACACAGCGTTGATGGACGGTTTGCTCCAGGGTTCGCAGAAGCCGGGAAGCAATTCGGCGAGATGTAAACGCGAACTCAACACCAATCGAGCGACATTAGGCCTCTAAGTATATCGTATCTACCCTCTTCATATGCATCTTTAAAGTTCATGTCCGGTGCGATAGTCTAAGATCCTGCCAAAACATCAACATTATTCGCTACAGAAGAGTAGTCAGGAAACACCATGATGTGGATATCATATTGGAAAGACCTCAAGCATCTTCAAGCGTTTTGGCAAGCACCTGTGCATCGCAAGATCTGGTGGAACTTCAATGGTGCCACTTGGAGAACTATGAAGAACAGGATGGGGATGACAGATGCATGATTTCAAGAATAGCGAAGACAGTTTTCCCAGTTTTGGGTTTCAAATTGGTGTGCAGTTAAAGGAGAGATGCTTATTGATGTACTTATGTGAGCAGTGCTAGGTAACCTTGAAATGAGGAGAAGAAGGGATATCTCATAGTGAACTACCATGAATCGTGGAATCGCCGTCGAGGTGCGCAAGCAGAGACGACCGTTGCTGTAGGTCTGGGAGCCATGCTCGACGAGGGAGTAAATGCGTGGACTTCCAGTTTTGCATCCGACAGTTTACAAATTTTCCCTCTTTTCAGTCCAAAATCTCCCCCTTTTCAGTCCCAAGCTACATTTAAATCTGGTAGCTCATATGTTGTCTGATTTGTGTGTCGTGGATAGGTTACGAAAAGCTGCTTAGTCATCTAGCCGTTTTCTTCCCCTCGTTCCTGTCGTTCCTGACTTTGCAGTTCGCACCATTTCCTTCATCACGATCACAAATTTGATGCCTTTTCCATCTCTTTGATACCATCTCAGTTCATGGTGCTTCATGATGCGTCCAATTCATTCCCGCATTGCTGGTCCTGTCTCTGCGATGATTCGTGATATGTCGCGTTTGAGGCATTTGTCGCGTCTGAGGGTTTTTTTGGCAATTGAGTGATGCCTAAAATGTGGCTCTCCAGGCCGATCCCGTTGCATGTCAATTGGCTGTCAACCCAACAATCCATGACCATGGCGTTCTTAAGGCGAGCCAAACCACTCGAAGTCAGCACTGCCTCCGCCGCATGTCGATCATCACGAGATAACGGGTTAACTGGTGAACATGCCCATGCCATAGATATCGCAAACACAACCTCAGACGTTCTTCTCGCAACTATGATTCAGTCAAGAGTCAATGGTGCTCCCAGGCACGAAGTATCGCAATGGTTATACAAGGCTTCACGTTATACATCGCCATAGCGAATGCGGTCCTTTGGACATCTGCAAATGCTGCTAATGTCACCAGTGCTTCCAACAATACCATCATAATACACAAAGATGATCCGAATGTATACTGCACAGAGACCCAATGGTATAATGTCTTGTTCTTCTACGCGAGCAATTAGTGGGTACATTCTTTCTCTTCTGAGACGGGCCTGGCTAACACCTCCGAGCGCCATACATGCGGCGACAGTGCTTTCACTTCCTGGAGAAAGCGCCTGGGCGTCGGCCGCATACAAAGCATGCTGTCTCTTAGTACCATACGCTGGTGTACGACGAGGATTGAATGTCTTCATGAGAGCTAGCGCGTTAGCAAAGACGCCGCTTCAGATGGCCGCACGAGCAAATGCTTTGTGCATGGTAGTGCGCTCCCAGGACTGGACCCCAATTGATGGCGACATAATCGAAGGATGCGATATCAAACCAGAGAGTCCCGAAGAGGATTGCAAGACCCCCGCTGGAGCTCCAGGCTCGGAGAAGAATACGCAAGTTGAAGTCCGCAGCATCCCGGAAGCTTCCAACTCTGCGGATGAAGAGAACAGTATTCAAATACACGACAATTCCACGGAAAGCACAAATGTAAACGCCGAGCAAAAGGTACTACTAGAGGTTCGAGCACCATACGCACATTATGCTCCGAAGACAATATTAGGCCAAATTGGATCATTCATGCTTCAGTCCTACCGATTTCGTGCCATGCCTCTTCACCACCAGCTGGTTTACACAGACGACGTCCAGTTACATGGTCTATGCCAACTCCCACCTGGCTACACCCTCTGTTTCGTTCCTCCGCATATGTCTGTACGTCCCCGCAGGAATCCAAATGGCGAACAAACATCTTCCCTTACTATCTCGTCCCAGTTCTCCGCATTGCAGGTTCTTTGGTCGATTACCCAGACAGGTATCGGCTCTTTTACTTTATACAAGTCGAGAGGATCGCAACTCGATATCTACGGGTACGCTGCGTTTGGTTTGACGGTTATTCCGTATGTTATTGCTAGCCTTATCAATTTACTGGCTAGCTTGGTGAGCAGGCAATACGACGATGTCTTTCTCGTTCATTCGAAGATTATGGATGAAGCTGTTGCTCGAGGTGGTTGGGTTGATGGGGTAGTCGGCACGGTGGATAGGATGGACAGTGACGACGAAAGCATGTGCGAGGATGACGAGCTCGGAAAGATAGGAACCATATCGGTGGTCTTCAAAAGGGATGGGAGTGCCACTGAGGATGGAAAGTTCAAATGCACAGCGACATCTGCCGATGGTTCCTTGAACTACAACCTCGAACCCACAGCATCAGTTGATCTTTCCACACTTACCAAAGTCAAGAAGTTCCTAGGCTATGTAAATAAAATATTCCTCGACCCAGCCGAAGCCGAAAAGAAGCTCTTAAAAAAGCGAAAAAAAGAAAAGAAAGATCCATCCCGCCACATCCTTACAATCCCCTCCCACGGATCCTTCACACGTCTACCATCCACGCACTCAGAACCCCTATTTCTCTTCCTCGCCACGACTCTCCTCATCGCTGCTGTTGCTGCTCCGTATATCATTATCTACATTTTAACCGGATGGAAAAAGCGGCAGGCCACGAGCAATCAAACGACCTTCACCCTCCATTGGCTGAGCTTAGGGCAATCGTCTGGGTTGACGATTGCGGAATTCGAAAGGCATACGGGGAGGGGGTATTGGGGATGGATATTGCTGTTTGTGGTTGTGTGTTACAGCGTAAGTAATACTTGCCGCAATATATATTATTACAACTATTCCTTGCCATGCACTCGTCCCCGTGTGGTAATATACATACGTTCTATGAATTGAGAGCTGACACCTGGACTTGTAGTGGTCTCCGATTGGTGGATTAATTGTCGTCGCACAGGAAATGTACGAGATTGGGAATTGCTCGTCGTTGTAACAGCAATCAATGCTAGTTCGAAATTAGGCAATAGACACTGGTTGTACGACCACAAGAATCAGCTTTGTGCATGTGGAGCTTCCCTTCAATGGAGCATCTGAAAAGTAGCGTCACAACTATGCGGTGATGTACTGTAGCTATCGTATTGATGATCATAATTCATAGTAAACAGATTGCACTAACACAAATAACCCCCAAACAGGCCCAAGAAATGAATGGCCGAAAAACAGCCGTGCCACCTACTTTCACGCTTCTGATCGGGACAACGATTCCTCCTATCTTATGTTGAATTCCTATCTTATGTTGAATATCAATATCAATCAGGCCGCTCAAAGACGAGCCGTCGCAATCCCACTCAATTCGCCCGGAGCATGGTACGTAGGAACCTTCATCTCCAGCGCCTTCCCACTATATCCCAAATCTTCAGCCACCAGCATAGCGCACTTCTCACCGATGAGCAGAGCAGTTGAGACTAGCATTCCATTATAATTAGACTCGTTCTTTGCAGTGATGTCCGAGGTGAAGAAGAAAAAAAACTTACAAGTATTGCACCCAACGTTATCCGGACAAATCGACAGATCCGCAACCTTGAGACCTTGGACGCCGTGCACGTTGAGACGTTCGTCGAGAACGCCGTGCTTGACGATGGAGTTGCCGTTGCGGGGGGCCATGGAACATGTCTGTTTATTTGTTTTCAGTATTATATTGTGGAATAGAGGGAGCGAGGGAGGGAGGGAAGGAACGGAACGTACACCCAATGAATGCCATGTCGTTTCGACGTGGCGTTTGACCCATTCCTCGATGTGCTCAATGTCTTTCTTGCTGTACTTGAGGTCTTCTTGTAGATGGCGCTTATTGCTATTGATGTAGGAGATCTTGGGGGGTTTGCCTTCTTCGACGGGCATTGTCCACTATTTTTTATTTTCCTATCAGTAAAGTGCTCTATTTCCGTCTTGGAAAGGGGCGAGTAAATGACTTACAGAGCCGTGCTGGATACCAGCAGTTACGTTGCCGGGGAGCGCATACGCATTGGTTGTTTGGAGATCCATATCCTTGGCTCGGGCGGGGGAGTCGAATGCGTAGAATGGATGCATGTTTTGGACTTCTCCTGCATAGGCATCCATGCGACGAGCAGTTTCACCTAGATGATGCTTTTAGCGATTGCGAGGAAAGAACAATGGATTAGGAGGGAGCAGTACGCGATTTGATGTAGCCCCAAACCATAGGCGCCATATCTCTCTCATCATTCATAAACCCTGCGTCGAAGTCCGGGGCTTCGTACGGATCAGGCGAGAGAATATGAGTTGAGCCGCGGGAGAACGGGTACTCGAGGAAATGGAACATGGTGAAGAAGTTTCCTGGTGGCCTGATGAATTCTTAGTTAACCATTGCGCACATTAGGCTAGAGGACGAGGATGAGGACTTACATCAACATGTGATCACCGAACCAGCCAGCAATAACCGAGTAATGCATCACCGGCTTGTCGGGCTTATTCTTGAAATAGCTGTTCCATCCCGACCTGAAATGTGGAGTCGGCCAACTATCCATCTCTTTGAGTTCTTCCTCGGTTGGTCGGATCTTGACACCGGCATCGATACCGTTGGTGGCGAGGGGACCTGTTCCTTTGAGGTTCCATTCATCGAAGACTTTCTTTTGGACTTCTGGAACGCCGCGGGCGAAGTCGTCGAAACTTTCGGTTCCAGGTTTCGCACGGTAGACTTGAGGCATTTAGTATTGTGAATATGAATATGAGAGGGGACAAGGGAGGCTTACCCGAGAACGTCAAGTAATGGTCTTGGAAGTTGAGGCCAACGCCCGGCAAGTCGACGATGGGCTTGACGCCTACTTTTCGTAACTTTTGTGGGTCACCAATGCCGCTGCGTTGCAAGATTAATGGGGACGATAACGTGCCACCGGATACAACGACTTGTTTTCTAGCACGGAAGATTCGAGGACGTTGCTTTGGACGTTAGCGACGACGGGCTTTGGGAAAAGAGTTGAGATGACTTACGTTGGGATGGAGGGGCTTGGTAGGAACAGTTTGCACTCCGACGCATCGTCCGTTCTCGATGATTACTTTGTCGACCTTGGTATTGCACATGAGGTGGAGATTGGAGTGTACGGCTCGGGTGGAGTGGATATAGGCGTGGGCTGAGTCGCTGCGTCGACCGGTCTGGTGAATCGAGGTTAATTGCTCATTCCGATAAGTGAAGGATAATACTCACATCTCGGTTGATCCATTTCAACCAATGCTCCGCACCACTGTCATTGTTTTTAATGTAAGGGTATGGCGAAGTTGTTGGAGTGAGACTTACTGTCCTGTTACTAGGTCTTGCAGATCGTCGGTCGTAGGGATACCCTGAGACTCGGCGGCTCTCAAGAAATCGTGCATGATAGGATATGTGTAGTTACCAAAGGAGACTTTGATAGGTCCATCAAAACCATGGATGTCCCTAGTATAGTCAGCTAGCTATCACGAAGCTAGCAATCTCTAGATGGGTGAACAAACCTGTTGTTGCACGCCCTCTGATATGTCTCATGTTTCTTCATCAACGGGATAAGTTCCTTCGTGCTCCATCCCTTCGCCTGGAAGTCATCGTAATCCGACGCAGACGCTCGAGTGTACATCATGAAGTTGATTGAGGAGCCTCCACCAAGAATATGTGCGCAGGGAACGACGGCCCTGCGACCACCGAGCCATTCTGAGGGTCGTGAATAGTAGAACGAGGCAGTTCTGCTGTCAAGCTTCATGTTCTTGGGGACTGGGCTCGTTAGATCACCGCACATATATACCACTGCATGGATCGTACGTACATATGCCTGGGCGGTAAACCCATGGGTCGTTGAGATTGCTTTCGCCTGCTTCGATGAGGAGGACTTGGAGATTGTGGTCGAGGTTTGCAAGTCTGGGTTTGGTCAGCGTTGGGCGTTCAGCGATCTTTCCTTCTCGACCCGTTCAGACATACCTCCCAGCTATCACACATCCAGTACTCCCCCCTCCGCAGACAATGATATCGAACTCATCTGGGATCGTCATGTTTGATGCTTCGCTGGACACTTGTATGGTGTAGTATCGATCTCAATCTCAATCTCAATCTCAATCTCAAGCTTCGAAGCTCCCCAAACTGAAACACTTCGATATCAAGCGCCCATCCTGAGTTCCCTTCCCCTCATCCCCTTATATCCCACTCCCCGGATATACGGAAATCCCCTTCAAGGGTTGGTAGCACTGGCGATACTGCCGCTCTACGGATGATATGCCATTACGCAGACCGCAGCAGACATCTCATTGGTTTCCAACCAAAATCAGCGGCACCCCTCACTCCTTCGAACTGTAAACTCTGAATAATCAGACCATATCTAAAGCTCTTACCCCTCATCTTGTCACACCGGGAGCTGGTGCGGAGGCTGTGATTGATGGGCGAGTACGAGGATATACGTACACTCTCGAGCTTATGAGAGGGATCGAGCAAATAAGAAGCTCGATTGCAGCGTGGGGAACCTTGAGTATGCTATGCTATGCTTGGAGTCTTAGCAGAGATACTTTTGGGTTTACCCCGCAGTGTTCTTGGAGACGTGCATGTAGGAGAATTGAAACTGCAGCTAGGCATGGGGGAAAAGGTTTGACAAAGTGACGAGGTGCATGAGTTCAAGTTCTGAAGCTGGTCGAGAATACGTAGTCTGTGTGACTCCATAGAGGTGGCAGATCTGAGCTCTGTGAACTTTGAGAAAACTTCCTCGTGTCAATGAAATACTGTAGTGATATTTGAGATATCAAAACCAGACTCCACTCCACAAACCTCGCACTCCCTACCGTAAGCTAGCTAGCCGGCACATCCGCCATCAACCATGTGCCATCCGCCTCCCGATCGGCGAATTTGTGCAGGAGAAGGCATACATCCAGGATGTTTGGAATAGAGTAGAGTAGAGTAGGTAGACTGCGGGAATATTCTTAGATGAAGAAGAGGCTAGACCGGACGAATCAGTAGCGGAATGCGGGGTCAAGGCCGCTTTAGCCGGGACCCGATTCCACCACTCCCCGATGTGCTATTCCCATGCAGTTGTTATATTGCACGAGCGGCGCCGTTGCGTCTGCATGAAGCGGGCAGGGATTTGTACGGAAATAACTTTGGGGTGGGGATTGGAGGGCTCGGGGGAGGTGCGTTTGGTGTTGTGGACGGAGGGGGTGAGCTACAGGTGGGGCTGGGTAAGCAGATTTATATTTGGTGTATCAAGGGAGTTGGCAGTAGAGTAGGTGGAAGGGAGGTGCAGCATAATATCCTTGCGGAAAGCAATGATTGATTGATTGGACCCGTTCTTCCCAATACCGTAACCTGCTAACGTAGATGCACCCAAACAGACTCCTTAATGTACACAACCAGGTATCCAATTCATTATCCTACTCCCCATCCACTAGCCTAAATGCCTACATCGTGATACAAGCAGGATCTCAACCACATGCAGTGGAGGGTGCGACCTCAGTTCAAGAAACCCCATCCATATCATCTGTCAGTTATTGAAGTCGAAGTTGGAGCCTCCTCAGGTCGGCTTTGAGTTGAGCAATCTTCTGGTCGATTTTACTGCACACTTCTTGGATATCGGGTTTCTTGTCTTCGTCGGCTTGCGGAAGATCTGAGGCTTCGTGAGCGAGATGATCGGGTGTGGAAGTGTCAGGGGTGGACTGAGGGGTTTGGCGGATGCTATCCTGCGAGGTGGTGGAGGTTATGTTCAACTCTGCTGGGGATTGCTCTGGTGAGGCAATTGAGTTTATGTTGGTTTCTGGCGTTGATTGCTCAAGCTGGGCAGTAGAGGTTGTGCTGAACTCCGCTGGGGATTGTTCTAATTGAGCTGTGGGAGTTGTGTTGGTTTCTGCTGTGAATTGCTCTAGCAGGACAGTGGAGGCTGTGCTAGCTTCTGCGACAGATTGCTCTAGCTGGGCAGTGGAGGTTGTGCTTGTTTCCGCTGTGAATTGCTCCTGCGGAGAAGACATTTTGATGGAAGGATGAAGTTTTTCTCGGATCAGGTTGCTGGCTGATTTAAATGGTATGAGGTGGTTGTGGTCTGGCTTTTCGAAGTTGCGAAGCGTTGAATTCAACGTATCCAAAGTGTGAGATGAATGATGCGATATGGAGAAAGATACAACAAAAAGAGGAAACAGAGCATGTTTACAACGCGGTAGTTATCAACACGAGCGGTTGTCTAAGTGAATGAGATACAAGAGAGCTCCAGAACTCGGACCAATCCTATTTATGGTAGCAATCGAGGAACAGTTTCGAAGCGAGTGCTTAATTTCTTTGGTGAATTAAAATCAAAGCAAGTGGCTACCATCACCTGGGTAACTTCCATGAGTATTCTTGTGTCTTCGTGGTTGAGACAATTATATACCAATTTCCTATACTTCCTTCCCATATATAAGTTAAACAACATTCTACCCCAACTAGACTCTCAAGGGACACAAGCCACATATACTCCACAAACTCATCTCATCCATTTCCCGTCTGCTCTCCCCCGCCCTCATTCCCCTCCCCCTTCTCAGTCTCCCCCTCCCCCTCCACAATCCTAACCTTCTTCTTTGCCCCCCTCTTCTTCCCCCTCCTTCTCTTTCTTCTCCTATCCCTCCCCTTCCTCTTCCTCCTCTCCCACCTCCTCTGAAAAACATACATATATCCCAACACCGCCAAAACAATCATCCCAATCACACACCCCACCACAATCCCCACCACCGGATTAGTCTGGCTATTCGCCGACGGGTGCGTGTCAACTGTGTAGGAAGTAACATTATCATTATCCGGATTCGAAGATGATGAAGATGTGATGAGTTCGATGTAGGAGGTATATGTTCTAGTAGGGGCAGAGACGATGATGGTTATGAATTGCTCGTGAATAAGGTGGGGTGGAGTAGTAGGTGTATGAGTGGAGGGGGTCAATGTGGATGAGGCACTGGAGAAGATGGAAAGAAATATTAAAGGCGCCATGACTAGTGCGAGAAGCTGCGCAGAAGTTCACTCCGTGAACCATACAACCACACTGCGTCTACAAAGCAGAAATGAAACTGATGCTGAGGCGATTGGAGTTGAATCCTACGAGGAATGAGCGACATTTTAAAATACCATGAAGCACTCTCATGAAGGAAAGCGTTCGCGAACAAGGCTTCTAGACAATTATTGGTTAGGAAAGAATGAGGATTGGCTTGTGAACGTGGCGCGTTGGGTTGAAGTGAGGTTGTACGGGCTCCGATGAAGGGTGGGTATTCGTTGGCATCAGTCCATATAGCCGAAATGGCCATGCAACTCTTGTATCTGAGGAGAATGCATTGGTAGCTAGAGGACCGCATGCGCAATCCATTCGTCAAGAAATATCCAAGATTTTGGCCTCATTTGTTAGTTATTTGGATATTCGAAACGAGGAATTCTATGGCGCTTCCATTAAGTCACCTCCTTCTTTCGCGGGGCTTCCATACATAATGTTCAAAATCTGATAGAATTTTCAGTTCCTGTTCCTAGACGCCTACTCTAATAGCTCCATAACCTCAAAGAAAATGATTCGCCCGCTATCCATACTTCCACCGCAAACTGACCCTAACTCCTAATTCTTCGGACTCGTCCTGCTACGTAGGCCAGCCTACGCTGACTCAGACAAATCTTTGGAAAATTTTTCGTAACCTTTATACGCAGTGATAGTTGCATGAGGATCTGACCCAAAAACTTTGGCGAGTCCAGCACAAGCCTCCCTGAAAACTTTCTTGGCCTCTTCTGGACGATTGCCCAGAAGATGCATCACTTCCGCAAGATGTGCCTTAGCTCTGACCGTTTCCGGGTGTAGATCACCCATGTTACCCTCATAAGCACGTGAAACATGTCGATATAAACCAGCTGCTTCCGTTAAGCTTAATGCGTCGCCCCTCTCGCGTTTCGCAGCTGCCATGTGTGAAAGGCATTGAAGCGTCCAATGATGTTGAGAACCGAAAATGCGGGTCAGTCCTTCAAGAGCCCTTCCGTGCAACGCGTCAATGGTATCCAGAATCTCTTCTCTCCCATTGCCGAGAGGGAGTTGGCCTCGAAGTATCTCACCCTTGACTGTAAGACTGTTGAGATAGTCAGGGTGAGATTCGCCAAGGACCCTTTTCCTCCCCATCAATGCGAGGTCGATCTCATGCAGAGCTCCGCTGTGTTGACCTAAGCCAGCGAGTATAATAGCTTGAAGATGCAGACTACTCAGCTGCTCAGGATGGAAGTCGTCCGCCTCGAACGTTCCATTGGTATGAATCTGAGTTCTGTCGACCAAGACTTGTGAGCTAAGGTTCTGGGCAGCTTGACATCCTTCTTTTAATCTTAGACATTCGGCGATCTGATATCGGCTTGTTAATGTATCAGGATGCTGGTCGCAGTCCAACCAGGGACCTTGTTCTCGAGAGGCAAGAATGGAACGATTCATAGTCAGTGCCTCATCGTACCGCCCCTGAGCCAGAAGCACCAGAGCTATGTTGCTTCTACAGGTCAATACAAGAGGGTGAGAATCGGAGAGGTGTGCAGATAGTCCATTGGCAGCGTTGGTGAGAAGGTCTTCAACTTCATTAAAGTCATGCAAAGAAACTGCCTTTGAAAGCATTATCCTTGCTTTAATAGTCTTGATGTACTGAGTCTGTGGATGATCATCACCCTGTGATACTTGGCTACCACGTATTGCACCTTCCACAAATCGAAGAGCATCATTGAATCTACCAGACTTGTGCAGAACACTTGCAAGATGTTGGCAGCTTATCAAAGTGTCTGGATGGTTCGTTCCAAGGAAGGTGGCCCGTTTTCTGAATGCGGTAGAGAACTCGATCTCAGCTGCCTGGTAATTTCCCGCTATCATAAGAGCCATGCCGTAATCGTCGATGCTGACACACAAGTCATGGTCAGGCACACGCATAAGTTCTTGAGTGTGGCGAATTCGTCGGAAAAGGTCGACAACATCTGACTTGTTGGTACCTTCGGACAAGTACATTATTCCCTCAATACGTTTCTTCCATAGTTCCTCTGGTTGATCTTCAGCATATGTTTGCAACGCGTCTCTGAGTTCCCCGTACTTGGCCAATATATCCAGTAATGAAAGATGATTTTGCACGATATCGAGGTGCTCATGCGGTATAGCCTCCGGTAGTGTATTGACAGCAGCTGTGGCCATCTGCAGTGCTTCGTTGTAGAGACCTATGCGGATTAGGTACTTGGACTCCTTGTTATACACTGAGGCCACTGAGATCCGGACAGCGTCGCTACTTTTACTTCCATCTTTCAAGAAGTGCTCAAAGCAACCTTTCCACCATCCTCTATCGTCAGAATCAGGCTCAGGATAATGCGTCCCGAAGGCCACGACGGCTTGGTTGTACCATTCAACTTCTTGCTCGATATCTTCTTGATCCGTCACAGGTCGCTCACCTGTAATCATTTTCTTTAGAGAGAGATAGACGAGGGGGTGCACACTATAGGTTCCTTCAAAATCACTCTCTGTGACAAGAAAGTGCCCTTTTAATATGCACAAAACAACGATTAGATCAAGTGGATCGACTAATGATGTAATGACTGATCGAGGTACTAGGCTGCCACCCAGATAGTACAAATGATGCAGAACTCGCGCGGCGGAAGGATAATTCTTGCGAAACTTCCGAATATTGATGACACCATTTCCTATGACAGACTCCTCTTCAGAAACCGTGAACAATGGATCGAGAGAGCTTAGCAGACGTAGCTTGAATTGATCGTTCGTCTTGTAAATTGAAATGAACTGGGATAGTTTCATCGACGTATCATTAAGGAGGTTTGATATTTGTATGATTGCTCTGGGTAAGCAGCCCACGAAGAGGACGATCTCGCGGAGCTGTTCATCTGTCGACAATTCGAAGAGATCAACCGTCAATCTGTCTCTCAGTAGGCACATTGATGGTTCTAGCTCCAGTCCGCCGACTTCGAATATATTATGCGGTCCACTGAGAAGACACCCATTCGCTTTGCTTCGGGTGATCAATATTATTGCTCCTTCAAAGCGCTGTAATCTATCCAGCAGCCGACCGTGTTCGCTAGCCTTCAGTAAACGATCGAAATGTTCTCCCGCATCGACAATCAACAAGCTTGCGGGATCTCGGCCCGGCCGAAGCCATTCTTCGAGTGGTTCGTCGTCGTCAGCAGATGCTCTGAGCAAGTTTTCTGGTCCGAACCAGTAAATAGATGCGGATGAGGTCTCTCGTATGTAGTAGATGAGTTCGGTTATGAGCTCAGTTTTACTATTTCACTTAGCATCCCCATCGTTTTCATTGTGGGCGGAGACGTACCCAATTCCCCCGAGTCCTACAACAGCCAATCTGCTCTTTTGGTCAGGTTTCCAGAGGCTAAGAAGCTTTGAGAGGGTAGAAGTTCGTCCAACAAAGTTGGGATTCCGACAAGGTAGGAATCTGAACTCAGACTCTCGTGGGGTGGTCTCGACAGCTGCGCCTACAGATCTCTCAAGCGCTTTCTCGACAGCCTCTCTCACCGACTGCTCAATGATGGTGTTTATTTCTCGAGTATCCGCAATCGCATCTTTCGCCGTATCCTGTAACTTTACCGAGAGGTTCTCCACTGCATCGTCAAGGGATTTGTTCAAATGTTGGCTGATATGTTCAGAAAGTTTGGTAAGGACGTATGGGTCCGCATCAGGCATCTTCGCGGAGATGAATGGGCAGTCAACGGGCAGACTCATCACTTGAGAAGGAAGCGAAGCAAGCAGAACGGAAGGGAAGGTATATGAAGTGGGGTCCGACTGGCATCTGAAGAGGTTGGATGTAGCTTGCTTCGATATGCCACTGGACACAGCTATATAGAATGGGAATGAAGATTTGGGTTTTCGTCAGAACGCAAAGAACCTACATCTCATACAATCCGTCGAAACGCAAAATGCTGCCATGTCACTTGCAGTCTTTTCCAAGGCCGCAGCAAGTAATGGCCCCCCAGCTCCACCACACTTATGTGTCTTCACGTTAGCCTGTCAAATAATTTTCGATCCAACCCAATCGATGCCAGTCCTCTTCCCAAAGATCGAAGTCCTCGAGGTTTGAGACCGAGCTGAATATCATGGTGAATAGCGGTTGGAGAGGATAGAAAC
Organism: Rutstroemia sp. NJR-2017a WRK4; assembly: GCA_002946385.1. Lineage (NCBI taxonomy): Eukaryota > Fungi > Ascomycota > Leotiomycetes > Helotiales > Rutstroemiaceae > Rutstroemia > Rutstroemia sp. NJR-2017a WRK4. The sequence continues at coordinate 132,122 of NJPR01000061.1, forward strand.
ATTGTACGCCCAGTAACTCGTGTGAGCATGTTGCAATTGCGGATTTGGACGACGCATCATTCTTAGCATTAGCAACGTGCACCTTGCTGATGCGCGAATATAAAAGGTATATCAGAAGTCGGCTGAGACAATGATATGTTTTAAAGATCAATTTTGGACCAAATACACGTCGTCGAGTTGTAGAACAATACGAAAGAGAATATACTGAGGTGAGCTGGCAGCAAGGTCAATCCAATTGAACAAGCTCGGCAAGGTGACGGAAGAGCTTGGAGCTTCTGTGGAAAAGAATTATAGTCTCACACCTCACTGATTTTACGGAATAATAGCTTCGTTAAGCGAAATACGCTAAGATAATGATAAGCAAAAAAAAAGTCTCGTCTAAAGCAAATGGCAATCGTCGAGGGACATCAATCCTTCTAAATTCTCCATTCCCGTATTGCGATCCCCATTACCACTCATTACAAACGGCGCAATGGGTAAAAAGAGAGTTGGGGCATTGGAGAAGGTCGATGCGGATCTGTAAGCATTATGGTGTACCCACTTCACGTCGGCTGTTCCTAATTTTTGCAGTCCCAATTTACAGTACAAGATTCGAAGAGATCCAAAGTTAGTAGGCTTCTATCCCCCTTCGCGATGCGGCAGGTCTTTATTGACCATTTATTTTAGATCATATAGCGAAGACTTCCTCAACCAGTATGGCCAATATCAATCGCAAAGAGACATTTTCATGTCATCCCCAACCACCGCGACATCGACCGGTATCATATCGTTTCGCGATCTCATCGACTTTGTTGCGCACGTTGCAGACTGCTTCCCCGAGGATACTGCAGAATTTCCCGAAGATTTGAAGACAATCCTCACCCTACATCATGCCGAACTCGAGAGTGAACTGCGCGAGAAGATCGTAGGTAGCTTGGTTCTCTTGCGACGAAAAGAGATCATCGATTCAGCCAATCTTCTCAATACTTTATTCCCTATCCTGGTAGCCACACCAAGCAAGACGCTACGAACGCTTCTCTTTCAGAAGATATTATCAGATTTACGAACCTCGAATTCGAAGAGCATCAATCACCGGTTGAATCGAACCATGCAGACAGCACTTTTCAATTTACTCACATCTGATCGTACTTCATCGAAAGGGATTTGGGCGGTTAAAATTACTAGAGAACTGTGGAAACGACAGATATGGACAGACGCGAAAGCCGTCGAAATCATGAAGGAGGCTAGTTTAGCTGACGATGAGAAAGTCATTGGGGGTGGAGTGCGGTTCTTCCTTGGTGGAGACAAGGAGAGGGAAGAGCTGGAGGACGAGAGCAGTGATGAGGAGGCTGTTGACATTGGCAAGTTGAAGCATCAAATCGGCATCAACAAAAAGTCAAGGAAGAAGGCGAAGACACTGGAAAAAGCAGTTGACAAGGTTCGGAGAAACGAAAAGAAGAAGAACCAGCCACATCCTCTCAATTTCTCAGCTCTGCATCTCTTGCACGACCCCCAAGGATTCGCAGAAACACTCTTTTCGAAGCATCTCCAGAACTCCAAGTCAAAGCTCAATCTTGAGCAAAAGCTTATTGTTCTACAGCTGGTTTCCCGTTTGGTTGGACTGCACAAGCTGACCGTCATCTCGTTGTATTCGTACTTCACCAAATATCTGACGCCGCGACAGCCATCGGTCACAACCTTTCTCGCATGTCTTGCCCAGGCAACGCATAACCTTGTACCTCCGGATGCGTTAGAGCCCCTGGTGCAGAAAATTGCGAATGAATTCGTATCAGAAGCATCGGCATCGGAAGTAGCTGCTGCTGGGCTGAATTCTATCCGTGAGATATGCGTGCGCCAGCCGTTAGCAATGAACGATACCCTTCTTCAAGACTTAGTGATGTACAGGAAAAGTAAAGACAAAGGCACTATGATGGCTGCTAAGGGTCTGCTATCATTATATCGCGAAGTCGGTGCTGACTTACTTAAAAAGAGGGATAGGGGTAAGACTGCAACAATGGGCTTGAAGAGCGGGACCATCAAGGAGAGACGCTTTGGAGAGGAGGAAGCGGGTGGAATTGAGGGCCTAGAATTGCTTGAGCAGTGGAAGGACGAAGAGAGGAAACGAAAACGTGTCGAGAGGGGTTTGCCTGAGGAAGTCGGCTCCGACGAAGAAGAAGATGACGAAGATGATTGGGGTGCATGGGATGTGCAATCGGATGCAAGTAGTGATTCGGGTGGCTGGATCAATGTTGAAAGTGATGCCGAGATTGAGATCAGTGATAGTGAAGACGAAAAGCCTGCTGCAAAGAAGGCAAAACTCGACGTCAAGGCCGATAATGAGGCAGTGGACAAGGAACAGGAAGATGCAGACAAAGCCCTGGAGAAGAAAATCTCGACGCTCGCAACGACCAAGATTTTGACACCGGCTGATCTCGCGAAGCTTCAAGAACTTCGTTTGGAGGCGAGTTTGAACAAAGCAATGGGTCCCAAGTCACAGTCACAACGGCTGAAAGAGCTGGCTTCTCGTCATGCAGATGATCCGTTGACAGCTGATCAGATAGAAGGATTCTCCAAGTTACGAAAGAGCACTAAAGAGGAAATGATAGCCTTGGCGAGGGAAGGAAAGGGGGATCGCAGTGAACACAAGTCAACGAAAGCACTAAGACGTCAGAAGAAGGATGCAGAAGGAAAGAGTACCACCAACAAGGAGAAGGCAAGGAAGAAGAACTTTATGATGACATTAGGGAAGGCGAAGGTCAAGCAGAAGAGAAGTTTGCAACACACCAGAAGAGTCTTGAAGGGTCACATCGAGCGGAGCAAACGTGGCGGGAAGAGAGGAAATATTGGTAATTAATCTTAGACTATAGAGTCGAAAAACCCTGGAATAGACATCCGATTGCATTGCATTGCATCACTGCCTTTTTTCTCTTTCTTCTTCGTTTTCGTACTTCGGGTATGTTAAGGTACGATAGACCTTTTCATAAGGTTTACATGTCTTGGATACCATACCTAGACTGCAGCAGGAAAGTACAGCACACATGCTTCAATAGGCAGTTGCATATGTCCTCAATCATCTCGCACACTTACTCAACCTAGTCATTTCATCTTCAACCAAGGCTGCGCATTATTTTATCAGATATTTATATCACTGGCAATAGTCTTCAAGCAGTCTCTAAAATAGCTAAAATTTCTTTCTATTCTTCTCTTATACCATGCGACGCATTCTCACCCCCCTTTCCTCATCTTCTTCATCTTCCTCCGCCCAAATTCTATTAGCTCTCAAACATTCAGCGCCGAGAGGAATCCCACCCTCAGTGTACTGCAGAAATAATTCGAAAGAGTCATTTGACTCGGAGCATAACTCCAGTGGTCAGCCGGCCACCCAGGTCCACACATTCCAGCCCCTGAAACGAAGCACTACACCTCATGATCCTGACGGTCCCTTGCCTTCGAGTTGTGTTATACCGCACCTTGAGAAGCACCAGGAGTTTCATCAGCAGCTCCCAATTGATCTCGGCGGATCGGGAATGGGTGACTTAGGTTATGGGATTACTGGCGCGTCCCAACTAAAGCTGCCTTCTGTACCCGACTATGATTGTTGCAGGGGTTGCTGGGTGGCTGGCATGTCATCTATTGACTTCCAGGATTATACGGAAGACGAGAAACTCGAGAATAGAGGAATCGGCGAAGCTGCTGAGACAGCGGGAATAGTGCAGTCAGATGAAACAAGACATACGACTCGGAATGGTGGACCACAGGTAACTCCAAATCGAGCGCAAGGAGATGAAGCAGTGACACCGGCCGAGAGAAGACTGAAGTTATTCTCAGATAGCACCACAACCTCTGACAGAGTCGAGATCTCGGACCACCCTGTAGGCCACCTTCAAGCTGTCAATCTCGATACAGACACCATGAAACCATCAGACAAACATAGTGGTTCTGATGCCAACGAAGCGAGCAAACATATCCATCGCGGCACACAGACGGATACAAACTCTAGCACATTCGCTGGAAAGATACTAAGAGAGAATGCTATGAAGAGGCACGCTGGTCGCGGATTGAGATCGAAACGAGAGGTATGAATGGACAAAGGGGGCTTTCGTTTACTTCTGTAAAGACGTATTCTTTGGTATCCGGGACATGAGATATTGGATATTATAAGGGATAACCTTGGATGGTGAAATAAGGAGGCTGCGTCGACTGAGTAGGGGCTAAGCAAAGGCGATGAGGACCAGCGAGGTATTGTTTGGTGTCATGTAAGATAAAGGGTGGATGATCCTCTTGGATTAGAGCGATGAAGGCATTTGTATATTGCTCCTCGTCTATCTCTCATCAGCGAGTATACAATAGATATGTTTTATATCCAGCCGTATAATCCTCCTACTGGTCATGAAGTTAGCGACCCACATGCAGCCTTACGGCGGTGAGGCCTCGCCTAATTGGTCGATTTACCAATTTACCCCGCCTCGCCCGCTAACTGTAGGCAACTCCAGGCAACATCTCTAGTCTCTATTGCTATTATAGTCTCTAGAGTACAAACTAAAGTACATCCCAGTGATCCGACTAACTCTGCTCATGACATATAATTCTTTACTTTCCTCGATTCTCTCGATGTTTTCTCTTTGATACATTTCTTCATCACTTGCTTATATTTGAACCGTCTTATCAATCCAACTTCAAAATGTCATCTTTCGATTTCACGTCGAACCCAGTCTTTGGATTGACCTTCAAAGAGCACGATGCCCGCCAGATGCGACATGTTCTAAGGCATTACGAGAGATTGCCTGCCAATGGAGGGGACCGAATCGCGTTATTCTTAGTGATGGTTACTCTGGAAGCCGATCTCGAGGAGGACGAGGTTCATGCTGTGAAAGACTGGTTGAGAAATGGAGGCGATCTTCCCGCGCGGCCGCAGCGTCATGTCGAAGAGGATCCCGTGATTGAGCCGATTGTGCAGCCCGCATCTATGACTTCTCGAACGACTACAACATCTGAGAGTAACGAGGATACCCACTCGGAAAGGCACATAGGTGAGACAGTATACGATGACTCGGATAGCGAAGAAGACGACAATGACTCGGTTCACATGATGAAAACGCACATGGACGTGGATCCCAGACACAGAAATTCTACTGCAGACCATCACATCGACGTTTCTATGCAACGCCAAAATAACGAGTTTGCCAGCTCCCCAGAGCCTGAACAGCCAACCGAGAGTGGAGTTGAGTGCAATATTTGTATGGAATCTTACCCAAAATCGCAGGTCTATTTCAATATTACCAGATCTTGCGATCACAAGGACTCGAGTACTTGTCGCGAGTGCTTGGAAACCTCTATCAAGACTGTTTTCGAGAACGGTGTGCTTGATTGCATTCAATGTCCTTGGTGCGCGGCCACTCTCACTTTCAATGAAATCAAGATACATACATCAAGGGCAACTTTTGAACGGCAAGTCTTTCTTGGTCCAGTTCTCACAATCCAACTTCTTACTGACTATGAATAGCTATCAATATCTTCGGGAAAACGCCTCCAGACCAGCGAATTTCATTCTATGCCTAGGTCCAAATTGTGGCGGCGGACAAATCCACGATAGCGATAATCCGATGATGACCTGCGAGCGCTGCAGCTTTACAACCTGCGTTTATCACAAATTACCTTGGCATGCCGGAAGATCCTGCGCAGAGTTCGACACTGAGGATGAACAGATTGAGCGACTAGAGCAGGCTGAAGCTACTGCCAAGCTTCTTGCGCAAAACTCACAAATCTGTCCCCAGTGCCAACAATGTGTCGTAAGGGATGACGGCTGCGATCATATGCAATGTACGTATTCTCCATACTTTCCTCTCTTGATCCGTTCCACTACTGACTATCTACGAAGGCCGCTGCGGAAAAGCCTGGTGTTACCAATGCTCGGTCGACTGGGAGAACATTATTCGGATGGGCAATAAGGCGCATACTCGAACGTGTCCGAATCACCCTGATCACTTCCGTCTTCGAAAAGATCAGATCGCTGCTCGGCAAACACAGTTGACGCAGCTTGTGCATGGGGGACCAGTGAACGAGGTATTGGAGCAGGCAAGAGCTGCGAGGAATCAAGAGAGGAGAGTTAGCATGAGACCGCTGGCTGCGGCAGCTGCGGAGGCGAGGATGAAGGAGCAAAGTGCAGGAGGTGCGGGGGAGACGAAGGTGCTGTTGAAGAGGAAGAGAGTGAATTTGAAGCCGGCTTGGGAGGAAAACTGACGAGGGGGTTGCTTGCTTATTTGACTTTAGGAGTATCGGGGATGCTTTTGCACGGAGTTAGAAATACCCAGGTCGGACAACAAGGGGTAAGGTTTTGATTAGGAGCAGGCTTCAAAGCGGTGTTAAACTCTAGGATATAGTGGAGCAAGTATCACGGAAGGGTCACATCGATACGGCTCATATGTACATACATCGGCAACGAGATGACCCGAATATTCGAAGTTCAGAGGTATACTAACTTTCATACTCGGTAGTCAACCTTTTGGTAGGTGGAACGAGTTTTCATAATTTTATGACGTAAGGTTGCATGATTTTGTTTAAAAACGATGACACGCTTTTTAGTTGGATTGAACTGAAGGGTATTGTTATATAAAGCAGCTTGTAAGTGTTCTCTGATATATTTTGATATTGATATTAACACTGAGTTCCAACCCAACTCATCAACCAAGCTATATAAGATCCGTAGAAATCACCCCGGCACAAGCACAATGTCCTCTCAAGCACCAACCCCCTCCAAAGCCATCCTCATCAGCGGCGGCGCCCGTGGCATCGGCCGCTGTCTCTGCCGCACCTTCCTGGAAAACGGCCACCGCGTCTTCATCCTCGACATCGACGAACCCGAACTCACCCACACCACCACCGTACACCTCAAAGCTTACTCCTCACGTCTCGCATCCAGTCTCTGCGACCTCCGCAACACAGACGATATCCGTTCCAAGGTAAAACAAGCTGCTGACTTTTTCGGCGGCCACATCGACGTCCTGATCAATAATGGCGGGATCGCTCATCCGTACTGGAAAGATGGGATGACGATGGAAGACCCGGATACCCTGCAGCAGTGGCAGGCGTATATTGAGACAAATCTTACTGCTCCTTTCGCTGTAAGCCAGGCTTGTCTACCATATATGAAAGCCCCCACCGACTCCGCAGCGCAAGCTGCCGCGCTAGAGGAAGCAAATGCAGGACCCTGCATAATCCACATCGGGTCATTCCGGTCTCAGCAAAGCGACCCGAATCAAGAGGGGTATGCGTCCGCGAAAGCGGGGTTAATGGGTCTAATGCATTCGATGGCGATTAGTTGCGCGCCGTTGGGGATCAGGGTTAATCTTGTGGCGCCGGGACGCATCAAGGTGGCGCATGAGTGTAAAGAGGGGGATGAGAAGGGGAGGGAATGGAGGGATACGGTGGAGGAGGGGGATGTAAGTCTGCATGCTACGAATAGGCCGGGGAGGCCGGAGGATATTGTACAGGCGGCGGAGTATTTTATGGGGGCAGGGTTTGTGACGGGGCAGGCGTTGGTGGTGGATGGGGGGGTGACGAAGATGAAGAGTAGTTGAGGGGGGAAAAAAAGGGGGGGGGGTTGTAAGGATTTAAAATAAAATGCATTTGGAGTTTTCTCGGTCACTTTCTGATCATGGCAATCATTCGTAGGAGAATTGAATTGTGAAGGTGAAACATGAAACTACAATTAGGTGGACACTTATGTTGTTCGAGTATTGCATTTCGTGGTACTTCTGGTCAATTCCTGTTAAAGCATGTGATAATACCTGGGGAGAGTAACTACTTCCATTTGCACCAAGACCGTTAAGTTCTTCTTGTTACTATGCATACATAGTAGGGGGTATTGCATTTTTGGGTGCCGTGTTTGCCGACATACCCCCTAATCCCAACGGGCAACAGGTCTACGAGTAGTATATTCGAGTCATATTCTGGCTTCACAATAGCATGGAGAACGGCATCAAGTAGTACGAGCCAATCTAATAGCTGTCCTATGAGCCATCCGACTAGATCTAATTCTGTAAAATAATATTTTATATTAATAATTCAAGTGTACTTTTATTGTTGGTAGCATCCCAAATGGATAAACCCAAGAGATGATTCTCTGATACTCTGAAACGCCAAAAACGAAGAGATAGTTCTCTGATACTGCGGAATACCAGATCCCTTTTTAAAAGCTAAACACCCCCAATCTAGACACTCACCACCTCTCACCATACATACCGCTCAGCTAACCCCTTTTCTCCCCGACCAAGAGATATCAGTCATAGTAACCAACGCATAAAGCCTCAAAAGCCCATGCGCATACCCAAACAACATCCCCGGCACAACCCAGCACACATCCTCCGGATTCCTACGCAAATACGACCAGGGCTTCAACAACTTCGAGATGATCAGTAAACACAGCAACCCAACGTACACCTCCCCTGTAGCAAACCCAGATTTGTACAAACAGAGAAAAAGCATCGGCTCGTAAAGAATCGAGATATTGAAAAGCAAGGAAACAAACATTGCATATGAAGTCCACGGATGACGTTCCCAGCAGACACAATCAATTAACATAGATCTGAGATTACTGCGCCAAGTGGTGCGAGCCCATCGGAGTAGCTGGCCTGCGAACTTGCCCCATCCGCCTTGGACGCCGAGCGCGGACTCGATGCAAGCTTCAGGTCTATTGTGGAAGACTGTTTTCCAGCCATGGTTGACCATGTAGCGCGTGATGAAATTATCATCATCGACGTTCATCGGGCCGCGACCCATGAATGTCTCTGAGAGGAACGAGTCTTGGAATTTCTTGTTCTGCACGATAGAGGTTCGGATCAGGCCTGTGCGACCGGATATGACGAAGACTCCACCGTCGATGTTGTAGGTTGCGGTGCATTCGAAGTTGTGTCGTTCGAGGTAGATGCATGCGAGATAGTTCCGGAAAGACTGCGAGACGGTTATTCCGCGGTCTCGGATGACGCGCTTGACGGAACCGACGAGGCCAACTAGTGGGTCTTCGAATTCGGCGAGGATGCTGTTGAGGAAGGTGGATGGCCAGCGGGAACTGTCGTCACAGAAGGCTATGATGTTCGTCTTCGCTTGGATAGCGCCGATAATGAATTGATGACGCTTGGAGCAACTCGTACTTGCAACTGCCTCGATCAAGCTGATCGGCAGTTGGTTTTGCTCCGAAAATTCGTTGATGAATCTGCGTGCTGCGATCAGGTTATCGGTGCCAGCTGTGGAGATGATGATTTTGGCAGGACCATTCGCTAAAACGGATTTGATGCAGCGAACGAACCCGGAATCGAAGGTGCTAATGCTTGGGATTACTACCGTAACATCGGCACTTGAGACCGTGCGAACTTCAGGAGTCTCTGCAGATGCATTGCAGAAATTGTAGGCGACAAAGTGGACGACTATTTTGACAAATTTAAAAGCAAACAGCGCGGAGAATGTTGCATGCCATGGATTTTGATAGTAAAAGTTAACTCTGTCTTCCAAGAATCCACGAAGCGGTGTGAAAGCCCCTAGAGCCACTAAGGCAATCGAGTAGACTGGCTCCCAGTGAAGGATTGCGAAGACGGTAGTAGCTCCTCCGAGGGGAAACTTTTTGTAATAAGATATGGCAGTGAAGAGCAAACACAATGCAGCTGCAAGTGAGAGAGAACTCATAAAACTATGCGTGGTCGACGTAGTAGCGAACGCAGCCAAGAAGGTATGCACGTTAATTGAAACGACATTTCTAATAAGCGATACAGGGAACGATGCAGGTTTAATCAAAGTGACCGCGGTAAAGTGGACGACATTGAGTGATAGCCAAGCGAGGAGCCCTGAAGTATAAGCAACAATATTCCATGAGGTTGAGCAAATGGCGAATAGGCCGTTGAAAATACTGAGCAGGTCAGTTGTCGAAGTATCCAGGACTGGAATGGTCGTGCTGTTTTGCAAGAAAGTCCAATAGTTGGACAATATGGTCCGGATGCCGTACTGGTTCGTCTCAGGATACGCCATGGTTACAATTCCAGAAAAGAAGGTGATGTTCTTGGCCCCTAGATAGATAGTAAAGGAGCAACGGGCAAGGGAATTGTGTTTCAATCGATTAGACAACTTGAGGATTATAACTCCAAAGCATGCTGTGTGTTCAGGGACAATTGAAGGGGAATATAAACAAAAGAACTGCTTTATTCAGAGACAAGAGAAATGAAGAATCAGAGACCATGACAGGAAGAAGATATAGGAATAGAGAAAGTGACAATGCCTCTCCGATTCACTGCAATATCTAACGAATCCACCTTGATGGCACTCACTCGATTGCACGAATATGAAAAACTCACCACTTGGCGGGGCGATTGTGGTAATTCAATATAGAAACACTCGAGGAAAAAAACTTCAGATGAAGTCAATAACATTTCTTCGAGGTCATTAGTGGCTCGATGGCTTGGAATTGGAAATTGCCAGGTCCCAACCAAAACTCTTCTTCTGGGGTAATCATCTATTCAAGGTCGTTGCTTGAGATGAGAGACATCTCGAGATGTGGGCAAACGCCGTCGAAGATCTAGCGTAGTCGTTATATGGACGGTCAACTATGTTCTTCTCATGCCATGCGCAACCCTAACTCAGAGTTTTCCCCCCATCGAGCTACCACCAGGAAGAGCAAAGATACTATCAAGCCGGATTTCTCACAAACTTGAATTCACTCGAGTAGAGAGACATCAAGGTGGGGCTCAGGCCAAAAATAACATCTTAGTAGACGTCAGGGTATATGAAGATGTTCTGGACCTGGATGTGAAAAGGCAACAGGCAGGGATGTTGGGATGCGCTGTAGATTTCAACCGTTACTGAATCACATGGAAGCGACTTGCAGATATCAATCGACGAAATAGGGCTGATTGCACTGGACAATCCTAACATGCAGTGTAGATTGAAGAGCAGATTCTTCAATGAGGTCCGTCCCATGCTCCCGATGGAAGAGTTCGCAGTGCAGCAGGCAATTGTCCAGGGCCTTGGTCTGTACTCTGGAACTTGGCTAAGCCTCAATACTCGCGACAAGATTCGTCGCAATACGTCAGCATGTGTTACTTAAGTATAGAGCCGTTAAGTTCAGTGATAGAGACACATCAGCCTTCGCCTGGGACTCGGAGAGGTTAGAGACATGCTCAATTGGCTTCACTTGCAGCCTGAACCTGACGTTGAACTTGTCTCCTCGAAGTCACGCCGTCGTCGAATCCATGAAGTCCTCATATATCAGACCTTGCTCAGACCATATTGTGTGACTTCACGGTTGAGCATATCAGGTGTCGGCTGAGGTTGGAAGCTCCCTTGCTTCGTGGAGAAGGCGCTAGCCGAAACAAGTATAATGGGATGGTCGATGAGGAGAAGAGGCCCGTGCATTTGCGAGACAGCTACAGCAACCCACTTCGAAGACTCCAAGTCAGCTCAACCACATCCCACCACAACTTCACGAGGTTCCGGGACAAGACGCATTCACATTCAAAAAAAACTCATTTTATTTGAAGTCGGTTACTTGATTGTGACTTGATTAAGAATTCCACCCGCTCACTGTGAATCGACTTGTCCAGAATCCTCTGCTCCCACTCAGCTGTACCGATAACGATAACGGCAATGCCTTGCTCTTGTTGCTTCCCAGATGATGTCGAGGAGAAGCAGATATTTATTTCCCCCTCTGTTCTTGCTCGCACATGCCGTCTTGATCATTGTCTTAAGATCAAATTCGCCAAGAGTCCCAACAGCAGCTCTTCTTCAACGCCGAGCTCCTTGTTAAACCTGCCTCTTGAGTGCTTCCACAATATTGTCCAATACCTTGATATTACCTCAATTATTGCCATTAGACGGACCTCTCAGAACTGCCGAGGAGCTGTTGACAGACTGTTACCCTGGCAGGATGTTGTTCAGCATGCGCCGCAAGCATTGCGAGCTGTTCTAGCCTTGGAGACTGGTGCAAACACTTCACTGATCCAGTTACATACCGCGCTGACAAGTGCACACTGCTCTTATTGCGACGATACGTATGCTGTTTCTTTTTTGCTCGAATGGTATCTTTATTTCTAGTTGCCCTATGACTAACCTACATGTTCCAATAGATTCGCTGGCTATATATCGCTCTTCGAATGCAAACGCGCCTGCGCTTATTGCATCCGCAATGAACCCACCCTGAGACCCCTAGAACTACGAGTTCTGATCAACCTCAAATCGCAGCGAAACTCAAATCTCGCATCACTAGGCTCTCTTCCACGCCTCAAAACCATTCCTGGTAGGTATGGACCCTACAAAACTCGTATGCATCGACGAGATATCATTGTTCTAGCGTCCAGCGTGCGCAGTCTTCTGGGAAAACCATTCAGCGACCGCGAAAATGACTTGATCAATGGCAGAGCTAATTCGGCCTTCGTTCCACATGATCCCTTCAGTGACAGCTTTGAATCATATGGACATGCATTTGCACCTGTTCCTGGTTATGTCAACCCGCAATCGCCTAACGATATTGCGTATCGCTATATGAGTGCTGTAGAAGTCCCATTCGTGGATCCTACGACGAAGAAAGCACGCACGGGTTCTCGATGTAACAAATGTCATCTTCAGATACTGTTTCTTACAGATCAGTGGGCGACGGGTGTACGGCAAGGCTTCCCGCGCCGTGGGATGGGAGAGAAATTGTTGGATGCATTAAGACTCACCGCCAGGTTGAAAGATTGCGGTAAGGATAAGCTGAAGGCTCATCAGGAAGAGCTTCACTCGAAAAAGGGCGATGATGTGCAGCATGAGGAGTGGATGAAGCAGAAAAACATACATGTGTTCTGAGGTGAGAAGAGTTGCCGACAACGCTCTGCTATGTCTAGCGACAACAATCAATCTGTTTTTAAAGTAGCTTATGATAGGTGGGCTAAAAGGTTAATACAGATTCTTCGAAAGCTTCATGTAATGAAGGAGCGAGATGAGTTATGCTTTCCAGTCTAGTAAGGACACTTTATAAAGTTTTCAACGGTATTTGGCGCAATTAGCATTGAGTTGCGAAAGAAGGACAGGGTATTAGATGAAAGTTTTCTTCCTCACATCTGTCTTCTTGTTGCTCCCTCTTTACCGTACCGTGATGGAGGGAGATGTACGCTCGGGAATAGCTCATTCATTTGGTTATGATGCATGACCACTGCGTCACATTCTGTGCACTCAATGTGGAATACTCAATATAATTAATAGACACTTGACCAGCGTCATTTACAAACGCTGCAATGAAAGCAAAGGCTCAGCTGGCCACTTTCAAGTCATTTTCAACATAGAGGGGTTTGGCGACGAAGAATCTGAATATTCAAAATTTTTAGTCGCGCGCAAGACGACGAGGGCGTGAAACCGATATGTTATTGGCACGGGTACTATGGTAAGATCAGCCTCTTTATCCAGTTTCCATGTACTCACAATTTCCGCACTGAGTGGTCGGTTCAATGTGTTTTCGATGCCTGAAGCACACGAGAATGAGTGAGAGATCAGATCCACAGCAGCAGCACCCCGCAATTTCTAGCCAAGTTCCCCGCATCGAACCACGGACAATTGATCGTCCCGTCAAGGGGTATTGATTTACACGAACTTCCTAGTACATACTAGGAATAGAATCGCTTTCTCCACGCTTAGCAATGTACCGAATCCCAAATGAATGATGTGCAGTGCCGGTTCTAGCGACCAAGCGCCCCAATCACGGTCGAGCAATGGGAAAGTATGCAATTATCCCCATACACTGAGCTTGTAAATCCTACGATCGTCATGAGAACGAAAGAAGAAAAAGATGCGAGCTTGTTATTAGTAGCATGCTTGAATAACCGCAACTTAAACTTAAAAAGACGTGAAGAAGCCTTCAGTCTTCCTGATGTCCAAACACAACTTCCTCTCATCTCTTCACTGAGCTGTGCCCAAGAAACTCATCATGAGGCTCTCTACCACCTCTCTGGCGCTGCTCATGGCGAGCACCTCACTAGCAGCCCTCGACAGAGCCAGTCTCGCCACCAAATATTTCGGCAACGATGCCCCATGGTATCTTGACCGTATCCCATTTTTCGAGTCCAGCGACGCCGACATCACTAACGTCTATTACTACCGCTGGAAGATCTTCCGCTCCCATCAACGTGATCTCGGCGCCAACGGCTACATCTCGACCGAGTTCCTCAACGACGTCAGCTGGCAGACTAATCCGTGGGCCAGTCTCAACGACGCCACCGGTTTCCATCTCCTGGAAGGCCGCTGGTGTCGAGATCGTCGGTTTAAAGAAGATTACGCCAATTTTATTTTCAGTTCTAGCAGCAATAGGAGACAGTTTTCGGAAAACATGGCAGATGGCGTGTGGAAGGGGTATTTGATTGATGGGGATATCAATTCTGCGAGTCAGTTGTTGGATGAAATGCAAACTGTTTATAACGCGTGGGCGGATTCGTATAATAGTACGAGAGGCTTGTATTGGGTTGAGCCGCTGAGAGATGCTACTGAGTACACGATTTCAAGTATTGACGCATCAGGCGGAACAGATGGGTTTACTGGCGGGGAGTCCTACCGCCCCAGCATCAACAGCTATCAATACGCCAACGCAAAAGCCATTGCAAATATCGCCTCCGCGAAAGGCGGTCTCCAATCCGTCGTCGACACATACACGTCCCGTGCTGCAGCCATAAAAAAAGCCGTACAAGCCTCACTCTGGAACAGCACTTTCGAGCACTTCATCGACCGGTACTACGTCTCCAACAACTATGTTAAAAACTGGGCCCCGATCCGCGGCCGCGAACTCGTCGGGTACGTCCCCTGGACGCACGACCTCCCCGATGACACAACCGCATACGCGCAGTCCTGGAAACACATTCTAAACACCGCGCAGTTGGCAGGAGAACACGGTCTTCGCACGAATGAACCGAGTTATCAGTATTATATGAGGCAATATCGATATGCAGGGACGCAGCCAGAGTGTCAGTGGAACGGGCCTGTGTGGCCATATCAGACGACTCAGGTGCTTGCTGGGTTGGGGAATCTACTAGACCACTACCCCAATTCCTCCGCCGCGAACGTCATCACCCGGGCCAATTTTCTAAGTCTTCTAAAACAATACGCACAACTACACTACCTAAACGGCACCCTGAACATCGAAGAAGACTACAATCCCGCCACAGGTCTCCCGATCGTCGGACTCGCGCGCTCACCGCATTATTTCCATTCTGGGTTCGTGGATCTGGTTATCAGTTACTTGATTGGTGTTCGCGGTCGCGCAGACGATTACTTGGAAGTGAATCCCCTGGTGGCAAATACCCCTCTCACCTATTTCCGCATCGAAAATATCCCCTACCACGGCCATACCCTCGCCGTGCAATACGATTCCTCCGGTTCGCGCTACGGGACTAAAGGGCTGCAGATCGAAATCGACGGGAAAGTCGCTGCCAGCGCGGCGGCGGCGCAGAGAGTCGTGGTTCCGCTGTCCCGGGCAACGAATCCGACGGTGCAGCGCCCGATAGCGAAGTCCGTACAACTGCAAGCTTCATCCGCGTACCCCGTTGCGAGCGTCTCGGTGCAGGGAGCGGATCCAAATGCAGTGCATCAGGCGATTGATGGGAGAGTATATTTCTTTGCGGAGAATCCTAATGGATGGGATTCACCCGTCGGTAACGGGACGGAGATATGGCTTGCGGTGGATTTCGGGAATGTGACGACGGTTTCAAGCGCGGAGGTGGCGTTCTGGGCCGATGCGGGGAAGTTTGATGTCCCGGATGCGTATCGCGTGCAGGTGCTGAGCGGAAGTACGTGGAAGGATGTGAGCGTTAGTGGGGGGAAGTATGCGGCGGCGGTGGGGAATGGGGTCACGAATGTGGGGTGGACGGGGGTGAGTACGAGGGAGGTGAGGTTGGTGTTTACGCCGAAGAAGGGGAAGGGGGTGAGGGTTGTGGAGTTTAAGATTTTTTAGGGGTTTCGTTTTGAGTGGGGGGAGGAGGAGAGGGAGGGGGAGGGGGAGATGGAGATGAGGATGATTAGGTTAGGATTAGGATTATGATTAGGATGTGATATGTAAAGGGGAGATCTGATGACATTAGTGAAATGTGGATGTAGATCTAGTGGTCACGAAAGGTAATGAATTGAATTAGTTTAGTTTTGCTTGCTTCCCTGCTCCAACTTAGTGATTGTATTAGGAGTCCAGTATCAAACCATGGATCATGATGGAGGATATAAGAACCTAGTATGATGGCTATTTCCGATCGGTACAAGACTTCATGTAGCGAGCGTGGTCTGGGAGAGAATTATGTATATGCTATTATATCTTCTAGCTTCGTTTCTAAAATCCAAGGTATTTCCTGTTTCCAACTAATATAAAATCCTACTCCAGCTCTTGTTTGCATATCCAGTGTTATATTCTCGATTCCTCTCACTTCATCACCCACCTCCCATCAACCTAAGTCTGGAATATCCACCTCTCATCCTCATCATTAACCACCGGACCTCTTTCCCCACTCACCTCTCCCACTCTTTCCCTCTTCCGCTCATTCTCCCTCCTCAACACCCACCACAAAAGGCTCACCACAACCAAATTCCCCACTAAATACCCCGCCGCAAACCCATGTCCCAAAAACCACCGCGGACTCGTCGACGGCCGGTACAACTGCGTTCCAAGGACCGCTCCCAGATTCCCAATCGTGATCGTCATGGCCGTCGCGGTGGCTCGCTTCGTCTGCCCGCTTACGTTCGCTGCGGGCCAGCTCAGCACGATGGCTGTGGAGGGGTAAATGCCGCCGGCTGCGAAGAAGGTGCCGAGGTAGGAGATGCCGGGTTTTTGTTTGGGGTGCGCGTTGCTGAGGAGGATGATGTAGCCTATGAGGGCGAGAGCGGAAGAGGCGAGGATGAAAGGGGCGCGGCGGTGGGTTTTTTCGGCGAGGATGGCGGTGATGAGTGTGAGGAGGGTGGCGAAGGCGTAGGGTGGGACGGTGAGGAGTTGGGCGGTGGCGGCTTTGTAGCCGAGGTTGGAGATGATGGTCGGGAGGAAGAGAGAAAGGGTATAGAGGGGTAGAGATAAGGTGTGGAAGGCGAAGGAGTAGAGCCAGCATTTGTAGTCTCCAAGGGCGGAGCGCACGTTAGTCCATTTAAATGGTTCAATGTTGACTGCGTCGGTAGAGGCTTTAAGACGAGCGTGAATGAAGGCACGTTCTGGTTCTGTGAGGAACTTGGCGGTGCTGGGATAATTGTGGATGAAGAGGTAGGCGAAGAGGGCGACGACGACAGTTAAGAGCCCTTCCTGTTGATTCTTTAGTTTTTATGTTCCAATAACGTAAAGAAGGGGGACATACCAGGATAAAGATCCATCTCCACCCCTTCAAACCCCCGACTCCATCCATAAATCCAATGCCATACGCCAAAATACCTCCAAAAGCTCCCGCCAACGAGGCCGCCGAGAAGAATAGCGCAACTCGATAATGAGATTCGGTCCTCTTATACCACATGGACAGATAAAACACCACACCGGGAAACAGCCCACTTTCTGCAACACCAAGAAAGAACCGTGCAGCTAAGAACCCCGCATAATTCGTACAAACACCAAGTAGCGTTGCCACAATACCCCAGACGACCATTAGGGTAGGAAGCCATAATCTGGGTGTGGTGCGTTTAAGGATGATATTACACGGGACTTCAAAGAGGACCTAAGTGATTAAGTTAGCTTTTCCCGTCAATCCATCTTCGTCGATGTTCTCGAGGGGTGTTGGGCTTACATAGCCGATGAAGTAGATGGTAAGAGTTAGGAGGTATTGATTTCCAGTGATCTTTAAGCTGGTGGTTAAACCCTCTAGTTTTGCGTTTCCAACTGTTGTGGTGTTAGTACAAGTTATTCCAACTTTTTATTGTATCTCATCAAGAGTGAATGAGAGGGGAAGTGTGGTAAAGATATACATACCATTGCTCCGATCCAAAAATGACAACAAGTACAGCAAAGTAAGAGGAGGCAAAAGCTTCCAGTCAATTTTTCTTATCAGAGCTTTCTCATCGATACCCGTGGGATTGGCATATAGCTCCGACGAAGCATCGCTACTATTACCTCCCTGTTGATCCTTTCCATCGGCGAGTTGTGACTTCTCGAGGTCCTGGGCCTGTATCTGCTCTTCAGGAAAGGCAGAGGCAGACATGTTGATTGAGTTCTACACTACAGGATAGGAGCAATCGGAGGCAGATAGAGCCTAAACTCTGCAATTGGTACTTGCTTTGGATCCGAAGATCCTGTAGAGATGGAGACCTGAAGGATGCAAGTACAGTACGAAATGAGGAGCAATAAAGTAAGTGAGCTGAAACAAGAAGATGCAGATGCAGGTGCAGGTAAGTTATCGTCGGTATTCGCTTAGCTCTCCACGAAGAGAGTTGCATTGCTTTCATGAAGGACGAAGCGAACACCGACGTAAGTACTGGTGGCACAGTGGCACTGCATCATAGCCACGTGATAACATCGGCGTCAGCACGCAACAATTTACCAAATTTCATGATACCAGCTGGCTGGGTTTGGTTCGATTGTCCTTCAAGGCTTCAACTCATCTCTCCCGCGCCGCCCAGCCAATCTCGGCGCAAACCTTATCAGGAAAATGTCAACCGCATCCCAGGAGCCGCGGCAGGAAGTTATCGCTGGAGTAGGAAGGTGAGCTGCGTCGAGCGTGCATACTCTGTGCCAGTCTGTGGACGGTCGTACGCAGTGAAATGATGAAGTTGCTGGCTTGAATGTCGTGATTCTTCTTAGCGAACCATAGTGCCGAACCCAACCCCCATGCTCGGCAATTGATTGGCTGATCATCGTCGAATTTCGGGGGTGACGCTTGCATTGTGTGGGGTACCCCATCATATAGACTCCTTGCACAAACACTCTCAAACAGTACAACTGAACAAGCAGTGCAAACGAAAAAAGCAACAAATGCAATCCATATCACGGCAGATAATAATTACAACACAAGTTATGTAAGTGTAACGTATAGCTTCATTAAGTATTTATAGCTAGCTAGTTAGCTATCGACTATCGCCTGGCACTTACGAGAGATGTTTCACTCTAAAAATGCCGTCACCCAACTTCCCTACATCTCCTAACTTATATCGCTTCGAACGGGGTATCGTGTAGACATGCCGCAAAAAATGGTATCAAGACCTGCTTTTCCATACGAACTCCATCCGATGCAAGCAATTCATGCCAAGTGATAGCCAGATCCGGGAAAGGGGCGGGGAAGAAGGAAATTAGATAGATATTCATGTGCCAACAAACGTTGAAGACTGCCGTCAATAGGCCTTGTCAACAACAAAAAGAAGAGTTTGCAATGCCCACTACCAAGCCTGAACAGGTCACTGGTAGGCAAAAACGCAGATCATGAAATGGCTGCACAATTTTTACAAGTCGCTGGGGGTTAAGGGTCTCTTAGATGGTTGTGCCTTCAAGCATCAGTACCTTTGATGGATCGCCCAAGAATTTCGAGCGATGCGCGACAATCTCAGAAGCAATCACGTCAAAATCCTTGATTTTTCGCGAGCGTAGGCCCGAAAGCACTTGTTTCAGACCTTCAATGAACTTCTCTCTCTGAGGCCCGTGAAACTCATCTGGGGACCCTAACGTCGTGAGGACGGCGTCATCTGTCACACAAATACGTTAGCCAATGGGACAAAGGGATACTCAAGGGTGAGCTCAGTATGTGCTGGCTGCAGCGACCGACGCACCAGGCAGCCCCATTTCCCGGAAATGCTGAAGATCACAACTGTGATCATTACATATTCCTCCCATCAATTCATAACGACATAGCTCTTTGTTTGGGTCGATTCTGTGCGTGTAAGTCATCGACTTCAAACCCCCCGAAACTTGTTGCTTAAATTCTGGATGAAACCGAAACGCATGAAAACGCTTGAGAGGGCTCTCGTAGGGCGTAAAAAAGCGTCCATTATCAGAGCTGCTGGGAACTTGTGTCTATCATATGGTCAGCTACCTGACGAGTACCAGCAGTAAGGAGGTCTGTACTTCTGTTAGTCGAGAGACACTCCCATTTTCTCGTGGTAATGCTTCTTCTACACCGTTGGAGACCAACTCATGATCGTTCGCATTACCATTTGAGATTTCAGCTAATTCAACCTCTTCAGAATCGTCCTTAGCTGAAGCTGGCGGAGCTGGGCTGAACGGCGGAGAATCTGGGGCCAAAGCCTCATCTATAGGTGGTGTTGCTTCCGGTGGCTCATAGTTGTCGGACTCCATCTCGGCATCTGCTTCGGTTGCTGCTTCGGTTGCTGCTTCGGTTGCTGCTTCGATTATCGCTTCGTTTACTACTTCGTTAGCTGCTTCGGTTGTCGGTTGAACTTCTGGCACAGGCGCTTCAATACTTTCAAAATCGCCGGAAACTAATTGCGCTCGTTCCAGGACTGGCGAGTAATCAGGACTTCCTTCTTGCTTGTCGGACTCAACAGCTGTGTCTGGCCTACTCTCTTCCATCTCTATGTCACTCGTACCTGGAGATTCGGCGTCTGCTCGGGCAGCTTCCTGAAGTGCCGCTTCAAGGACACGATCCGAATTTGCATCTTCCTTTCCATCGGTAATTGCCTCATTGGTCAACTCCTGGTTAGTTTCGGTGGTCTGAATAGCTTCAGGTGCTGCTGGAGGAGACGAGACGGCATCAACAGTGTTCATCTGAAGAGTGCTTGGAGGCTCAGATGTTGGCTCGACCGAATCTTCTTGGTCATCAATATCCATGGGGACGGATGGCGACTTCTCTCGTTCTTCTGGCTCTTCTACTGCATGCTGAATTTCGTGCTCTTTGTTTGGTTGAGTTGAGGCTGGCCGGGATGGAGCTATAAAAAAAAGTAAGTCTTTGTACGTACAAACAATGGTCATGGTAACCATGAACTCACCTGTATTACTTGCACTTTCCTCCTGCGTCAGACTATCCAACTTCTCCTTTTGTTCTTGAATCTGATGTTCTGCCTCCTTACTTAGTCTTTCCATTTCCTCCGCTAGTTTCTGTTTATCTTGCAGATTTTTCTGTATGGCAGCTTCAACTCTAGCAGTCTCAGCACGGAGCTGTTCGAGCTTCAACTGATTTGATAGCGCTTCGGCATCAACGCGAGGTATTGCATTTGCGATTCTTTCGAGACGACTTCGCTTGTCCTCTGCTTCCCTTCGTTGGATCTCAGCAAGTTTCTCTTTCTCTTGCTGAGCTGCTTGAGCTTGAACCAGCCTCTCATGATCGACACTGAGTTTACTCTGGGCAGTATTGATTGCTTTCTGCATCTCGATCGAGGACTCAATCTTATTTGTCACATCACCATTGATACTAATGCTAGTTGACGCATTTGACTCGGACTTGTTTGGGGTTTGTGCCCCACTGGAAGCTTTCTTCGCTTTCTTGCGCTGTTCCGCTTCGGCAATCTTTCTTTTCAGTTTTTCTATTTCGCTTTCTTTTCGTCGTAGATCCTCTGGGTTGCCAATGAGTGGTTTCGACGCAGAGTTCGGAGGAAGAGGTGGTGTGCCAACGAAGGTGATTGGAGGCGGCGTGAAAGGCTTTTGTGGAAGAACATTCGATAACACAGGTAGACTACGCTGCTCAGCAGGTTTTTGAGCTGGTTGAATAGGCGACTCGGTATCTGCGCGCGACTCCAGATCCATAGCAACATCTTCGTCGGATTCATCTTCATCTTCGCTGACGTCGATAACGAATGGCTGTTGTTCATTGCGGCTTTGGCCAAATGGGCGTTTATATGGCGAGAAGTTCGATGGGCTATCGAAGTCAGCCGCGACTGGGCGTTTACGTTGATTGCTAGAGCCGCCTTGGGACATGCTGTTCTGCGGAATGGGCGATGGGGCAGGATTCGTAATTGCTGAGGCACGAAACAACCCTGGTATGGTTGGCGTATGAGATGTTTGAAGAGCGGGATGGTTTTGGGGTTTTGGTGACTCTGCAGGCACAGTCGGTGGAACAGGAGCCGGCAAACTAATCGAATCAGTGGAGATTGTCCTATCAACCATTGGAGTTTGGGTGAATTTGCCAGGCAGGGAAGTGAATGTCGGGGCAGAAATTGGCTGTGGTTCAGAAGAAACGGCCGACGGCTTGGATTGAACGATTGGACTAGTGATTTTCGTTGGTGCCGATGCAACGCTCTTTGCTGCGTTCTTTTGAGCTCGTTCTTCTCTTGATTTTCTTAAGGCCTCCATTTTCATCTGCATTATTTTTTCTTTTTCCGCAGCAGCAGCGGTTTTCGCTGGTGGTGCGGCTGCAGGAGCAGGAGGCAGTGTTCCATTTGTAGCCGGCTGTTTACCCTTATCCGCTGTCGACAAGTCCTGTCTAGATACTTGGGTACTTGCTTGCCCGCTACCAACAGATGATGATGGGGCAGAAGTTATTTTGGTGGGTGTCTGTTGGGTGAAATTACCGTTTAATGTCTTTGAGGCAGTCCGCGATATCCCAAGTTCATCAAAAAGCTCCCCAACTAGTTTCTCATCCACGCCTTCTTCAATGTAGGCAGGAAAACGTACATCGTACGACCAAAGGTTCAATATGGCGCCTTCGGCCTTTTTACGTGCCTCAGCGACTGTCTTGAATGCAACAGTATCACTGTTGAAAGCACTCTGAGGTTGTATAGTGTTTTGATCCCCACCTTGGTTTTTCCCGTCTGTAGAAGGCAGCTGTCTCTCTACAGGCGCCCCATTGTTTTTGGGGACAGCATTAGACCCTCCTACCCCGATAGTGGTGGTCTGAACTTGATGCTCGCCTTTCTTGTTTTCTGCTACTTTCTTTGATGCAGATGAATTATTCTTTACGGGGGTTTTCGATTGCTGATCGGACGAAGATTCCTCTTGAGGGATGTATGGAGAATAAGAGTCAGACGGTTGACGTCTATCCTGGGAAGCACTGGAGGTATAATAATCACTTGCTAAAGGATGATGTGTTAGCAGAAGTAGCAAATGAAAAGAAACATGGACTTACCACTACGGAGAGCTGGTGCTTGTTGAGGGCTAGGGTTTTGGCTTTGTGGGTAAACAGCACGATGAGCAGTATCAAGATAACCGTTTCCCCCATCATTTCCGCGATAGTAATTTCTACCTTGGCCTGCCATTGAAGCAACCGCAGAAGTATTGTTCACATTGGCAGAGCCATCATCAAATTCCCCTTCACTCATTTCGCGGCCTGCAGCATTACCGTATCCCGTAGTCTGTGATGGATAAGGTGCCTGGGTGGGGGTTGCGACAGGCGCATAATATTGCGAATTTTGAGAGTAGTTATGTTGATTATACCCCCCGTACGAGTGCATATTTTGCGGAGCTGTATTGTACTGAGACATGCTCATGCTATCTTGATTCCATCCTTGGAAGGGTGGCATCTGAGGTATATTGGGTTGTGCCGCTGGCGCGCTGTAACCCGACATCTGTTGTTGGTTGTAATATGTAGAGATGGCATTTTCGTAAGCCTGGTTCATCATAGACTGGCCGGCGCGACTGTCATCTTGTTGGAAATTGTTATATGGGGCGTTCTGGTAGTTCTGCGGGAGGTACGATGGTTGAGTGCTTTGGTCGCGACTCCCATAGTTCTGACCATAATATGGATAGTCGGCCATCGTCGCGATCCCGTTCGGGGAGAAGAAAAGGCAGATATATGCAGAAAACTGTACTATTAGTTCTGATTTCCTGAGACTGTACAATTACCTCGAAGACGCGTCGATTTAACGGCCGAGTCTCATTGTACAACCAACGATGAAAAAGGAATCACAGAGAAATGGGGCTTTGGTCGAGGGAGAGAATAATCGCAAATAGCTAGAAACAACCAATTGTGCGCGAAGGCAAATGAATGGTTTCAGCAGCGAGATCAAAATCAACAACAAGAGGATGGTGATACTATCACGTTCTCGTCTTTAACTACTGGTACAGCGTACCCAAGTATTCTGTTGAATTGTCTTGGTGATTGAAAGCGACAGGAAGGAGCGGGGAATGGGAGAGAGTAGAAAGCTTTCTTTGCAGAGTATCAAGACTTTCTACTAAGAGCAACTTGTGCTAGGAATTCAGTGAATTGGTGCTAGGATAATAGATATTCCCATCCGGTCACGAGCTAGAATCGAAAAGACCAAAACAGCTGCCGCTCTAAGGGATATGGCAGAATCCCTTATCGTGTGAGACAAACACCGCATATGGACAACACACTCCATCTAGCGGCAAGAAATCGATTGTGGCTGATTACCGATGTGGACCGTTGCCAGGGGAAACTTTCCACTTTGTTGACACTGCCTGCAGCTTGCAGCACCGAGAATTACTAGTCAGCCTACCGAGTACTAGAAACCTCATTACCATATTCGCGTCTCCACACCAGACAACAAATTCTAG
Organism: Rutstroemia sp. NJR-2017a WRK4; assembly: GCA_002946385.1. Taxonomy (NCBI): domain Eukaryota; kingdom Fungi; phylum Ascomycota; class Leotiomycetes; order Helotiales; family Rutstroemiaceae; genus Rutstroemia; species Rutstroemia sp. NJR-2017a WRK4. The sequence goes on from NJPR01000061.1 coordinate 156,450, forward strand.
CACGCGTTACTTCCTTCTTCGATTCTTTCATGTTTGTTAATTGAGGATTTAGAACGTTGCTTGGGGTACTGAAGCTGCTTTTTCTGCCTTTCTGTCCTGCGATTATCAGCTCGATCCGGTGTTTACTTGCAGGTTGAATCGCCAATGGAAGGACTTTGTTTACGGCTATAACGAATCGATCTCAAACCCGACCATCTCACGGCGACGACTTCAAAATGGCTTCAAATCTTGTATCAAAACGCAACAATCCTTTTGCGAGGTCAGGAACCTTGTCACCAGAGCCAGGACTTCCGAACGGCAGACCCAAATCTGCCATTTTCACCTCCCCGCCATCCTCATCTCCATCGCAGAATACACATTCGCACAGCCGACACCAGTCTCACTCCTCCTTGTCCAATGTCATGAACTCTAATAATAATGTTAATAATGTTGCACTGCGGTTTAGATCTAATTCAAAGCCTCCTGCACCGTCCTCAAACACCTTTGCGCCATCCTTCATCAAATCCGAGGAAATGAGGATTGGAGCAGAGACGGTGAAGGCAATGGAAGGGGAGAACGATTTCTCGGGGAAGAGGTATGTCTGGTTGAAAGACCCTCAGACTGCCTTTGTCAAAGGCTGGGTTGTAGAAGAATTGGAAAATAATATGATACTGGTTCAATGTGATGATGGCAGTGTAAGCTTCACTCCGGCTTGTTGTGTGCTTCTTTGGCTGACCTACTTCACAGCAACGAGAGGTTGACGCAGACTCCGTGGATAAAGTCAACCCTGCGAAGTTCGACAAGGCAAACGACATGGCAGAGCTCACGCACTTAAACGAGGCGTCTGTTGTTCACAACCTCCATATGAGATACCAAGCCGACCTCATCTACACTTACTCCGGCTTGTTCTTAGTGACAATCAACCCCTACTGCTCGCTGCCGATATATACCAACGATTACATTAACATGTACAGAGGACAGAGCAGAGAAGAAACGAAACCTCACATCTTCGCGATGGCTGATGAAGCATTTAGAAATTTGGTAGAAGAAGGGGAGAATCAGAGCATTCTTGTCACAGGAGAATCCGGAGCAGGAAAGACAGAGAATACCAAGAAGGTTATCCAGTATCTTGCAGCTGTTGCGCACTCCGAGTTGCCAACCAAAAACAAAGTTCAACATTCAAGTCTCTCGCAGCAGATTCTTCGCGCCAATCCCATCCTAGAGGCCTTTGGAAACGCCCAAACAGTACGGAACCACAACTCTTCTCGATTCGGCAAGTTTATCAGGATAGAATTCACGAGGAATGGGAGTATCGCTGGTGCGTTCATAGATTGGTACCTGCTCGAAAAGTCTAGGGTGGTCAGATTAAATTCCCATGAACGGAACTATCATATTTTCTACCAACTGCTCAAAGGAGCGGACCGATCCCTGAAGCAAGACTTCCTCATCGACGGCCTGGGTGTGGAAGATTTCGCATACACTAGAGATGGCCACGACACTATTGTTGGTGTTTCGGATAAGGACGAATGGAACTCTTTGGTTGAAGCATTCAACATCATGGGATTTGACGACCAAGAGCAAGTCTCTATACTACGAACGATCGCTGCTGTGCTTCACTTGGGCAACATCACAGTTGTGAAGGAAAGCAGGTCGGCAGATCAAGCTCGACTAGCGCCAGACGCGCGTGCACAAGCCGACAAAGCATGTAAATTACTTGGAATACCACTTGAGTCTTTCTTGAAAGGGTTGCTCCATCCTCGAGTCAAAGCTGGACGGGAGTGGGTGGAGAAGGTGCAAACACCAGAACAAGTTCTGCTCGCCATTAATGCACTAGCAAAGGGTATCTATGAGAGAGGCTTTGGCGACTTGGTAACAAGAATCAATCGCCAATTAGACCGCACTGGGATGGGTCTCGATGACTCGCGTTTCATTGGAGTTCTTGATATTGCTGGGTTCGAGATTTTTGAAGAGAACAGTTTCGAACAGTTATGTATCAATTACACGAACGAGAAACTCCAGCAATTTTTCAATCATCACATGTTTGTTCTTGAGCAGGAGGAGTATGCTCGTGAAAAGATTGAATGGAAGTTCATCGATTTCGGACACGATCTTCAACCGACGATAGACTTGATCGAGCTGCCCAATCCTATTGGTATCTTCTCCTGTCTAGACGAAGACTGCGTGATGCCAAAAGCAACCGATAAATCCTTTACAGAAAAACTTCATTCGTTATGGGATCGAAAGACTCCGAAGTATAGAGCATCTCGACTTGGGCAGGGATTTATGTTGACCCATTATGCTGCGGAAGTGGAGTATTCTACTGAAGGCTGGCTAGAAAAAAACAAAGACCCCTTAAACGACAACATCACGAGGCTACTTGCTGGTTCAAGCGATGCACATGTTGCCAATCTTTTCAGCGATTGTGCTGATGCGGATGATGAATCTTTAGCTATTAGGAGCAGGGTAAAGAGGGGCCTTTTCCGCACCGTTGCTCAAAGACATAAGGAGCATCTGTCGAGCTTGATGGCACAGTTACAGTCCACTCATCCTCATTTCGTGAGATGTATTATTCCCAATCACAAAAAGAAACCGAAGCAACTCAGTGCTCCCCTTGTACTCGATCAATTGCGTTGCAACGGTGTCTTGGAGGGTATTAGAATAGCACGAACTGGTTTCCCTAACAGACTTCACTTCTCCGAGTTCCGCCAGCGATACGAAGTCCTCTGTCATCAGATTCCAAAGGGGTACGTGGATGGTCGGACAGCCGCAACAATGATGCTCGAGAAACTTCAGCTTGACAAGTCACTGTACCGTGTTGGAATTACGAAGGTGTTCTTCCGTGCTGGTGTCCTCGCTGAACTTGAGGAGCAACGTGATGCTTTGATCAGAGAAATCATGTCGAGATTCCAATCCATGGCTCGTGGATTCATACAAAGGCGTATCGCCAACAAACGGCTGTACCGAGCGGAGGCAACGAGAATCATCCAGCGAAACTTCCAAGTATACATCAATCTGTGCGAGAATCCTTGGTGGCGCCTCCTAGTAAAAATGAAACCGCTTCTTGGTGGTACACGAACATCTGCGGAAGTCAAGAAACGAGATGAAATGATCAAAAAGCTTAACGAGAAGATGAAGCAAGAAGCGATGGAGCGCCAAAAGTTGGATGAAGAACGAAGGAATACACATACCGAGATGGTCAAAATCCAACAAACCTTAGAGAGCGAACGATCTTTAGCTTTGGACAAAGAGGAGATCTTCAAGCGATTACAACTTCGTGAGGCGGAATTGAGCGACAAACTGGCGGGCGCCATTGAAGACCAGGAGAAGCTTGAAGATCAACTTGATGATTTGCTGGAGGCTAAGAAAAGAGGAGAGTATCAGGCTGAAGAATATCGGTCTCAGTTAGAGCAAGCTGGCCTGATCATTTCTAAGCTCGAAAGCGAGAAGAAAGATCTTGCTGAACAGCTTCTCGATTTGGATAGACAATTGAAAGACTTGGCGCAGAAGCAAGCGGACCGAAGTGTCCAGGAAGCTCAGCTATCTCAAGAAGTACAATTACTCCAAAGTCAATTGACTATGAAGGATAGGAAGGTACAGGACCTCGAGGAGAAGATATTGAAGGCCGACCAGGATCTGGATATCAAGTTAGCCACAGCCAACAAAGAAATCCAAGCATCGAAGTTAAGAGAAAGTAACCTCTCGAACGAAAATCGCAAAGTCCAGAAACAGCTTGTCGAACTATCAGCAACCTCCACGGGTTATGAAGATCTAGTGAGGCGCAAGGAGAGCGAGTTGGCTATACTTCGGGCAGACAACAAGAAATATGAGAGCGAAAAGAAAACTTTCGATGAACAAAAGCGCACGCTTTCAGCCGAAAAGGAGAACGTTTCCAACCGTTTGAAGGAAGTTCAAGCCGAGATGTTTGCTATGAAGTCTCAACAAGCCAACCTAGAGAAGGAAGCCGCAGATGCCAAAAAACTCCTCGATGCTAGGCTGACGGCAGATGCTCAAGCTGACCAGAACCGCAAGTTGTTGGAAGAACAAATATCCACGTTAAAACAACAGCTTTCGGAGGTGCAGAAAGAACTCAGCAAAGAACGACAATCTCGTGACGACGTCCAACTGCTGGCTGAGCACAAGTTCCGTGAACTCAGTGGGAAATTCCAAGAACTCAACGAAGCCAAGATCATCATTGAAAAGGAGTTGTATGTTCAGCAAGACACATTGAGAAGAGCCATGGAGAACCGAGTGTCGGCGGAGGCGGAGCGTAATGAGGCTCGGAATGAGATCAGGAAGCTCAGAGAAGCAAAGATTGCCGCTGAGGAGGCCAGAATTCAAGCCGAGGTGGCAGGAGATCGCAACGCATCCCGTCTAGCTCGTGAGAAGGAAGCAAGCTTGAAGAAAGACCTCGAGGCTGAACAAAGTCGTGCCAAATACTTCGAGACAGAGTGCAGTAAGCTAAACCAGCAGGTTGAAGAACTTAACAAGGTAATGATCGAATCCGGCGATTTTGGTATAAAGGTCGACCAAGAAAAAGAGCGCCTTGAGCGCGAACTCAACACCGTCCGTAGTCGACTCAATGCGTCCGAAAATGACAATCGTGCATTGCTCAACAAATTGCAGCAGAAGGGTCTTGAAATCGCTCGTACGAGCTCAAGGGCAAGTGAAACATCACGAGGTCAACTGATTACGGTTCAGCGCGAAAAGACCAAGATCGAGGAGCAGAATAAGACTCTGAACAAGCAGCTTGGTGATGCACAGCTTCAAATCACCTCTCTCCAGAAACAGAAGGAAAAGTTAGAGCTGAGTGTCGAGGATCTTACGCACGAGGTCGAACGCGAGCACAAGAGTAGTCGCAATGCCGAGAAAGCGTCTTCAACAGTAACCACTCAGCTAGCAGAGGCAAACAGAAAACTGGAAGATGAACGACAACTTCACAACCAGGCTCAAGCAAAGAACCGACAGCTACAATTGCTTATTGACACGCGAGATAAGGATATCTTAGAACTCATGAAGGTCGTTGATCCTGAAATGGCGCCGCCTCCCGTTGTGCAATATGATGGCAGTCCGGACAAGAGCAGCTCCGAGAACCCCAACCTCATCTTACAGCTCACTCAGAAAATTGAAGAACTGCAACAGAACTTGAGAGTCCAGGGTGCAGGCCGATCCAACGCTGAAGCGCAAGTCATCGAGTTGCGAAGGAGATACGAAGATGAATTCGGCGAGATGTCAGATCGTCGTTCGCCTACCAGGTCCAAGCTCGAAGAGATTGATGTAAATGAGGGAGCGCGAAACACATCACCCACTCACCTTAGAAACAAACTCAATGGCGGAGCAACGTCCAACATCACTACACCAACTCGTCGCTTTCCAAGTGCAGGCGATGCTGCCCAAGACTCTGCACGTTCTGATCGTACCGCGGATATGTTAAGTTATAACAATCGCATGGATCTCAAGGCTGATGTGGAAGAACTTCAAAACCAGCTACAGATGGCCCAGATGCAAAATCGACATTTACAAAGCCAACTCGAACGATTATCGCCAGACAAGGACATATTTGATGTCAGCCCCTCGATGCGGCGCGTTCACAAGCTGGAGGCAGCCAACTCCAGATTACACGAAATGCTTGATGACTCCGCCAAAAAGGTCTCTGCACTTGAGAAGAGTATTCAAAGTGGTGAACTGTCATTCCGAGACATACAAACTAAATCACACGAGGAGTTGTTTGAGCTCATCAATAACCAAGAGGAAAACCGACGTCTATTGATGCATGCTCACAAGGATGCATTGATTGAGCTCAATGACACTAAGAAGAACTTCGAAACCCTCAAGCATACTCGAGCCTCCTTGGAGGTCGACCTTCGTGATGCCAAATCTGATCTCGAAGATATGACTCTCCAACGGGACCAAGATGCAGCCAGCCGTAATCAACTTCTTCGAGAATTTGCTGATTTGCAAATTCGTTTGGATGCCGAATCTTCCAAACTTACTGATGTGACCTCAAGCCTTTCTTTGTACAAGAGTCGAGCAGATGAGTACTTCAGCAAACTTGAACAAGCTGAAATAGCTGTTCTGAAGGCATCTAGAGCAGAACAATTTGCTCGCTCTCAGGCAAAGGAGGCTGAAGATACTTGTGCCGAGATCATGTCAGAACGCAAACAAATGGATGAGATGATTGAAGATCTTCAAAAACAAAATCAACGCTACGAAGAAAAACTTGAAGACTTATCGTCCGACTTGGATGCTGCTGTGCAAGCAAGGAAACGATTACAGCACGAGCTAGAAGATTATCGCAGTCAACGAGCCATGGAGATTGAAGACAAGGAGTCCAGCATGGAGCAAACAAGGAAGAAGTATCAAGCAGAGTTCGCTACCCTCACCAATGAGCTCGATATTGCCCGAGAAGAAAAGTTGTTCAAGCAAGCTGAGAACACAAGACTTCGGGAAGAACTCGATGAACTTCGCTCCAAATGGGATGATGAAGTACTCAACAGCTCAACGTGGTCTAAGGAGAAGGCACGCCTGGAGACAACTCTCTCAGATCTCAGTACTGCACGCGATGAAGCGGTCAACGCACACAATGATGCTCAAGGAAAAATTGTGTCTTTGTTGTCACAAGTTCGTTCCTTGAGAACGTCAATGGATGACGTTGCTGCAGAACGTGATCTTCTTCTGCGAGAAAAGCGTGGTCTGGAAACCCGTCTGCAGGAAGCCAAGGCCGGTCTCGATGACCTCGCCCAAAGTGACAGTCCGGCCCTGAGGAATGCTGCAGGTATGGATCGCGAGATTTTAGAGCTCAAATCTAGCTTGGCCCAGCAGGAAGACATCGCCGCTGCCGCAGTTGGTAAGATGAGGCGTTCTGAAGCTCTTGCATCTGAGATGCAAAAAGATATTGTGGCCGAGCGAGAGATGACCGCTCAGTTGAGCAAGGAGAAGGTGGCATTGGAGAAGTCCCTCAAGGAAACTCAAATGAGACTGTTGGATCTCGAGACCAAGGGTTATTCAAGCGCTAGCCAAGACGTACGATTCCTTCACGGCCGTGTGCAAGAGGTAAGCATCCCTTTTCTTCAACCGATAGTTCCATCATCATACTAATATATTTACAGCTCGAAGCTCAACTCGAAGAACAAGAATCGGAACGCAACAAATCCCAACGTTCAGTGCGAAACGTCGACCGCACTGTGAAAGATCTTCAGCAGCAAATCGAACGCAAAGAGAAGACTAACGCACAATTGCAAGAAGACATTGCAAGATCTCGAGACAAGGTTGAGAAACTCCTAAAGACAATCGACGAATTGCAATCAAGCGACTCGACAAATCAACTACAAGCGAGAAGGGCCGAGCGAGAACTGAGAGAGGAGAAAGAGAAGGCGCTGAGACTCGAAAGGGAGCTAGAAGGTTGGAAGGCATTGAGAATGCAGAAGGGTCCAGGTGGAAGAATCTCCGCAAGCGGGACATGGAGGCCTGCAAGTGAGTTCAGTGACGATGCGGGAATCGATATCCCTAAAAGAAAGAGCAGTCTGAGCAGACAGGATAGTTTGACCAAGGGATTTATATGATCGGGGATTAATGCATGACCGGGATGGAGGACTGGGTGGTTCTCACGCCGCAATTGTACTACATTTAATTGGGAATGGCTCACGGTAATATATTGGAGATGGAGTGGAAGGGGTTTTTACTTGTTGGTGTGTATACGTACCTTGACGAAAGGACAGGCGTCTTTCGGTCTCAGTCTTGATTGTGTTCAGGAAAGCATGTATTTGTTCTTTGTATGTGTATTTGTTGTATCACCTACGAGCGAGGTATTTCCTGTACGTTATTGTTATCTAATGGGCGAGAGTATCAGATAGCTACTATTGGAAGTCGTTTGAACAGAGGTCCTTATCCTATCGCACTGCTGGACTCCTCACTCATATATATGCTATGCTACGACGCAAGGTTCCGCTGCAGTAACATTATTCGGCGGAATGGTAGTCCCGGGTTGTGTCGGTCGCTCTAGAAAGCGTCGTCGATATTGTGCTGGTAGGACAGGGGTGGTTGATATTCACTGTGAATAGATTCAATACAAGCTGAGTAGTGATTGGCTCTTGATCATCTTATTGTCCAACCGATGATATACCTGTTTCGAATTTCCGAAGCTATTCTATTGAGCTCGACTTCAATTGCTTTTTCTTTAAAGTGGAATCTTCTGTTTGTTTGCCAAAAAAAGGAAGGAAGCGGAGTTATCAGATTTCATCCAATCCAACCATTCACTCTTCTTTTCACCTTTCATTTCTCACTCACCTTCTTGTTGAACTTCTCAATTCCTTCTCTTGAACTTCTACTTCCTCGTCGCCCAGTTTCCACGACTCTCACTTAACTTCTTGTTAAACTTCTCAACTCACAATTCCCTCGAACTTCCACGTCTTAGTGGCCCAGTTTCCAAGACTCAATCGTTCATCTTAATTTACACAATGGCGGCATTATCAGCTTTTCACAATTTCGCGCAGGAACGAGAGCTGATGGTCAATCGGCGGAAGAAAGAAGACGAAGAAATCCATCGAGCAATGAGTGACATTGAAACTGAGCTGACGAGCGTGCTATCTACCGAGAAGTATGCCATTAAAGCAAGATTCGACGCGACTCTCCGCGACGAGGAAAAAAAGTTGAAAATCGAACTGTCAGAACTCCAGAGAAACCAAAATGCCGATATCGCGGCCATTCAAGAAGCACATAGGAGATATGTCCGCGAAGCGCAAACGAAGCACAATCAGAACCGTTTGTCTGCTGAAAGGCGTGCGGAGGTCGCTGAAAGGGATGTTGAGAAGGTAATGGAGAATCGGAGACGGGAAGCGAGAAGGGAAGTAGAAGAGTCTATGCAGGCATTGGCAAATGAGAGGGAAGTTCAGGATCGAGAGGCGGAGCGAATGGCTCTGCAACTTTTCGAGGAAAAGGGCACGCTTTTGGGGAATAGAAACAAGAAGCGCGGGAAATCTAACGCGGATGACCAACCGAAACCTCAAGGCACAAAACGTCAGAAGAAGTCGAAGCAGAGCGATGGGAACGACCCGCCAAAACCTAAACGCGCAAAACGTCAGAGGAAGTCAAGGGAGAGTGATGCACCTGGCGAAGACTTAGTTACTACGTCCAATGTTGATTTTGAAACCGCCAATCAGATACAGCTAAATGAATACAATAGACGGCCACTTCACACCAGGTTTACTGCAGAAAATCCCACCAGAGAGGAAGTCGGTGTTTCCCAAGAAAACAACACTTATGATTCAACAAGAGCATTTGACGCGACTGTCAGCGGACACGAACACGAACACGAATATGACGACCGACTTTCCGAAAACATCTTTAAGCTCACTGTCATCAAGTTTCATTGCCCAAAACACAAGATGTGGCAGACTATGAATCGAGATTCGCTGTACCTTCAATATAACTCCGAGCACCGAGTCCTAAAAGTCGTCAGTGCAAGTCGTTCAATCCCTTCCAACTTCGCTTCTCTCGCCGGGCAAAGCGTTGATCCGGCAAACATTAGCATACGTGATTGGGGAGATACTCATATTACTTTACTGAGAGCTAAGGGTAAGGGTAATGGGGCTTATGAAGAAGTGGTTCGCTTGGAGTTCGTCAACGAGGCTGAACGGAAGGCTTTTTATCACTTCTATAGGGAAATCAAGGAGTATTATGGATACGCTTAGGACAGGTATGGATATTTGTCTTTAATTCAATCTATCTGCAGATGTGCTAACTCCCTCGTACAGTTTCTAGTCCGACAGCGTATCACGAGTTAAGCTCAACAAAATTTACATATTCCAGTTGCGGAGATTTCTTTCACACTTTAAGTTAGGATTTATGCTAAAGCAGAGGGATTCCATTCCATTCCATCTTATTATCACCCACCTGGCGCAAAGAGAGGATGCTAATGGTAAGGACAGCCTGTCATAACTCGAAGCTATGAGTGGATTTCAGTTGCATGATATACAAGGTCAGATGGAGATCGCGTTAGAACCAACTTACTGCATGATACAATAAAATAATATACGGCAAATACACCTAATTCTTCTACAACGAGGCTTATTGGACTCTGGAGTATGTTATTTATAGCAGGTTGTGATCTCACAGTCAGAACTATGCCCCCTTTTACCTCTAATCCACAACTTTCGCTTCGACTTTCCGAAGATAATTCTGAGAGCCCACCATTCGACAATCCTGCATCATTGAACACCATGACCGTTTATCTTGCTGACAGGATCATATTACAATATCATCTCAGACGTCAGAAACTGTGAACATAGAAATTTTTGAGGATGAGATAAAACGGTATCATCTGACCACATATACTGAACCTCCCAAATCCAATCATCGTCCTTAAGTTAAACAACTCAACGTCCAAACTCCCAACACACCATCCAAAATGGCTTCCAATACCCCATCCATCCAGACCCCAACCCGACCACCCTCACCCCGTCCATCCAAAACCAAGGACCCCTCCTTCCCCGCCCACCCCCAACCCATCACCATCCCCCCCTCCTCCCACCCCCACCGCCAAACCCTCATTATCCTCCACGGCCGGGGCTCCTTCCCCGAGAAATTCTTCCCCCCTCTCCTCCACACCAGTACCAGCCCCTCCTCATCCCAAACCCTCCAAACCGCCTTCCCCCACGCAAAACTCATCTTCCCTACCGCGTCCCGGTCCCGCGCCACGATCTACAAAAAGAGCTTCACGCACCAGTGGTTCGACTGCTGGCGCCTAGACCAGTACACCAAGAGACAGGATCTGATGCGCGAGGGACTGGCCGAAAGCTGTAGGTATGTGCATTTTCTCCTGCAGAGAGAGATTGAGATCGTGGGGGCGGGGAATGTGCTGCTGTGGGGGATGAGTCAGGGGTGTGCGGCTAGCTTGGCGGCGGTGCTGGCGTGGGAGGGGGAGGCGTTTGCGGGGGTGGTGGGGATGTGTGGGTGGTTGCCTTTTGGGAATTTGGTGGGGGAGATGGTGGGAGCGATGGAATGGGATGAGGATCCGTTTGAGAGGTCTGATGATGATGATGAAGGTGAAGATGATGATCCCTTTGCGCGGTCTTATGGGGAGGACAGCTCTGAGCAGAAGGCTTGTATAGACTCGCGAGCTCGAGGAGTTGAGTTTTTCAGGGAAGAGATTGATATGCAGGATAAGAAGGGGATGGTGTTTCGGAAGATACCCATATTCTTAGGCCATGGCACTGAGGATGAGAAAGTTCCGATAGAGCTGGGGAGAGAAGCGAAGAGGGTTCTAGCATTGCTAGGAGCGGATGTGGAGATGAAAGAATATCCTGATTTGGGACACTGGTATTCGGAAGTTATGTTTGATGACATCTTTCGGTTCTTGAGGGAGAAGTTGAATATTTCATAGGCGTACGATCGGTCTATGAATAAATCTATGAAGAGCTGAAGATACTTCTATCTGTATGCGCAGTTGGACACTATGTGCAGATACTCTGTGATTAGATTGTTGATGGGTTTGCAGTACTGTGCTTGTTCCATTATTTGTCCAATTCCAGGAGTTGGATTAGACGAGAAACACGGCATTCAGAATGAGGAACCTGTGTTAACTTGTTGGCCACCTTCCATGCCATGAATGACCTATGAACGACTCGCATAGAAAGAGACACATTGTAAACCAAAACGAGATTTTATGTTGAAATGGATCGGGATATATTCTTCATAAAATCATACATAGAATGAGCCGGGTATATATCATCCTCCTTTCCGTCACCTCGTCCCTTATCTAGCCCATCAATACTCCGCCATAAGAGTCTTCTTGTGCACCCCCATCTCCTTTTCCCAGGCCTCTACCTTCTGTTGACTCGCTGCCAACTTACCCAACAAGAACTGTACTCTTGGTCCCACTTCCCTCGGTTGCTTTGGTAGCTGACCTAGCATATTCAGTTCCGTTTCATACTTATCAATATTCTTCGTTTCGATCTTGGTTAGCTCGGTAAGAAGAGCCAAGTCCAGTCTGCTCCTAAGAACACGATCTTCGCTCAACATCCTGAATGCTGCTTGGTAGACTGGCTTTCCAGCTTTAATACTTTGCGGCCGTCCTTTATAATTCTTGATGGTGATAAGTTCTGCTGCAGAGAGAGCCTCCAGAACATTCTCTCCGTTTGATGCGGAAGGAGTGAGGGATGAAGCGAAAGTATTCGAAAGCAAGACTTGATTATATCGAAGTGTTTCGTATTCAGCGAGGGACTTGACCAAGTACCATGCTTGCTCCACCGACCACTTCCTATCTCCTTTATCAGCTGCCAGAAGGTACATTTTCATAATCTCCGAAGCGCTCTGCTCGACGATCTCAGCAACTGCACGTTTTGGTGTCTGACCAGTCTTGAGCCGACGTGCCAAGAATTCAAGATCAGTCAAACGACCACCTAAAACCTCGATACATTCGTCCAACTCGCGGAGATCCTCTCGGTGTTGGCCTTCGGAAAGCTTTACTTTGGGGTCTGCAGAATCTTCCTGATCTAACTCCAGATGGCTGATAACATACTTCTTTGCGACTTGAGGTGTGATATCACCGAGTGATACCTGCCTAAAGACACGGTCCGGAAGTGCCTTGCTCAATGATTTTGAGAAGGAGATATCAGTAGTAAGGAAGATGACATGAGCGATGTTAGAGGTAGTAAGACCGGCGGCCCATTCTGATATTTTGTCATAGACAACACTGCTCTCTTCGCTTTTATGGAGGAAATTGTCAATGACAACAGCCGGTCTGCATTCAGGATGTGCCTCAAGCCAATCATCATCAGCAAGATGAGCATCTTTGTCATCCTTCTTGCGATGTTGTAGAGCAACTTGTTTGAGAGCGGTTGCGGTATTTTGCCAGATCTTAGCAAGCTGCGTATCCAATGTTTCTGAGAATCCAGATTTTACTCCGATAGTGCCTTGTGCAGCCAAATCGACCAAACTACTAATACTATTCATCCAAGAAAATACAGGGCGATAACCAACGGTAGCAGCTGCAGCTGCAATTGTAGCAGAGTCACCATGCGCTTCTTGGATAGGCTTGCAGTCAATGAGTAGCGTATTTGGTCGACCTTTCAGAGCTTGGTCCATGACGAGCTCCTTCTTACCAGAACCTCTTGGTCCTTGAATGACGATAAACGTATCAGCAGTTTCCATAAGCCAAGTCTGAATATCTTCAATTGACTGTTTGCGGTCGTCCCAAATAGCACTAAGACTAGCTTCTTCAGCTCTGTGAGACCGGAAGATGTCTGTAGCTTGAGTCGCAAACCAAGCGTATATCTTGTTATCTTTTAGGTTGAACGCATGATCAATGTGGGCCTTGATGAAGAATGTTCGAATCGGATCGAAGACTGCAACCGTGAAGGTAGCGATGATTGCAGCAAGTAAAGGTATCATAACACGCCTAATGTAAGTCAGTAGGTAGCTTTGTTTTAACCATTTGAGAAAACGTACGGATGGTTTAGGATCCAGTCTGAAATATGATGCGCTTTCATCTTCGATTCAAACGAAAGACGGAGCTGTGTTCCAGCTTTTCCACCACCCATCTCTTCAGCCACTTTGAATCCATGTAAACAATTCCTAGCCATAACCGAATGTCTGATTTGGGCAAAGTCCAGTATAGCATACTTGGGCAATACTTTTGAGTCTGAGGGCTGCGAGGATATCTCAGCAATTTTTCCGTACCTCCTGAACAGGCTGTAAAGCGTCTCCTGCGAGAGTTCCGCTGCCTCACCCCCAGGAGCAGTTGGGACAAATTCGGCACGGATTCTTGTGCTTGGAAACCTGTATAAATCCTCTAGCCAAGGCTTTCCCAGGACAAGCTTTGCTCTCATCTGTCGAAAAGGATTGAACCATGGCTTGATAGGTTTTTCTGTCAGGTAGCCAGAGATGAGGCCTTCGACTTCCTTCGCCGTTATGTCTTTAGGATGTGAGAATTTGACGAAAACACCACCCTCTTTCAGTCGAGGTAAGATCTCGGTGACCTTGATGGGAACATTGGATGGAATTGCACGCTTCACCAAGCTGAGAGGTTCGTAGGAGGAGAATACTTTGTTATTGAATTGCCAAAGGATGTCTGGAAGACTCTGGTCCTTCTTCCCATACCACGGTAATCGAAGAGCCCAGCCAAGTTTTATTGGAAATATATCTACAAAGTGCCATAGGTTAGCAGTGCATTACTTATAAAGAAAGCAATGTGCGAGGATATTTACTGTCAAAAAAGAGTATCCCTTCATTGGCCCCAGCAGTGATGTGCCCGGTCTCGTTCTCCCCAGTCTGTGTACTTTCCTGTCTCACAGACCTCCACTGCCCCGCCACTCCATCTTTCTTATACTCTTTCTTAAACCCTCGGAGACCAGTTCTGGTATAATACCCGACATTGCCAAAGTCGTGCCTGCGGATTCTGGGAGTTCTCAATGCGGGTAAACTCGTAGGATTGAACAAGACACGCCGGGTCGCACTCATGGTTGCTTTGGAACCCTCTAGGAGTCTATTCGGAGTGCATTGCGGCAGTGTTTCCAAGTTTAATGGATCGAATCGTACATTTGCAAGTACTCGAGTACACAAAGATCGATTTTGTCCTAATTTCCCATGCAAGGAACTGGATGCGAATCAAACAAAAAGACCCCACAGCCGTGTCGTCATTGTAAGGCTGAAAGCCAAGGCTATCACGTGTGGAGATCGGCAAAAGCTTCCCCGGATTTTAGCTGAAATTTTGGCTGCAAAGCTCCACCTCGAAAGTCAGTTCAATTGAAGGAAGCTCTGTCGCATATACTCATGGGGTGGTTTTTCTCATCAGGTTCCTCTGCGGAGAAGCCTGCGCCGCAGACCTCGAATCCACCTGCAGCAGAGTCTTCTAAACCCACTACAACTATCCCGCAATCAAAACCCCCTCCATCCCGCGAAGAGCTCGCCGACAAGGAACTACAAAAGTTCCTCCAAGAACTCGAAGCCGATACCCATGCCTCCAGTACAAAGTACAACCACGTACCGCAGAACCCACCCTCCGAACCCTCTCATTCTTCATCAGAAGCGCCGTCCATCCCCGAAACCAATGAACCACTCTCATCACAACTCCTTCCCACAACCATGTCCTGCCGTGACGCCTTCGACAGCGCCTTCTACTGCAATTCCATAGGCGGCCAATTCATGAACTTGTATCGGTATGGAGAAGCGCGGAAGTGCAGCGACAAGTGGGCGGATTTCTGGTTTTGCATGAAGACGCGCGGATACCCTGATCATGAGAAGGCGAAGATGATTAAATCGCGGTATGCGGAGAAGGAAAGGCAGAAGTATGGAGGAGGGGAAATTGGAAAGAGTAGCGAGGATGTGTGGAGAGGGAGGGAGAAGCGGTTGGAGTGGGGAGAGGCATTTTGTCAAGATGTAGAGGAGTGGAAAGGGGAGGATGATGAGTGGAGGAAGATGGAGAGGACGAGGAGAGAGACGAGGAGGAACGGCCCTGTAGATTGAGTCGAAGAGGCCAGAGTAGGCAGATATGTATGGGAATGGCTTGTATGACTTAAGGATATCACGAACTCACCATTATGTACAATAGACAAAGGTCAAGATGATTCTGGCACAATTACATTGAAATAATAGACAACTACGCCAACGTCCATGAAGATAATGTATATGAATCATGGAGCCGTATCGTACATTGACACGCACCGGCCCACACCTAACACAAAGATGTGTCGATCAAACCATGCGTAATGTTTACCGTTCGTGCTCTCAATACATACATACATATGGCGCCCCCATTTTCATGACAAGCATCAAGCCATTCTAAACGCCAGTACCAACCAGATCTACCGCCAATCAATTTTTACAATGGGTATAATGAGCTATCGCCTCATCTGCGCCTTTTCCCATCAACCATTCGCACTCATCCGAGTTAGTCCAAACGCCGAATCCCCAAAAGCCCGAGTTGTTGTGTTTATTAAATAATGCCGTAATTCTTTTCGAAATCATCGAACCCTACATGCCCTGTGGTCTCCCCATGTTCATGCCATTGGACTGCTGCATACTTTGTTGCATGGATGTTTGTACTAGCTTGGACTTGAGCTGGTTTATGAGGAATGCTTGAGCTTGCTTTTGTATATTTGGCTTCACCGCATCTGGAACAATACCATTAGGAGATCTTTCGGCAGCTTTTTGAAGATACTGTCTGTATATCGCGGCGAATTGTTGTTGGCCTTGTTGGGTGCCCAAATACTGCGAAATTTGTACATTCATCATCTGCTGCTGCTGTTGGTGTTGTTGTTGCTGCTGCTGCTGCTGTAACTGATGCTGCTGCATTTGTTGTTGAACGGCAAGATTTTGCATGTTCATGCCGTTGTTCATAAATCCTTGGTTCATGTTCATATGATGAGGAATGCCTCCAGAGCGCTGTGCCATGGCCGCCAGATGGTTTTGATAAGTTTGAGTCAAGGGAGTTCCAGGAACTGGGCTTCCTTGATTCAGCTGTCTCATTTGCTGTTGAGCCATCATCTGTTGGGGGGTCATCTGTTGTCCATTTTGCATCATTCCCAAGCTTTGAGCGTGCTGCTGCTGGAGCTGCTGCTGTTGATGCGCCTGTTGAGCACGTAATTGCATCAAATATTGCTGTTGCTGGGCAGGATTCAAACCATGCATATTCTGCACATGCGCCATCTGACTCATCCCCATTTGGCCCATTGGAGGTGCTTGCGCCATAGCACCTTGGAGAGGGCTTGCTTGACTCATCCGTGGAGTTGCGCTCATGCCGCGGTTAAGGGGTGTAGATTGAATGTTAGGAGTGGCACTCGGCATTCTGGGTGTTCCCGCATGGCTTTGCTGACTTCTTTGTGGCACCATACCATGGGAAGTAGGAGCTCCCATCTGAGGATGATTCTGCTGAACAACAGAACCCGGGCGTGGAGGACTACCACCCATACTGGATGTAGAGTGTTGCATATGATTACTACCCATGCCATTGTTAACATTTGGTGAAGAGTGACTGTGCGGAGTGCCATTTCGGACTATTGGCGAAGAAATTTGAGCCTGAGAACTTTGCTGCTGCTGGAAACGTTGAGGCTGCGACTGCATTCCGTTGGGCATAACTCCATTTGGCTGAGTTGGGTGGGCATGAGGACCTTGCGTATGCGGAGGTATAGCTTGCATAGCTTGAGGGTGCTGCTGTTGCTGTTGCTGCTGCTGTTGTTGCTGTTGCTGTTGCTGTGCAGCTAACGCCCGCCGTTGAGCTTCTTGTTGTTGCTGTTGCCTTGCCAAGGTTTGTTGGGCTATTAGATTGCTTCGTCGTTCTACTTCTTTTTGACGTGCCTCTTGGAGTTCTTTAGCCCTCTGTGCGTCTCTGTCAGCCGCAGACTTGCGATCCGCTTCTGCTTGTCGCAGCTTCTCTTGCGCCTTTCTTTCTGCAATCTGGTGCTTAATGTTTTCAAGAGTCTTGAACTTCTCGAATCTAGGCTCGAAAGATGCTCCACCGGCTTGCCCGTCACCATCAGCAACATTAGCACTTCCTTGAGCCCCTGCTACGCTCGCAGACAATCTTTCATCCAGAATGAGCATGTATCGTTCCTCGTCTGCAGCCTGGGCTTCATCTGCAGCCATCTCCGCCACGGTTCTCTTTCGCGTTTTCGGTTGAGGGGGTTTATCGGAGTGCAGCGGATGCGCCAACGCTTCTAAGAGCTTGGATGCCTCTGCAGCATTGCCAGCCGGATCAAGTGCGAGTGGAGCTGTAGTAGCTAGTATGATCTGGGCCTCGGCAGCATAGATGTTTCCAGCTTCGAGTTCCATCTTTGCTCTCTTAAGTCTCTTCGCGGGTGGGGGCATGCTTGCGCTAGGAGTAGGGGGGACAGCTCCCAGGGGTGTAGGAGGTTGAGCGAGTGTAGCTGAGGTGCTTCCATCTGATCGTTCCTGGCGTGATTCCGCTGCTCGGGGAGTTATAGCTTTATGTGCGATTTCGATATATGTGCTAAGAGGGGTTGGATGAAGTACGACAGTAATTACTTTTGCCTTGTTTGAAGTAGATGCGCTCTTGTTGCGCTGGCCGTCATTTGGGAATGCAGGTGCAGGCATATTCTCCTTGTCTTGCTGAGCGGGAGTTTTTGCCTTCGAAGGACCATCACCACTTTCGTCAGCCGAGGCCTTGCCTTTGATTGTATTGTCGTTCGGGTAAGGGACGTATGGAGATGGTGTAACGCAGGCATTGTATTTATGGACTGAGAAGGGGAGAGATTTGGGGTCAGTGGTTTTAGGCGGGGGAGAATCTTGAGAAGGAGCGGTTGATTTGTGGTCATGAATTTGCACTATCATGCATCCTTCATAAAAGGCTACATCGGATTCAGTGAAGAAGTCGATCAACTCATGAGGCACGGTCCGTTGTCGAATATGCTCCAACAGAAGTTTCATGGGTGATTTGTAGGAGAAGCTGCCCTCTTGTTGATCAAATCGAAAATGTGTCGCGTGCAAATGGATGATGAGAGAAGGAGGGTTCCCCCGATACTTCTTGAGGATGTACGCATCGGATTTCACTGGAAAACTTTAGTTGCCATCCACCAAAAGCAGAGCACTTCAATTACCGTATGGCTGAGTTTGCGCGACTTGTGATATAGCCAATTCGCCAACCGCACTGCCTGATCTCAACCCCGCGCTGTTGTTCCTTTGTCCTCGACCTAACAATTGCCCCGGACGGGCCCGGTTCGCAGATCGCACTCCAGTACTGTTTCCACCACCATTGCTCGTCGCTGAACTGGGTGGGTATTTTGGTCCCGATGGTAATCTACCAGCAGACATGGATGGGGATGGGGAAGATGTAGAAGAATTGATGCCATTTGTTTGAATTGCCATCGGCCTTTTGACCTTGGTGGTCGCTTGAACGACTGATGCGGCGGGAGCCATTGCTAGATAGTCGCGCTGATAGGACAACCTATGCGAAAATTCGAGTCTCTCGCAAAAGTTACTGCTCGCGCAGCGTTATCGATGATGTCGTTTTATACTGGCCATCTAATGCGCCCGTCGCTTTGTGAACTTTCTCGTAATGCTATCGATTAGATGGATGTGTCGCAGCGAGCAAAGAGCGTAGACGGTCACACAAAATTATCTGCGACTTCCCTTATCTAATAAGGAGTACATGCACTTTGGCGCCGTCGAGGAAATGTTGTGAAGTGATGTGTGGGGAATCACGGAGCCGCAACTGATCGCGTTATGGTTGTGTGGTTGATGGTCTAGAGTCCAAATCCATGATATATCGGAGTAATGATTATCCGGTCCGATAGCCCATCACGTGGTGAACAACCACTTTCTTCGTGTTTTTCATTGAAGTCCTTCCATCTAACCAAGGTCTTTTCGAGTCGCATACACCTGGGTACGATCTACGGGAATGGTGCTAGATTATGGCTGCGATTCTATTTGTGATTGGAACGGATGAGGTTCCTCTAACCTTATTCCCGCTCCAGTGCGGGCGGAAGCCCAAGATCGACGAGATATACAGCCTGTATGACAATTTGGAGTTGAACTCTCATTCTTACTGTGTTACACTCCTTAATCTGGGTCGACGCGTGGATATGTTAAGAAGCACCTCTTTCTTACCATCTTGTTTGCAGGAACTACATGTCAGGGCCATCGACGATACGATCAGCAAGACAGAACTATGAGTGGAAGGGATAACTATGAATGGGACTGATAACCCCCAAGGGTTGTAGTCCGAGTTTCCCACGCTATTTCTCTTTTCCATGTCAATGCTGGGGCGACACTGGCAGGTTCGAGCTGGTCATGAGGTATTTATACTCGTCTTACAAAACATGGTTTCTGTCTTGTCCATGAATGAATCGCGATTGCTGTCGCGTTGCATTGGACGGGGATAGAAAAGTTTTACCACGAAAGGGATTCGTTTCTCATCGCTTTCGTCATTCCCGTTACAGAAAGATTGACGTTCTGCATCCTTCCTCTAAAATCTGGGGTAAGTCATGGGGTCATTCTGCAGTTCTTGGCGGAGTTGTGTGACTTTATCCACGTTTCTCGGCACATTTAGCCAAAATCTGATTGTTCGATCCGACAAGGCCGGGAATCGACTCAAAAAACTTCCATGAGTGTTAATGAGCCAATGCTCCTTCCATTTCCTTTGTGGCCATGGAGCGTTCTCAATATTGAAGCGTTATTGGCGGAAACACGTTCAAGCTCCCCTTGGCCTAATGATCTCCACAGAAGCAAAACCTTGTTAAATTCAGGGGGCACTGGAGAAACTGGTGTCTTCGTATGCGTATCGCAATCGAGAATTCTACTGCCATGAGAACAGTGATTAATTCTACCCTCGTAAACTCGGAAACTCGGCCAGTTCTTGAAACAGCGAGGTCGACAAGGGCAATTTCGTTGTAATGTTTCCGCGAGATCGTTTATGATGGTCTGTGTCGAGGATGCCGAAGATATAAAGCTTTACTGCTTTGCTCCTGCCACAAATTTCTATATTCCTGATCACTTCATTCCAAGATACTAGTATTTCTGCACCTTCAAGCCATCATGAAGTTCAATACCGCTTTACTGTCTTGCCTGTCTCTGGCGACAGCTGTCCTGGCTGTGCCGACTAAGACCCTCGACAAGCGGGCTACAACGATCTGCGGTCAATGGGACACTGTTGCCACTGGTACCTACACTGTCTATCAGGACTTGTGGGGCATTTCTGGCTACAGTGGCTCACAGTGCTCAACCGTCAACTCATACAGCTCCGGCACCATTGCTTGGTCGACTTCCTGGAGTTGGTCTGGAGGATCCAGTCAAGTCAAGTCCTATGCCAATGTGGGTCTTACGATGACCGCCAAACAGGTTTCGGCCATTTCCTCAATTCCAACAACATGGAAGTGGAGGTAAGTCTTACACTTGGCTATCTATATTATGAGAAGCCGAACTAATAGATCATCTCTACAGTTACACGGGCAGCAGCATTGTTGCTGACGTTGCATATGACCTCTTCTCCTCATCTACTGCTTCCGGCAGCGCACAATACGAGATCATGGTCTGGCTTGCTGCTTTGGGTGGCGCGGGTCCCATATCTTCAACCGGATCTTCCATTGCGACGGTAACAATCTCTGGGGTTTCTTGGAAACTGTATTATGGACTCAACGGTTCCACCAAAGTGTATTCTTTCGTTGCGTCCAGCTCGGCAACCAGCTTCAGTGGTGACTTGAAGCTATTCCTTACCTACCTGGCAACCAATCAAGGATATCCCACAAGCCAGTATCTTCTCAGCGTACAAGCCGGCACCGAACCATTCACAGGTATGATCTACTGAGTATCTGTTGCTTGACATAAAAGCTAATTTACAGCAGGATCTAACGCCGTATTGACGACTTCGGCATACAGTGTCTCCCTCAAGTAAGAGCTGAATGGATGAGTGAAGGCTGACAAGGGGAGAACGAGCTACGGCGAGGGTGAATGAGAATCTGTCTATATTATCATCTTGAAGGACTGTACATACAAAAGCTATATACCATTCTACTTGCACAAATTGAAACTTCTGGATACAACTTTGCTTGAGAAATAATTGTGATAATCTGGCTGTAGGAAGCTTAGAAATGGACTGGTGGTGGCACCCTTTTTGTCTGTAATATTATGTTCCAAAGAGACCTCCAACCTTAATTATATCATGGCGCCTCCATTGATATATTCATGCGCAAGCACAAGCAATTCGCATATTCACATATATAAATCTTCAACTGGAACCTTTGTGCATCCCAAACCATAGGCTTGAAGTTCCTCGCGGATAATCATTGCAGGGGTGTCACCTAGCTGATTGGCCAGCCACTTCACGCTAGTACAAACCGGGAATAATTATGTCTCGCTAAGCTCCTCGGACTCCCACAATGCCAAATTCGCATTTTCCTTTAGAACTTTTCTGCTCCTCGAACCACGACAATTTACTTTCCACCCGCCCAACGAACTCTCAACGACAAAAGACCTCCCTTCGAACAAATATCCAAATACCGCAATCATGGGTGGTGTCACTGTTCGCGATGTTGACGTAAGTATATGAAAATCCAGCAACTGGAGGGAATGGAGAAGAAACGGACGAAGAAATGAGATGGATTGTTTGTGGGGGGAAGGGTAGAAGAGAGAATGCGACAATTACTCGAGACTCTCAATTTTGCACGACCACCACAAACTCAATCACAATTCTTTGGACGTTCCTTCTACCTACACTTCTTTTCCTCTATCGACAACTGAGCAGGTGTGAGGGGGTCGTAAGATCTCCGCTGACGGAATAATGCTGATTCGATGGTGGTAATCCAGGCACAAAAGTTCATTGAGGCATATGCTGCTTTCTTGAAGAGACAGGGAAAGCTCCCAATCCCAGGTATGTTATAATTAAGAAATCCGATAAATCTTTCAATGACATGAATTCGCACACTCGCGCATTACCCCTCTGTGATGGCAGCAACAAGACACTAATGCCTCATTTTTGCAGGTTGGGTTGATACCGTCAAGACCTCCGCATCCAACGAGCTCCCTCCTCAATCCATCGACTGGTACTACGTTCGTGCTGCCGCCAACGCCCGTCACATCTACCTCCGCAAAACCGTCGGTGTTGGACGTCTCACCAAGGTTCACGGCTCCACCAAGAACCGTGGATCCAGACCATCCCACCATGTTGATGCTTCCGGCAGCGTTGACCGAAAGGTCTTGCAATCGCTTGAGAAGATCGGTGTTCTAGAGCAAGACGAGGAGAAGGGAGGCCGCAGAATCACCCAAAGTGGTCAACGGGATTTGGACCGTATTGCTCAGACCACTGTTGAGGCTGAGGAGGAAGATGAAGATGATGAGTAGATTATCTACCTCACGGTCTGGTTCTGGGGGCAAATGGGGCTTGGGTTTTACTTTCTATATGGGGTTCGGGCTACATGCATCAAATGGTATGGTGTACATCACATATGAATAAAAGCTCATCCTGAAAAGTACTTTGTTTCTACGATTTATGAATTATGTTCTGAATTTGTGATTGGTATTGCAGATATTTTGCTTTGTATTGTAAACCTTATATTATCAGACAGCGTTGACTAGCCGTCGACATAACATACAGAATGAGTTCGAAAATCCTCTGCCCACGGAGCATCAATTCATATTCCCTTCCTCCTCCACATTCTCATCTTTCTCCATATCTTTCCCCATTAGCATATTCATTCCCCCTTCCCTTCCCGTCACCATCACTCTCACTCTCTTCGCAGGACCGGTATGTAGAATCCCATCCCCACATCCCCGTCTTCTCTACATTCCCCCCCCCCCAACCCATCTATCTATCCATCTCCACCTATCCATCTTTCTCCTTCTACCCCTCTCCATCAGCAGCATTTCGTTTCTGCTCTCCTCCACTCCTCTACCTCTTCCCGCCTCTCTTTCTCAAGACATAGTACAGTTTCACCTCCATCTATTACCTCCGCCCAAGAATCTTACCCATTATCAAGACTCTGACTAGCACCGAACTAGCTCCTTTCTTTCTCTATTCCATCTTTCGTCTTTTTGGGTGAGAGAATCATATTCGTCAGATGTATGTATGGATATGTATGTAAATAGCTATCCCATCCTACTACTCCCTCTTCCTCTCAATCTAGCTCTCTGCTATCGATTAGATGATGGATACATCATATCACACATCACACCGCACCATATCCCAGTAACAAGAGAAGGGAAGCTATACACCCAGATCCAGCCATAGTACACGAATCGAAGAAAGGGACTTAAGGAGTGTTGGGTTAAGGACGTGGAGGGTTTGAGATATATGCTAATTAATATTGAATATTGGCTTTGTATGCTGAATTGTATTGGATGTGTAGTTTTAGTGCAGATGCAATACGGTGTGATATTCTACGCAGGTAGGTCGGTAGGTAGATATACAGATATCTAGCAATCTACATAGTAAGCAAAAGAAACCACTACCACAAAGTTATACTACTATCTATCCACTATCCACTATTCACACCACAAAAGCCGATATTATACAACCCTCAGCAGAGAAGAAGATTATCTATCCGTCTATCAGTCTAATCATGACAACTGGAATGTCACCGCACCAAGCAAAGCAGAGAATCATCACCTAGAAACCCCCCTCAGATATATCACTTGATCACAGATACAGGACCTCAAAGTACGTTTTCGTACCAGCATTCAGTCATCCCAATCGCTAAAAGACATCATTTATCAATTGCTCAATCCTCAATCCGATTCTATTCTGATATGATATCTTTTCTTTTCCCTCCTCCCCTTTCCCCAACCAAGGCTATGCAGTATTGTGAAGAAGAAAAGGAACACACATAAAGATACCTACCTACTTCATTCTCATCATCATCATCATCACCATGAAAGAAGAAAGGGGAAAGCACAAAACAACTAGAATAGATGAATGAATGAATCAATCAATCAATCATGAAAATGCTTCTTTTATGCTATGCCCTATCATATCATATCATGCCCGCCATGCCATGCTACGCTACGGACGAGACCAGCACGGCAGCTTCCCCACCCGCCCACAACAACAAGCAGGGTGCGAAACCACGAGCCCAGCTTAGCTTCCACAAGTAATCGAATGCAGAAAGAAGCAGAAGAAGAAGAAATCTAATCTTCATAAGCATCACCATACTCCCACATACCATATCTCTTATCCTTCGCCTCCCTCTGCGCCTCATTCAACGACTGAATCACATCGGCAAAGCCCTTCTCCCAACCCTTCAACTTGAAGGGAACCATTGCATGACCCCCACTAATAACATCCTTATTAATACTCTCCGTCAACGACGAGCTAGTCTTAGCATCATACAGCGTAACGTAGAGAGTGCCGTCCGGAGCCGTGTAATCGACATTTGCAACGAGTTCCTTACCGGCCGTGGCATCGGTGATGAAGTCAATGGCTTCAGCCAAATAGTCCTTGTTGGTGGGGAATTGGATGAGTGATAGGATGGCATCGACTGCTTGTGGACGAAGCTTTTGAGCAGAGAATTGTGGTTGAGAAAGAGGACGAAGACGTGCCCATGGGATCTTCTCGCTGTTGCCGTAGTCGATATAGACGACTTCAGCCTCCTTTGCAGTTCGGTCGTTGGCGCGTATACGAGCTCGGTACCATTGTCCATCTTCGGTGAATTTGGCGGCAACATAGTCTCCGGCTTTAGGTGGTCCCGGAAGGCCTGCTGCATTCGCCGGATTCAGGTGGAAAGACTTGAATTGAGTCATCATAGTTTCCAGAGCCGAAGTACCCGTGCCGATGATTTGAAGTTTAAGTTTTCCATTTTCATCAATGTTGGTGACGACGACGTCTCGGTAATCCTTTTGGCGTTTAGTTGGAATTGCATCATCGTTGCTTTCAGCAGTAGTAGGTTCTTCCTCTTCCTCTTCTGCGTCCACAGATGGATCCCAATCTACCCAGATACCCTTTCGTGCGTCCTTTGCACGTTTTTCGGCAGCTAATAATTCTTTGGAATTTCCGGCCTGTTCTGCGGAATGTTGGTGGACCGTAGCGAAACCTTCCTCAACCAAAAGCTTGCCGAAACTCTCCTTGTTGACGAAAAGTTCACCAATGAAACCACCAACTTTATCAATGCCATGAACATCAATTTCAACATCGCGCTGTGATAGTCTTCTGTTGGCAAGATCGTGGGCTTCCTTTCCAAATGGCTCACTCTTCTCATTAGCATTTCTAGCAGACTTTGGAGCTCGAACACCAGCCAAGACAAAATTCAACTTGATGCCTTCTCGTGGAACTAAGACCACAAACCTGCCTCCTCCTTTGACGAAGTCGACAATAGCTGGAACCTTTTTCTGTCGTTGCAATGTTGCTACATGTAGTTTGGCCTTTTGGACAGTTTCCGAAGCGTCGAGATATTGCTTGGCCTTGGTAGGCTTTCCAGACCACATGCCCTTTTTCTCGGTCTTGGCGGTCTCTTGTGCAGCCAGCAGGTCATCGTAATTGGGAGCTCGATCAGTATCATCTCTTCGGTGACGAATCACTGAAGCCCATCCTTCTTGGACTAATAATAAACCAACATTCTTGTCATTTATGGTAACAGAGGCAACCTCCTTTGCATCATATTCTTCGGTTCCTGGACGAGATCCATCGATGCTAATTCGTACATGCTTTCCAATTAAGCGCTTGCGAAGGAACTCCTTTGCTTCATCTCTGAATGGCGCTTCAGATGGCTCAGTTGGGCGAGGTCCCCGAATACTGCTGATGTTAATACGCTTCTCAACCCCTGCTTTATTTTGAACGAAGATTTGATCAGCGCTGAAGATCTTGGTAACTGTCGCTTCTAAGCTCCCGCTTGGACCATTGTTCTTTGCAACATGATCCTTGAATAGACCACGTCTTGCAGATTGTGCGGCCTTTTCGCTTTCACGCAACAAAGCCATATCTGAGCCGAGAAGCGTCGAGTGGAAATCTGTGCATCGTGCAAGTCCAGCTTCGAGGATGAATTTAGCGATCGTGCCCTTAGGATGTATGACTGAAGCAATAAGCTGGCCTTGGGGACTCAGTCCCAAGATGTGGACTTTGACATTTCGTTGAAGTAATCGTTCTTCGACAAAAAGTCGTGCTTCATTTCCAAATGGTTCGGCTGGTGCAGTCTGTCCGTTCGATGGATTTACCCGTTCAGTAGCTGGGGCACGGATACCCGCAACTAGGGTCATGACTATAATTCATTAGTACATACAGTAATTGTAATGTTCAGAGCAGCCTACCTTGGATGTGCTGCGTAGGAGACACGATTAATCGCACAAGCATCCGATCACCACTTAACACGCGTTCGACCAAACCATCTACAGTCTTACCCTTCCATTTGTCAAGGAAAGACTGCGAGTCACCCATGTCATGCTGGACCTCAATACGTCCACCACTACTTTGCCATAGACCTTTGTCCTCACTGCGTGCGGTAGCTTCCAACCGGCGCAAATTGTCTAGTTGCTGGAGTGCTTCTTCAGAGTCTTCCTTTCTACCAGCATCTTCCCGCAATTTGGTCCAGCCCTCCTTTATCATTTCTTCAGGAAGTCTGGTTCCATCGCTAAGGAAAACGAGACCATATTCGCGCTTCGTATTTGGAATTTGGTAGAGTACTTGGAATTGCACTACTCTTCCTACTACTAATTTTCGAAGCGCATCGCGAGATTCGAATGCAAAGGGCTCGTCGCCTTCCTTTTTGAGATGGGGCGAGGTGCAATATGCCAGAGACAAAATGCGCTCGCGTTCGGGATGCTCAATTGAGGAGAGCACAAGACTATCACCGCTCAAGACAGACTTGACTCTGGCCTGGTTGAGAACCATACTTTTATAATCGGACGGAGGAATATTTGGAAGTCGTTTCTTTCCGAGTGGAGGAATTCGTGGACTAGGAAATGGTTCAGGCAAGTCAGTAACTTCTTCTATAACTTTGGAGTTTGCTGAGCTTTGTGAAATTGTGCGGCCATTGGGAGAGCTTCCTGTCGCAGATGCATAGCCGATTTTGATAGTTTTTCCACCCATTGTGAAAGATGATGAAATTCGAGACTGGGGAAAAAGACAAGTATGTGGAGAGGCGGAAGGCACTTTCAACTGCAGTTCAGATTTTTTAATTTACTGAATGGAGGGGCAGTGAAAATATTTGATGGAAGTAGTGAATGTGCAGGAAAAGTATATCTGCCAGGAAGAATTGGAGTTCCAATAGGCTTTTAAATTGGTTGGAGTTTCTTGAAAGGTACCTTGTTGTCCAACATCCGACATACGAGTAGGGTTGAATATAAATGCAATCTGGCGAAATTGCCTAGGTGCTGAGTAGGCGTAGAAATGACCGGATGTCTGTTCCCTGGGAGGTGTACTTCACCCATATTCCTTATTGTGGGAGCATATATGCCAATAGTTGCCAGTACTCCATTTCTGCTCATCGGTGGCCTTTTCCAGCATGAAGTATCGGGAAACGATAGGTGGTTTTCCAGTTTCCAATTCCAATTCGGGGTTTTGCGGTTTGCAGCAGCAACAACGGGAGGTAGGCAAGCGGACAGGACAGCTCTTTATGGACATGTATGTGGTCAAAAAAGATTGTGCAACTTACCGAGATCAGAGAGATTTAAGCAGTTGCTCAGCAAATGATCGTGTGTGCTAGGGGAGTAAGTCAAAGAGTCTCAAAGACAGGAATTTGGCAATGAGATAATGAATTGGAAGGAAGGAGTGATGACTGAGGAGTGGGAGAGACGAGTGCTGGTACAATTGGAAAGTGGTCAAGTGTTCTTTTTGGAGCTTCAGCGGATCCATCTATTACATACTCCATTTTGAGGCTATTAAGGTCCCTGATGTGGGGTTGTCCTTTTCTTAAGGTTACGAACATGTACTTCGATTGGACGAGGAAGCGATCCTGGAGATCCCAGAGCTTTGATCCTTGCAGGAAAGCTGTCATCATGGAACCTCACACAAATCTTACAGCTGGCAGGGGGCGTGAGCAATTGGTGTTGGATGAAGAGCCACATCGTACTACACAGATCATTCATACAAGTTCGAGAGATCACTATCACTGGTACAGGCACACGGGAAGATGGTTACCCAGTCAAAAAGATGCTTTTCCATATTAACACAACTAGTAGACCAGGTAATTAAGCTATTTAGCTTCTATTTCACATCGCTTCCAACATTCCCCTTGGCCTGGAAGGCCGATTATGCTGCAATGCCGATGACACCTGTACAATCGTCAGTGATTTATATCTTTGGAATCTATAGAAGCAGAGGCACAAACCGCAAGCTGGTCTGGTACCGGCATTACCGGTCTTCTTAGACTCTTCGGTGTCTCCTCGTCCGAGATCATCAGTTCCCGAGTGGACGACAACAGTACGCTGCAATCACTGTAAGTTTGAGGCTTCATCTCCATTCACAGAATCCTTACTCCAATTACGCTCTCGGGACCAATCAACTTGATCAGCTTGTCCTCGATAGAGCCAGTGGCATTTCCTTGGCCATCAGTCTTCATGTTTCCAAGATCACCGACATGGCGGACATCATCGGTGGGAGCACCATGAGTCTTTCCGTGAGGGTTGACTGTAAACATGCATCAGCCTTATGTGTTCCATGCGTTCCGAGCTAGAGTTTAGACGTACAGTGAGGCCCGGCGGATGTGCAACCGTTGGTGTTGTCACCAAACTGGTGGATGTGCATGCCGCGCTCGGCGTTGGGATCTTGGCCAGAGATGTTCCATGAGACAACGGTAGGGGAGGATTCGTCGGCTTGCTCGAAGGTAACGGTGCCGGAGATCTTCGAGTCACCTCGGACGGATGCAACTGCAGTAGAACAAATCCAAGGTTAGCCTGGGCAATCTAAAAATAACGCCCCGAGAGCAATGAAAAGGAGCCTCATGGACGATCTGATGTAGCCATGAGACTTTCAGATGCTCGATTGGAAATAGTGTGCCCATCCGGGTTGCCCATTGTTGACGGAAACGTGCTCAAAAGCTCTCAAGGTGACCCCGCCATTGGCTACAGACGCAAACCGGCGGGGTAATTGAGTATTGAGAAGAGATCATTAACGGAATGAAGCGTACCTGCTTTAACCATTTTGTAGAGCGTTAGAGATGTTTTAATAAATAGGTGAAGTTGTGTTGAGGTTGAGAATTGAAGTTATTTGTTTGCAGACAAAAGAACATGAGAGAAAGAGGGGTGGGAATGGGGGAAGCTTCGGATTGTAAGAAAGTGGGGTCACAAAGCAAACTATGAGGTTTGACGATGAGATCTGCTCGATTATCAATCCATACTCCGAGCCTCGGACGAATCAAAGAGTAGTTGGGATTTCGAAGGACTTGTGAATATCACGTGATAATCAATATCTGCATGTAGTGAGGAATGTTGATCATTTCGTCATGACTATTGCACCAGCAAGCGAAGGGATTGACGGATCAATGGCTACTGTTGTTCTAGAAAGCTTTTCTACCGTAAGTACTTTGCGTATGCTTCTAGTGCTTCTAGAATGTTGCGCTAGGGTATGGGCGACAATATTCCCACTTGAAGATCCTGAAGAGGCTCAAATTAAGACTCCTATCTTGGCGGCCTTTATTTCCAGACATCTGACTGTGTGCTGGCTCACAGCAAACCAATCCAATAGGGGCCGGGCGGAAGACCATATACGTGGCAGGGCAGGTCAGTTGGAGGTCGAAGAGGAAGTGGACGTTGCTCTGTGGTGACATAACGCACTGGTGCAGCACTGTGGTGAGATTAAAAACAAAAGTAACTTACAGTGCTTATATCTTCCCATGTGTTGCCTCTTCTCCGCCTGGCAGCAGTATAATCGGGAAATATGTAGATATCGCACAGTAGCCGGACAGCCGTTGATCGCCTATTTTATTACCCGTCCGGTATTACACATAGGGGAGACCGTATTCTGATACGATGGCATATCGCATAGAGCATAGCGCATGGATAACATCTCTCTTTTGCTGGTTCCAGGGGAGAGGGTGGTCCTAGATTCAGATGCACAGACTTGGAGTTTCAAGATCAAACCATGGGAATAACATCCTCCCTAGCAAGTAACTGATGAAGCACGGAGTAAAGGTAAGGAAGCGACCAAACTTCAAAGGGACCTTCCTCCATACATCAGCCACAGCCCTACCGTGGGGCGCAAGGCCTTTTGGATTTTCTTGGTAAAGTTTCGATGTGGCACTGGCGGCAGCTTCGAATCCTGCCTTCGCCACGACTTTCTTATTATCTTCTCGAGTCATCAGATAATCGCGTGGGTAAGACGTAAGATCCCACGGCCTGCGAGCTGGGAATAGAGGTGCAGGCCAAGAGCACTATAATTGTGAATACGACGAGTAGAGTTCTAGCGAGTCGATCAAACGCCGTCGAATCAAGGTTGAGTATTGAGAGTGTTTACGACGACCTCAGCTCCAGCTGCAGCTCCAGGAAGCACTTGTAAAGTTAGGAATCGGGATAATGAGAATAATCCGAATACTCGGATTCCGAAATAACCCAAATACTCAGAATAAATTACGGATAGGAGATTGGACACAGTACGGCGGTATCATGGTATTAATTCATGCCCGTACTTGGATACGCAACAATGCAATAGTGCTGTAGCTTCCGGCCTTGCTAACACCCACGCACCACTTTCCAACAACATACCCAGTCCAGCCAGTCCAGCCAGCAACCTTATCCACAACTTGACATAATTTCTTTTCTACCAACTAACCACTCTGATTTCCTCGACCTTTCCCTGCAGGATCTCCAGACATTCTAGCAGAGTCAAGGAAATCGAGTAACTGCAGAGCCGTCGTTCCGTTCCCATATCTGTAGGTAGCACCAGACCGGGATATAATTAATATTGAGTGGTGTGTGCGGAGACTCCGTATCCCCGTCTCGAAATCTCGCTCTCTGGTCGCAAAGTCTGGGCATTCAAATCAACCACTTTCCACACGACAACGTGCATAGTCTTGAATAGCGAACACATCGATCCCTCAAACATAATCAAGAGCAACTCGACAATCACCGAGTCAGCATCGCAATCGCACGACGAACCTCTGTCCTGTCCCTAATATCATATCGGCCAGCGAACGAACGAATGGGCATCGTATCGAATCCTTGAATGCGCAGAGCAGACCTCAGAGTCTGGAGATTGGATCCTGAACGCCGATAATCCTGCTGGCAGATTCGACACATTCTCGAGTGGTCTTCCGTCACTACTTGACGATTAGATTCAAAGCGAAGGATACCTGCGCGACCTCATCTCGTCGCAATCATGTCTTTTCAAGCAAATGGGGGAGGACGTTATGGCCATGTACCTCCAGCACGATACGGTCCACCGAGTTCACAACCTCCAAATCACAGTTTGCAGAGGCAATCCAGTTTCGACAATGGCGACGATGCCGCCTTTTTCGATCCGAGCAGCAGCGTATATCAAGCTGCCCCGCCTTCAGCGGGGAGAACCAGTATGCCGCAAGAGGAGTTGTTCATTTCAACAACTGCGATGAGCCCACAATCACCTGGCAGATCCTCCTTTGGAAGTCTAGGTAGTCCGGCTCTATCAGGATATCAACATCAATACCAACCCATGCAAGGCGCCCAGTCACCACCTCTTCCCTCTCAAGCACCATATAACCCTCAAAATTTTGCCAGGACACAATCTCAGGCGCAGCCAAATCAATATCGCCAACAGTTAAATTACAGCCAGAGCGTAGCTAGTTCTCACCAATATGCCGGTTCTACATCTTCAAACCATCAGCCATACAATCCAGCTGCATATCAGTCGCCGCAATATCCTGCGCGCCATTCCTCTACAGCTTCATATAGCAGTTACGGTAGCTCATTTGCGCAGACGCCGACTAGCACAACCTCGTCGTCATATTGGCCGCAGAATACACCACAATATGGCACCCCGTCATACCCGTCCCGTTCAACGATTTATGATACATACGGCCAATTTGGAAGCCCAACTTATACCCCTCCCCATTCGGCTCCTTTACCTCTTCCTCCAAGGCAAACGTCTTACAATCCCCCATCTTCGTCAGCTCCCTATCCAGTCAATGGAGATGACTTCCCAGAAGGTGATTATATAGGTTCGACAACTAACCCACCGTCCCATTCCAGCCACACCACATTTGCGACTCCTACTGACACCATACCTGAAGACTCTCCTCCAATTCCGCCCCCGAAACATTCCTTGACAAATTCGGTGCACTCGGTCGCTCCTCTGCCAATGCCATCTTCACCAACCACCACGTTACAGAGACACCCAACGCAAAGGCCCCTACCTAGCGCGCCAGTGGGACAACATACGGGAGACGATGATGACTGGGGTCTCGGAATACAGCAAGGTAAGACCGATGAGGAAATCACCCAGGAACAAATATTTGCGGATATTGGAGATGCGCTCGGACCTGGATCCAAGCGTAACGGCGATCTCCTTGACGGCGAGTTGAATAGATACAATTCTAATGCTACAACGGTCTATTCTGGTGCAGGGGTAAACAGATTCCCATCAACAGCTTCTACCCTACCGGCAGATCACCATGGGACTTCTTACGATTACGACTATTACGACGATGAGAGCGATCTAGAAGCCGCCGCTGGTATCGAGGCGATGCGAATCGCGGAAGAACAAGAGGCTCAATTTTCAGGTGCTGGAGCTTTAACATTTGGAGCACCCTATGAAGGACATGCAACTCACGAGCGACAACAAAGCCATCATTTGTCACAGGATGAAAGCAGTGACAGCGACTACAAGCATATGGACTTGGGCCTATTCGGTGGTGGTTACGATGCGCATATGTCATATGGAGGGGATGATTTGACAGGCGTTAGTACCGAGCATAGCAGCGAGATGGAAGACCAGAGTCGGCCGTTACCTACACCATATGATCTTGGACAGGCCGATCCTCATGCTCAGCGGCCTACAACTGGCGCTTTAGGCGGGATGACGGATTACTCTATGCCTGGTGAGGGCGAAATACACCCATTCCCAGCTTTTGAGGAAGCTAGAGTCGACAATTACGGCACTGGTGGACTGGAACGACCGAGATCTCAATCTCATAGATTGAGCTTCGATGAAGGAGATGAGCCCCGGATCTTGGATTCGCGACAAAGTGGCATATCTGGAAGCGATTCTCCGACGAGGGACGAAATGCCGGAGATGTTTTACCATCCTGGTATGAGCTCTGGATCACAGCAAAGACCGCTTCCAGCAGTCCCTCCAATGTCTGAAAATCGGACGCCACATTTACAACCAGCTGGATCATACCGCAATTCGCACCATTACTCACATTCTTACTCTTCCAGTATCGAAAGTGCACGGCCCTATCCTCCCACTGGGCCCGATGCATATCAGCAGAACATGCTGCAGCCAGCATCTCAATATGTGCCCAGGTCAACATCTCTATCGAGTCATAGCAGTACCCCGCAGGCAATTCCCCCTGTCCGATCAAAAACTGATGCCGAAGAACGACAAGCTCGAGCAAAAGCGAATAGGCAGTCTATGCTGCGTTCTGGCGCAGGGCTTGATGGGTATGATACAGGCACCCCACAGTCTTTAGGAACACTCGACTTGCCTGCTCTTCCAGCGGGTCGTCGCAAGAAGTTCTCTCCTACTAGGCTCTCGACAAGCGATTTCCGAAGGTGTCAAGAACCATGGGCTCTGAGTGGTATTGCATCTTGGATTAGAGAGATGGCAGGTGGCGAAACGGGAGAAGGCGAAGCTGACCTGAGGCAGAGGACTATTGAGGATGGTCTTGTTGCCCTCTTCACTCATATGGTACCAACCATGAACACAGCAGATGCAGAGACTTTGAGTGAGAAGGTCGTAAAAACCATGTTTGATGCTGGCATTCTTGTCGTTGATGAAGAGTGGGTTAAATTTGGCCAGGGAGAAGTCTCCGGTGTCCTATGGCAATTAACAGGATCTGGTTGCTATTCTCCCAAAGTTCACGAACACGAAGTGCCTGGTCGCTGTTATTCGCATCATTGTACCCGGACCTTGAAAAAGATCAATCTACAGGCGCAAACGCTGGAGCCTTCAAGAAAATCTGAGGATTGGATTACTTTCTTCAAACTCACCAAAGAACAACTTGAAGGGGCAAGTAAGAAGGAGATTGAACGTCAGAACAACTTGCACGAAATTGTGATGTCGGAAGATATCTACATGGATCAAATCAATGTGCTGCGGATTCTGTATAGGGATAATCTAGCTGCGTGGCAACCGCCTATCATCGCAAAAACGAAAATCAACAAGTTCATCTTATCAGTTTTTGGTAAGGTCGAAGCTATCAAGGAAGTTAACGAGAATCATCTCCTTGCACAGTTGAAGTACAGACAAAAGGAACAAGGTCCTTGGGTAATTGGATTCAGTGACATCTTCAGAGAGTGGATCAGGAAAGCTAGAGCCATCTACGTTGAATACGCAGCAGGCTTTCCATATGCCACATACCTTGTTCGACGTGAAGCGGATAGGAATCTTCTGTTCCGTCAGTTCCTGGATCAGGCTCGTGATAACAAGCTTTCTGGCCGTCTCGACTGGAACACTTACTTGAAAGCACCTATCACGAGACTGCAACGTTATGGTCTTCTACTGGGGACTGTTCTGAAGAACATGACGCAGGATACTGAGGAAAAGGCAACTCTTGCCATTGCGATTGAAGAGATTAAGGCAGTTACGCTAGAGTGTGATGCCAAAGTCGAGGAACAAGGAAGAAAGGTTGATATGATTGAGCTGCAATCAAAACTCTACCTTCGTCCGGGCATGGAACGTGTTGAGCTCAATCTCGATCATCTGGGCCGTGAACTCATCCATCGTGGTGATCTACAACGTGCCGGCAACAATCGTTTCACTTGGCTTGAAACGCATGCTATTTTATTCGATCATTATTTTGTCCTTGCCAAGACTGTCGTACATCGAGATGCTTCTGGAGCACGGAAAAAGGAGGTGTACGATGTATCGAAAATTGTAAGTTTTCCGCCTTGATCGATTGGTCTTATCTAAAACATAGCCAACTAATATATTATTAGCCAATCCCTATGCAACTCCTTGTGCTTGAGAGCGCCGATGATGATCCAGTCCAGAAATCTGCTGTGAAAGGTATCGGTGCTGTTACAACAACAGTTACCAAAGCTGCACCAGCAACCGCTGCTGAAGCACGTCTAATGCGAACGGCGACGAATAGTGGGCTTGATAGAATGACAACTCTGGAGCACACGAACTCAAATACTTCCGTTTCAACGAATTCCTCCGCGCAACGCCTCAACACTGGTATTGCTGACAACGACGCGAAGGTCATGTATCCCTTCCGTGTAAAGCATCTTGGTAAAACAGAGATCTATACTCTTTATGCACCATCAGCGTCAAATCGACGGAAATGGTGTGATAAGATCATTGAGGCTAAGACACGCTATGCAGCAGCTCTATACGAGCAAAATGCAGAGCCCTTCCGTCTGAGAGTTATAGCTGATAGTGCTTTTTCGTATGACCAATTTTCAGCTATGGGCCAAAAAAGTGTTGTATCGGTTGCTGGTACACCTCTAGAT
Source organism: Rutstroemia sp. NJR-2017a WRK4 (assembly GCA_002946385.1). NCBI lineage: Eukaryota > Fungi > Ascomycota > Leotiomycetes > Helotiales > Rutstroemiaceae > Rutstroemia > Rutstroemia sp. NJR-2017a WRK4. The sequence goes on from NJPR01000061.1 coordinate 192,384, forward strand.
AGGTCCATAAGAGAGATGGAGAAGACGTACGGTGGAAAGCCCCGACCGGTACCTGTTTGTCGAGCTCAAGTAAACTGTGCAGCATCTTTTACGGCGGGCGGGAAGAATATGATTGTGATTGGAACGGACTTTGGCGTGTTTACTTCAGAGGCATCCAATCCTCGAGGGTGGTCAAGGGTAAGTGTATTCACCGACTTTATAACAACCAAACTAACATCTATAGGTTATTCAAATGCCAAAAGTCACTCAAATCGCCATTCTAGAAGAATTCTCATTATGTCTCATCATTGCCGATAAATCTTTGATTGCCTACCACCTCGACTGTATCATACCTACAAACAGTCAATCAGCCCAGTCAACAGATTCCTCCCGTCGCGCGCCCCAAAAGCTTTCCGGTTCTCGCGACGTCTCATTCTTCGCCACCGCCCGCATGAAAGAACGCACTCTAGTCTTCTACAAGAAGAAAGAGTCTCTGCACTCCACCTTCAAGGTCCTGGAACCCGTCCTGCAAAAGTCGTCGGAGAAGAAGTCTCGTATCTTCGGTAAACGTTTCGGCGGCAACACCGAGTTCTTCCGCGAATTCGACGAGTTCTACATCCCGACGGAATGCTTCACCATCAACCTCTTCCAAACTTACATCGCTATCTCCACGCAAAAGGGCTTCGAGCTCATGACCTTGGATAAGAAAGTCCCCATGTCGATCCCGGATACGAAGAATCAAAATATCGCGTCCATTGCCGCGCGACTGCAGGGCCAGAAACCACTCGGTATGTTTAGACTTTCAGACGCCGAGTTCCTGCTGTGTTACGAGGAATGCGGTGTGTATGTGGATAAACACGGTGAAGTCTCCCGCTCGGTGATTATGGAGTTTGTGGGCAGGGCCCGCACGGCGGCTATGTATGGCGCGTATCTGATGCTGTTTGATGGAGACTTTGTCGAGGTGCGGAATGCGGAGAATGGAAGGCTGCGACAGGTCGTTGCGGGGAGAGATGTGCGGTGTTTGGATGCGGGGACCAATCCGCTGGGCGCGGGCGCGAATGCGATGCATGCGATGGGGATGGGGAATGGAGCGGGGGCGGGCGCCATGGGGAGGACGCTGAAGTTGGCGATGGCGCATCCGGAGGTGGCGGGGAGTCAGATTGTGTTGGAGATGGTGCTTAATGAGGGGCATATGGAGTAAGGTTGGGGGGATAGGGTGGGAGGTTGGGGGGGTGTTAGATGGGGGTGTTTGGGTCTGGGCATGGGAAGGAAAGGAAGGGGAAACGGACAGGAAGATAAAAAGAATAGGAAAGAATAGGGAAGGGCAGAGACCAGGAAGAGAGGTCGACGAAGACGAAGAAGAAAAGGAAAAAGGAGTACGAGTTCTATATGTGCATACCCCATACATATATAACTTACCTCACCCTACCTTACCGTACGAGTATTATTAGCATTATTTTTTCCTCCGCGATCTACTTTTTTCTTGGTTTATTATACCTCTTTTCGATTTTATAATGATACCATCTCAGTCACCACTACTGCACTCTTCCCTTTGGTCGTTTTTACTTCAAGTTTGGTTTTGGAACATGAGCGATTGAACTAGGTGGGGTTTGAAGGAGTTCCGGGATCGGAGGGCGTGCGTCTGGTAGATAGATGGATGAATATTGTATCTTAATGAGTTTTAAAAGAGTAAAGGTCACTGCAGTTTAATTCGAAGAATCATAGGAACATTTTAAAATCAGGTATATTTCATGATCCCTAATCACTATCTACTCAGTTTCCAGCCACCGACCCAGTAAATCAATCGCTACCACCAAGCACAAGAATCTACTCTTGCAACTTAGCCTTCAAGATATCCTTCAAGGTAACCGCATCAGCCGCGAATTGACGGATACCGTCAGCCAATTTTACTGTCGCCATAGGGTCCTGGTTGAAGTCGAATCTGAAAGTGGGTTGGTCGTCAATGTATGTCTTCTTCTCGATGTCCAAAGAGCTGGCGTTGCTAGCATCCAACTTCTTTGGTACGGCTTCTTGACTCGACATCAATTCCTCCAAAAGCTTGGGTGCAATGGTCAAGTAGTCACAGCCGGCAAGTTCGGTAATTTCTCCGGTGTTACGGAATGAGGCTCCCATGACGATGGTCTTGTAGCCGAACTTCTTGTAGTAGTCGTAGACGCCACGCACGAATGTGACACCGGGGTCTTCGGCGGAGGTGTAGGTCTTGCCGGTGGTGTCCTTGTAGTAATCGAGGATACGACCAACGAAGGGGGAGATGAGGAATGCGCCGGCTTCGGCGGCAGCGACGGCTTGGACTTGGGAGAAGAGGAGGGTAAGGTTGCAGTTGATCTGGTGGTCGCGTTGAAGGATACGGGCGGCTTGGATACCTTCGTAGGTGGAGGCGATCTTGATGAGGACACGGGATTTGTCAATACCGATGGATTTGTAGAGCTGGTGAAGTTAGCACAAGTTTTTCCGGAGTCTGGGATGTTTGCGTGCGTGAAGAAATACATACCTCGATGATGTGAATAGCCTTCTCAACAGTCTCCTTGGTGTCGAAAGAGAATCGCGCATCGACCTCAGTGGAAACCTTACCCGGAACAATGTTCAAGATTTCCTTACCGAACTCGACGAGAAGACGGTCGAGGGTGGCGTCGGTCTTTGTCTCGAGATCACCCTCCTTTTCTTTGCCGTATTTGACCGCAACGTCGATCAACTTGGCATATTCGGGTTTCTTTGAGGCAGCGAGGATGAGGGAGGGGTTGGTGGTGGCATCTTGGGGCTTGTATTTGCCGATTGCTGTAGATGAATCAGTATATGCCGTCGTGCATTTGAAGCAGGTGTCGAAACATACAAGCAAAGTCACCTATGTTGAGAGCAAGTCAGTAAAGATTCTCAACTGGAGTGGGGTGGAAATACTGACCAGAATCGGACACAACGACCTATCCAGATGAAAGAAAAATGATTAGCAGATTGCTTTCTGACTTTCAGTATCTTAACTTACGGTGCCGGTGGCTTTTAATTGATCCAATGAAGTAGACATGTTGAGTTTGATGTTTTGTATGTTGATGTTGTGAGATGGAGGGGAAGAGGAAGAGAGTTAAGTTCGCAACGTTCGGTGGGGTATTTAAATTTCGACAAACTGCATCATAAGAATTCCAGTTACGAATTAGACGCTAAGAGTGGGTGGATCAGACTGAGTGAAGCCACGAGATAAATAAAGCCGTCAAGGTTGTCTGATATTGTTTTCGGAGGTAAATTCTAGATATTTGTTTAAATATATTTAGACTTTTATATCTATTAATCCGCTCTGGATGTAATTCTTAACTCTCTATATATATTCCGACTTCCCATCCAAAGCTATTGCTGTTATTCATCGCTCAACATGAAGCTCTATAGCATTGTTCGCCTTCATTCCCAGGCACGCCGCAATGGGACAGTGGGACCCCGCCACCTGGACGTACTTGTCCTCTGGCTGGCAAGGTAGACCCCTCTATACCCAAACAGCCAATGATACAATAACCCGCACCCACCTGCCGCAACGTCATACAATTACTTCTGTTGGTTTTTCTGTTGGCTTTTATACGTATGGTGCATGCTGGCGGCTCTGGGTTCTGGGATGTCTCCGGTAAGTGCGTGTGTAAGCAAAAGGCCGGCCTCATTTGTCATGGCGTTGCAGAATTCGAAGCCCGCGCTGTTTCTCCGGCGGACCGTCCGGAGATATCACAGACTCGCAGGATTGACTGAGATGTGTGACCCGACCCAACCGTACTTTTGGTGCCTTGACGCAGAGTAACAGCGCAGTGTGCAACCAGGAACTTTCGGATTATGTGATGGGTCGTGGTCTAGCTCGTTCTTATTACTTATCACTGCTGAATAGTTTACGAGCAAGCCGGTCTAGCGATTGGACCCCTTGATGGGAAGCCTTCATGCGCTCCTATCTGGTAGCGACCTGCAAAACAGCCCCACTAACTATCTCAAATTATCCTCTATATAACTGATTTCAACATTAAACCTACGATAATACTAATTGTCCGCCGACTACTAGTATCGCGTGATCCTGACCACTTCCACGTGACTCAGAAGACCAGCTTCCAGCTAATATGCCCAGCTCTTCCGCTCCTAGCAACTAGCAACTAGCTCCCAGCTCCGAGAGCGCCGACGTCAACAAATTTCCAGGAAAAGGTCCCGCCATCATGCGTAGGTAATACACTCCCCAACTCCCCGACACCAAGTCGTCCCTTGTTCAAGTAACTGATATATCTCTCCATTCGAAGTTGGGTAAATCAAGTGCTTCTCCATTCATCATTCCTTGAACCCAACTTTCACCTATCAAAACATACTTTCCATCTGTTCGCGGCCTTACCACCAATGGTACTCTTCCTCCCTGCAAAATAAAGATTTTGTCGCCAACTTCTGCGAGTTCAGGTATCCAGGCAAAACGATCATGAGAAGTAAGACAAAATCTCCTTCCGTAAAGAAAGGACCTGTAAACTCGGCCGATATGATCAAGAGCTATATCAGCAGACTGAAAATCTTCCTTTGTAACTGATTTACCTAACATTACTTGAAAAAGCTGGTGCGACCCTTCCACCTGCTTTGGCGATGCCTCAAAGCCAAGGTGAGTCACGTCGGCTGTCATTGCCTGACACAACTTATGGTATCTTTCATTAGTCAAAGTACTTTTGCTGCACTTCGCAGCCTCAAAAATCTCCTTCAGTGCTGGAACGGTCTCATCCAGAAGAAATTTTAGCGGAAGTCGTGCAATGGTACCAATATCATCGATATCAGCCATCCTAAGGTCTAGAACACCCTCACCACTTATACGCCACGATTTATCCGGTGTTGGTGAATTGGAATCAGATATGCTCGACTTCGAAGCATTAAAATGACAGACTGTAACCAACCGACGGCTGTGTAGATTTGAATAATTAGAATCAAACGTCGGTATCCAGGATGCCAAACTGGATGGAACCTGTGACAAGCCCGCATAAGATAGAACTTGAAGCCCACCTGAATCCGCTCCAAGGCACCAAATAGCAAATTTCTGGAAAACGTCATCGATTGATAAGGTGTAGTCCGCGACAAACCCGGGCGTGTATCCAAGTCCTAGCAGAGCATAGATCCTATCTCGATGATCTGAGACGTTGAAAGTTACTCCACTTTGAAGAGCAGTGAGCATTGTAATGAGACTGCGGTCTGCATCGGCGGGAGACCGGATCTCTCGCATTGTACCTATGCGGAAGAGATTTCTAACGGCAACCACGGCGAAACTATCCGGTATGTCTCTGAGCGTCACAAAACCTCCTATAATCAAAACCGGGGGTAGAATTTTCTCCAGAGACAGTACTCGCGTGCCGAAGACAATATCCACCGTTTTCGCAAGCACCACTTCTTGAACTATCCATAATCTTGTAAACCATGGACATTTGCAGAGAGGGCCAAGACATCTGTATAAGTCAGGAACCCAATCTGTGTGGAGTTGTTTGAGAACCTGGTGCGGCACATCACTGCTGTCAACACCAAGCCTTTTGGTGTTGTATCCTTCGAGACAGCCACAGAACCATTCGTCCAGGCGCTCCAGAAAGTCGAATGCATCGTGCACAACATCGTCATCCTCCTCGCCAATCCAGGCCAAGGTCCTCTCAGCCTGCGAGTATATCTTCCCCATCAACGCAACCTGATGGTTCTTCTCGGCATCGACATCCTGATTGATACAAATCGCATCAGCCCAAATCGTCTTCGATTTTATCGGATCGCGAATATGTCGCAGCGCAGAATAGAGGCTATGGGTGACATTAATGGCACGATTGTTGCAATGGATTTGTCTAGGTTTAGACGAGTCCCCCCATGCGTACGAAAGTGCTTCGTATTCTGGGTTTAAGGACATACGCGTGTGGATCAGTTTGCAATCTAATGATTTGGAAGATGTTCCCGGAGCAAGAACTAAAAGGCGGATTTCATCCGGATGTTGAAGTCGTCTGTATCGATAGCTTAGCTTCGGAGGGTTCGTGCACTAGTGAGAAAATAATTGTGAGCTATCGCAGGCAGCGTGCCAGTGTAATGAGCCTTCACCTTCACAACGAGAGTGTCTAGTTTCGCTGATCTTCTCTTTGATCTGCTCTTTGATCTGATCGGAGCCATGTTAGCGAAGAATATACTGCAATCTCTTTATGACGATTTGTAGAGATATTTCGAGGGTAGGCGCAAATTGGCCGCGGTTCGTTCCAAGCACTTCCAGGCTCGGCTACATATTTATCATGCTGGCGGACGTCGAAACTAGTATACCCAGCCCCCGGACCTAGTGCAGATTTACAGTAGGATAATTGATGCCTAATTGCTTTATTACTACTAGATGACAATATCGCAATACAAAAAAGCAGTCTGGTCATTCACAGCCTCAACTGCTGTCCAAAAACGAGTTCGAAGATCTTTCATGAGGAGCGTCGTACTGCAGTACATAAAGCACCCTATATCATGATCGGCCTTTAGGTAGGTGCCACAGCTTTTATGGAAATATTTCCTACTAGGCGATAACAGCTACCTGGTATTTCGCGGCCAGCTTCCCGTCAATCTATTTTGTTCTACAAGTATATTACATATCTATCTAATTGATCTAGTCTATAAGTTACGCAAGTAATGAAATCGGCGACATGTCCTCGGAACGCCGCGGAATTGATCTATAAATCTCTACCCCCCAACTAAAATCATACCATATCCGCCTCCCTTTTCTTTTCCTCTTTTCTATCCACAACCCCTACTTTCCTCTCTCCGCCTTCCCCACGCACCCCCTTCCTCCTATCCTCATCCTCCTCTGGGCCTCCCTCCCTACAAGCCCATCCATCCACAAACCGCAACGTCTCTCGTCCCCAAACCCTGTTCATGACTAACAACCGCACCGGCATCAACGCAATAATAATCACCGGAAACGCAGGCGCCGCCACCGTCAACGTAACATAGAAGATAATCCCCGTCATCACGATTTGTAACAACGTGTAGCCATGAATTCCCCAATAATTCTTGACTCCGCGCGGTAAAGGAGGGAGTTCCGACGCCGGTGTCAGCATCCAGAAGAAGCGGAAGAGAATGGGATTTACAGCGAGTGATTGCTCGCCCATGAAGATGAAGAGACCCTCAAGGACAGACGTTGGAGTTAAACCGAGGACGTGCTGGAAGGGTGGGGAGAGGAAGAGTAGGATGCCGGCGGACTGAAGAAACGATGACCACCGCTGTTCGAAGACCTCTTGTCTTTCGCGGATTTCGATTCGCTCTTCTCCGTTCTCTGTGAGGACGTTGACGGCTTCTACTTTGACGGTATGGAGGAGAGATTCCGAGTGAAGTGGAGCTTGCGGTAGAAGCCCATTAGCTGGGGGAATACCGAGAATACCGCAGATTGCGGTCGTTGTGCCGAGGAGAACGATATCCCATGCAAACCCGCCTGGCTTTTTGGTTCCGTAGCGATCTAGAGTGCAGATGATACTACTGATTTCGTGATCGAAATAGAAGAGTATGGTGATGATAGCTCCAGGAATCATAGAAATGAAGATCCAAGCAATAGGTAATTCCCAGAACTTGACGAAGAATACAGTTCGGTCAGGACTTGATGGTCGGAATGACGTAGAAACAGCAAGTCGTTCTTGCTGAAGGTTCGCAAGTTCTCCTATGTGTGGTACACCGATGAAGAAGATAATTGATATTGCTGCGGCATACTCTGCGAGACCCATGCGGAAGTATCGATGAAAAAGAGGCTTCCATGAATTTGCAGTCGATAAGGTGACGGCCATAAGAAATGTTCCTATTGCTCCAATGATAGCGTAAAGGAAAGAATCGAAAGGGACAGCGTCATGGGTTCGTTGCAACTCTTGGATAGCCTTGTGAAAATAAATTACACTGTTCAGGAGTGAGAATATATCTGCACTGAAATTCGTAACATATTGCATTGTCCAGTCGTGAGCATTGAATATCGCGAGAAGGTAATGCATCCACCCTGCATGAATTAATGACCATGCCATCACTGGAAGAAAATCTACCTATAGAATCGTCAGCTTAAGATAGAATGCCGTCCTAAGAAAATGCTTACTTTGAACGAATCTTGACATAACGAATAAATGTTCTCTGCCAATACCGAAAATGGTCCTGTAACTCCGAGGATAGTCAAAGGCTGTATTGAGAATCTAGCCCTGACGTTAGCTTGTTATTTTCAAGACACTTTTGGACAACTTACAGAGAGAATATGAGACCGCATAATCCCGTACTGAAAACAACCTCTATCGTTCCCCACGTCTTGCCGGTGAGTACGTACAAATCACTGGCGAAGGTTATGCCAGGTAGAATATTAGTGAAGAAAACATATACTGCGCTGGCAAATATCAATTGGTTGAAGCAAGACCAATCCGAGAAATATCGACTCCTAATATTGCGGACATCTTGCTTGAGTAGTCGGAATGGTCGCAGCTTTCCATTGGGACTAAAGAGATCCTTAAACATGACTTTGAAGGGTCGCTTTGCAGTTGGTGCCATGTTGGTATCCGTGGTATCTGCTTGTTCATGCACTTCTTTTTCGGACGCGGTCTGACTCTGTTGCCCTTGCTCGGGATATGATGGCGACTGGTGGTTCCCGGCATCTGTTTGTGAGATCGAAGAGCTATCAGATACCGGCATCATGGTAGATACTGAACTGTTGTTCGGCGAGCTCCTCAGATGAGGCTCTCTGGTCTCGCTTCCTGACATGACTGAGTATATTCTCACAATATATGCATTCAGAAGAGCAACTTGACTTTCAGAATCAACATTCCATCTTGGAACATGGAAATGGCTCAACACATATACAAATGCCGCGTTGATAATTGCCTCCTTGTCTTAATAGCGAAATGAAAGATGGTTTGAGGAAGAAATAAACTTTCGCGGGGTGGGGCCAAGACCTGGGAATCGGGCAATTGACCCTAGAAAGGTGTAGAACTTGGAGAAATTGGTTGGCAGCCGTGGCAGCCCAATGATGATACGAACTAAAGAAACGGGTTTTGGACATTCGAACTGGAAAGGGGTCCAGATCTGTTCACTTTAGGATAGATGGAGGTCGATCGAGTGTATTCGCCTATTACTGACTCACGGTGAGAACGTTGTGCCTGCTCAGCCACGACACCGCTTCTTGGTGGAGGCTCCGTATCTGTAAAGATATCTGGTGCCGCGGTGCCGTGGTGTGTGAGTACTCTCACCCTCGCCAGGAAAAGGAATTGAAAAGTGTTTGCCTTACATACTTGCAGCCGACGAGGAAGGAAACGAGGAGAAGTGAATGCACCTACGGATTATAAGAAGAGGAACAGAACGACGCTTCGTAAGATTGTGCGTGGACTTGACGTTGGTGCAAATGTCCCAACTAGTCTTCCCCGTTAACAGTAAGGTTACTTACTAGTTATCCTACCTGACCTTGCAAACTCTAGAGAATATTCGTGTTGCCAAGGTCGAGGAAAGTTTCCCGAGTTCCCCATGCAAGATTATTTTTTGTTTGGGTCAGTGTTTTGTCCCTCCAATGAGCAATGGCCGGTGGCAGTTTTGAAAGGACCCTCAATGTCGTCATGGAGAAGTTGATTGGCCGGTTGCGACTTCGGATGAATCCCGGTCAGCTATTTTCTCAGCCTCGTCTCAAAATTTACGCCGAAGGTGCAGAGAGCTCAAGGAGGGGTTCTCGAACTGGCTGACTGGACATCTACACAGCAAAGAGCATCGATACACCAATTGACATTGGATCTGCGACCACAATGTCACAATTCATACCTCGCACCGTCCTCCCCGCCCAATTGTCCCTTCCCCGCTCTTACTATCTCGGCCATCATGCAGCCGGTCTTGCGAAGATGAAGACTTTACTCTCATCTATCGACCTCATAATAGAATGTAGAGATTACCGTGTGCCGCTCACTTCTCGAAACCCTATGTTTGAGGAAGCTCTCGCTGGCCGAGAACGAGTTATTATTTACACAAAGCGCGATTTGGGCAGTAAAGGAAAGCCGGCAGACAAGGAGGTAGCATGCCACTCATTTCATTCATACAACGCTCAATATTTATGCTCACTGTCTCTAGAGGGAAGCAATAATTAAAAACTGGCATAAGCCCTCCTCCGTTCTCTTCTCCGACCATAGATCGAAACGCGACATCAAAACTATCCTTTCCCTTTGCAAAGAGCACGGTGAACGACGCTTCTCGCTCACAGGCTCACGTATCCTCGTAGTTGGCATGCCGAATGTCGGAAAGTCGTCTCTTCTCAATGCATTAAGAATGGCAGGTGTGCAGCGTGGAAAGGCCGCATTTACTGGCGCGCAACCTGGAGTGACGAGAAAGATCGCATCGGGTGTGAAGATCGTGGACCCAGATCCGGAAAAGGGCACGGAAGGTGTATATTTGGTCGACACACCGGGTGTTTTTGTACCATATGTGCCAGATCAAGACAGTATGTTGAAACTTGCTCTGGTCGGGTGTGTGAAGGATACGATTATTCCGCCAACGATACTGGTAGATCATCTATTGTTCCATCTTAACTTGAAGGAAGGTCCAGCGGTATATGCTGAGTATTCTCCGCCAACGAATGATGTTCAGGAGTTCTTGGAGGGGTTATGCAGAAAAACGGGAATGTTGGTTAAAGGGGGTGCGCCGGCTCTTGAAGGGGGGGCGTTATGGGCTATACAAAGATGGAGGCAGGGAAAACTGGGGACTTTTGTCCTAGACGAGGTAGAAGAAGATGGTCTGCAAAAGAAAATGGCGGAGGAGGTGAGGATGAGTCTCAGTCAAGCGAGAAAACAGAAGAAGGATGCGCAACGTTCTGAGGCCAAGTCACGACAAGCTGCCGAATGAGAACATAATATTTTGTCTTTCCTTTAAGAATAGACATACCAGGGCTATCAGCTGCGGGAAGGATGCACCCTACCCTATTCAGCTCAAGATTATCTACCGAAACATCGACTGAGTAGGATCCGACAGGACGACAATGCCGAATAGCGCGTGCAACCACGTTCCGATCCTGCATGCTTTGGGGGTACTAGCAAAAGGTAAGCTTATGCTTCATGCAGGACATAGAGGGGACAGCCAGAGACAAATGCAGCATATCAATTACATTTCAGATATCCGCAACGGTCGGAACATTCAGCTTAAGATATCTTCGACATATCTAAGAGCCGACTCTGGCTTATTGAATGTGGACGGCAGCTCTGCTTAAGAAAGCCAAGACGGTCACTGTATGCAAGGCATACAATGACAACAGAGCTGCACTTGAATGCTAAGTCTTGCCAACTTCAAGTGTCCCCAAAGGATAAGGACAAATCAATCATGAACCGGCATTTACAGGGTAGTATTCCGGCGACACTTAAAGTTCCTACCAGTGTCTAGAGGATAACAAAGATTGCATTTGAACCGTGGAAAGCATTTTTGGGGCTGTCACCTCTTTGTTTTACCCTTATGGAGGACTTCGGGTAGATTGTAGTATATAAAGTCCCGTGATTTTGAAGCACGGAAGTATCAGCGTTTTATATAGTAAGTTGCGTGCCAGCGAGCGTCTGATGTCACGATTTGTGCATTTATATCCAATCTTGTGTAGATCTTAGGGTAAAAGCTGCAACGAAGTGCAAATTTATGCGGTACATTGCGTGAGCTGCTAGCCGATTACTCATCACCACCCCCATCTCACCAATCCGCCCCCGCAACCGGAACTACATTTATAATACTCTCATCGCACTCTCTATGATTCTAATTCTTCGCAAGTCCCCCACGGTAAGACCAAACGCCATGTGTAACTTGTGTTCATCGGTATCAATGTTATCAGATCTAGGAACAGAAAATGGAAGTCCCAAAATCTGGTGGGAAAGCTTCCCAAGAAGCGGAAAATATCTCAATCGATGACAGTCAACCAAAAACTCCCGATGCAAATAACTCGAAATTCATCAATATCACAAATTCTGTTCCGTTTGATGAAAACACAAGAACGAGGGTTCGGGTAGAAGTTATGAGAGACTATCATCGGAAGAGGAATAAAAAAGCTGGCTCCAGTGCTGCTGCTGGAGTAGAAGGAGATGGTGCGAACACGCATGAATCAATTGATCCGAAGTCTCGGATGACGAAGTTTAGATTGGATGCCGAGAAAAGCTTGACGCCGTGGAAGCCATTGAAGAAGAGGAGGAAGAGGAAAAGAGGGGAGCACGAGCAGGTGATAGGGTTGGATGTGGAGGGTCTTGTGGGAGAGGCTGAGGAAGTAGGAGATATGGCAACATATGGAAATCACAGTATGGGAGGTGGCCAAAGGTCTGATCTATGGCCAGGGATGGAAGATTTTAATGATACTTCACTACGACCAAGGGATGAAGCAGGCCCCCAGCACATGCTTACAAACCCATCCATCCTTTACAGCCCTTCATCTTCTACGGTCGACCCCTTTGTTTCCACATCGGTTCCTATAACACCGCGTATCCAAGTACTTCTCCATCATTACTGTAAGTTCACTTCTCTTGTTATTCTTCTTCGCATCTTTCGATATTCCAAGGACTCTTCAACCTTCACAAAAACTAATAATGTTACCCACGCACCAAGTCAATCTGCGTCTTCCATCCTCCTGGATGATGATGCCCATGCGGAACGCCTTCTTCGCTCTCAGTGTTCACGACTCCGCGCTCTTCTACACATATCTATCACACTATGCTGCCAGTTACCATTCACATTACCGAACCGGTTATACTCTGGAGGGCATATTTTATCGGACTAAAGCTATTGAGTTGGTGAATGAACGGTTGAAGACGCAGGATTTGGATGAAGGAACAGTAGCTGCGGTTGCCAACATGGCTATTTATGATGTGAGTTTGTGTTGCTTTCCTTGCACTTTTTTTTCCTGATCTGGGGAAATAATAGGAGGGGAAATAGAGCTGATAAGAAAGAGCTGTCCAGTCGTCAAATGGCGCAAAGGAGAGCATGAAAGTTCATCTACAAGGCTTGAGAAAAATGGTAGAACTTCGTGGTGGTTTACAAGAAGGAGGATTTTCGCCCCATGTTCAACGACTAATCGCATGGTAAGGTTCTCTCACCTGAGATAATCCCCAGTCTCTTCCACCCCAAAATTCTTCAGGAAACAAACTAAGACCTACATACCAGGACTGATATCAATACGGCCAACATTCTCTCTGAAAAACCTCACTTTCCACCACTCACTTTCAACCTCCCGAAATCCCTGGAAGAGCCTCCATCAACTACTAAATCCACTCTCGACATCATCTTGAGCATCTTACGCAACCTCTTGCAAACCTTGTCAGCCGTCAGCACTACTTCTCCACCTCCACAAAACACATTTTACAGTGATCAAATCTACCACATCCAGCGCCAACTCATCGATCTCTCTCATCCCGAACTCTCACCCTCTCCTACTACTCCCTACCATCATTCATACCCGCCAATTTCCAACCCCAACCCCAACTCCAACTCCGACCCCGAAACCCCAGCCTTCGCGCTCGCCCTCCTGATCTTCTCCTACCGCTGTCTCCGCGACATCTCCTTCAGATTCGGCGTCATGTATACATTCACGGAGCGGTTAGAATGCGCTGTTCTTGCTCTTCCCGCATCTGCTTCTACAACGAAAACGCTCTGGATTCTCACCCTCGGCGCTATGGTATCGGAAAACAAACCTTCGCATGGGTTTTTTCTGCAGAGGCTTGCTGGGATGAGGAGACAACTTGTGTGGGGGACGGGAACGGAAGGTGGGGAATGGAGGGAAGCGAAAGAGGTTTTGAGTGGGGTGTTGTGGCATGTGGAGTTGGATGAGGTTGGAGAGAGAGTCTGGAGGGAGAGTTATGGGATTGAGGGGGTGAGTGGAGAGGTTTAGGCTGATTGACGAATATACCTCTTGTTGGAGTGTGCCAATGAATTTCACATACATATATGGACAGGAAGAGCATATCTAGATAGTGGATAGACCACCGAAGAAATGCACAAGGCAGACTGACCTCAGGGATTGAAACACGACTCAATTGCCATGTCATATATTTTACATGTGCGTAAGCGTTCTGTCTATACATATTCTTGACAGACTATATCTGAATGAAAATAGAACAATATACAAGAAAATAAATCCAACGCTATGCCCACAACTTCACCTCTCCTCCCCTTTCTACCAACACTTCCTCGATAATCAAACAGTACAACGCCACCCAAAAACCGGAAATCACATATTTGGCTGCAATTGTACCTTCTTTAACCATTGCTGCGTTCTTAACCTCTTATATACCAAGATCCAGATGAATAGACTTGCAATCTGTAGCCCCGAACTTGTTATTGAAAGGTCGAAATTGACACCCTGTTGTAGTGAGATTAGTTTTCCATCATCTAAGTATTTGTATAAGGGGAATGCAAAGAAGAAAGGTAGGGGGAAAAATAAGGGATAGGAGGGAGGAAGGCAAAGGCAATATAAAGAGAAAGGGACAAAACATACACTCCTATCACAAACACTCCCAAAATTCACCACACCCTCAAAAGTAGGCTGTATATTATCCGCCAACGGACTACACGACCACCCCCAAAGATCATGTCCATTCCTCGCCACGCGATACGCTGCCGCAACCGCAACCCAAATCAACACATGCACCGCCTCGACCGCAATCCCGAACTTCGTCTGCAGGCTACTGATGGCGTTGGATGTTTTCGTGGAAATGGCGTATGCGAATACGGAGAGAACTCCGAGGAGAGAAGTCACCACGCTGCTGGAGAAGAGCAGCAGCGATGACCAGACTTGCGTCTGTTTGGCCCAGGGCCCGCGCGGGGTGGTCGCGCCAGGAGGGGTCTGCATGTCGTTGCGGGTTTGGTAGAAGAGCACGACGGTGCGGCCTTCTTGGACGGTGATGGCGAGAGTGAGGATGGTGAGGAGAGTGCGGGAGATGACGCGTAGGATGCGGATGGTGGTCTTGAGTCTCTTGGGGGGTTGTTAGTGCTTTCTTGGAAAAATGGAGTCTTCCAAGGGACTTACTCGATCTCGCTTCAGGAGGTCTTGGTGGAGGAGACTTGTGGGTTGTGCATTCACGACGTCTGGGTCATATGCATTGTTTGCAACGGAAACATATGTCGATCCTTGTTTGAAGGCCCGGGTATCGTAGTCATGAGGTGGTGGACTCAGAGGATACTTGTTGTATGAAGATTGACCCGTCAACGGATACTTTTCACCATATTGCGGCGTCCCAGGTGTTGGGGGAGATCCAGGAGTCATCGGTGTCATAGGAGACTGTGGAGCAACTTGATAGTTTGACTTCGACATTGCGGATATTTCGAGCAGCTTCTTGCCCAACACAAACACAAACACAAACACAAACAAAAAGCCACAAGGAAACACGGCCTACCGTCTTCTTTTATACGGCATACACTCAGACGGCTAAAATCGCCGCCCGCTACACACAAGGTCGCCATGTGCGCTACAGGGAATCTGGTTAGTCACCGTTGCTGTCCATTGAGCTACGAAGTAAGTATAGTCTATCAGAAAAACTTCGAGCTCACGGCTTACTAGTCCTGCATGAAACAACAACATATCACTGGATATCTCGTAACAGCATAGAGCGTGGCAGAAACACGGCAGTGACACTTCAGCCGCACGCTCGAATCGCACAGATCCAGACCTTTTAGTCACCACGCATCCCCGCACGTGGCGCTCGCTATTTTCTCACAAAGACCCATGCATTTTCCCCATTGGGAACGCTCACTGCTGACATGGGAGATTGGATTGAGGCTCATGGTACAGGGAAAATGAAATGAATTAGATGTCAGAATTGTGATTAGAGATATGCGGCGCGCTGAATAATGGCGTCGATCAAAGTGCTCAGCCACTTGGTACTGAGGCGTGCAACTATTCGCGAATCGGGCGGCCGATGTGAGAATTTCCGCTTGTGGACGCATTGGACGGGAAGATATCTCGTCAGCTGGTATTCATGACGTCGGGGGTGCCGATTGGTGATACGTGCAGTATCTATATCTTCTACATCAAAAATGTCGATGGTCGAGTTGCTTGCCGGTAATCTTTTGTGAAAACCGGTGAAGTTCTTTGATGCCGAAAACTGGCTTGACTTACTCCAGGTTTTAGCCCTGTCTGCGTTAAAGTATGGGCCCGTAACCTTAAATTTGAGAGCTTTTGCTTGACAGCTCTTGAACAGATCAATTCTCGGCTTCTCATTGGTCGATATTCTGCTCACAACAACACCGAATGTGTACAATACGTACAATATACGTACAAAGTCGGAATAACATGTATCCGGCAACCCCTCTCTTCGTGTCTTCCCTCCTGGATGCACTGAAAAGGTGTTCTGCCCCGAATTCAGCAAGCACATCCCCAATATGTCATTTCTGTTCGACCTCGACTCAAGAGTCGTAATACTGCTCATAGGCGGAGTGGTAGCACACCAGCTTGCAGAGTCAATCTTTCGATTCGCCCAGAACTTGATCTGGGACCCGCTACCACAGTTTAAAGGTCCACGGTTGGCACGTTTTACAGCCTGGTACAAGACTTATTATGAGGTTTTCAAGGGAGTATCTTGGACTCATCATTTGGAGGAGTTGCACAAGCAATATGGTGAGCTGTCTCGTGGTGAATTATAAAATTGAGGAGAAATGGGGGGAGAATCGGATTGCTGACGCGGGGAATTGATGTAGGTAGTGTGGTGAGAGTTGGACCGAATGAGGTATGCATGGCTTCACAAGTTGATCCGCTATGGATGAGCTGCTGAAGTCTTCAGTGCTCCGTTCTTCCTAGTTTGCTTTGAACAATTCCCTTTTGTTGTTCTTACAGACTCGATGTCACGAGATTATGACAGAATTAACATTGCTTCTTACACGCGAATAGCTTCACTTCTCTGACCCAGCAGCATATCATGCTATCTACAACAATAACAATCGGTGGGACAAAGAGGCTACCACCTACCAGGCATTAGTAGCGGATCATTCTTCAGTTGCATTCCTTAAATATGCTGACGCGAAAGAACGGAAAGAGATTATGCAACCACTCTTCTCCCGCCGGTCCATATGTGATATGCAAGAATTCATCCAAAGCAAGGTATTGCTCCCTAAAGTCTCTATCAGAACGCTCTAACTCCTCTTGACAGGTAGACCGACTATGCGAAGTCCTAACAGCCAATAACTCCACCAACCAATCCTCCAATCTGTTCCTCGGACTTCGCTCTTTTGCTCTTGACGCCATAACCTCCTTCTGCTTCGCCACCTCCGCCAACGCCCTCTCCGTTCCCGACTTCCAATCCCCCATCATCCTCGCCATGGAAGCAAGCCACGAAAGCAACCCCCTCTTCAAACACTTCCCCCACCTCCGCATCCTCATAACTAACCTCCCAACCCACCTATCCGCCATCCTCTCCCCCCGCACCTCCGGCCTCGCCCACCTCCAAAAAATGCTCGCCACCCAAGTAAACTCCGTGCTCGCCTCCCCCGCGAAACTCAACTCCGCCCCCCACCGCACCATCTACCACGAACTCCTCAACCCTCCCCCCAACCGCGGACACTCCGTGAAAAACAAACGCGACCTCATCGACGAAGCACAAGCCCTCACCTTCGGCGGCGTCGACACCGTCGGCAACACCCTCATGCTCGGGATCCACCACCTCCTGGACAACCCCCCCATGGCCCAAAGACTAAAATCCGAGCTCCTCTCCATCTGGCCCGACCTCCACTCCCCACCACCTAGATTCGAATCCCTCGAGAAACTCCCCTACCTCACCGCCGTCATCAAAGAATCCCTGCGCATCGGCCCCGGCGGCGTGCCTATCGGTCTCCCCCGTATCGTCCCTCCTCCCGGCGCCACAATCTGCAACCATTCCGTCCCCGCGCAAACCATCGTCTCCATCGCTCCCGGGTTCGTGCACCAAGCGCCGGAAATCTTCCCCTCGCCAGAGACATTCCGCCCCGAGCGCTGGCTCGCAGAAGGAGAAGGAGCGCAGAGTTCAGCGCTGGATAAATGGCTTGTCTCATTTAGTCGCGGGCCGCGCATGTGTTTGGGGCAGAACTTGGCTTGGTGCGAGTTGTACATGGTGTTTGCTGCTTTGTTCCGACGGTTCGATATGCAGCTTGATATGGGAGGTGCGAAGGCCGTGGATGTGAAATGGCATTCGTATTTTCTGCCGCTGTTCTTGGGGGAGCATTTGAAGGTTTTTTGTAAACCTGCTGAGGCTTGAGAGATGGGTTGTACTTGCACTATATTTTCTGGAGCGGTTTCTGGAGTGGTTCTGAGAGAGAAAATAGCTTGGAATTTTATGCTCATACGAAGAACACAGGTCTGTCTTGCGTATGATGAATAAGTGATCTCAATTAAGTCTTTGGCACTTGTTTCAGCGATGACTTCGAATAGGCGGAAAGGATAGACTCGAACGCATACCTCAATTTATTAAAGCAGACTCTATCTAGTTCCAATGCTGCTACAGAAGTAAACTCAACTAGACTAGCTATCGCAGAACGATGCTCTGAAGACAAACATACTTCATCCATGTATGAGGTACAATAGTGCCACCCGGACAGCGGAAGCAGATGCGTAGAAAAGAGATAGTAGCAGAACACACCTACCACCAACGTTCCAACATCAACAGTAGACCGAGCTTCGTTCGAAAATGCAAATCTGCAGCATATCTGATGTCAAGAGAACATGACGTACAGCCTGTCTTGAAGACACGGATACAAAGACTGACCAACCTTCCACACCCACTCCAGCTTACAAATACCCTTGTATAAGATCTCTAATCCAGAATAACCACATCACTCCCATGCTTCGCCCTATCCAACACAACTTTCCTCTTCCTGTTCCTCTCCTTTTCCGTCTCGATGCCATCCACCTTCTCCAAGTGCTTCCGTACAGACTCAAGCAAAATTTTCCCCACCATCGGCGGAACCATGTTCCCAATTTGCTTCCGGATACCATTTCCATCGAACTCCATCCACAGCGGAACGCTCTGCAACTGCGCGAGTTCGCGATTCGTGAGACCGCGGTGTCCCCTCGGATGACCTTTCTGGGAACCAGATCCGGCAGTCATGATGCATGTGGTGATTCTGCGGGCGTCCCAGGGCTTGTACGTTCCTTTGTTGAATCGAGGGTGGTTCGGGTCATGGTTAGGCGCGTTGGTAGGAATGAGCGAGAGGACCGAGCGAGGAGTGGTGTATGGTACCATATCCGCGTTTGTGCGAGTGAACGGCGCCATAGGGTCATAGTGGGTGTAAGGCGGAAAGGAAGGAAGAGATTCTCCGGGACTGAGCCCGAGACGTTAATTTTTCATGCTTCTAATATCCAAAGGGTCAAAGGGAAAAGAAGCAGATCACATACCAAGAAGCAATAATGATTAAACGTTTTCTACTCTGCGGTAGCCCATAACTCTGGAAGGTCTTGATACCCCAGCTAACATCATACTGTAGGTCTGTAAACATTCTGATGAGTGCATTAAATGTCTCTTTGTGTGCCGTGTTTGTTATCCCGTAAGTTTGCTCCAAAGTAGCAATTCTTGGGCGAGCTTTTTTGATTGCTTCACCTACGCCGAAAAGACTAGCATAGTTGGATTCGTCGTTTGGGCCTGGGCGTGTTTTCACTGGCGAAAACATCTGGCACGGGGGCGAGAGGTGGAGAACATCTACGACGAAGTCTTCGGGAAGACCAGGCAGAACACTGAAATCGTGAACTGACATTTCCAGGAACCGAGCAGGCGAGAAGTTCTTCTGCCAAGTCTGACCTGCATTTCCATTGATATCGACCCCGTAAAGCACTTTGAGTCCTGCCAGGGTTGCTCCACCAGTCATCCCTCCGGCACCACAGTCTATATCTCATTTTAGTCCAGATTCGTCGATGTCACAGAATTGTCTAGTACTTACAGCAATCACCGAACGTGTAAGTACGTTTCACGTTCTCACGTCCTTTTCCTTTGTCACATTGGGCTTCTGCGACGGACAATGCTCCTGCTCTTCTCAGTGTCGTATGTTCTTCTGTTGCCTTGTTTGCGCCGCCGAGAATCGTGGGACCGCGCCAATCTAGTCTTCGGATGTCAGGTTTGATATACTCTCCTTTCGTGCATTCATCCTCTGTCAACATCCTTAAGATGGCCGACGCTCTTATACGGGCTGGATCTTGCGCAACTCTTTCAACCTTCTTGTTATAGTTGGAAATATAACACCACCTCGCAACGAGAAGGCCATTGTCCTCCACCCACTTCTTCATTTCCTCCTTCGTGCCTTGAGGTACATCTGCTGGATTGAAACGAGATGCTGGAAACCGCTTGTTAGTGGCAACCCATTTCCTAGTTCTTACAACACGGCCTAAGTCTACCTCCATTACGCTCTGCTCGAGCAGTGGGCGATCATCATCTGCATCGATTTCGTGAATGAAAACTAGTTCGTTCAACCTCTTAGACAAAAGACCACCGAGATCTCGTGTTCGCTTCACCTTCCATCCACGCAGTTTGACTGAATCGTCTGCAAGATTTTGCACCACAGCTTTGATTACCATGAATGTGTGTTCTGTAAGTTCAAGTGGCATGTCCGGAGTACGAAGCTCAACTAACATGCCGGGGCTGAGGAGCTCACTAGGCTTCCATTCAAAAGACTCGATCTCTGCAAAGGGTGGCAAGATTTCAGCGTTTCTTTCGAGGATCGATGATGGCTCGATAGACAGTCGAAGGTTAGCTATCTCCTCCTCCCTGTCGGCTTGAGCTTCCGCCGCTTCCAAATCAATAATTATGGGAGCCTGTGGAACGTCAGGTCTGAGAAAATGGGGCTCCTCTGGCACTTCTATCAAATCGTAAATCTCCTCGATGTTATCAGAGGAGAAGTATTCATTGAAGAAAGAGGAAGGGCATTGTTGCGCATGATCGCTTTCATTCGAGAATCTAATTGATCCATCTGCCGCCCCAGACATATTGACATCTGATGTGCTTTGTGCTGCAGGTAGAGCAGATTGGATGAGTTGAGGCTGATGTGCAACATTCCTCAGGACGGGAGGAGTTGAGGCAGGCTCTGGAGAGCCACGCAGTGTGCATGATGAAGCCACCGAGACAGCTGGCGAGGCTGCCCGTACTACGTAAAGTCAGAATTTGTCTCAATATCATTCTTACTGTCAATGATGGAGGTGAAAGACGACTTGGAATTGTCTGAAGAGAGATACTTGCCATTGTGCCCATCCGAGTCAATATCCATCGTATCATCGTCCTCAATACAAATGGCATCTGCAAGGCAAGACATCTTCAAAGTAACCGCTGTTGCAAGTCAGCATAAATTGAACTTTTCTGAAGTAATGAGAAAGAAAGTTAATGAGCTATCGAGTAGAATAAACCGAAAGTTGAAATAAACCAACAGCACCACTGCTGTAAATGGCAAATAGGCTCCAATGCAAAGTGGGTCCATACGGAGGAGTAGAAAGTGAATGAATGAGATGAAAATGCGCTGAAGTTTGTCAAGTTAAGATTGGAAAGTGAAGTATTTGACAGGAAGATAGTGTACCCGAGCGCAGGTAATCATATATCGTGGAGGATGAACGTAAGAAGAGCACATTAGATGAATATGGCGACGATCCAGCATGTATAGAATGCTGAAAGAAAACGAGCTGTTGTCATGAAGAGGTGCCCATGCATAGAAAGTGAAATGAAGGCATTTCCAAAACAAGGATGAGGCCTCATCTGTCTCGGTGAGCCAAATATAACACCATTATTGACCATAGGCTTCAAGTCAAACAATCTGGTAGCATGCCAATTGTGACATGACGCCAATGTCGAGTAGGTCATGTAAGATTGATTTACAGCAGAGAGAACGAAGTATCAGTATGAAAAGAAGATAGTTAATAGAAGTGAAAATTTGTAAGCGTGAAAACTCACAACTCGGCGTTCAAATCCAGTAAGAGCAAACTATCAAAATGCAGACACCCAAAGGGGAAAGAACTCACCAGAATTCACTTCATCCTCACTCCCAATCTCTCCTCTATTCACTTCCTTCTCCTCGCCGTTCCAAACTGCTCTCTGTACCGAACTCATTTGACTCCGTCTATCCCAAAACTTATCCCAAAATCTCCTCGTTTTCCACAACGAGTTGTTCTTCCAAAAACCAAAAGCAAACCAAGGTGCCGCCTCACGGTCAAACCGTGCCAACTCCAACTCTCTCCACCCAGGTGTTATACTGAGTGATGCATACCGGTTGCTGCTCAGACCCAGACCTTTGGCTACGAATTAATATTTACTCGTCATATAACATGGTCCCAAGTCGAGGCAATGAAGAACGTCAAGAGAAAAGATGTGAAGTTCACAGAGATTACAAAAAGAACGTAGCACAAGGTGCCTGGCCAGTGGGAACACGCCAGTCGCCGAGTGCTAGGTGTACATATCATATTATATCACATCCGCCAGATCACATACGAGAGGAAAACCATGCAGATAGAACCAATACAGGCGAATACAGGTAAGACCCGAGGTCGTAGGGGAAAAGAAAAGCTGGTGGAAAAGTTCTAGAAGGATGTTCATTATTTCATACCTTTTGAGCCGAACCACCAGGGGTTTCTTCCTCCCCTCCGCGACGTCAGGAAAACAGTCATAGCAATTGCGCAGCGATTGAATACAAAGCATAATGTTGGAAAAGCGGTTGATGTTGTTTTGTTTAGGAGATTCTTTTGGCTGAGGTTCTAGAGATGGAAATCAAAGAAACCGATACAAGGATAAATGCGCAATCCAAGTATGAGGCATCACGTGTGGTGTTTTCGTGTAACCACACAAAGATGCCGATCCTGATGGCAGTGGTATCATAATAGGAGTAGGCTCTGGAATGGTTATCTATTATGGACAGAGACATAGTTATCGCTATCATGACCTTTGCTACCAAAGGTATTCCCTTGCGGATGCGTGCTCTGTTTGCTCTTCCTGCTCCAAGACCTCTTTTCGTGACAGACCAAGCTGATCTTTTCATATCAGAAGCATTATTCGAGTCTACCGCATATTTCAAAAGCTTCTGATACATCTTCGCCTGGCTGTGTGAAAGTAGTGGTGCCCTTGAATATAGCCCGTTCTGGAAAAGATACATCTTGACTTTTATCGACTTCAACCCTTCACTTTCTTCTTCTTGTCCTTCTTCTTCGACTCCGCTGGCGCGCCACCAGATGGGCCACCCATATCTGGCATACCAGGAATTTGTCCTTGCATCTCAGCCATCATGTCCTTGAAGAAATTCTCACTGACTCCACCACCCGACAACGCCGCACTATAATATGGCAATATTTCACCCATCTTCCATCCCTGAGGCACAGCAGGTCTGACTAGAGGTTTGCTTGGATCTGGTGGGGGAATACCGCCGATTCGGGGTTGCATCGCGGTGGCTTCGGTGGTCGGATTGGTTTGTAGATGTGTCGAGATCAAGGTGTAGAGGTGATGCTCTGCAGGCATTGTTAGCTCTAATGAAATTCTGTCTCATCCTCCTCTCGAGAGTGAAAGACGTTTCTGGGAATAACATACTGTTCTTGACAGCAGGATTTGACTTAATGTTGACCTTGACTCTCCCCGGATTCGCCCAATCCTTCGGATGTGTCTTAAGCGGTTCAAACAGTGTTTCAATCCTTAATCTAGAACAAGCCGCAACAATTTCCCTTGCAATTGGATTCTTGACAGCGAGCTTCTTTCCTACCCGTCTTCCCTCCGCTCGACTCCTCGTCGCATCGAAGTAAATGGGATAGATACATTGGAAGTCCTTATACTTGGAGCTATCCTCCGTAGACTTAAACATCGTGCCATCGGGAGCAGTTGTGATTTGAGCATTCGCCGCTGAGAATGGAATATTAGAAGGGTTGATTTGAGCAGCTTTGGCATTTGGCGGTGGTGCGTGAGAAGGTGCGGCTTTTGCTTTGATGATGTCGCGGTCGGAGAAGTCAGACGCTACGTCAGAGATATCGGCCTCAGAGGGATCGCTGGCGACATCGCTGTCTTCGACCTCTTCAATTCGTGCATGCGACATTGTGGTTTGGCTTTTGTCGTTGTTGAGGTAAGGTTGCGCAAGAGGACAAATAAAAGTGTGGGGTGGTGGGGTGTGAGTTTGTGAAGCAGAGCAGAAGCTTTGTACTAGTAGCGAAGATCTTGGCGTATGGCCTGGATATTTTCTAGCAGGCACAGTTGGCGCGGTTCAGAGCGCGAAACACGTTTCCTAGGGAAAGAAGAAACTTTGTCCAAATACGTCCAAAATCCATGGTTTATTCTTGCGACAGTTGATATATATCTTCTAGATGAGGGTGAAAACAGCGAGATGAATTGGAAGCAGAAGTTGAGGGATGCTACCATCGGTATTTATACAATGGCATCCATCCTTTGGGATTTCCTAGATATGACCGCGCCTCTTATTACCGTACACAGCCTCCCTCCACTCTCCACCACAATGCTGAACTCTCCACCGCAGTACTGACAAATCTCAAACTCTTCTCCACCCTCCTGGATCAACCAGGAAAAGTGATGAAAAGCATGTCGCATCGCCTGGAGACAGTGTAAAGACCAGGGACACAGCGCACCGAAGCCTGGATGCGGGCAACCAGGACATCGGCGCAGAAACAAAAAATTTGATTAACGTTTTGGCTGGGGAGGGGCCCCAAGTCCAGCGGTTAAACTGGAACAGAACAGATACTACATTTGATCTTAGCTTATATGAGAAGCGTTTGATGAGGAGAAAAGAGGTATTATGATGGACGAGGAGGAGATGTTTATATACATCTTCGAGGTTGTGGTGTTTGTATTGTTTGCACAGGATGTTTGGTATGTTTGATATGTTTGGTGTGTTTGATATGTTGGAGGCGATGCGGCGATGCGGCAATGACACGACGTTGAGTCACAATGCGTAAATTGTTAGGCGACAAATTACTTCCGAGTGGCTTGTATGTGCGTCTCGCAATTAGTACCTGGCCCCAGTGCTTCTTGTACTTTCTCACTCTTCGAAATTTGAAGGCAACAAGTTGACGGCAGTCACTTCAAAGGCCATATGCCGTACCCACTCGCTAGGGTTGACGGAGTACATGAGGGCAGTGTTGACTCTTCTTCTGCTGGATGCGGTAGGACTTTCTAAATGATATTTTTCTGATCTCATTGACGGAGATTCTAATCTATATGGGTGCTGTCCAGATCCTTATTCCAGCCTAACTGTCACAGATACCTCATACTGAAATAGCCACCGACAAAGCTGGCCAAAGCCTCAAATTATTCTATTTGCTCATCCCCATGTTCACGGTCCTGCGTCTCAACCTTCCTAATCGTGAGTCCCTCCATAGCCTCTCTCCCATTTTCCAACGGTTCCTCGTTCAAAACGCTCCACTCTCGTCCACCCAAAACCCACTCACCACCACCAAAGCTCTCAATTAGAATCCCCACCAATACTCCAATCATCATCGGCGCCAGCTTGCCCGCTGGACATTGAAAATTGCCCTTCCCAAAAGGCATCCATGCTCTCTTGTATCTAGCATTGCCCGCAGCCTCTAAAACGCCCCATCTTTCTGGCTTGAAGTTTTTCCCATCTGCACCCCACACTTCCTCCATCCGCTGCAGATACTCAACATCGATAGCAATCTCACTGTCGTACATTTCCTGCTGTCGATATATTCTTCGAGTGGGGGGATATAAACGCAATGCCTCCTTCACAATGTCTTGAACCGAGCACCTTCCCGTTCGCTCACTAAACTGTTTGGGCGTTGGATTCTTCAGGAACTCTTCAAAGAGTCCTTGCCATCCGGTGATCTCGGATGTATTGCGGAATGACACCTCAAGGAAACAACGAAGAACAACTCGCCATAATGTCTCATATGTTGGTAGTAGGATGTTGAGCGGATTGTCATTTTCATCTTCGGAGTAGGAGAAGAGCAAACCAAGTTCCCTTTGCAATTCATTCTTCATAAGATCGATAATGAGGAGATTCGGCGAACAGGAACACTTCGATGCAACCCAGAGTGAATTGATGAGTTGCGTTATGCGAAGAACCGGCGATGTTAACAATATTGACGATGAATCGACATATGAAGAGGCGAAGAACTTCGGTAGTACGAAGCGAAAGCAGAAGATTTGAACGATCGGGAGCAGTGGCACAGAATTTCTTCTAAGTCTGGTGCTCAAAGTTTCGTCCAAAGCGCATCTGCGCATCAGCTTGATGATGGAGGTTATTGGCGGATCGGGTCTATGGAGAAGATCCTTCGCGCGGGTTACGAACTCGTGGTGGGTCTCATCGTCGAATGTTGTGAAGGCGTTGTCGATATCGAAAGCCTGCACCAGTCGTTGATTGGGCCGTGATCGAGAGAAGAGCGTAGTGGATGTTAGGATATTTTCAGCGAGAGCAAGATCACGGATTAGAACTGGGGGTTTTGCTCCGCAGGTGCATTTACTTTCTGGAACTCGAAATTGAAGCAGATACGTAAGGTAAATGCACCAGAGGTAGAGGAGGGCTACCTTGATGTCCATAGCTTTCAAACACCAAAGGATGCAGCTCCAAAGGATGCCAATGGCTGCGTTTATCAAAGTACTGAACATGAGCGGCGATTAGGTGAACTCTCGATGCGGTGGGTAGTTGGAAGTTACAACAGGAGGTGCGATCGGTCTTTACTTCTTGGTTGCGGTTCACTTCCAGGATACGACGTGATATATAAACACTTTAAGGGATTTGGAATCAATCAGTCAGGCTGCCTCTTTGACAACATCCTTCCCTCAGTTATGGGAACTTGCATAATCTGCTCACAAACGACGACGACGAACAAACGAGAATCCTTGACGAACCCTTTCGTCGTTTGAATACCGGACTAGCACAGCCCGCCACCTCCTACTGCCTAGATCCAAGCAAAAGTTGATGTGTAACGCCAACTGCCCTTTCTTATTTCATTTCACAACAACCTCAACTACTTTTCTCTAACCCCATATATCAGAGCAATATTGCAGACTACTGGTAATTTAGCAAACTACCAATACCTCCAATACTTCCATATTCTAGCTATGCTTGGTTAGTTAGACGCAGAATGACCTTGTCCTGACTCCTGAGTCCCGAACATGTAGCCCTGTCCGTGAAAAAGCAACAGAGATTCGTAAGCGCAGGACCAAACAGCAATTCCAAGAATAAGATATATCATATCACCTCACTGCAGTCCACCAATCTACGTGCTAGTTTTCTTTGCAGAACAAAGTGAACTAACCTTTTTGCCCTTATATGCATATGCCCTGTTGCTTGACGAGATTTGCACTTCTGCTAGGATTTGACTCTTTCCCTCACCCAGCTGGCAAACGGACAAAGAAGTGGCGTCGACGGGATCACGCATAATCTGCAGCCTCCTGCGGACTGCCGCACGCTAGACAGAGATCCTGCATACGCAATTCAGAAGCTTGAAGAAAAGAGGCTGTAGAAAAGCAGGTCGCATGTTATTCCTCCTATCATAGCCGCAGTTGACGCAGCAAGAACCACAGTCGAGAGCTGATACGAATCATCACGCCACTACCACTTGTAGATGTGTTTGCAAAGCAGAATTTGTACAACTTTCCACTTCGATTATGTTCAAAAACCAAATTATAACAAAGCTATAAGGCATCAAAACATTCATACACATAAATTTTCAAGACCAGTAAAATGTGCAACCCCTAACCAACCAATCAACGCTCCAACCATACCCGGTATCATACCAATCATCCGTTCATCCAACCATCCGTCCAGGAAGCCTACCTAGAAAGAAAATATATAATAATAAAAGATTGTAACAAAACGCCCCTTTAATCCATCCCTTGAACTTTTCTAGCCCAGTAATCACCAATGCGACTCCCCTCTACGACAACAACGCCTCTTCCAAGACCAACTCTATCCTCTCTCTCCCACCACTGCTCTTTCGACAGCGTAGATTGTTCAGCCTCGGAATCACTGTCAGCGAGACCGCCATGACCGCCGTCTGCACCCACAACGAGAACAACGTCTTCACGCAGCCAGCTCTGCAGATGCGTGATTATTTCGCCGTTGTGGCCGGCGAGGGATTCTTGCAGGTAGACAAACTCGGGCGCGAGGTGGCGGAGGATGTGAACGTGACCAGTAGGGGTGGTGAAGGGAAGGACCATGGTCTCTTTTTCGACTAGGCCTATGGCTTCGTTGTAGACAGCGGTGAATGCGGAGGGAGATTTGGTTCCGGAGGTCCTACATATGTGTGATTAGCTAATTATTCGTTCTTATGGAGCATGGGCCTTACAATTGTGGCTCACTCTCCGATAGTGGTGTGTGAGCTTGGTCATGGCCAATGTTTGAGAACGAAGAGCTTAGAGATCCAGATGCCTTGGAGTGAGTAGAATCCAATGGGTGTTCTTTCAAACCCGGTGCATAGATGAGGACAAAGAGTCGGATTTTAGAGAAGTCAGTCTTTCGAGGAAGATGCGAGAGGATTGACTACAGAATCAATTAGCAGCTAAACATTGATAGAGTTGTGGCAAAATACCGCATGTTCATGATGATAACCCAATTCCCTAGAGTCGAGATCTTGCGACTCTGCGGAGACAACTATAGCAATGTTCTTCCTTTTCGCATTCTTGACTGGGGCTCTAGGAGTCGGCGAGACACCTGTGGTACTTTCAGAACGCATCTCTATAGGTGGAGATGGGGCTGTTGCGGCCGGTGGGCTTGGTGCATTTCGTCGTGATTCTGCTTCTTCTTGCCATGTTCTATGATCGTCGAATCCATGCTTGTCCTCCTCCCTGATTGCAGACAAAGCACTTCCTACAACTCCACCGACCGCAGCAGCGCCTGCCGCGAGACTTCTTCCTGCACTGCTAATGAATTGTTGAGGGCTTGGAGTTCTTTGCAGTGCGCCAGACATTTGAGCTATGTAGCTTGAAGCTTCTCCAGGTCGTGGTGGCTGAGGAGGAGGTTGAGAATCTGCCGTGCCATAAGATGTTTCCCCCGGTCGCAGGTCGCCAGCGTAGGAAGGAGGACCCGTTCGAAAGCTGCCATCGGGATTTCTACCATATTCGGGTCTCGTAAGGTCTTGGGAAGATCCGGGGGGTCCATTCTCATCGTCTTCGTCGTCTTCACTTCTGGTACTCCATACCCACGCTACCACGCCTACTGCGGCTGCAGTGACGGTGAAAGCTAATGGTAACCAGTAGGAAAGGTTTCCTCGACGCGCCGCAGCACCTCGGCGCGACGAGCGGTCGAATGAGTCGTATGGGGAGGGCATTTAGGATTGCTGTCGCATTACGAGATCTCCCATCGGTCGGATCCCCCAATATAAAATATGTATCATAAACTTCGTAAAAACGTTAAATATAGAAGATGTGCAGGTCGCTGCCAATTCAATTGTGGGGATAAGAGCGCATTGATCAACAAATCCCGAGGGAGATTGGGTCAGACCGTCAGAGAGAGGTTGGTGGCTGGGAGGAAAAGCTGGGAAGCTTCTTACCTAGGTTATTTCGTAGCGCCCCTGCTTTTGCTTGGCCTTCGTTGTCCTGAGGATCTCTGACACGTGATAGTGGCGCGGCCGCACTGGCAACCTTGAATTTTTAGTTTTGGAGGGGACGAATAGGTCGAAGGTCGTGCAAAATCAAAGAAAATTGGTGGTAGAAATCGTCGTCGCATACACGAAAACATAACAGTTAGTATAGCAAGCCATTAAAAAGAGGACTTTTCTGACAATACTAATCTAGGGAACAGCAAGCCTTCCACCAAATTTTCAGCGTCGCGAAGGTCTGTATTTTGCCCCACCAAAGAGAAGAAAGAGGGTTCACAATGCCTCATGCACTTTCTATGCCGGCGCCTGGCTTTCAAGCCATCATCCTCTGTGGTCCTGGATCATCATTTCCCACATTTACTGCAAATCCAGATGAGAATCCAAAAGCTTTGATTCCCATAGCCAACCGGCCTATGGTATGGTATCCGATTGATTTCTGCTATCGGATGGGAATAACGAGTGAGTCATGATACTTTTCTT
This sequence comes from Rutstroemia sp. NJR-2017a WRK4, assembly GCA_002946385.1. Taxonomy (NCBI): domain Eukaryota; kingdom Fungi; phylum Ascomycota; class Leotiomycetes; order Helotiales; family Rutstroemiaceae; genus Rutstroemia; species Rutstroemia sp. NJR-2017a WRK4. The sequence goes on from NJPR01000061.1 coordinate 222,280, forward strand.
GAGACTTTACTCTGGCTGGACGTCTGAATTCGCCATGGTTGCCATTTCATCAATATCACATCATTTGTATGCTTCCCAAAGACGTTGCCTACACAATGTGGATGAGTGCGTCCAGTCCACGTTTGTGATCGATGGGATCGCAGTCTAGGGATGGGGAAAATTCATACTTTAGGCCATGAAGGAAACTTACCGCTGAGAGCTCAAGTGTCACTGCTCCAACATTTAATGCTGACCTATTCCAGATATCACCTTGATTGCACCACCTTCGTCCGAACCTGCTATGAAAGCAGCATTAAACACAAACCCACATTTAACAGGCTTACCATTACCCAAGCCAGACTTATTAGCACCAGCAGATCTTGACCAGAACACAGGAACTGCTCAAATTTTCAGATTACCAGAAGTACGAAACGTCATCAAAGGAGATTTCATCGTACTTCCGTGTGACTTAGTATGCGAGATTGGAGGTGAAAGTCTTCTAGAGTCTTGGATGGTGAAGGAAGGAGGCCTAGGAGGTGCGACCGGAGGGGGGCATGAAGGTCCAAAGATGGCTCTTGGTGGTGAAAGGGGTGGAAGAAGGGGTGGACTTGGAGTATGGTATGAGACCAAGAGCGAAGTGAAAATCAAAGGAGAAGAAACAGATTTCATTGCGACATCTCCACTGGAAGCGAGTTCAGTTCCACCGTCGAAATCAGCACTTTTGCCACACATTTCGAAATTAATTTACTCCGTTCCCACCGATACACTAAAGGATATAGTCGAGGAGAAGAAAGGCTTACCTATACGACATGCACTAATACGAAATCATCCTCGAGTACGGATGTTGAGTACACATCGAGATGCCCATATCTACGTCTTTCCGGCTTGGGTCCTTGATATGATTAATCAAAATGAGCATATGGACAGCTTAGGAGAGGATGTCGTTGGCTGGTGGGCCAAGGCAGGCTGGCAAAATGGTCTAGGAGATAAACTCGGCCTTCGGGATATCCTAGAAAACTCACGGCCCGATGACTCGGATGACAACAACAATATGTTGGATAATGGTCCGGCCGACGACATCGACTATTCCAGTTTAAGTTCCACATGGACCTCCAAACTCGAAGACGCGATCTCGGTCAAGAATTCTGATTCATCACTTTCTAAAGCGAAATCAAATTTAGTCGTACCGCCCATATTGGCCTATGTACATCCATCCAAGCCAACGCTGCAGGGACCACCACCGCTCATCCGACGAGTCGATACTGCACCCCTGCTCCTTGCAACCTCTCTCCAACTTGCCAAAGTCGACTCTCTGGATTCGGTACCCCACAGTACAGCATCTCCTTTCGCCCACAACAGCAAGATCGCCTATCCAGAAGGCATCGCTCAAAAGACAACAGTGACCCGGGCCGACTGTCTCCTTGCCGAAAATGTCACAGTGAGCGAAAAATGCATCATTAAGGAATGTGTCATTGGGGCCAACTGTTCGATTGCTTCAGGAGCCAAGCTCACTCGCTGTGTTCTAATGGATGGTGTTGTAGTTGGCAAATCCTGCAGACTCACGGGTTGTATACTTGGTCGCCGGAGCGAGATTGGGGAGGATTCTATATTGCAAGATTGCGAGGTACAAGAGAACTTACTAGTAGAAGCTGGAAGTAAGTCTAACCGCAGAGTCCTTTTTTTTGCTTCTCCAAGTTCTTTGCATCTCGATTTTCATTCCTTTCTCTTCTCCCACATCCCAATATCTCCGCAGCCCTATACCCCCACAGCCCTATCTCTGCACATCCCTATTTCGCCGCATCGATATCTCAACACATATGCATATAAATAGCTACTAAAAGCATTCATCTATTCTCATCAACTAACCAAACCGACTTAATCCCTCACTAACTCTATCGCCAGCCGAGGATAAAAATAATAAACTCATGAGTAGTGAAGGAATGGAAGCAACCGAAGAAGAAATCAAAGATTTCGAAGATGAAGTCGGCATGGACGTTGACGATGAGGACGCGAATGACGCAGATGCGGGGAAGGGCTTGGACCCCTAAATTTTAAAGGATTAATGGTAGTTCTTTCGGAGTTCAACTTTCCTTGAATAATCCAACTGTTTGGTCTTCCCTCCACGACGACGTCGTGATAGGAAGCAATAGATATAGATCAAAATATGTATGTTCGAACTTACGTGCATATTCATGCACTGGATGCAGTCCATTCAATTCGGTTATATGCAAACGCTTTGTCCCACCTGAGGGTGACAGCAGACCCATTGTAGCACAAGCAGCGCCCTGCAGCACGGCAGAGAACTTTAACTCACACCATACCGTTCCGAAAACCCGTTCTTCTACCCTTGTTTTCCACACGCTATGCACACATCATAACACCTTAGGAACTAAATGTTGGAGAAGGTCACATACATATAAACAATACATGCATGCATAAGTCTACGGCAAACAGCGGATCGCTTCCAACTGGACACCATGAAAATGTATGTAATGGTAGCTACATTCTGTTGAGAAGCGGGAGAAAACTTCCTTTTGACGGGGAACTTCCTTTTCACGTTCCGCCTGACAGATGCATGCACGCGTATACTATCGCTGCCTCCGGTTCCAATCAGACCTCATCCAAGAACATCCCAAATGTAAAAGCCAGCCTTCCCCAAACAGGTAGCAACACGTCAAGATCGATGTTCGAATCTAGCACAAGTGAGCGTCTATATAGCGAAAGTAGCAGTACGAACCCATCATACCCTGCGTCTTCGGCGATATCGGGACCCAGTCTTCCCTTCCATATGATAGGATACCAGAGATCGTGTCCTCGCGGTTATGAAAACTCAATGTCCAACATCTGCGTCAGGTCCAACGCGTGAATGCAAGTCATTGTTGGCGCGCATGGGGTAGATATAGAGAAGAGCCGCAGATGTGGGGGCTCATGACGCAGTTGCACTGCTCCCTGGATAATCATCCCACGTTTAGAGATCTTTCATGACACGGAGTTCATGTGAGGATTTTAAGTCAATCGCTTATAGGACGTCCTTATTGAATCCGCTAGCGAAGACCTCCAGCCATACCATCATTGATCCCCCTGGCAGACATGGGTCGGGAAATGAGCTGCAGGCAGTTATTCCAAAAGCTTGGAGTAATTCACATATCTGGCCCGTTTAGTTTGAGGCGGGATCATCCTAACTCATGATCATAAGTGTTCAAGACATCGAAAACCCTTCTTCCCTACCGTATGGAACTTCCGTGCATCCCTCAAACTAAGTTCTCAGCAGCCTTCATATCAAATCGAGTCTGCCGTCGTCTGCGAAGGTTCACATTATTCGGCCCCAGCAGGGATGTCTCGCTGAGCGCTGACACGAAATATGGGACCATCGGAAAGTCAGCTGGCGTTTGCATTGCATGAGCACTTACTCATGACGATGGGACGGATCTATGTGTCTGCCCACTTCTGCTGAGATCGTGCCATATGCGCTGTATTTCTCGGGATCCTTGTCGTCACGGAGACAAGGTGTGTTCATTTTCTCACTGCCGATGAGAGGATCGAGTTCCCTCCACGCTTATGGACATGCAACATGGCGATCCTATAACTCGTAACAATTGGATACCTTTGAAACCTAGTGGAACTGAGGTTCCCCTACGTGGTATTTATGTAAAGAAAGTTGTGTCGTTGAAATAAGGTTGCAAAAGTAAGCCACATTCCCCGAGGATAGCTAGAATAAGCCTGGATTCTGCCAACGAGGGCTGTCTATGCGGAGCTGTCTGGGCAACGTATGAGAGGGATATTCCCTGTATTCTACTCACTGAGCAGCTATGCGGCTGCATGGCATTCTGCGCCGCCGGAAAATAAACCTATGGAAGATGAACCATGAACGTCCCTGGCTGTTCAGAAGTGGGATGCTATCTATTAGTGGATGGTAGACGATAGTATATACCTAGAAACGAATGAAGAAAGATAATGAAGAGCGCGAACCCGGCTGACACTGAGAAAATCCACAGAAGTCAACAGCTGTAGAAGTCTTCTGGGTAAATCAAACTATTGATATATTGAGAGTGCCTGCGCGTGAACGTGGTCAAATCGTAGGTTAGTCTCAGCGCATGGAGTACCAATATCATGAAAGCAAGGATAGTTCGTTGACGAGGTGAAGAAATGAGGAATGACGATAGTAAGGAGTATCAAGGTAATGATGTTTAGCCAGGAAGGAAGAAGTCATGTGCTCCAGGTCTTGGGGAGTTCGCGTGGCAAGAACGGCACAATCACTACAGTCTGCCCTATGGACGATGTTCTCTTAGTAGATAGTATACAGGGTGAACATTGCATAGAATTTGCGAAACCCGATGGTAAGAAGCCTGTGAAAACTATTAGAACAGGAAAGATATTCCTGTTACGAAAGCATAACTTTTAGATCCGTTTCCTCCGCGGGAAAATGTTGAATTTTGATAGCCAACAGCGACGATGATAATAGGCATATTAAGCTCCAATAACCTTGCTTCCTACCGAACTATAGCATTATCATGAGCATATTTTTTATATCAGAGAGCCTTCCGCACTTTAAATCAACTTCCGTACTCGGCTGGCAGGCGCCACCATGATATTTAGACGTCGTTCGTATAAGATCAAGCATGTGCCTCAATCTCACATCTCACATCTAATATCGCTCATATTCTCTCTCCTTCTTAGCGTGTTTCATTATGGTTCCTGGCGGATGGTCCTCTGGGTAGAACTTGCATGAGAAAGCCATGCACGTTGGTTCCTTGGATCCAGCGGCGATAATCACACTAGGACAATGATGTCCATAGATGCAATCTTCCTGATCGCAGTCTTGCCCATTTACACAAGGATTCATACGAGCCAAATAACCAATTGCCTTTAGATCTTCATCTGTAGCTTTATAGTCATGTTCGAAGCAGCATTCGCTCCCCTTGGAACATGGTCCTCGGAGGTAGTGATTGTTGCATAATTTTTTATTATTGGTGGTTCTGCGTTTAATCTTTTCCAGAATTTCCCTATTAACTGTGATTGGCGGGTCCAGTCCTCTGGGTTCTGGTGTCCAAGATGGCCGGTTGACAACGTTGGCTGGCTTTTTCGTAGTAATTGGGATTGCTTTGGCAGCTATAGGGGAGCTAGTGATACCAGGTGGCGGAGGGATTGATGTCACACCCGCCCAGGTTGAGGGCGCATGGGTGGCATTGGGTGTAGCGGAGTCTGCGATGCGATCCATGAGCTTCTCGGAGCGGAAGATGTCGTCGAATTTCAATGTGGGCAGACCAGTAGCCGAAAGCTCGCGAACCATGGGCGGCCCTTCAATTATCGTAATTCGATTTCGATCGTCATGGCTCACTTCATCAAGGAAAGGCGCATAGCCACTGTCGAACGATATGCCAAGTAGAATCTGTTTGCAATTCCAATTCTTCAAATGCCATCTGGTGCATTCTTGTGAAAGTTAGTTCTCCGCTTGCCCCGGAGCCACAGTTGGAAGAACTCTACGAACCTTTGATTTTCGAATCGGCCCTTTCCTTGCCATGACCAACGTCAATAAAGTCGAAGTTTGCTTTTCCTTGTGTAAATCCTAATGTAAAATCCTTGAAACTCTCCAAGCTTTCAAGTCCCCCATCGCGCTTCAAGGCTTTCGATAATCCGGCATAATTTGCGCAGACCTTTGCCATAATTTCGATCTCATCCGTAGTCCCATGGCATTGCTCTAATATCGAAGCTCGAAGAACATTTGCAGCTTTCTTTCCGCCTTCGACGCCTTGGTTTATAAGGTCTTGGTTGAACTAAACAAGTGCTGTCAGCCAGAAGCTTAGAAGGGTGTTTGCGGGGTACGAACAATCATGCCATCGCCGTCAATCAGGACCATTATATATGGATTTCGATTCTATGCATGTATCAGCAACAGCAGCTGCCTTGGACGCATGCTATCTTACACGCAAGAACTCGCAATCTGCAAGAGATTGACCCAAGCTTTGTCTCATCATATTCAATTGTTGTTGTAAATCTCTTCTTGACCTTTTGGAGTCCTCCAGATCCAGATGCGCATCCTCCAACTCTTTCGTAAGTCGCGCATTCTCATTTTGGAGGCCGTTCTCGACTCTTTCGATATATATTAGAAGGTCCTGTGTCGCGGAGAGGATGTTAGAATTGAACGCTTTGGTTGACTGGCGGGCTGCGGGATATCGTAGCCTTACCTTTATTAATTCATTGCCAGTTTCCCTCTGGACTTGTAAATTATTGAATCGCTGAATGAAGTCCATGATCGCCATTTTAGAACTTCACTCAATTGACGGAGGAGCTGGCCAGGATATTATCCAGTGATTGATTTCTATTTGATGCTCTCGCGCGCGAATCTTTTTTCTTTGGGGGGTCAGCACTTTGGGGAGACGCGACGGTGGATCATTTGTTAGGTGGGAGCCTCGCGAGCTTTGACATGGAGGGGCTTTCTTTCAACAAAGCTTGGTGAACATCTTCCCACAATGTTTGACGAGGAATTTGCATTGATTGTAATGTTTCTATGACTATTTAAATGGTTTGTACTGAGTGCATATATCTTCCAGCTATTTGCTGTTGCCCTTGCCCTTGTCGTTGCCGTTGCCGTTTGCTTCGCTCTGTACTGCTGTACACTTCCCTGTGGGTGAATTGTGGTCCACGGATAGCTGCGTCCCTCTCTAAGTCTGAAAATGTCACTAAGATTTTCACATTGGCAGTGAAGGCCAAGTTTTGCTTTCTCCGAACCCCATATCAACAGCCAGCTCACCGACGGATTAGCTTTTACGTCGCAAATTACCCACCCACTACATGATATGTCGGGAGATGTTCGGCTCTCCTCCTGTTCATGCGAATAATTGCGTGAATATACGGATCGTGCATTGTCTCGGAAAGACACCGATGAATGCTTGGTCAAATATTCTAAGGAGTAGGCAGACCTTCCGAGGCTCCCGACACCATCATTCGTTGCAAGACATAGACTTGAGTGGCCACTTAACTTTTGGCAGACCGTCCTCTTCGCATGCTGGTTGTGCGACCGAGCTTGTAATACTCAAAGGTGGCCTGCTCGACCATGGGATTTCCAAGGCGAAGTTGGAGATCTCAATGGATTCAAAAGTTGACGTGTCTGACTGTGCATTGGCCAGAGGGAGAGTTCTTTGTTGTAGGGACTCAGCCCATGTTAGAACATAATTTTGGGTCAAAGTGATCCAGAGGGCATGTGCCGCAACCTAAAATCTAATGAATCAGAAGCTTTATGTAGCAATGTAGGTTCAAAGAGGGAAACTAGACGTCTGTAGCTAATGCGTATCCTGGGACGATCGTACCACACGTAACGCCTCTGGGAACAGCACGTAAAGCGCAATAGACGCCGGTACGACTATCTACCTGGCTTGATGCGGGGATATAGTTTCGCAACGCGGCTTAGCGTTAGGAGCACGAGGAGAATAGCCTGTGCCACCAAGGATGTGGGCACCAGCCCACTGGCTTCTCCACATGCGATAGTAAGTTGTGTGATTTTGAATTTTTCGCCTGTTTTTCCGTCCTTTGGCTAGTTCAAACCTAATGGACATCACAGCTCTTGGCACCAAATGATTTTCAACGACAGCAGTGGCAGATCTAGCGCATCCGTATCGCTTGTGGCCCTTTTTTGGAGCGGGAAAGTTACAGCACATCACTTGATGAGTTCGCAAGCTCTCCTGAATGAAGAGTAGCTTTGAGAATAAGAGAGAAAAGGAAGGGGTGGCACGGGGTATTCCGAGGCAGTTCCAAGCGAGTATCCCCCTTAATACGAGCCTCTTTACACACATGTGACACTAATGGATCGATGATCCTACAGGCACGGGTACTGTGTCCTGGTGTCCATAAGTGCGGATTCGGACTCCAGGCATAGAGGTTTGTGATTAGCAATGCTAAGACATCTGTTGGTGCTCGGGCGGCTGAGAATATCTCTGCTTCACCTGCAACTTAGACTGAGAACTCGATAGGTTCCCAATGAAGCGTCAGCCTAGCCCACTCCCTAAGTATTATACTGAAGATTCAGCAAGTGCGGACCTGAAGCGAATATGTGAAGCGATTGATTTTATTCAACGCGACGCATCAGTGTGGGATGCGGCAGATAAAGTTGGGGCGGATATCCTTATGCAGACATAAAGTGAGCCACCGTATGTGGACCTGTGGTTGAAAGATGCAGCGGCTCACACCTGGCACCGAATACTAGTATTTCCAGCTTGAGTAGGATGTCGATAGTGTCGATAATCGGTGCTCTGAAGAGACAAGATGTCAGCAATCGATCATCAACTTTCATTGACGGTCAATTATGCTTACTTCTGACGTTCTGTCAATGTCTTCTCTTTAGAATCTTTTCAATCTCTCCTCCAAGTTAGGACCGTAAGGGTTGTTCCGGCTAAGTCCCGACTCCCAAGTCTTAACCGCTTCTGCAAGACTCGGATCTGCCAAATTTGACCTCTTGCGCCAGGAAAGGAATCTGCGGCGTATACAACGCTATATCATTGGTGTTTATTTGCTAGCTATGCCTCATGGAGTCATGGGAATGGACTGAATAATACGCGGCCTTGGTTTGCTAAGCTAGTGCGCTGTCGCGTTGGTGTGAGGTAATCCGGAAGCCGAGCTCTAGAGTTGTTTATCAGTAAATTCTGAGCTCTCAAGTCATCATTTGCAGTTAAAATATACTCGTGGCATTTGTATTAGAGAGTGACAAATGCATTGAGGTATGGTCGTGTCAAGAGGTGAACATCGGATTCATTTTCTCCTTGGCGTTCTTCTAACTCGTGCGATGGGGTTATGACTTTTCAATATTTGATATGGAATGTTGAGTTACAGTTCTGTAACATGAATTTAAAAGATTCCAACAAATTATATGGGCCATCAGCGGCTCCGAAGTTATTCGAATCGTGTAGGAATTGTAGATTTTTGTAGGTAGGAACTTAGGCCTTGTTGTACAATTGTAGTTTACGGTATTGCGAGCGTGGACCGTGATGCAGTAGAGTTCATGACCTCAAGCTACGTTTATGGCGATCCAAATAAACAAAATGTATCGTATGATTTTCTGAATGTTGGATTTACTATGAAACAATCGTGAAAGGTAATCTTAATACGCTAAATAGGAGTAGCTTTCACAGGCTTCAAAGAAGTTACTACATGTCTCTTGAATCAGTGTTGATGAGACTCGTGCTTCCGCAGAGTGAGGAACCTGATGAATGCCCACTCTTTGAGTCCTTGTTAAGCTCAACTTGCTCAAGCACAAAGGTGATGCCATAGTGTAGACGGTTCAAAGCGGTGATAGAACCAGCCCAGGAGTGTTTTCTCCGTAGCACAATTCTAAGTGCAACTAGAGAACTTGGCTAAGACTCTGGAGTCTGGACTAACTGCAATGTTACACCTTTGAGGAAAGGCTTTATTTTACCCGTCAAATACACGGTGGGGTTTACCGTTTATCCTGCAAAGAACAGATTTCTGCCGTGTCGAAGTTGCTATGAGGGAATAACTTAATAAGTTGCGAACGAGGATACGAGGACCCTGCACGTCGTGCTGAGTGCGTCCACCATACCGAATTGCATATCTTTAACTTATGGGTCCAACGGTAATTTGGACTTAAGAACTTGAGATGCTGCAGCCTGCTGCCTGCGGGAAGAATGCACTGAGCCGATCAGCCTCCTACTCTGCTCTAGCCCGATTCTCCGAACATGCTTCCGACCCTCTGCGTGTCATGACCCATGGTCCATGGACAAATTACAGGCCGCATATGAAACCCACGAGTGTGGGTAATATAACAACGACCAACACCAGCCCTGCAGCAAAACCAAAGAACATCGAGAACTCCGACCTGATCGACTTGATCGACCTTTTGAAATATGGACCAGACCCTGCCACCCTCAGCACCCTGGCACCTGGTTGCGTTGAAATCCTGGCGCATCCATATTCTTATTTCCAATTTTCGATACCCTTGACTACTCTACCGACTCTGTCTACTCATTACCAGCAAATTTAAAAATCGGTAGCCATCTACTCAGATCTCCTGATCTTCTCTAGAAGTACCTTGAGACGTATTGAGAAGTAGTTCGAGACACTTTTAGCTCAATTGCCGACAGAACAAGAGGCTCTAAATTCCAATCGGATTTTGGTTTTGATGTGCCGTGACTAAACCTAACTAATGCGAGCGCGGCCAACGGAAATGCAACTCCGCAGTTTTATCAACATTCCCGCAGCATGACCAAACCACTCGAGGAAGCTTTGCAGAAATCGGTGCCTTTGATGGCGGCCGGATAACCTTGAATAGACGGGACCGAGAACCTTCTTACGAAAACTGCTAGTGCGCGGCAAAGGAAAAATAGGGTGCGCACGCGGAGCAGCTTCACATGGAAGAGCAAGCTTAGACTTCTGCTGCTCTACATCGCGATTTTCCAATCACTCCAGACTCCCTAAAATTGCGGAACCCTCTTAGGGCTCTGTAGTTCGATTTTGCCTAAGAAAATTTTTATGAGGCGGAGGAGGGTGGGGGGATACACCGCCCTCTCACCCACGTTGTATCACCTAATCAAGCCGCTGCTACAAACAAGGCAAAGCGCTACAGCCTACAGAAGCTGAGCTATTAGTCCATGCACTGACTAAAAAACCTATATCTACTCGAATAACACAACGACATGCCAATTTCGGTATCCTACCCGTCCCAGACTCCACACATCCACGCAAAGTGATGCAGATGCACGTAATCAAACCGTTGGATGGCATGTTGATATGGCCCTCGAAATATGAATGGACGCCAGAAAAACCAGAACATGCGGTTGGAACGAGTTGGATCGAGGCAATGCGTCTGTCCGGGGCCTGCAGCATCTGAACGGCGAAACTGCTAATATACGCATGCTTAACCCCTGTGCAACTCTTCCAGCCAATTAATTTCGGGACGAGTGGTTGGGGTGATTGCGTCGTTTGCCCTTTCTATGACCGAAGGTATTAGCTGTGAGAAACCTCTCTAACATGCTGGAGCTTCCACTTACTTCGGATCATCTCGCGGTGCCTCATTCATATCACCGTTACCATTCACTATGGCGGGAGCATGGTCAGGACAAGGCTCAAATGAGTCGGTTTCGGGCAAGGGGTCCCAACTGTCCGGTGTGCGCTTTCCGCAAGGGTTTGGATCGTTGTAGTCAGGGCGAGCTTTGTAAACAGGGCAATCTTCGTAGACAATGCGTCTGATGCGTCTACACGTACAGTAATAGTATTCGAAACGTCCCCAGCACATTTTGCTCTAGAAGATCGGGAGTTCACCAAGTTGACAAAGAAGTATGACCGTATGGATGCAAATTGAATCAAAATCGACATAAAAAGAGCTTTTACTTGAATCATCAGCAACCGATATTGCCATCTGATCTGAGTCTTGTGCTCGTCAAGCTTTATATAGACAAGTCGGTCCTCTACCGAATCTCTTACAGACTGCAGTATCTCGATCGTCAGTGCAATACTGACATCCGGAGGAGTCGGAAGGATTCCAGCATCTTGCTTTGAGCGACTGCTCAGCGTAAAAGGGGTAGTCTCATCCGAGGTGACAGGCCAATGGCAAGAAAGCAGAAAAACTATGACGCCGAGTGCCTCCTAAAAGGATAGCTTGAAGCCTTATGAACATCGAGAGTAGTTCGGGGACAGCGCCCGTTACACCATAAATTCAACCATCTGCGTCTGCGGGAAGGCAACGATGCCTGTTCCATTTAGGACGCAGATGGATCATGGGTAAAGGCCCGAGCAGATGTTGAGCAACTTGAGCTTGGATCAACGGAGTATGTTGCTTTGCTCGTTGCATGCCAAGAATGGTTGCTAGCCAAGAACTTTTCCTGAGCGGGAACTTTCCAGAGTAAGTTACTAAAACTTTTCGGGAATAAATGTCCATACAGAAGAAGTTTTCAGACCATAAGAGACTCCTCCTCGGAAATAAGTCTTTATACAAAAGAGCCACTGCGCGAGAAATTCACAGACTATTTAGAGGGTTCCCTTGGAAATGACTATCCACTGGCATACATAATACAGAAGCGCTAATGGCTACAGTACTCATGGGCCATGAGCACAAGCAGAAGTCAATGAGCTTCATCCTATGAACTGCAGAAACATCCCATAATGGACAATGGTCCCATTAGGCAGCTGATATTAGTTACAGGGTCGGCAGAGCCGAATGCATCAACATCAAGAGTCAAGACGACTCAATCAGATACTTATCAAGTTATCATGTCATTTTGCTCAGCCGAGAAGATCGGTAGCTATTAGGAGGTCCAATTCCTGGGACTGAAAGTGGAGTCATGGCTGCTCTAGTGGATCCATTGCATATGTATCACATATCATGTACATATCATGTCTCAGTCTAATATTCTAACGCACCCTTGAACGAAACAGGCAGACAAAATATTTAGTAAGATTGTAAATGCGGCTCACAACCATCCTCAAGTCCATTCTTTTCCCCGTAACTTCATAATTGATGTTAATAAATGGATATCCTGTTGTCTTCAAACTACCGTGACAGAGTGATTTGGCTTGTGCTTCGTAGCTGAACTGAGGGGCATTTGTGGGACTTTGCTCCGCACTTCATCTTTCAAGGATATATTGACCAATGAGAAGAGTTATTTGCGCCCGGAATGGTCTAGAATCAGTCCAACAAGTGCCCTCTACTTGTATTCTTAGGGGAGTAGCTGTGACTTGTTAGTAGCAGGGATATCCAACCCCTCCCCCCTTCAGCCTTTAATGAACGGGTTTATTGCTCTTCAATGGGTGCAAATTGTGTAGGTTACAAAAGATTGGCGTGATAGATCCTCAGAATTTGTCCTATTCCACTTGTTTGCACCTCATGCGGAGCTATGGGCAGGCTCCATTTCGTCATCATGATTTGGGGGAGTGCGGGTACGGATATGATGCACAGCGTACCAAAGCCTGTATGTAGGGTCGATTCCGGAATCGTAAAAGAGCTCATGCATAAGGTTGATGATGTATTAGTCGCCTTCATTCCATCTCAGCATACGACCAGGTTAAGACGATCCACTTTGCTGGAAGTCATGCTCCCTAAAGGTTTTGTTTCCAGGGCTTTCGCGGGCTTCCCCGGGCTAGTGTTTAATCGGCTAGAGCGATACAGGACCCAGGTATTTGAGATGATATTTTATCAATTTCGGCCTCACATAGATGAAGTGTGAATCATGGGTACGGTACACAATTGAGAAGGTTCAGCCCGAAAACCGGCGGGAAAGCAGCTGTCACTTGATCTACGGAAGTACTGATACAATTCGGAGTCATGATTGGACACATCGGAGCTAACAATCATTGGCTGAACTACCAGTTCTATCATAATGACTGCCCACAGACCATCAGCATCTCTCAGCTCCTTAAAGCGTCTATCATGTACGACAATGGAGGCTTTCCACATTATTGGCAGCAATAAGCGCGGTCGAATTACTCGTCGATGATAGCAGCCCCCAATTCCCACCATCTGCAGATCCCAGCAATCAGTGGTTGGGTCGAAGCTTTTGCTTGATCTCGATCTGAGACACCCGAGAATACAAAGGCATTCTTGGGAATATGCTGTCACCATGAAAAGACGACGGAAGATTGCGAACATTTCAGGGACCTCGACGCGAGTGCGAAGAGATGAAATGGAGTGTTGGCCTTGTGTTACTTGAACTTAGCTCGACCGACTGAACCAAAGCCAAGGCGAGCCATAAGCATTCCAAGGAGTCAGGGACCATTCTTCGGTTGACCATACCGAGGGGCGCTCAAACCGTTTTCCCAGCCGTGGAATGTGAGATGCTATGCGAGATCGCAGATCACAGCCCAGGGAGGTAAATCTAGGTATGATGCCAAGCAGAGTGCCTCTAACTCTTGGTGCTGAACCTGTCAATCCCAAAGTATTCATTGGGCGTAATGTGGAGGGTTTTGTGGATGAACAATCCCTACCGCATTATGTACATATATGCACGCAATTGGTGAGGGCGGCGCCCAGGTCTGAGTTCTCTCCAATAGATTGTACGCAGTGTCTTGAAGACAAACCACAATCTGACTAGTGGTGATCCAACCTACTCGAGGACTTCTTCGCCATCTGTCGATATGCAGGAATTGGCTTTGGCGAGGTGAGGGATCATTAAAGAGAAGACATTCGTCTCCCCTCTAGAAATCAGTGAAGCTATTCTGCAAGGTCCCGAACATAATTTGGCAGCGGACGATAGCTCGTCTCACTTAGCACTTGTACCATACTATTTCACATCGTCGAGTACCCTTCTAGATCCCCTTACTGATGAACGTGTACGATTCTGAAGTGAGTTCTCCGGAAGCGTGGTTGCGCGTATAGTCGTGACTGACCTCCTACCTAGCATTATTACGCGCATTGATCTTGAATCCTCACATATCCCTTCCAAATCTGATCTGGCACCGATATATTACCATTGGCCTTGCGTATCGCGCGATACACTTAGCAATCAAAACGCGACTCAGAAGGCAACTTGGACCTGTCTCGTGAGCTCCAAATAGGTTCGTGAGTCCAGTCTATGTTCATCCCTTCTTCGTAGAGCCATACTGGTTGCAGAGCCGGAATCTGATGGGATGTCGTCTTTCTATATGATAAATGGAAGGGGAGACTCCCTGTGCGTTTTTCTGTACATTGTTAGGAATATTAACTCATTCATAATCATTATAGCTTTCCAAGATTTTAACTACAGAGGCAAGGTTTAGGGCACCGCAAGAATTCGTAAGTTCCCTTCAGCAGATTAGAATATGGTGATGCTAACACTTTGCCTGAATAGACATCGTTTTGTACCTACTACGACCAGGATCTGTCCAACTATGATCGTCTACGGAGAGCAGAACGATTCCTTTCCAACGGGGATAAGCCAATTGAACATATCGTTGACCTCGTCTGCAAGTGATTCTTTCTCAGACTCACAAAATTCTTCCTGGGACAACTCACAACACCAGATTGGAACTCCTGCCAGCTCGGTAGCACGCCGCATGTCAATTGATGACACTCATAAGTTGGAGGACTTGTCTTTTCATATGTCCACACCGTCAAGCTCTGGACTATCTTCCAGATATGGGGGAAACACGGAGAATAACGCCTTCTGTGCTATGTCTGCAATGACTCAAGACATGTTAACAGGCTTCCAAGATTCAAACATGTTCTTTGGAATGGACGAGGCAAAGTCGGTAGTTGATACCAGCAACCTTAACTACAACAGCTTCCCGACTTTCACCCCTAGTACGCTCGGTTCTTTCGAATCACAGTGTCCACCAAGCGACATCCCATCGCTCATGGACGATTTGTACTCGCCGACTTCGACAGTCGAGACATTAGGGGCAATGGATTTTGTTGACCCAACTCAGACAACATTCATGGACACATTCCCTGATCATCAGTCCTCACCCCAAGGGCCTATCACACCCAACAAGTTTGGAACCCCTGTATCAGACTTCAGCCCTCAGAGATCTTTCCATGACTATTCTCCTGTCAGCATGGGTTATCTTGTACCGTCAACCCTAGATTTTACGAAGTTCGAGTCTCCTTCACCAGTCAGACAAGCAGCTCTGCGTCAGCCCTTGCGCAAATCGCCCCAAAGTCGTGCTGCTCTACAGCGAATCCAGCAAGCGACTCTCCTCAAACCAGCACGAGGAGGTCCTCAAATCAAGCAAGAAATGGATCTACCTCCTAGCTTTACAGTCGAGAACCGATCCACGCATGAGTGTCTTCAAGATGGCTGTGGCAAGAGATTCAAACGCCACGAACATCTTGTCCGACACTTGAAGGGTGATGTGCACAACCCTGATCACAAGAAACTCAAGTGCCCTCACTGCCCTAAAACCATTGGACGCTCGGATAATCTCAAGGAGCATGTTAAGCGTCATACATCAACGGGGAAGGCAAAGAGAACCCCATACGTGGCGGGTGCTGAGGCGACCTACAAGTCGATGGGAAAGCGAAGTCGCAAGACTGACGTCAAGCCGAAGCCGAAGTCACTGTCGATCAGAGCGAGAGTGCAGAAGTACCAAGGCTAGTCCAACCGGAGCAAAGTTGTATCTCTTGAGATGGGGTAGGGGTCATTGTACTGCAGGTGTGGTAATATTTCTTATGCACGTTGGACATTGTGGAATAATTTGTAGATGAAGCAACTGAGATGGAGGTGTGATATCACTACTGTTTGGCATTTTATTTAATATCATTTTTGGGCTGCGGTTTATGTGGTGAGGAAAGGGTCAAAAAACGGGATCGGGGTTCCAAAAAGGAGGGAAGGGCAGAAAAACGAGAGATACTAGTTTGGGGCGAATAGGTTTAGGGTGGGTTGTATTATTTGTTTTTGGACAGGACCATACTGTACTGTATTGCATTTTATTATACCTGGTGGTGCGGTGGAGTTATTTACTGGAGGTATATGTAAGAACAAGGGGGAAGGTGGAGGCACTGGGTCGTCCGAGGTTCTTGGTGTGCTTGGATACTTTGCTGCGGATAACTTGTCGGTATATCATCAGTAATTGGAGGCAGTTTTTTAGGAAATACTATGCAACAATTAAGAATTCCGAATCGTCTCACAAGTGCGAATCTCTTATCAGTCATGAAGTGGAAGTCCTCTGATATCATCGTACCAATGATTTGGTTCCTGCATCCTCTCCGCAAAATGCAGCCACAACAGGTATGCACCAACTTCAGCATTGACATATGTATTATGCAAATGCAAATATAAATGCAAGACAGTGAAGATTTATATGTCCTTCCCTGCATGTATGTAGGCCCGTTGTGGTGGTTCGAGACTTCTGGCGTACCAGAAGCCCCTTGCGTGGAATTAGGTCTTAATCCTAACGACATGTCATGGTCATGCATGATAGGAAGGGGAGAACATCGGGCCAAGAGGATCGAGAATGGAAGTCTGGAGGCCCTCAGTTTACTTCGAGTATTATTGAGAGCAAGCAATGTGATGGAGAGGGGTAGATGTTGGCGTAGGATACTCAGTGGCGTTATATGACCTCGTGATGTTTGGACTCTCGGGCTCTTCAGACTCCAGTTCCCCTTCATACCGGCTATACACGCATTACGGAGCTACTACTTAATATACTGCAAGGCAAAGAAGTAATATATTGAGAGCACTGAGCATGAAATCCGGTCTCAGGTACAGATATTGACGTTGCCTCCTTCCTCTGACCGAACCGATCATCCGAACCGTGTGGGAGGTGGGTTTCCAGTCCACCAACCCACGATGAACAAGAATGGTAAGAGTAGACAGCCTACATAAGAGTGGTCTTGAAGATCCAGTGGAGGGTTTCTTAAAGGAGAAGGAGCAGAAGATGGAGGGACATCACATGAGATCGCATGGAGGAGGGCAAGCTAAGCTAAGCAAAGTGAAGAAGCACATCGTATATCATGGAGAAATTTTCTTACCGCGAAGCATCGAGGAAGCGTCGTGGAGTTTCGTGGAGCTTTATGAAGCTTTACGAGGCATCATGAATATGATGATAGAAAACACCCGCAATACTCATTTGCGGAGTCACTTCCACATCAGACATGTTGTCGCCGCACATGACGAAATTGAAGATGATCTACGTAACTTATAAGCCATCCTCGATCTGTCACCAGCAGCTCCAAAGACTCGAAACTCACGAATCCATCATATTGTCATGATCCAGCTACTTCCTGGGCATTGAATTCGTCCTGCTATGCCGAATCCAAACGGAGCAAGTAAAGTAAGTAGAAAAAACATTCAATATGTATCAGCATCGTCATTGAGAAAGATGGCCTGTATCACCAGCGACCAGCGCCTTGATGCCCCATCACGTCGAGGTTAAAGCAGCAGCCGGTTTTCACTCGTGAAAGAAAATGCCGCAAATTCCCCAGCATAGCCACCGACGTTGAATCTTCATCAACCATCAGATGATTCATCTTCATCGTCGTCTATTATGATCGATTTTCATACGAGTGATTGATATCACCAGAATACAAGACGGAGAGTTTGAAGGAGTGGATTGATTTCTATGACCTTGCGCTACCACGCCTCATTTAAGCCCCGCATTAAGCAACATCACTCACTATTTTTCTACATCTGGCGAAGCCCTTTTGTACATCTAACATTAGTATGTAATTCCTCTACATCCAGAAAGAATTCCTTATTTGCGAAGAATTTTACTCGTTTTCGACACTACTCGATATATCAGCTACTGCTTCTTCCCTTGAATGTACTGACTGACCTGACCTGCATAGGGATATGGACATCGCAACACTCGTCAGCACCAGATATATCCGTTGGCCTTGAAAACCAACACGCCGTAATTGGAACTCTAGTCTCCTACCAGACCCGTCATGGCCTGAAGTTCCGAAGAGATTTCGAGTCACTAACATTGGAGGAACGTAAGAAGTCTTCTTTTTGTAATGATGAGATAAGTTCAAGCGTGCTATCTCAATCAACTCAAAAAGTGTCGATATTCCGGATTTTCCCTTGAGTGTTGCATGGATACGCCAACGGACGACGGACTTTAAACCTATCAATGTAGTCTTGAGATTTCTACGCATTGGAATTATCTTCGAGGGACAGTATTCACGGGACACTTCGATGCATATTCCTGATTCACCATAGGTATCTTCATAGGTTATCTATTTCTCCGGGCTTGGGGCAACAGAACTAGGGAGACAAACTTTGAACGCTTTCCCTAGGCTTGAGAGGAGATTCGCCCTTGGAATTCATTGGCCGTACCATTCCAAAGGGAACGCCTTCCCACAACATCAATCTACTTTGCATTCAAATCAGCTTCAAACTTCTCACTTGCCGTAGGCGCTGCTTAGAAATGTCTTTGCCCACGTATCAAGAGGCTGTAGACGGTCCAGAAGTATTGGAAGTAGTTGCTCCATACCTAGGAGACCAGGATCTAGTCGCTTGCTGCCAAGTCGATCATTACTTCAAGTCAATCTTTGGTGCTTATCTATGGAAGGATCCGTTCAAGAACCTAGCTAGCAAAGCGAACCCATGCTGTATGTCTTCTCTCTAGCATCTTTTCACAACAATATACACAACTCTGACCTCACTTAGGGGCCGTTCACCACTTCTTCTTCCACATTTCAAAAACCGCTACCGCTCAAGTTCGAAACCTCGTGACTGTCATCGACCTCCGTCATTTGAACGTAGTTAGAGAACACCGCACTCATACCCGTGACTACCTCAGATTCGGGGTAGATTTGCGGCCAACATACTTCCTCAGTCATGTGTGTTATTTCCAGAATATCAAGTGTATTATGATGAATGCTGCAGGTTGTGAGGACTACAGATCAGGTCCTAGTTTTACCATATACTTCGACTTAGGCGAGAAGCCAACACCAGAATTCCTGGGTGCTGCTGGGTCTGGAATATTTGACATCTCCTCCATCGCAGGTCAACATCTCTGCACAAATTTGATCTATCTTGACGCATCCGGGACACACAGGGGTCCGAACTGGAGTCGATTCCTGACATCCGCGAATTTTCCTAGCCTTCGAATCGTCAAGTTTCGGTCCTTGAGGCTGACCGATGATCTACTTCCTCCAGTTATAACTCAGTCCAGGTATCAAATCTGGTCTTTAGATCTTCGAGACAATCTTTTAACCGACAAGACAATTCATACCCTTCTCCAAATGAAATGTTTCAAGCCGAGTCTACCGCGTCCTGCTGGAAACAAGTTCATCACCCTAGAAGGTACTCAAGTAGAAACTACCGATCAGGATTTCTTCCAGAACCCTCCTCATTATGAAGAGGGGGCAATGACTGGGCTAGCTTCGTTTCGTCCAGATGTAATTGGTAACGTTAACGTCCTTCCAACAAGCACAGGCAATCAAATCCCGGTACTCCATAGACGAACGGGTGAAGAGGACGATCTTCTCAAACCAACAGGTCTCACTCACTTGTATCTCGCCGGGAACAAATTTACCTCGAAAGGCGTAAAGCATTTACTTACACATACTAATCGTCTCCAACTCCTCGACGTCGGCTCCGTACGCACCAGTCTTAGCCTCCCCGGCGTAGGCATTCGCTCTCTCGAGATATTCGCGCAAGAAGAGACTACAGAGAGCCTCACCCGCTCTGCTTGCCCCTGCCTGGAAATCCTCCGTATTCATCACTCCATTGTAACCATGCTACCATCAATCATCACCCGCAACCACAACTACAATGAGGCTGAAATTTTGTCGGCAGTGCGCGAGGCACAGTCCTCGCACGGAGCCGAGACGTCCTGGAAACCATTCCAACCGCGAGATAATACGAAGCTCCGCGAACTAACCCTCACTTCTATCCCCCGTCGCGCATCTCAAGAGCTCTTCCTATCACTAAAACGGCTCATCGCCGCACTTACGGATCAAGAATCCGATATCGCGGCTGCACGTCGTAGTATCCGTTACCATAAACATGCGCCGGAATTACTGACGGGGCTGAGAAGGTTGTCGCTGGAGTTCATGTCGGAGACACAGCTTGGGCGGCCGAAGGAGTCGGTTACGGGGGATGCGGACGCGGAGGACTATTATGGTGCGTTGGCGGGGGATTTTAGTTTTATGGATGGAAGGGAGGAGGGAAGTGGGGAGTCGGCGGATAAGGAGGTGCTAGATAGGAAGGGAAATGGGAAGGGGAATGGAGATGAGCATAGGAGTGTGAATGCGGATGTGGATGTTGTAGGGGAGTTGAAGAGGTGGAGGGCGAGCGAGTTGAGACGCTGGGGTGGAAAGTTGGAGATAGTTTTGACGTAAAGTGAGAGAAAGCTTCATGCTCTGGTTTGTTTGAAGATTAGATACTCGTATTGTGGATGTTTTGGGCTTTCCTCTGTGTGAATAACCTCGTTCGTGAGGAAGGAGAAACTTTGGTTATGTCTTTGTATCGGAATTATCCATTGCAAGACAGACTTCTTGGGTTTCATGCACCAAGAATATGAAATTAAAAAATCGCACTGAATTGGAAGTGTAGACTTGTCGACTGGCAATTATGCAATATACGTCGTTCTATATTATGTGGCTTCGATCAGTGCTGGGTGGCGTCCACTTGTGTCAAATGTGAAGCTGAGAAGCGGATTTAATTGGCCAATCTGAGCTAATTTCAGCGAAGAAGATGTTGTCGTTCACCTTCTTGACATCTTCCTTTGTGAACTTGCCTAAACTTGCACAGGCTCAGCTCACCTAAATTAATCTACTCCATACTTCTGCTCTCGACTTGCAAATTGCAATGCTGCATACTGTAGGCGACTTCTCACCGCAACAGCCGAAGGCCCGGATTGGCTGACACGGCGAAACGCTTGCAGGCAGCAGATGCGATTGATGCATCTCGAATGCGGTCCGAGGTTGCACAGTACGAGAAATGCGGGGACAGACAGCAGTGCTAGCAACTCCAGAACTTTCCTTGACCAACTGTACAGGACGAAGTACCCACACGAGCCACATGAGCAGATTCCGAGATTTCGGGGTCGATGTGGTGTAACTTTACTATGTCCGATGAGCCAGTCAGTACGTTTGATTTGTTCTATTTGTTCCTTCTATTCTCTTTCCAAATTGTTCTATTTGTGCCATTTCAAAGCATACGATTGACATGGCATACTCGTACAAGATTAGGATCCTAAACGACTCCGGGGTCTCCGCCCGGCGCGCCCCACACAAAAAACCACGTCGTCCCAAGTCCCAAGTCCCACGATCAGATGAGCGCAGATGCCCAGGAGGAATCACCGCTTCGTGCCTAGAGAGAGGGGAGCGAGCTGATACTTAATCTATCCGGAAGCTTATTGTTGGATATTCACAGCACATGCAAGGAACTTCCCCAATCAAAGAGCTCCGCACGCTCTCCAGTCCATGTTGCTATTATAACCACATAGCCACATATAACCTCTGGCAACAACGTCTCGGATCTCATACTTCATTGGGTCTTGGTATGCAATCTGGGTGGGACAACAGGCAAAAGGCTCTGCACCTTCGCTTTCTCCCGTCATCGGTGTGTGTGCTCATCGCGTGTGGCACTGTGGCCAAGCAGGGATTCAATTCTGCCCCAGGAAAAAAGCTGTCACGGCTGTTTCCCAAAGCTCCTCCTTACTGTAGTACCCCAACCTTCATCCTTTACTCCCTCGTGTCTCCAACTCTCTTTCCTCAACTTACCCCGCACGCTATGACAAACCCTGTATTGCCGCCATCTCTCTATCCCTACCTGGCTCTAGGGCACAGTCACCTGCAGCGCTGAATCTTTAATCCTTTCGTGAAAGTTAACTGGATGCTGTGTGACGATTCGTTCGCAAATATCCTCCTCCACTTTCAAGCTCTTTCATACATGTCGATGTCTGGCACGAATTGTTGCGAACACCGAACATCATCTGTATACCATTCTTATATATCTCTGCACATATTATAACATGCTCCTATATACCAAACGCGCGGCCCCGAAGCCTCCCAAAAAAAGATCTAGAGCTGGTAAGAATCACCCACGATTTCTTTCTCCTTACTGTGCAATTGACTTACTTTGACTGTGCAAAAAGGGTGCATACACTGGTAGGTTTTCTCCCGTCAACTTCACTAATGTTTCTGATCAACTACTAAACCGTGCGTTAGTAAGGAAAAGGTACAATACAGTCCACCATCGATTAAATCCAACGCAGCCGTTCTAACACTATTCGTAGAAGAAGAAATGCAACGAACAACGCCCACAATGCGATCGATGTACGGAACGAGGTTTACCATGCGAATACGAGGCCGTGAAGCCACGAAAGCGAAGGAGGACATCTATGATTGCGTCAACACACTCATATAATGGCGGATCCGAAACCTATGAACGCGATCGATGGCCACGGCGATATTCAGAAGGCTTAAGCATAATTACACCAAGAGACGCGGAGTCTCGGCCGAACAAATGGGAGGAGATGTCGGAGTATCCATTTTCACCAATCTCGCAGCAATCGATGTTGAATTGGGACGATGGGTATGAGAATGGCGAAAACGACGAGGTCGAGGAAATCATACGAGAAGACCAATGGAGGAATCCACCGCCTGCGGGGGCTCTTGTTCGTTCAGGAAGTGCATATCCAGATTTGGCAATGATAGCACCCTCACCTACGGCATCTCCTCTGCTGGAATTCAGTGCTCCAGCGTACGAAGAATTTACTGCGAAGAGCAACCGCCGAGTTCTCGTGGATCACTTCTGCAACGTTTTATCACATCTTATTGTGTTCAAGGAGGATACAGGAAATCCGTTCCGGCAGCTCATCTTACCGCTCTCTCACGCCAGCTCGCCAGTTATGAACGCAATATTTGCACTGAGCAGCGCACATATGGAATACCGAGGTGTAGAAAACGAGGAGAAATCTCTAGACTTTCACAACAGGGCAATACAAGGATTGGCACAGCTCATACAACAGAACAAACAGGCAAATAGGGAAGAAATCTTAGGCGCCATTATGCTCCTCGTTTATTATGAAGTGGTAATATCACCCATCCACGGAATAATTGTTGTGGCGCATACTGATCATGTGTTTAGCTTGTGCAACCCGGCAATTCAAGCATTGTGCATGGGCACCTCAAGGGCGCAATGACCATCATGGATTCTAAGCCCGAAGAACCTACTCCGACAAGCCTATTTCTTGAGCGGGTGAGTTCCCGAAAGTTCTTGAAATGCTGTCCTTTCTCTAACAACGCTAGGCCTTTCGCTTCTACGATGTGATTGCAGCGCTCTCTTCGGGAACAGCTCCGAATACGAGCACCCAACCTTCAGCGAGCCCGTTTCAACTGCCGGTTGCACCTGACACTGGAGTTACAATTTCCCCATTAAACTCGGTTGATACACTTCTTGGCCTGTCGACGGAATTATGGCCAATCATTCATCGATTGTCCCACCTCTTGTCTTACAAAGCTTCTCTCGCTGCTGCGCTTGCGGATGGCCTATTGAGCAAAGCATGCGTCTTGCGAACTGAACTGGAAACAACTTCTCAAGCCATTGAGACTGCACTCACAAATTGGAAACCCAGTATACCGACTAATGAGAGTTCTACTTCTGCCAACGACAGTGATGATCAAGATGATTCATGGATCAAGAACATGATTGCTATCGACGATTCTCGAATGCAAAGTATCTTGAACAACGCCGAGGCTTACCGTCACTCGGCATTCATATATCTGTATCGCACTATTCACTCTAATCCGACGTCTCATCCAGTGGTACAAGAACACACCCATCTTTCTCTTCTTGCTTGTGCAAATGTCGTCGAGTTAGCAGAGCTTTGTCAAAACGGTCCCATGTCAGCACTTCTCTGGCCTCTTTTTGTCGCAGCATGCGAAGCGACCACTGCGGAAGACAGAGAGCTGGCGGGGAAGGCATTTAAAGGAACAGAAAAGCGGCAAGGCATGCAGAATATAATGAGGACGTGGGAAGTGGTCAAGGAAGTATGGAAAAGAGCAGATGAAGGTACTTATGAGGAAGGGGATTGGAGGACTATCTGTGATGAGCGAGGATGGCAGATTGTGTTTGGTTAGGGATCTGAATGGAATATGGTTGGTATATGTGACAGCAGAACATAGGGGTGCATATGGAATGGAGGTGTATATATGGCAATTTACATGGAAGAGCATTTGTAGCGGCGGTGTTAGTCCATTCAATGTCTAGCCATCATAAATACTCCGAGCATAACTGCTTTCAGCCTAATGCCAACGAAAACTGGTTCGTGTTGATCATCGCTAGCCGGCAACTTTTTGCACGACAACAACAAACAAGCTTTTTAGCAGGCAGACGAAACGAGAACAAGTTTCTATAACGTGTACTAGTTAGTCAATGTCTCGAATCTAGAATGAATAACTAATGGTTAAGTGTCATTTCAGATCACGGAATCTCTGCATCTCGAAAGTTCTTCCTCGATCTACGTCATCCACGCTTCTGATATCATGCGCCACATCAACTGAGGGGAAAAGTGGCTGGAAAGGGGCAAGGCAAGACAAGGTTGGGGAGATCATTTGTGGAGACTGTGCCAACTTTATTCTGTTTCTGTTACGATTGCGAATCTTGCGAATCGAGTGATCGAATTTGTGTCATTTTGGAGAGTGAATTGACGATCCTGCTGCTTTCCGATCCAATTGCGCGAACGCGTGCGGGGTCTTTTGTTACGGCACCATCGTTCAGAGTTGGCAGTAGCGCAGTGGCTTTCCAGATTTCGATGCTTCTTGTTCTCCACCTGAGTCCACTCTCGTGGGGCTAGTGGCCACTGCGCCGTTCGAGACATCATTCATGCATTGGCTTCGTAGCTCTCCATTGTCACTGGCTGGATGGCATCGGAGTACGGCATGAAACCTGGAGAATGGGCTGGAAGTGAATATACGAGGAACATACCGAGCTAAGTAGCTGTCAATTGGGAAGAAAAGACATCATATGAGGCTGACGACATCGTCCGATGTGGACAACCCCTCATTGACCTTGATTCTTAGAGTGGGAGGTAGGTCTTAGCGTGAGTTGCTGTTTACCTTGCTCCAAACTACGACTACATATATATAGTCTCCCTCTCTCCATCTCCTCTTGGCCTCATCAAGATACCCATTCAGTACAACTTTAATCCCATAACAACTAAACACCACACACAGACACAAAAACTTCCACTCAAACTACAACTAAACAGTTAAACTCGCAATCATGGACAAGATCAAGGCTATTCTGTATGTGCAGGACGTTTCTATCCTTATTCAGACGCAGGAAAGCTAACGTCACGCAGCCACGGTACCACTGTCGAGGAAGAAAGAGAGAAGAAAGAGGAGAAGAAAGAAGAGAAGAACTTAGAAAAGGAAGGCCACTCGGGCGAAGGCAGCCATCTCGGAAGCTCTACCCACAACACCACTAGCCACACATCAAATGTCAACCCAACACCCGAAGGAATCGCAGGAACGACCGGAGGATTGGGACACAACACAATGAAATCCGACTACAACAGCACACCCCATGACTCAAACCTCACCACCCACGATCGTCATGCCGAAAGAGAAGCCAACATCGGTGCAGGCGGTGTTGATCTCCCCCACCGACCCAGAGATTCAGAACACACCACCGGTCACACTTCTGGTCTAGGCGGTGTTGGAAATGGCTCCAATATCACTGGACCAAATACCCAAGTTCACGGAATCAACTCCGCGACTGGCACAAGTGAGGCAGGTCTTGCGTCCCAAGATGCAAGAGGTCCTCTTTCCTCGCACGCTGTGGGCAATACAGAGAGCCATCACGGTAGAGATGCGGCGTTAGGAAGCGGTGCGGCGCTTACTGCAGCGCAAATCGCTCATTCGCATGGTGAACATCGTAATACACATGATAACCAGGGATTGGGAAGTGGAATCACTGGCACGAATCAATCTCACCACGGTAGAGACGCAGCTCTCGGAACTGGTGCTGCGGCTGGTGCTGCGGGGCTTGCTCATCATGAGCATGGTCAACATCACACTACACACGACAACCAGGGATTAGGAAGCGGAGTCGGTGGAACTCACCAATCTCACGTCGGTAGAGATGCCGCTCTCGGAACTGGTGCTGCGGCTGGACTAGCTCATCATGAGCATGGTCAACATAACACACACAACAACCAGGGATTGGGAAGCGGAGTCAGCGGAAGTCATCAATCGCACCTCGGTAGAGATGCAGCTCTCGGAACCGGTGCTGCGGCTGGTGCTGCAGGACTTGCTCACCATGAGCACGGCCAACATCAAAACACCCACGGATTGGGAAGCGGAGTCGGAGGACCGCACACCACTACAACAGCCAACCTCCTTGACCCGAAAGTTAACCCGACTGGCCCAACAGAGACCGCACACAGACATCACGGACATGGAGGCCGTGTTGAGGGTGGAGGCGCGGAAGAGGCTGATGGTGATCATGGCCACTTGGGTACTTCTGCTGGTGCAGGTATTCTTGGCAAGAGCGAGTACGAAGCTGGTCACCACACTGGTAGCACAACTGCTGGACCACATTCTTCCAACCTCGCTAACAAAGCCGACCCAAGAGTTGATAGCGATCTCTCTAAGTCTCAAGGACATCACTATGGACGTGATGCCGCCGTTGCCGGTGGATTAGGTGCTGCTGGAGCTTCGGCTTATGGAGCTGGCCACCATGATAACACCACTGCTGGTCCTCACTCTTCGAACCTTGGCAACAAGGCCGACCCAAGAGTTGACAGCGATTTGTCAAGAAGTCAAGATCATCACTATGGACGTGATGCAGCACTCGCTGGCGGAGTTGGCGCTGCCGGTCTTGGAGCTCACGAAGCTGGACACTCTACTCACCAGAACCCAAACACCCTTTCCTCAGGCACTACTGGATATGGAAACACCACAGCGGGCCCTCACTCATCCAACTTGGCTAACAAGGCCGATCCTAGAGTGGATAGCGACAGATCCAAGGAGCATCACTACGGACGTGACGCTGCCGTTGCAGGCGGAGTCGGCGCTGCTGGATATGAAGCCAACAAACACCTTGGCCACAATGATTCCACAACCCACTCAAACACAACAGCTGGTCCTCACTCCTCAAACCTGGCCAACAAAGCCGATCCTAGAGTCGATAGCGATCACTCCAAAGACCACCACTACGGCAGAGATGCCGCATTGGCTGGCGGCGCCGGTGGAGCAGCATACGAAGCCAACAAGCACCTCGGCCATAACAACAACACCCACACAACTCACGGACCTACCACTACCACAACAAACACCACCACAGCCGGTCCTCACGACAGCAACCTAGCTAACAAAGCTGATCCCCGCGTCGACAGCGACCGATCCAAAGACCACCACTACGGCAGAGACGCCGCACTAGCTGGTGGCGCCGGTGGAGCCGCATACGAAGCTAACAAGCACCTCGGCCACGACAACAACACCCACCTCAACAAAACCCCACTCGACCAAAAGCCACCCGGAAAAGACCTTGGCGACCATCTCCACGGCGTCGAGCGCAACCGCGGCGTCCCAGGAGACACCGGCTTCCCCCACTCCGAAGGCCACCACCACGGTAGCACCTCATCCGGAACCACCCGGGATCCCGCCGTCGGAACCGGCGTCCCTGGTGCGCCGAGGGGAAATGTGTTGAAGGGCGAACACACCCATCATCATGGACAGGAGCCCGATGTTCACCATAACAACCATGGGATGGCTGGCC
This sequence comes from Rutstroemia sp. NJR-2017a WRK4, assembly GCA_002946385.1. NCBI lineage: Eukaryota > Fungi > Ascomycota > Leotiomycetes > Helotiales > Rutstroemiaceae > Rutstroemia > Rutstroemia sp. NJR-2017a WRK4. The sequence continues at coordinate 250,356 of NJPR01000061.1, forward strand.
CCGAACATCTGATTACGGCGCCGGTTATGAATGATCCGAATGCGAACCATGATTTGGTTGGGGCGGAGCATGGTCATACTACTGGACATGGTGTTGGACATCACGAGCACGGACACACCAGCGGTTTGAACACCGGTGCTCATGGACACACAGCCGAGTCGCAGCAGTATGGAGCGGGGACTTCCGGGAGCCATGTTCCTGGAACAACGGGAAGCAGTGGGTTGAATGAGGGAACGGGGGTTACGCATGGGAATAGGGGGTTGTAGGGGATGATCTCTGTTTAGTGCAAGGTTGGGGTATTCATTGGGTTAGGGAATATTGATATGACATGATGGGATGGTTATGACATGATATGATATGATAATTCACTTTGGGATTGGATTGGAATGGATTTGGGGATTAAAGCAAAGCTACCCTACTTTGTACAGCATTTATGATATTTTCAAAATGAAAGGTTTATTGAACAATGAAAGGATATTAAAAATATGAAAGTAATCTTCCAAGTCCAACTCATTGAATTTGAATAAGTTCATCGAGTACGTGATGGCCACTCTTTTGATCCCGTCTTGGTTGGTATCTTGTGTAATCTTATGGGTCTATGATAGATATCAAGTTTAATTCGATGAACTGAGCAGATATAGCTTTCTCTATCTCCTATTTACTCAGTAGTTACGAAGTTTTGGCGACTATTCAGTTATGTATAGAAATGGGAAGCTCCTTTCTCCATGCTTAAATTTAATCATCAATTATATAGTATAGTGTTGATTTCTATATTTATGGATATCCTGATAACTCCATCTTCGTCTTTCTCATTTGTATCTTCTTCCTCTATATATACGTATACAACCAACATCAACCCACCAAACCCCCATTCCCCTCCCCTCATCTTACTCCCCCTCCCCCGCCGCCCACCTAACCAACCCCCCCAACCTCTCCCCCGCCTCCCCCTTCCTCGGCACCTCATGCCCCCCCTCAAACTCCCACACCCTTCTGTTCTCCTCCCCCTCCCTACACAACCCCACCAAACACCGTCCCGCCCACCGCCGCGGATCCTTCTTCCCTATCACATGCACCGTCCTCATCCCAATCTTCTCCTCCTCCCCAACCCTAACCCCATAATCCATATCCATATCTTGATTCAGCACCGACCCTTCCGCCCTCGCGCTCTCCCCCCAATAATCCCCTGCTCCGGGATTTTGAGATAGGAGTTCTGGGTTCGCGAGTACTGTCTCGAGTTTCCCCGCTGTGTGATCCAGTTCGTTCCTCGAACGCGCATCAATCTCGTATGCCTGTTCCGGAACTACGATCCCCAGCTCGTGTTCTAGGAATGATAAGGACGGCCCGCCGCAGATGAAGACGGCGAATTTAAATGGTAAGGGTTGGTGCTGGTGGGAGAGGGAGAGGAGAAAGGTGGAGAGCAGAGCGCAGCCTTGGGAGAAGGCGAGGACGCCGTCGTAGGGGCCGTGCTGCGTGATGTAGGTGGAGAGGTGGCTGAGTGCGGAGCGGATCCCGGAGGGGGAGGGAGGGGAGGGGAAGTGTGAGAGGTAGGGGCCGTCGGGGAAGAAGGGGGCTATGCCCGGGGCGGGGGAGGTAGGATATGCGCCGGGGAGGAAGTCGTAGGTGTGTGGTTGGGAGACGGCGAGGTGGTTGCGGAGGGAGGCTAGAGGGGGAGAAAGAAGGTTGTTAGTGAGTGGTTAAGTGGTTGATGACATTATACTGAATGGATGTGCAGAGACAAGGAAAAGGCAGAAGAAGAAGAAAACAAACTCACCAAGCTGGATCCTAAAAATCTCAGGACTGGTCCCTCGTCCATGCAGACATAGGAAACGCATCTTTTCTTCCAACCTGTTGTCTCTTCAATCCGCGAGAATGGGCGTATGTAGGAGATCAATCGATCATTCAATCAAACCGTATATCAACCCGCAGAAAGAGCAAATCCCAAGTTCTTTTTATTACGTTCGTGCAGCGCCGCACCGCAGCGCATCATACCATTTTCCGTAAGAATTCCCCGCCGGCAGCCGGGAGTGATGCTGGACCGTAGTAATGCCAGCGGAGATTCCCAGATTGGATTGAGGAAATTTGTGGATAGATCGCATGCATGGTATCGAGGTCCGTTTTCGGATGGGAGGGAGATATTTGGTCAATTCGAGATCAGTTAAGTCATCTTTTGGGAAATGTGTTTTCGGGCGTTTGTTTGGATTCACTCAAAAATGATGTTGCGGGCTGGATTGAGGGATTGGGTTCATGCACTTGGCGTGTGTCTGTGCTTTGTGCAACCCCTCGGCGGCCCCTCCTCTTCAGCTGAAAAACGACAGCTTGCGGAGGTGACGATATTTTGCGCCATCGCGATTCAGAATTGGGAATGTTATTTTTATAAAACTGCTCTCAACATAACCGTCTCATATCCTGCAAATGCAGATGTTACACACTGACTATACTATACACCAATCGCCTTTGAACCCAAACTTCCAGCCTGGGTAAAACAACATCTTCAACCCCCCACCAAAGTACCACTCCAATACCTTTGCAAGTCGTCGGGCACCGAGCTGATGTCAGAGCATTTTCATCCTTCCGCAATACGTTTGCTAGGTGGATAGGTCTACATACATACATAATAATCATCTCCGGAGTTGGAAAATTTCTCACGAAGATGACTTTCTCCCTCGAGCTCACCGGAGCCACGGAGTAGATGATGGATTGTTTACGAGCAAGTATAGCTGTGTGTTTTTACTTTCTAGTTTGTTTGCTTGTTGAATGGAGATAACTGTGCTCTTTTATGCATTATATAGGATTTAGTTAAAAGTGTTCTGCTTGAGGAGCTTCAAATGAAATTGGTATCTGTAGATTGGGTCCTTTCTGTTTCCTTGAAATGAAATAAACATAACTGCTAATCTCAAATCGCATATTAAGCACCCCATAGCCAAGTGATATATCCATGCCTTGTTATTACATTTTCAATTGCCCTCTCACTCTCCTACTCACAGTATCGTTCATTCATCCACCATCAAAACCGTCAATATCAAAAGTACCCCGCTTCCTCCGCCTTACTTCCACCATCCACTGGTCCCATTACCTGTCTACCTCCAGGTCCTGGAGCAACATCAATCCCCGAGCCCTCCGAGACCCTAGTAATAAACACTTCTCTCGGTCTGCCTTTCCCCTTCGTCACCTGAAAGCTCTTCATACTCGCCTCCCTCAACTCCGCATTACTCAATCCACTTCTCGGTCGAGATCCAGAATCTTTACTCCTCGGTCTTGATTCTCTCAAATATCCCTCCTCTTCTCTCTCTCCTTCTCCTATAAAACTTCCGCTCTCTTCTTCCACCCCGGCCAATCTTCCCCCTATAGCCCTCTCTAGGGTATCTGCCCCATCCCCTGAGGAATTGATAGTAGACAGGGTATTATGTGACATCTTCCTCTTCGCTACCTTACCCTTAAAAAAATCAAATCCCAAAGGCCTCCACGCTTTCGAGATATCAGCTTTAGATTCCCCATGGTTGCCTGCCTCGAGTTCGACTAGTGGGCTTGATGAAGTACCGCTCACATCGCTTGCATCGCTCCAGTTGCGACCGTGTTGGCTGGGTCGGCGGATAGGAGACACCGGACCGTCGTGGCCGTGACGTAGATTTTGACGTTGCTGGTGAGATGGGATATTGAAGTAATCTAGCCCGGTCTGGTTTGGAGGTGTGGATTCAACGGATGGATTGCGACCAGAAGATGCTTGGGAATAAGCCGACTCGGAGACTGGCACAGCTTGGTAACCGCGGGCTAGATTCAGAGGACGCACTTGAGCGTGTTGAAATTGGTCGTAAGGTGAATATGGTGAGAAAGGAGAAGTAAATATTTGTGGTGAGACGGCTTCAATTCCTTCGGCCTCGCTAGAATAGGGATAGGAATTGTTGCGAACGCTATGAGACCTTTCAGATCCCCTAACTTGGAAAGGATCAATGGATAGCGGAGGTGATGGATATGCCGGATACTGAGGTTGAGAAGGTGTACCTGCAGATCTGGTCTGTACTTTCTTTTCCTCGATCGCTGCTACCTTCTTGATGCGACGAAGAATGAAATAGGCTACTATAAGGATAACTATGAGCAAAAACCCAGCACCTCCTATTATTCCACCAATTTCTGGTTTCGTGAGGCCGCTGTTGGTAGACGAGCTATCGTTTGTACTCGAGGCTTGCGTCTTCGCTATAGCAGTAGGCGTAGGTGTAAATTTAGGAACAGCAGACGCTTTCGAGGTATTTGCCGGAACAGATGGCGAAGCGGGAGTAGACGCCGTTACCAAGGTGGACGTCAGGGTCTGTGTTTGCGAGTCGCTTGTAGTAGTAAAGGTCTCGAACAGAGTAAAAGTTGTGACTGCTGTTGAATAACAGTTGTTCAGTCCACAGCCCATTCCATTCTGACAGCATCCATAATTTAAAGACGCCGGGCACAAATATGAGTTTACTCCACATGTTTCGCTGTGAGACACCCCAGGTGATGCCTTGCATCCATCAGTCGCACAAAAATACCCATTTGGACAGCATCCACCTATCTTGCTGTTAGCACCCGTCGTATGTACCTATTTCCTTGCAGGCTTAAACATACCTCCTTCAGCTATCCCACAAGCTGTATATCCCGCGATACCGCAAGCTGAAGCTGAAGCCGTAGCCGTGGTAACTAAATAGCAGCTACTTTTCCCACAGGATCGATCGTTCGGGCAGCATCCTCCATCCATAGATTTGGGACATAGTTGATAATCACTTGGGCATTCTGTAGCATCGCGTTTCTGTCCCTGAATAGCCTCATGTATTTCATCCCAATGATTAGAACCCAGTTTCCTTCGTTTCAATGCTGGTTGTGATTCTTTTGGAAATTTGGTCGTCATTATAATTGCAGTGGTAGTGGGTTTGAGGTAGGAATCGCTTTCGCCAGCTCGATTGACGGTTATATCGACCCATAATTTTATATCCTCTACAGGCTGACCATTGAGCTCTTTCTGAATGTTTGCCATATTTCACTGCCTCCCATATGATCTTGAAGGGTTATTCCTGCTCGTCGAGTTCACTGCGCCCTTGCACCAGCATTCCTTTGGCATACGTTATCGCGAGCGCAGTCGCACAGCGCAATGATCTAGGCTCAAGGATACGAATCCTAGGAAAATCGTATTGTGAGACAAGACACTTTGATTTATACCCCGCAATATATCGGTGTTGAGTACTTTGCTGTAATTTCATAAATGTCGTAGCAGCGAAATAACAAATTGAAAGATCAAAAGAAGCTTCGGTCGCAGAAGCCAGGCCGATGTGTGGGAGGGACAGCTTGTTGCCCACACCTGATTGTGGGACGGCGTAGATATGTGTAAACTTGTCGAACAAATCGTGCTTTAATCTGAAAGTCGTCACAGTACGACAGCAAAAACAATCGTAGTTTAAGAACAATATATTCACGATATTGTAAAGTAGAACGAACGAACGAACGTCAAGGATCGACAGGACTCTTACTCAAAAGTGCTTTGTCACTGATGGACGCGGAAGATCGTCCCACTTGAGCAAACTTATCTTCAGCCTCTCTTGCTTCCATTTTGGTATTTATTTCAGGCATGGACAAAAGTTTGGCAGCGTGTCCGATTGGGTGGCTTCACTACGCCATGTTGGATGTCAGCAAATCATGACGATTTGGGGGCGGAAGGAATTCCTGTGCCACACGCGCAACATATGAAATGGCCAATTAGAGTGCAGGTGACGGTTCATCGTGTATGCAGGACGATAGAAAAGGACGGAAGAAGGACTCGAAAGATGCAAACAAAGTGGCTGGTGGGTGTGATTGAAACTGCAATATTGGAAGAGAAAAGGCGGGGATTTATCCTAAATCTTAGCAACCTTCCTTATCCCGTGGGAGGGGCAGCGAAGAGCTCTCTGCTGCTTGTTCTCGATGCGACTCAACCAAAGTGTGCTTTCACGCTCTGGAGTATGAGACATATCCGACACGATGGAATAAAACAGTTCGTAATCAGGCTCGTAGCCGTCGACGAATATGAACTCGTGCAGCGGGTTGATTAGATGGTCTTTGAAAGTAGTGCTGATGAAATCGTTGTCGCCTAGGGCTAAGCATGTAAGCTGCAAACACATGCACACCATACACCATACTGCACCTGTGATATGGGTTTTCTTTTTTCCCTGCCGCGAGCGCGCAGATTGGTGGAAATGGCAGAATCTGGGCCCAGGTCCGTTGGAGGGTGTCAGGGCACGGAAAACGATTGGATCTTGAGATAGTTTACCAACAAGGCGCCTTGCGCTGAAATACTAAGTAAAAGGCTTTGCTTGTGCCAGGACACAGGACGCCTGGGGACGCTTGGGGGAAGAACTGGAGGAATAGAGGAAGTGATCAAGACCTGGTAGAATGTTGATCGGACCGGCGAAGCACTCGATTCGAGGATTGCCGCGTGTTCCCCTTTGTACAGTTTTCTTTTCGCCGAGCCGAGATTCTGGAACGTTGAGCATCGATATGAAAGTGTCTCCATGATTTAGCGGTCCTACTTAGTCATCCGGGCACCAGCCACCAACCGCTTTTGATATTTCTTACGACACACCAAGTCGTGTCTATCAAGCTGAAGCTTTCGGTGCTGGGTATATCATCACACAGAGCGAACACATACCGACGCCTCAATTGTATTCCGTCAAACGATGTAGTATCCAAGCGAGCTTGTAACGATACACTTGAGTCCAATAAGTGCTAGACGGCACCACCTGCATCTGGTGGAAGGATGTCATTATTCATGCCGTGTACAATTCAGACCTTCGAGAACTGTTGCAGATACGTGCGGGGACTCACAAGGACCTTACACTGTTCTCATGTCCCCGACGTATGTATGTATCAGACTTCTGTATGACGGATCTGATTAACTTTTCTGGAGACGGAGCATAAATCTCTTTCACAAGACAGCTCTTCCACATAAACATCAGTGGTACTGCCGTGTTACGTACCACAGCTTTCAACGGTTATTGAATTGGCTTTCTGGAATCCTTCTTCATCTTGTTTCTCTATATACTCACAATGTACACTTGGGCGCCCGCCCAACATGTCATGTTGAACAGCTCATCCTCATCTTTATGAGCAGAAATGCGCAGAAATTTTTACTCCCCTGAACTCGGCTCATCTCTTACCCAAATAATGTCGAAAACGAGCTGCGCTCGTAGCACCTCTCATGAAACTTCCGGCCAGGTTTATCGTTCATACGACTTCCTGGTGGAACTTCTGGTGAGATTTCCAAATGTGGAATGCTTTGAGAATCAGCCTTTCGTATCTGATGACCTCTACATCATACTTCTACTTTGAAAATTTACTTCTTCAGTTCATTTCTTGTGTCTAGCTTCATACAGGGCGGAGAACTAATTTCCAGTCGTCCTACGCATCACGATGTCTGTGCAAGCAAGTGTGCGACTCTGGTCAAAAGCAGAAGGTGCCCGTGGACCGTGGTTGCCATGTATAAAAGCAAAGAGATTTCTGCCCTGATGGTGCTTCTCCTCTACTACATTCATCAGACCCCATTTCGAGCTCCAAGGCACAAAATGCGTTTATCTTCGATCACAAGAATCCTGCTGCTTTCCACTGGCTTGACTTTGGCGCAACAGTCAGCTCCGTTTAACCTCGCCCTGCTCTCAACTCACAAGTCACTCAATGGTTCTTTGCTGGACGCCTGCCATGTAGCGGCAGCATACGAAAGTATATATTTACTAGGGCAGGGCGACCGTTTTTATGTAAGTACGCAACTGCTACGCGCACACAGCATCATTATTGAGGAGCAGATGTTCTAACATCTTTCAAGACGGAGTTTCGTTTCAACGCCAGCTACCAGCTCAACAATCAAACCCAAGGATATCTCTTCTTCAATCTTCCGATCGGCGATGTCAACAATGGCGGTTTCGTAGTACCCTAGCCTGCGCAGATGCACTTCACATCTTCAACCAACGTGGCATATCCTCTGCTCATACCAGCAGATAATTACACCGCTGAATTTTTGGTTTTCGACGCCAACAACTTGCTGGCTCAAATGGGGCTTCTCGATCCCTCCAAGTCGAACTATGAGCAAGTCCCATTCTATAGGTGGTATGTGTGCGACTACAACATTTTTGGATATCAATACAGGGACTTGGTATGGGTAATGGGAAAAGGGCGCCCGGAGGCAGCAAACTGTGACAAGGTCAACGTTACACGAGTTTTTGTTTGAGTACGCGCCTCAGCGTGCCATTAGATTCGCCGGTATCTCATGCTGTAGTTTCTGATAACGTTGTGTAGGCTTGCATTAGAGGCTCTTATGGTCCAATTTGCCTTCAAAAATGTTAAGGATTCTAATAATATTTAGCGAATGCACCTGAAGCCTGATGTGGTGATATGGCGTTGTTTCGCACACCAGTGCACAGCAGATCCGTGAGGCTCTGAACAGCCATAGACGTTAGGCGCCTACTCAACTCAGGGGCAGCCTTCCTTTGAGATATATATAAGATATGCATGCAAACGGGTTAGTGGAGGGATCGAGCTGAAACCATGAAGTGTACCCACGGATTTGGGGGCTGACATATGTAGAGGCTCACAGAGCAATTCCATTAATCCTCTCCTCCAAGATATCATATCTTTCCTCTTTTATTCTACTGTCACCATCGTCGGCATCTATACAAAAGTCAGTCTTCCAAGCTATGCCGGCAATTCTGCGTTCATGGGCAAAATGGTATAAAAGAACACCTAAGGAAACCGACTATCGTCCCGTAGCCTTGACGGCTGAAATCACAAAAGACTCAAACTCCTCACACGGTGAGATGACCCTCAAATTATACCTAAGGCAAAGATGCTAACCCATTCCAAGTACTCAAATCACGGTCCCATCTCTATCGTCCATTCGTACTCAGAACAGAATTCCTCGCCTGTCTGCTGATCATCACGCTTGTCCTTCTCGCCGCTGTTGAATATGCTTGCATGGTTATTCCAAGACATAACGGCTTTGGAAAGCTATCATCACGCATCATGAATGAGACACATCAGTCATGGGTATCACGTATCGACATTGGAGGGCAGGCATATGGTCAGTTTCTAATGACAACTATAATAAACGCTCTACTAATCTTGCAAAAAGCGGGGAAGCAGGACGTTGAACCCAAGGGACGATACGATGGGGACTCGGCATCAAATAACCTACACCCGTCTTTTCATTCCGAGCTCGACAACCGAGTCTCACACGAGAGTTTGACGTTATATGTTCGGCAACCTATGACTGGAAACGTCGCAGTTAGACTTGCCTCCTCCCAGAAGGAATGTCGATATCAGTTTACAACGACCGTCTGGAAAACTGTGATATCCACAGTTAGTGGTGTATTAGCCAGACAGGAATCATCTGCTATTATTAACCTCACAACCACCCCGTCAAGATCCGTACATTCAGTCTCCGTCCACCATATTGCTAATGCCACAGGAAACAACTCTATCTCAGCCGCGTTTGTACCAACCACTTCCGCTTCTTGGCTGAATGACCCTAGGCATTCCTCGATAAGTATGTTCTCTGTCAGTTTCTGCATACTCGGCAGCTAAATTATGTAGATCAAGCACACTCCGAATCTGCATTCTCAACAAGCACGGATGGTATCATCATCATAGAGCCAGTCATATTTACAATGTTTGATGGAACAGAATCCGCAATTGCGACAAACCCGGAGCCGACAGTGCTTGTTTCCGACCTTCTTACGCAAGTGACATCGCCCACTACTAGGGAGACGTTAACAAAACCTTTACTTTCACCAAATACTGCTCAGAGCACTTTCACGAAATCCTTCGGCTCTACTTCGCTGGATATAAGGCCACCAGACGAGAAAGTCTCCATCAGCATGGTCCAAACCATTGTCACTGAATCTATCACCCAATTGATATCATATTCTACTCCAGAAACCTCTACGAGTACTTTTCCCACTAGCGCCAGTCAAGTCGTTTACACGCAGTTTACCACGTACGTATCATCCGCTGTCTCTCAGACATCCAAGACCACGTCCGAGCCTCGTGTAGTAGTGTCCTTTACTACATTCACAAGTCTTCGTAAGACCACATTGTACCCGGCATCAGGTACTTCAACTTCTCTTCAACCACTCTCTACCTTCGTTAACTCTAGCGGGGTATGGGTTATCAACTCCGATAAAAGCACAGTGGCCGCCCCGCAGATCACCCTTCGACAGTACTTGACGGTTTCATTTCTTCCCCTTTTGATCACAATTTTCTACTCAATTCCTTGGCGGTTGATAGAAAATACTATTCGCCATCTGGAACCATTCTACCAACTTCAGGCCTTGCCCAAAGCTCCTTCAATGGACCCAATCAATCTCGACTATGAAACACCATTAATCGCTGTTCTTCCGTTTAAATCGTTCTCGCAGAGACATTTCTCGGTTTTCTGCTCAAGTTCAATTTCCGTCCTTATGCTATTCGCCGCCCCTCTCGTATCCCAAGTTCTATATGTGAGCGAGAGCGACGCATGTGGGCCGGACCGTCTTGCACCATGCGCTACATGGGCGATATATTCAGACCTAGCTCGACTGGTTGAAGCATTGTTAGGCTGTATCGCGTTCTTCGTTTTTATTATAATGGTTCTTGGGTTTCGCCGCAGTACAGGTGTATATTCCGAGCCACTAAGCATCGTTGGACTTGCTGCGTTATATCAAAGCTCGCCGTTGTTACGTGCTCTTCATGCTATCGAGCAAGAGATGGATAAGTTAAGGCTTCAGAAACAACAGCTGTCGTCTACCGATCTTGGCCTGCTGAGCTATGATCCTTTACCGAATGATATAAGAGGAAGCACGATGCAGAATGGTCCGGACTCAGTCGGAGCTGACGCTCACATGAATACGCATAACAATGACGCGATCAGCTCAACCCATGACGTATCCAACACGCTGTGGGCTAGACTTAAATTCTGGGTCGTTTCATTATGGTCACATGCCAAGAGCAGAATACTTTACATCCTAACACTTCTACTGCTATGTGGAACTCTAGGACTAATCTCTTATTATTACAGCACATCCAAAGATACCCCGTTCGAGAGATTCATGGACTCACAAGGACCGGGCGTGAAATTCTTTATGACAGCCGTCGGCGCAGGTACTAATCTTCTATGGTCCAAAATCGACTCAGGTCAGTATCTTCCATCTTCTAAGACTAGCAGAACTGATCTTCCCACCCCACAGATCTCCGCAAACTCGAACCCTACACCCGACTCCTCTCCCCCATCCCTGCCAAACCCCAAGATTCCATCCTAGTCCCTACATACATGTCCCCCTACACCGCACTCCTGCCCTCTCTCCACCGCAAAAAGTATCTCGTGGCACTAATATCCCTATGCTCCATCCTCTCGGAATTCCTCCCTATCACCCTCGCTAATATCCCGTATAGTTCCACGGAAATGCATATCGCGTGGTTCGTGTGTACGTACGTGGCCATGGGCATTCTATCTTTAATGATTGCGGGGATCTTGCTCCTGATTTTTTTCCAAGTGGAAAATGAACTCGACGGGAATCCGACCACGATGGAGAGGAAGTTGAGGTATATAGCGCCGGGCGGGGAGAAGGATTGTGAGAGGGAGGGGTTGTTGAGGAGGGTGGAGGGGTTGGCGGGGTTGGGGAGGGAGGAGAGGGATGCGAGGGTGGTGGCGGGGGGGAGAAAGTATGGGTTGGGGGTGGGGGAGGATGGGCTGGTGAGGGTGGATGAGGATGAGAGGGTTGTGGAGAGGTGGGGTGGGGGGAAGAGGAGTAAGAGGAGGAGTATGGGAATGGGAATAGGGGTAGGAGTAGGAAGGGGAAAAACGGGTAATGGTGGTGCTGGTGCTGGTGCTGTGTAAGGTGGGGCGGGAGATATGGATAGAAGATATCTGCTCAATGGATGAGCGAAACGTCGAGAGAGAAACAGATAATGTGTAATGAATAACTTAATCAAGAAACAGATAATTTTTTCGAATGAAATATCACGCCATGGTGAATGCCTGAACCAAACTTCCAGGAATCCAAGAGCATTTGATAATACGATCGTCTTGTGTACTTCATTAGATGTGAATATTAATTAGTGAGATATCAGGCAGTATCTTCTTTTATTTCCCGTTGCTCCCTTCTCATCAAGCCATCACGTCATAAGCTCAAGGCCTCTACAACAGACCACCCATCCCCATCATCAACCCTAGCACGACAAGGCCCAGCCCCGTGCTAACTCCCAACATTCCAGCGCCAGAAGTTGTCTGTTGTGCCGGTCCTCCACTGCCCGTAGCGGAGGCATTCCCACTTCCACTTGTCCCATTCGGTAGCCCCGCCGGAACATCAGGATCGGTATTACTGATATTGACCAACGAGCAATATTGATCATATAGCACTGGATCCACAGCATTTGTGCCCGTTTTATTGTCCCACGCCAATCTAAGCAACGTCTCGCTACCAACTTCATATCGTGGCCATCCATATGCGTCCAGTCCCGCTTCGGGGTCTTTTGCAAAAGCGGCCCATGCTCCTCGCACGTAATTGCCAATTGCAATCTGTTCCTGTGTCTGTGGCGGCGTGACAATGTTGGTGTCGAACAGTAATGGAATCTCGGCGCCGTGCCAGGTACCAACGCCGGGGTAGATTTCCGTGTCGGGGAAGTCGCCAAAGTAGCGGTAGCGCCATGTTGGGACGTTATGTTGGATAGAAACATTTGCTCGTACACCAGATGGGCACGTGAATGATTGGATGTTAAAGGCGTTCCAGAAGGAGGCGGGGTATGTGATGCCCTGGAGAGCGAACTGCGCGATGAAGAGGCCGGCCTCATTGTCGTTGTTTCCGAGAAGAACGGGCTTTTTGGTAAACTTTCCGGCGGCAGATCGTTCGGTGTAATTGGAGAATACAACTTTCTCATCAGCTGTAGGGACGAAGCTACCGAGGATTCCAGCTGTTCCACCAGCACCTGATATGCCATTGAGGATTGCAGTGGTGTTTTTGGTCCGCATACAAGTTAGAACACTTTCGGCAGATGAGGAGGCATCCCCACAACCAAGCTTGGCCGAAACATTGTACCACGCAGACGTAGTTATCTCTGCTGAGTTTGGTATAGCCCAACTTAATGCTGTTCCAGATTCTGGAATGAATCCCGCTACGATAGGATCCTCTACCCAAGCATAGTTGTACAGATCTACCGAAGCACCACCCGCCGATTGTCCGAAGAGAGTAATTCTGGATGGATCACCTCCAAATGCTTCAATGTTGTCTCGAACCCATTCGACACCGAGTCTTTGATCGAGTAGACCGACATTTGCAGGTCCAGCTGGATTCCCAGGGAAACCGAAGATGTTGACTCGGTAGCTGATTCATCGTTAGCAAATGTTTTCGATTGCCAGTTTGTAGTTATTCAAAACTCACTTGACAGATACTACAATCACATCCTCTTCATCTACGATGTGTTGTCCATTGTACGCTCGAATGGCTGTGGATCCGCTGTTAAATCCACCTCCGTATATCCAAAGTAATACAGCCTTTTTCTTTTCCCCAGTTTGTGGTTTTGTCCACACGTTCAACGTTAAGCAGTCCTCGCTTTGAGCGGTAATAGTTGTTCCGATCTGCTGCAGAAGGTTGATTCCTGCTGTAGTAATGTTCGCTTCCTGGATCAGCGATAGGTTGTAATGGCTAGGCTGTTGCGGGCAAGTGTAACCCTAGTGCATAATTATTAGTTCAACTCAAATTGTTGACACTTTCATTGGGTTTGACTTACGAAATTGGTGCCATTGATCGTTGCAGTGCCATTATATGCAACTGGGGCTGCGAATCTCAGATCTCCAATGGGTGGTTGTGCGAATGGAATTCCGAGATATTCTGACACGCCCGTAGCATTGGAGGCAGCATGCCCATTCACTGGACCGCTGCTGGTTTGCACAGTCTGCCCTACGGTCCAATTCGATTGCCGAGCTTGTAGGAAACTGGAAGCCAATGCCGATGCCGCAAAGGCAGGCACCAAAGATGTTGCGGCTTTCATACCTTATGCCTGAACGAGAGACTTTGCAGGGAAAGGAGGTCTGAGAAGCAAGAAACAAGAGAAAGACGAGGAGGATGAGGAGAACGGAAGAAGCTACCTGCGGAGGGAGAAAGAGAGGGATAAGTAAACAGATCCACGCCGTACCTGAATTCATTACCTTGATTCCCAGCGGGGAAACGGCACAACCGAAGAGCAGTCTCGTTTCCAAGCCATTTTGTTGACGATCTGTTTCTTGCATGTATGCTCTAGCATTTCTAGGTCAGGTAGTGTTCGCAAGTCTGGTTTAAGACTGGTTTTTCCTCTCTCGAACGAGTTGAACATCGGATGGCTCGCGAGAACGACGTTATGGTATCCTATTCTGGAAGTCGGTAAAACGTGGTGTCACCGGCCCGTCCTGCGTAATTTAGGCGATACTTTAGCTAGCAAAGTTCTAGCAGGCATTCTCGCAGGCATTGATAGGCGGAGATGGGTGGGATTCATCCATTGTAACCCTTCGGACGAGGGTGACGAGGGTGACGATATCGTTATGTCAATGCAAGGAAGATGGTGGTGGTAGTGGTGTGGTAGTGGTGGATGTGTGGAGAACTGCACGAAGGAAAAGAAGGGGAAGGTCAGCGCTAACCTTGCTTGTTTAAGGTTAACCGTTTTTTCGGGCGGCCATCAATGCGACATTTACGAAAATTACCGAGGCAAAAATGGCTGGCCATCTCACCATCTCTGCAACCGAGCAAAACATCCAGCAAAATCATCGGATTTGGGGTTCGTCCGAGCCAAGGGACGACGAAGGTTAATTCTTCGTATCCACATGTCTCGACTCCCCAGAATGCTTTGGTCGTTCTTTAGCGGGGAAGCCTGTCGAAGCACTGAAAGCAGAAAAATGGAGCGAGATAGACTCCCAGACGATTCCATTGTTGATATAGTGTCTCCCCAAGAGACGGGTGGTTGGCACCAGCTGATAGGCGTGCTCAATGACGATATCAATACGATACAGGATATGCAAGATATCGAGTTGTCGACAGCAGACTTCACAATCCAATGGTAGTACCAATCCAATCATACTGCAAGCTTAGCCACAGCAAGAATGTGTTCCCCACTTACACCTTACATTTATCAATACAATCAAGCTTAGTAGACGCAACTTCTATTACCCTTAAAATATTTCCATCTGTCTATCCATCTCTATCATTATTAGAATTATATTTTATCAACATCACGAGTGTGTGCTTGCCTGTGTTTGTTTTGATACCGAGATCATGCTTGTGGTTTTGCGCTGCCCTTTTTGTAGATCCTTTCTGCGGCTCGGCGCTGATTGGAACCCTCGACTCGACGCCGTCTAGTAGTTTTCGAAATAACAAACCCAAAACATTAGTATCGTCATCCTTGCCATTCCGTGTCCTAAAGTTTCAGAAGCACAAACACCCCAGATGTGTTGTAGTTCAAGACAATTAGCAAATTCTCATTCCAACCTCTCATACTCCTCGTTCGGCCCTTCGGGTCGATCAAGAATTGCGAACACCGTCCAGCAAGCTTGCGGTGAAGCAGATCTCGAAGTCTAACCTCCATCCCAGCTATCCGTCGACGATCTGACTTCTCAACATCTGACGTTGGCCAATATCACGGTGTCTTGGCACATCCACTAAAGATCGTTATTCGGTATCCAAAGCTTTCATTTTGCTCTCTCTCACCTCTATGGATGGAAAGACCTCTTTGGTGCTGGCAAGACTTGATCTGACCAAAGTTCATTCTCAATGATACCTCATGACATGCAGCCCCTTTCCATTGATCGCGTTGACGCTCTTGAAGAATCCACAATTTCAGCTCGCGAGGACATTTCTTTACCCTGTTTCATAGGGCATTGTCTGGTCATTTTACAGAGTAGTAGTAGGGTATCTAACTCTTTATATGTAGAATACTAGCATAAGGGAGCGCAAGTGCAGGCCAGGCAACAGCGCATAGTTGATAAGGCTGATCGTCGGAGGCCGAGGGCCGAGCTTTGAAGTTCGTGACTCTCTGGAGAGGTGCTTGCTACGCTTGCTGTATGGGTTCGATCGGATGCATGCAGAGGGGGAAGACGAAGCTCCCTGGGTCCAGGCGTGGAACAGATCATTCAGTCTTCGCTTCTATGGATGGTATTTGGGGAGCTTTCGGTGTCACACATGAGGTTTAAAAGAGACGAACTAGAAGTGAGGTCAGCGTCAGAGCTTTGTCAGGATTGTGTCAGAATGTGCAACTTTCGCCGAGAGTCAACATCACCAGTTCAGTATAACAATTAATTGGGTTGGATTATCTCAGATCTCATTCGCTTACAGCAACAGCATGTAGTGGAGTGTTAAGGCAGAAAGTCAACCTCGAACTCGGCCCATTCCATTCGGTCAACAACGTGTGGACCCCCAAATAGGTCAGTCCCGCCTGTCTCTGATTAATACTTAGTAAGCCGTAGGTGCGGAACTGTTGGAATTCCGTCGTACTTGTTCTGCTATTGGAAGGTCAATATGTCTCCCTGTCCTACTACGTATAGCCAGAGGAAAAACAAATTTTCCTCTACATCGAAATATGTGAAACCATACCTTTTTTACCTAATTTTATTCAAGCCAGTCAGCAAAGACAAACCAGGTACGTATTGAGTCCGAACGATCTTGCATATATCGAAAGAGGCACAGCCCAGTTGACATAAGCTCAGCCTTTCTCCACAGCCAATACTACTTCTACAAAACTATAATAAAGTCCCCCCCTCGATTCCTGCATTTTCATAATATTCCCAAGCACGTTCCACCCCTCAACTAGCGTTTGTTTTAACTCACGGTTAAATTAACCCGCCATCGTCTTCAACATGGCATCACCAACCCCGCAATCGCCATCGCAATCGCCATCGCAATCGCACCCATCCCTCCCCTCATCAGACTACTTCTCCAAATTCGCCAGCATCTACGCCCGCCAAACCGGCCACGCAACATTCAACATCCTCGCCGACGCCATCACCGACAACATCCAAACCTCCACCCACCCCATCGGCCCGGACTCCATCGTCCACGACACAGCCGCCGGCCCGGGCATCGGCGCCGTCGCGCTAGTCGCCTGTCTCTACCCCGAACAGCTCCCGAAAGAGCTGCTCGTCTCCGACAATGTCCCCCTGATGCTCTCCGCCGCGCGCAAATCCCTCATCGGCTCTCCTCTCCCACACGTCGAGTTCAAAGAGCTCGACTCCCAAGACCTGTCGTCGCTCCCAGATAACTACTTCACGCACTCCATCAACAATTTCAGCATATTCACTTTCGCCCGGCCGCGTGACGCCGTGCGCGAAACGTACCGCACGCTCCGCCCAGACGGCCTCGCGGTGATTACGTGCTGGCGCCGCTTCGCGCCTATGTTTATTGTGCAGGCGGCGCAGAAGAAGACGCGTCCGGATCGGCCGCTGATGCCGACGCCGAATCCGGAGTTTTTTAATGAGGGGGTGCTGGAGAAGGTGGTTGAAGAGAGTGGGTTTGCGAAGGAGGGGATTAGAGTTGTTGATAAGACGTTGGTTATTACCGACGACGAAGACATTGCTGGTCTTACGGCGTTTATGTCCGGTCCGTTGATGAGTAAGGCAAGGGAGGGGTATACGGAGGAGGAGCAGGCGAGGTGGCCGGAAGCTGTGAGTGAGGCTGTGAGGGAGGAGGTGCAGGAGTTTGGGGGCATTAGGTTCGAGGCTTATGTTCTTTTGGCTACGAAGTAGAGGGGGCGGCTTGAGTATGTTGGTTGTAAGATGGTTAGAGGGAGAATAAGTGCATTCAACAGCACGTATAGACGGAGTTACGGGTGTAAAAACAGCGGATCCCTCGCGGGGTCTTCATAGAGAGTAGATAGTTGTTATTCGAGTTGTCGTTATACTATAGATGAGCCCTAGTGGCCTGTGCTAAGCTAAAAGGGGTAGCTTGCGCCTGCATAATGCAGTGATGATGTACTCTAAGTTGTCCTCACTGGTCACTAAAAGTATATAGCTATCCAAACCTGATGCGAAGAAAGAGTCCTTTCTCTGTTAAAGTGCATTAGACTGTCATATGCTCTTCCATCCATTTTGTTAGATCCAAGTACCTCATATCTCGAAAACCGCCTGGTAAGGAGTCTTTTGCTCGACGTCGCCCATTGCACGGTCCACCTCTTCATGGGACTCTCGTGGGTAACCGCCTCCGCTTCGGCTTCAGTCTCTTGGCCTGATTTTACGTACAGTGCAAGGCCTGTAAGAGCGGCTCCGATCCGTATTATTGCATAGAGTGGGGCTACGGGCAATCCTCCTTGTATGAATGAAAGGTTACTGCGGAATTCCGAGGGCTGCTGACAGGATGCGGGGTTGCTTAATGAGAGATTGATGTCACATCGGTCGAGCTAGGTTGACGAGCTTAAGTCGTGGGCTTGTGTCGTACTCGGTAGTTGGAAGTATATCGCCATCGAATCTTATCTCTTCCCGTTGAAAGCCTCATTTCTTACCCCTTGCCCCGTCACACGCCTCTCCAAGAAAAGTCACCGCATCCTATTTCCTCGTTGTGATAGTGAGAGAGGAAGAAAAGCGGTTGAAAAGTCTGAGTGATACAGGATTCATTAAAACTAGCATTCACTTGTGAGTCATTATCAGTTTCAGTATGACCACTTATTGTCATGACATTTTTAGTCCATACCCATCTCATCTTGGAGCCTGATATATCCTGTCTATATGGACTCCAACTCCAACATTTGAGCCCAATCTCAACTTGAATTTACAACCAACACCGAACTCCAAGTGCGTCATACACCCGATCAACTCCCTTATCATATCACCCCTTCCCGCTCCTTCTCCTGCCTTTCTCTTCCCCATACAAGCCATGAAATCTTCAAACTTTAAAATAAGAAAGGAATAATATCGCAATCCTCCTTTAGATCAAAACTCTCAAACTTTCCTTTCAACCTCCCTCCCCCTAGATTAATCCTGTCTCTTCCTTTCCCCTGGTTCGCTTCCATGCTCTTACACATCCATCCCCCCAAATCCGTTTGCTCCTTCACCAAGAACCCTATTGGTGGTTGCACCATATGTTTCTTAGGCACGATCAACCCCTGAGATGGAATCGAGGAGTGAGATCCTATAATGACTTTTGCCGTCTCTCCTTTATCTTTCTCCTTGTCTTTCTTTACTTTCGAAGATAATGATCGGGGAAAGTAATACACATTCCTCGATTCTGCAGACCGAGGCAAGTACACCGGATTCTGCGTATAACAAATAGGCGTCGCGGTCTCCCCTTCGCAAGCCTTGAAGAGCGGGATCTTAACAACGTCCAGCCGAATCCCACGTGTGACAAAGTACAATTCTTTCGGTGTCCATGTCAATGTGTAAGGCAATCGACTTACACTCATCGATGTGCTTCCACCAAGCGGAACCGCTGTCCTAAAAATCAGTTTTGGAGGACTGCTTGCTGTCTTCCGTGTTGATAAGCGATGCGTAGACACTTGCAGGCTCAAATACATTTCCGATGCATCATCTGCTGGACGACCCTCAAGAGCGGCGAAATGGACGAAGCCGCCACATGGTGAGAAGTGTATTTTGACAAAAATGTGGCAGGAGTTATAAGTTGAGCAGCAGAGCTCCCTCGTGAAGTACGTGTTGCGTTCGAAGTTGGCGAAGAGTATCTCACCATTTCCTAATGCCCATACGAGAAGTGGTTTCGAAGGATGGAAGGCAGGAGGGGAATGATAGATGGTACCCACGATGCGCTGTGAGTAGTGAAATATGGGTGTCTGATCTCCCGTGGTGGTATTGAATATACGCAATGAAATCCGTCGTGACTCTTTTCCTTTTAAGTCATTTCTCCCAAGCATCAAATCTTCAAGCTTATGTGCGTCCTCGTTATCGATTTCACTGAATTCTTCTTCGTCAGATTCTGAACTGCTGTAACCGCTGTGCGAATAATGGCTTTCAACCGAGTCCGAGTCGTTAGTCTCTCCAGAAAGCAAAGCTCTTTTTAAGACGAATCCAGGTACACCGGATATTAGCATTTCGATTTCGGCTTCAGTCCTCAGACCGAAACCCTCCAATTCATTACCGGGCTCGCTAGAAACGCTCGATACATCACCATCTGATATATCAGCAGCTACATCATCATCATCTTGATCTGGGTGTGAGTAATCTTCTATGTCGTTATTGAGGTCTTCAATGGCAAGTCCGTCGTTGCCCCAGTCGTTCCACTGGTCGTCGTCGTCCAGTTCCTCGAATTCACCAACAGTTGACCCCTCACTCCACTCTGTCTCCGCAGAGTTTCCATCAGAACTTATTTCTGATGCCTCTTCCCACTCCTCTAATTCCTCAACATTTACTTCGTCTTCCGTTGATGGCTTTATTTCTTCCTCGTCCTCTATGACAAGAGAAGAGACAGAAGAGTTGCTAGATGAAGTACTGCTCTCAGTGCTCTGAGTCGACTGCGTCTCTGCATTCGTTGTCGGCGCTGTAGAAGCTTTTGCACTCTCGTCTTGCGCCTCTGTGATTTTTTGGACTACCTCAGCGAGATATAATCCATAATCCAAAATTACCTCATCACGCGGAGCCTCATTGGGAAGATCCTTGTGCAAAACTTTCTGCCTCGATGATAATGCAATATAAGGGCCAGAACTTGATAATTCTTCAAAGTAATTTTCGCCTTCGTCGAATACCTTTAAAGGCGTATATTTATCACCTACTTTGGTGAAAAGCTGCGAGCCGATCCTGATATATTGTAGGTCATCCGTCAGAGAGACAGGTACAGGACGTCCGAGTGATTTGTTCATAGTTGGATAATCGTACAAGGACCAGTCGGATCGTGATGCAATGAGCTTCTGTGACTGCTTGAGTTTTGGTCGTCGGCTGCTCAATGTCCACTGTTGACAGGTGAATTCAAGCTGCCCTGAACCACTTCCACTTTTACGAGTAAGCCTCTCGGTTCACCTCGGAGGATCTGCTTGGGACACTTACAGATTTTCCAGCTTCAGAACGACGTAGTTCTCCCCAGAAACGTCAACACCGTCATAGAATCTATGAACACCTTCCGATATTTCTCTACTCTCGGCATCCTCGAAAACGAAACTTCTGTATTTACTGGGCCCCTTATGCAGGAAGTTGTTGGAGCCAAGGGAACCCCATAAGCACCGATCAATTTCGCCTGGGTACATTCCGCTAATGTTCGTAACCTGGTCAAGAACATGACCCCACTCTCCAACGAAAGTACTGTACTTGATATCAAGCTGTTGGTCACAATGGCTCTGGAGCCACGACGGAAAGACTCGTTTCAAGTGTGGTCCTGCCCACTTTCTATTTGCGCTGAGCCAGAACTGGAATTGGCCTGATGTAAAATTAGTCTTCAGCGTGCGAATCAAAGGGGAATCAGGGGATACGACCTCCAACAAACAAACTTTGAACCTGTAAGCAAGTGTAAAATTGCTCCGAATGTATGAATCCTTTCACTCGGCGGCATAATTTCTCTGTGTATGGAACATTGTCAAGATGCTTATCCCAATACTTTGCAGCATATGATAAGATATGATGTTCCATGATATCTTCACCGGTGTAGTCCTTGAAAGTATCTTCGGACTTTTTCAGTAGTCTTTGGTATCGTGGCTGCCATAAGTATTTCAGGCACACGTTGGCCATGACTTCTTCTGTGATCCAGCACGCTGCCGGTGACTCCGACGTGCTTAAGATTTGCGGGTGCTTAACGAGAAACTTCCGCACGGAAGCATGGGTAAGCGTGCAGATTGGAACGGTTGACGGTGCTCCAACGACATCTTCTATTTGTACAAGGGGCTGACACAACTTTAAGACCATGTTTGGTCTGAGTCTCTCCGACCTGTTGACATTTTTGCAGTCTTCGGTGCCTAGCACGGCAATGGACTCGCAGAGTTCATCGAGACGCAATGGCCGTTTTGCATATACAATACATGCGAGAATTTTTCTAGGAAAGTTTAGTGTACTGTAGCTTTTGATAATGGGCTTTGATACTTACGAGACAAATACACGTTCGGAAGCCTCAATGCTTTCAATCTTCTGCTGGTAGTACCTTTCGTAGTTTGTTGGCAGACCCTCAACTACCTTACTCTGTACCTCTGATAGAGTTTTTGCCTTTGAAACAGAGTCCAGCATGAGTGCAGCCCAGAGGAAGCAGCCATCTGCTTTCTCACGAAGATCCTTTAGAATCAAGTTTTGATATCCTTCGTGTAGATCTAGGCTATCTAACTTCATTATCGATTTTGATAGATAAGTCTCAATATCAGCACTGTTCGTGTCCTTGGAAATCTCAATCACCGAGAACTTTTCCATATATGGTACTAGGTCCGTCCTGTCCTGGCTACTGCACCACAAATGTAGGTTGTAAGAGCTCGCACTGCAGCTGGTAAGATGAGTGAAAAATTCTATAATGTCCGAAACTGCTTCCATTCGGGGACCTGCATCACATTCCTCGTCGATACCATCCAAAAACAAAAACGATGATGGGAGCTGTTCTAAAATCATTTTGATCACTGTTTTCACATCCTGTATTATACCAGCAGTCGTGGTGTGTTGGGTGAAAGAGTGAATATCCTCAGGCATATCTTCTAGATGCGTCCAAAGTCGATTGGCCAGTTGTTCAGCGATAGAGCGGTAGACTTGAAGAGAAGAGAAAACTTCATCGAAGGAGTAGTACTGATAAACAGGGCTAGCAGAGGGGTTCGTCTCTGATAACTTTTGAATTGCATATGCAGAGAGAACCGACTTCCCTACTCCCGGGCTAGCTTTCACCCACTGGTGATTCATGGTTAGCTGACACACGCTCTGATATTCTTATTCTTATCCCGTGTTTGAAATCAGTTCTTAGAACAGTGTCCCTTGGCATGATGGACGGCCAACTCTACAGCTGGAATATGAAAGAGAACAGAGTGTGAAATGCATACTTACAAGCAAGTGAGATCCTGTATCTGGGTCTGTCCAGTCCTTAAACAGTTGATTTGAAGAAAGCCAGGAGCAGGTATCGGGGCTACGGCGCTTGATGTTTTGTTCTTGGTGTCGGAAGTTGCTCTCGTTGAGAGTCGTATGGCCCCGTAGCCAGTCTCTCACATCCTTTTGCCGTTGACCTAGCCGGATCAGTTTGGTGTTGATTATGTTAGGGTTTTCACATACTCTTCCTCGCGATGGCTCTCAGCTTCAATTCTTCCAGCTGCTGCTCAATGAAAGCTGTCTGCTGATCTCGAGCAATGCCAGCTAGTCGTCTTTCCTCCGCAGCATTTTCGCGTTCACCTCGCTGGATTCGTTCTTGCACCACGGGTACTAACTGGCTGACACGCTCTGCATTTCTCTCGATGTCTTTAATAATGCCATCGAGTTTAGATGTGCTAAAAGATGACAGTGCTCTTCCCATTCGGTTTGCAACTTCCGATAGTTAGTATCGGAATGTTCGTATGAAGACTGAAACGAACCGCATCGATGGCATTCCTTGTCCACCCTCACCCAGAACCTGATAACATCAATGTAGGACATTTGCAACAGCTCTTGCATCGTCTGTGACTCTCCAAAAAGTTCTTCGAATTCGGTGAGTATATTCAACTGAATTGTTATGTCGCCAAGTTGGTCTTTGATATCGTCATAAAGATTTAAGTATCTTTTTGATGTCTATCGGAGGTTAGTGAGGAAAATCACAGTTGGTAAGGTACTTGCGCACATTTATCACGACCTTCATACACCCCCAGATGATCGCCGTCGGCATAGGATCAGCATTGCCTAGTTATCGTGAGCTTCCGAGTCCCATAACTCAGTTTCGTAAGTGGTGCCGTACTCAACGTGTCTACCACCCCCGAATAATCATCAAGGACTGTTATGACAGGTCTCAAGATCTTTCGTATGTTACGGGTAACCTTAGAATCTGTGCTTTCTTTTTCAAGCGTCTTCATAGCATCGTTCACATCCTCCTTGCTTGGGAGTTTTGAGGATTTTTGCAAGTCAGCAATGAATTGAGGAGTCTTGCTCTTCTTCCCTCGACGATTGACATATTCGTCAAGTGCCCGCTTGAAATTGCTGGGTTCATCCTTTGGGACCGGCTCGAACGACCTACACATGCATTTCATCAATAAACCGTTCTCACTTCCTGGTATCTACTAAGGTATCTTACACAGTCTTCTGTAACGGCATCGTGACTCTGAATTATCATTCAGCCAGTTTCGCTCCAGCGACGACGGATGAGAGAGAATGAAATTCTTAATCAACGCCATCAGATTCAGATTTGGGGTGTCTGGGAAGTGTATGGAACAAATACAGGGGATGTTGATAGTGCTGACATGCCAAGAAGTAGGATGGGGTGCGCCGCAGCAGGGCTTTCGACGAACGCCGCCAGTGCGTTCAAAGTCGGGCATCAAGCTTTTATTGTGGATCGTCGTACGGAGCCTCTTCCGGTGACACGGCGTGCACTGTGCACACGGGTGAGACGAAGAGGAAGAGGTGAATTTGACGATTTGGTATCTGGCGTAAATTCAGACGCGGCGGATAACTTCATATGATGTAAATTGCCGGATGCTACTACCGAGGACTGTACGGCTGGGTAAGCACAGTCAGCCCGTTCACCCCGCCAGAATTACTGTACAAAGTACTACTGTAGGAACAAACGGACCCTGGAACACCCCCAACCTCGCACCCCATCTTTGCATGACAAGCTCCAGCGACCACTCAACCTGAAGATCCATACTCGAAATCTTCATCATATTGGCCAGACGCATGCACCTCAGCATGCATTACAGCCACAACTTTTCAGCTATGGACATGCTCCCTCAATCTGTCGCAGTGTCGAGTATATCGGCCCCCACCAGCGGGCCTGGTCAAGTTGATCTACCAAGGCGCAACATGATCTCGAACAGGTAATCCCTTCCTAGGGGCGTCTTGTTCTCTCTCTCTCATTTTTCTTTCTGTTTTCCTACCTCTGCAAATATACTCTAAATCTGTATATTACCTCTCTCTGTGTGTTGATTCCTTCAAATCTGCTGTATTTTGTCACATCAATTCAGCGTCTCTGCTCTCAGTTTGCCGGATTTCAACATGACGTCCTCAGCGACAACAACCGTGGACACGTCCGCAGAGCCTGCGACGGGTATTAGACGTGTGCAGACTGATCTAGGAAACCAAGCGCAAAGATTGCTGCGAGTAGACCAGATGTAAGTCAAGAAACAACTATACGTTTGAGACATTGGAAGCTGATATTTCCGCAACACAGTTATAGCAGGTAAATACCCCGCACCAAGAATCACGAATGGGAAGACCATAATTTTCTAGAAAGGACCGACAAGTGCATTTCGTGAAGACCGCGAAAGCCACAGTCAAACCGGATCGGTTTGGAAAGACGGCATTGGTCGTTCGTCGCATCATCAGCAAACAAGGCAAGCGCTTCGTGGTTGAAAGAAGCCGAAGAAATGTCTGACCGTGTGATTAGGAATGCACGCGAGCACGGAGATTGACGTGAAATCAACATTACTCAAAGATACACTACTCGAAATCTTCGCTGGGGTTGATGGACTGGACCTGAACAAAACCCCGCCAATGGTTTGAATGCTTCGACTGCGCTGCAATTATACGTGGCTGACGGTTTCCAGGTATCGCCAGAGTTGTTATTCTATGCCAGAGAACCATTGTTTTCGAGGAAAGAAGAAGAGAAGAAGAAGGATGAGCCAAACCAAAACTTGATAAACGATATAGGCACAGCTCTGCGATTTATCCAGGAAGATTTTGGCGGTCTCTTGCAGAACTTGGATTCATTACTCGAGAAAGGCGAGATTACATTTGACCTTCTATGGACAATTTTCCCACCGAAAACACTAGTAATTGCTACTAATCACGGGTTAACACACCAACCACAAGCTCTGAACCTCACGTCTGCATCATACGGGAAGCAAGAAAATGGAGCTAGGTATTATCAAGTGTGTGGTAACATAATTACTCATGATGGTGAGGATTTTGGTTATGGTTCTCTCGACATAAATATAGATCAATTTGAGGGCGCGAAGAGTTTGACAGCACTCTCCGTCTTCCCTTTCAAATACCACCAAGACCATGAAAACCTCCGCAAGGATCTCATTGCCAGAGGCCGCAAGTATCTGTCTTTGATACGTGAGGGAAATGTCTGCCAGGAGTACACATTCACTTTTGGCCTCAAGGGTACCGAGATGCCAAACGGGAAAACGAAGACAACAAAAGCCAATGTTCGTCAATCATCATCCAGATCCAAACCTTCCACTGACTTTCCTAGCTGCAAGGGCGGGCTATGATCGATCCAGAAGCCTATCGATCGAGCGTTGACTCCAGTACTCTGGCCAGACCATGGGTTTACCCAGCGAACTGGATAACAGGGGAGAATATGAACTTAAACGAAGATCAACTACTCATATGCGCATCTTTCATTAATGGTTTCAGTCTAGCTCACAAAACCTGGGGTCAATTCTTCGTTTCGGGTTTGCAGGATATCTCATGGAATGAAGATGCCTTTTCGAAACTGGTCATCAACGACACTCGCCGAAAGCTTATCCACGCTCTCGTTCGCTCTCATCGACAAGACGACGCTTCATTTGACGATATCATAGAAAACAAAGGAAAGGGTCTAGTTGGATTATTAAGTGGTAGTCCAGGAGTAGGAAAGACCCTGACCGCCGAAGCTGTTGCGGAAGTCACTCGTCGTCCTTTATATCAAGTCAGCACGGGCGAACTTGGTATCGACGCAGATATAGTCGATCAACGACTGGGCCAAATTCTTGAGATTTCCAGGAGATGGGGCTGTGTTCTACTTATTGACGAGGCGGATGTATTTTTGGCCACTCGTGGTGTTGATCTGGCAAGAGATACGCTCGTTAGCATTTTCCTACGAAGACTTGAGTTTGTTTCCCTTATATCTTATAATTTCTCCCGTCTAACAAGTGCAGATACTTCCGCGGTGTTCTCATCCTCACTACAAACAGAAAATCTGAAATCGACCCCGCTTTCCAGAGTTTGTATCCCGCTCCGAGGAGTAGTCATCTCCCGCTAATTCAAACTATCTAGGTCGTATACATTTCTCGCTCCACTACCCTGATCTTAACGAGGAAAGTCGCAAGGCCGTTTGGAGCAACTTCATCGACACAGTCGCGAAGCAAAATGGAAAAGCCGTCATTTCCCCAGACGACATTTCAAAGCTTGCTAAATATGACTTGAATGGAAGACAGGTTCGTGATCTCATCTCTTTTGTGTATTCTGCAGTAGCTGTACTACTTTCATGATGACCGGATACGGGGTTGTCTTCCTGTATATATATTGCTGACTTGTGAACCTAGATCAAAAATGCTGTGTCTTGCGCGGTGTCTATTTCGAGAGAGGAAAATGAACCGCTTACTCTTGAACATATTGAGATGATTTTGGGTATCATTAACCTGTAATAGAGGGACGGAGTACAGTGTTTAGATTGCTAGAGATGGAGACTCCTTGGTGGTTGGACATGAGATTTGCTACTTGTTCTGGGATAAAATTGGATATAAATGTTTTGATACCATGTATTTGACACGATATATATATAAGTACATTTCTATCTGTTTCTTGCATCTTCCCTTTCTTCACACGAGGTCATATGTGATGCGGCGAGCTTTGGGATAGTTCGACCCATACAGTTCGACAGCTCATGCTCTCTGTTCTAGTGTTCACATTCTCGTCGTCGTCATTGCATCGATACGGTGTAGTGTGGCTCCTACGCAGACATGAGGAGTCCGTTTCACAGTCAACATTTATTTACCACAACTATGTAGACAGATAGATGAGAAGAAACAGGTCGTATGGAGTGGAAAGAGGGCTGTATGAAAACCGAGAGGCCTAAAGGATTACAGGAGATTATCGTATTGTTAAGGAGGGACGGGCCAGGGAAGTGTAAAAGGGGAACAGAAATTATTTGGGAAGCATTCCGAAACCCTTCATGGATACTGGCTCTGCTACAACTGCTGACTGGGGAAGAGCTATATGTTCATTGTCTTGCACTGGGGACTATGCTTGCGCTGGTAGTTCAATATCTATCGATCCGGTATTGCAGGGTCACTTGTTTTATATCATATACCATCCTATTTACCCATCTATCTAGAAACCAATTCTATACCCCCCTCTCACCCGATTTACCCCCACCAATTCAACTCCTCCCACCCCATAAACCATCCTCCCCACCTCAAACCGTCAAATCCACCCCCTCCAACTTATACTTAAAATCCGTCAACCCCCCCACCCCCACATCCACCTTAAACAGCGCCCCCGCAAACTCATCCTCCTCCTCCCCTCCCCCCGCCGTCGTCACCCACAGCTCATTCGCCACAAACACCGGACACGAGATATTCTTCGTCGGATAGCGCACCTCGCCCACGACTTTACCGTCCGTATTAATCTTCAGGACCTTGCCTTCTCCGTAGATGGCTTGCCAGATGTTGCCCTCGGAATCGAACTTGAATCCGTCGGGTTCGCCGTCGCCGTCGTGTTTCCAGAAAACCCGCTCGTTGCTGAGAGAGCCGGTTTGGGGATCGTAGTCGAAGGCGTACATTTGCTTTTCGGTGGAGTGGGTGAAGTAGAGGGTGGTTTGGTCGGCGGACCAGCCGATGCCGTTGGGGATGGTGAGGGACTCGCGGATGGTGTGCCGGGTTAGGTCGCTGTTGAAGCGGAAGAGTGTGCCTAGGGGTTTGTTAGTATGGTAGGAGTGGCGGAGGAATTGGGATGGGAGGAGTGATGGATGCTAGTTATATCACGTGGGAGGAGGTATCAGATATCTCTCAACATATTGCTTCGAACGCCATAAGATCACTAGATCGCAATGACTTCTCAACACATCTGCACCCCATCCTCCTTCTCATCTTCCAAATGCTTAAAGAACAACCAACCTTCACTCTGCGGCTCCCCCACCCAAAAATCATTCATCGTCCCAATCCAAAACCTCCCCTGCGGATCCACCGCCCCGTCATTACTCCTCAACCGCTCATCCCTCTCCTCGCTATCATAAAACCTCTTCAACAGCTTCGTCTTCCCATCGCTTCTGCGCAACACATAAATCCCATGTTTGCCCCCCACTAGAATCCGATCTGTACAATCAATCCCCTCGATATCCGCCGTCACTCCCACCGGCATATCAAGCTGAATCGTATGCAGCTCCTTCTTCGCCCCAGAATTCAGATCGAGCACGTGGAGACGCTTTTTCTTGATGTCCACGAAGCGGAGCTGGTTGGTGGACGGCTCCCAGAAGGGGGCTTCGCCGAGGCCGCAGGAGGGGTTGATGAAGGGTTCTTTGACTTCCCAGGTTTGGTAGGTGGCGGCCATGGTGGTGGGATTGGGCTGGATGGATGGATAGATAGATAGGGCGGAATTGAAACTGGGAAGGGAGGGGAAATGATGATCTACACGGTGTTGCGTAAATATACTCGAACGAAGACGTTAGGTGCGGTGACGTGGGGTATTGACGTCGCAGCGATACGAGCAATGGAGGGGCAGCCGTGATGTCATGTGCCGGAGCAGGAAAATAATTTGAGCGACGGAGAGCAGGTTCTCCAGTTTTTTCTCGTCCCTCTCAGTGTGCTTTTCACAAGGATCTTCACAGGAGATGATCTATCCAGATTATGTAGTTTGAAGTATTCCTACAAGTTGATATAAGGTAGCCAAAATGCGACGGTGTTCATTCATATTTTTCCTTCGTGTATTCATTATCTATGGCAAAAGTACCCGGGTAAGCCGGGCCTTCTTCCGCTGCCAAAATGGAGCGGTTTGGCAGACAGCAGACAGTTATACAGAGATAGGATTCCCCAATCTGAAAGACTTTTTGCTGGCTATATTTCGCGTTCCTGTTCGCCGGCAGTAGCAGCGATATTTCATGCATAAGTGCGCAGATCAGTACAAGTACGATGCGGATGTGGTGTGAGTCGTGTGGTATGGTGTGCCAGATGCTGTCTTTTGTTTCCCACCCGGAATTCTCATCGCGCTCGTTCTTCTCCGGCGGGAAGCTTGCAGTGTGGTTGGGTTAGGTTAGGTTAGGTTCAGAGGGAGCAAGCGATCTATCTAGTGCTCGCCCTGAACCTAACTTTCATCCCGCGCGCGAGTCTGTGTGTGAATTTAAGCCAAGTACGCGGCTCGCATGAGCTGCTAGTTTCATGTCCAGCTGGTTCACCGAAACCCTCTCCGTCGCTATTATTATCCGTTCTGCGACTTAGCCTGCGCTATTATTGTGTATAGCTTGGGTTGGGCGAACGAACGGTCGGGGCTGTGTCTGTCGTTTGCGCTTCTCCAATGTCTTGGTGCTTGGTTGATTTGATCGAGTGACGTGACGCCGGCTGTTTGTGTGTGCGTGTGTGCGTGTGTGCGTGTGTGCGTATGCCTTCCGGCGTTCCCGCAAACTTGTATGTTGTAGGCAGTGAAATCTTAAAATTGGTCTTTGGGCATCCACCACCAGTCACACAAAACTCTCAATGTCCTCA
Source organism: Rutstroemia sp. NJR-2017a WRK4 (assembly GCA_002946385.1). Lineage (NCBI taxonomy): Eukaryota > Fungi > Ascomycota > Leotiomycetes > Helotiales > Rutstroemiaceae > Rutstroemia > Rutstroemia sp. NJR-2017a WRK4. The sequence continues at coordinate 280,803 of NJPR01000061.1, forward strand.
TTTCGCTTTCTAGCTCTCTTGAAATAAGATTAGACTTTTGGAAATTATTTGCAGGGCAAGAATGATATGATTGTCATTCCAAGGTTCCAATCCGTCCTCGACAAATCCATGTACCCTATTTGCGACATGGTTCATCCCTAAGTCGACAAATCCTATTGCTCGGACGTGGTCCATGAAAGCAATTTCATCAACTTTAGACGGCTGTGTATGATGACTTACTTGCAACGGTCATTAGCATTTTGGGCCTGTGTGCCATGAAAATACAAGGTCGGAGCTGGACAGGAAAAAAGTCATTCCAACTAAGTGTTAGACCTTCATGGGAACCATTGAAACCATCGACTGAACCATTGCTGACCGGATCAATAGATAGCTTCCGATAGCACCGACATTCGAGAAAGCTATGCCACCAATCACTCAAGCACGGCCTCGGCCAACCTGAGTAAATGCCCAGATTCAGTAATGAGCAGCAGCCTTCTGCTCCCAACGACGAGGCTGAATTGAGAATTGCTGCGTCAAGCTACTGTAAAGGAATGCGAACCTACGTGTTCGCAGTCCACACTCGCGTCGACGATATGTGTACATACATGATCACGCTGCCTCGTTGCAGCCAGCAGAGCGCTCTCACCGCCGATGATTACCGCTCTCTCAGTGGTCTCTTGTCTTCACCGACCCGGGCCAGATCTCGGACAACGAAACAAAAGACTGGGGATCCTCGTGGCAATGAGTCCATATGGGGATGAGAGAAAAATGCACGTTGACACCCGCATGAGAATCGTCACGACTCTGCGCTATCTCATCACATTGCGCAAGAGACTGTTTGCCCGAACCCCATACCGCTAACTTACATACTACTTGCAGATTCGGATAGCGTTCCGTTGATATATTGCCAGAGACAGGCAGACCGCTGCTTGCCACGCGAATATTCCGTATGCTGGAGAGTGGAACCAACGAGCATTCCTGTTGCTGAGGCAATAAGGGCCATAATGTGTTTCTGCTATAGCTTATATCACGTGACCGAGGTCAAATCCGACATATTGAAATAGGCGCGTGCACGGATAAGCTTAATGTAAGCAAAGTAACAGGAAACATTTGCTTTTTTTGTGTTGCCTTTCTTACCTCGATATTCCTCCCGGTATCGAGATTCCTTATGTCGTGTTACTTTCGGGACGGGAGTGTTGATGGATCAACCCGGCCAAAAGGGTAATATTGGGAAAGGTGGGAAATATCACATCTCTTAACTCGTTTTAGTATAGATGGGCACAAGCCGCTCCGAAGGAGTCTCGAATTCACTCAAGAGTCTTTTCGTCTTCTCCCACGCTACATTATTGGTAAGGATTGGGATCCTGAATTGAGGTACCTTTCGTATGTAGCATGTATTACACTCTGGAGGTTGGGGTAAGAATTCCCGATAAAGCCCACGAAAAATAACGAATTACCGGTGTTACATAAAGCGGCTTTGGCAGCTTTTGGCAGTTTTCGGCGTGTTGTTCCTCGAGTACTTCGTACTGCCATATGCCCAGCCTCTTCATTTTCTGGCGTTGTGCATTGCCGGTCTTCGCACGCGGTGGCTGGGGGACGTTACCTGTGACTGTGTGAGTATCGAGGCAGATCAAGCAGCTTGACATGGGCAATAACGTCTTTGGGTCGAAACATTGGCCCCAAAACACATGACTGTCTTCCGCTGCGCGTCCGTTATGGAGTACATATGCAGTACAGTATCTGCACGCGCGGGGATTTAAACGTGCAGCTGTCATGGGTCGAAGATATGGGAAAGCCAATCATCCCAGCGTGCCTCGTCTGCGCCCTTGTAGGAGGGCAGTGGAGGGATATGGATGGCTGCCTCGTTTTGTCGATGGCGGAAGATTTATTGTTTTCCACGGATCAGTGCTGGGAAATTGACGGGTCGCCTTGCAAAATGAAGATCATTTCATGAGTTGTTCTGCTTCGTATTTTCCCATTGGCTTGAATGCGAGCATTTTTACGACGCAGGAGCTTAACTGTAAGCACCTTCACGGGTATTTGGTGATGTGATGTGCCTTCATAGGCTAGGTCGTGTCCATCGCTTAAAAGCGACCGCACCTTATCGAGCAAGTACCAAGTACCAAGTACCAAGTATCAAGTATCAAGTATCGAACATCATCGGGGGCTTGGACCGAAAGGATTTCCTGGAAGTGGAAGATACTTCGTCAGTCGCAACTTCGTAGACGTGTACGAAGTATGTCGTCTCTGCAGTGGGATGCCTTTCTCCGCGAGTGATTCGCTGGAAACTTAATCGGTAATAGTTTTGTTTGACGCTGACATGGTGATCACTGATTATCGAGGACTTCGTAATGAAGCTAATGTAAGCAAAATCCAGTTCGCTGGGATTCACATTGACCTCAATCAAAATTCGGAGGCCACGGAGGAAACACCTACTCTGGAAGAGTGGGACACGCCAGAAACCCTGAGACTCTGGAAGCAATTCGTGATTGTGGTCACTAGTCACAGAAACAATTCGGCCCAGTTATGGAATGATATAAGATTATTCTGGAAAATGATTCGTGAAGGGGCTTTCTAGCCTGGAAGCGTTAGTAAGCCTTAGTTAGTACTACCGCTGGCGAACACCATTTCCAAACATTTTGAAAACATTTCAGACATTTTAGACACTTCGCAATTCAAGGTACGGCTCTTCGCGTAGAAGCTAGAACCAAACATAGTATCAATAGTTTTGAACCTAGATGCTAATAGCTGCCTGTTCTGGCAGAAGCCCTTGATAATTTAGAACTTGGAAGAGTCAAAACTTTGTCTCTAACCTTTAGCCCTTTGGTAAGAATCGGCATAAGAAGGAGTTGAAGAGAGCAGTCCTTCCGTACCCTAGCTGTGATTCCAGCTCGATCGTTCAATTCCCCTAACCATCGAGAAGTATTCCCTGGCAGTGGCTATCTTACCTTGGCTAGATACAATTGAGCATTCTCGGGATGGGCCATGGGCCATGAAAGACTACTCGGCTACGTCTAACCTAGGCAATAGAAGCTTGGTACCGACGTGTAAGGTTCTTCTCCTCGTAGTACATGGGCGGGGATGGGATTATGGGAGAGACATGGCCAATTGACGAGTACCCCGAGCAAAGGAAATGGCGTACCAATAATGGCCCGGATCCCCAAGACAATAGAACCGTTCTGTCACTGCCACTGAAGATAGAAACTTTGCATCCCGCTCATCACGTCTTCCAATGTCTCATTGCTCAATATGAGTCTAGTCTGGTTTCCCATGGCACAGTGCTCATCTTATTCTTATTCCTCTGCCAACTTCCAAAATCTTAGAAATTACCGATCGACAGTGATCATCAAACGGAAGCCATCGTCGTCGTGGATCAGGTATGTATGCTTTTCGGGCAGCCATGCGCACGAACATTTTGATCGTTATGCGGACCACTGTTTGGGGTCGTATCGTCAGCGGCACGGCGCGTGGCGCATGACTTCGCTTTTTCTTTTTCTATAGAGCCGGACCAAAGGCAAGAGCGCACCAGAGAAACGCGGAGTGTATGTATGTGTGAGTGTATGTATGTATGTCTGCGAAGCTTGCTCCGTAGCTGCGTCTATGGTCTTAACTCAATCTGATCAAACGGCGACTTGGTAGCGATGGCTCTCCAGAATACTCCGTACAGTACAGCGTACACGGTGGATACCTTCGTAGAATTATTTGGTTGCCGATGATTGTCATATCTGATTTGACGGGTAACTACTAACTACTAACAACACTATGTGCCTTCCCAATTCCAAGCGATGGCGCGCCAGGATTCTCAAACATACATACATCAGTGCGTAGCAGACTGGAACTTCATGCAACTCATCTCTGCTTGCCGTACACCGGTGCTCTGGTCCATACTTAATTGTGGCGGCCAAGCCAGCCTACGACCAGCGGATCAATTGTCGTGCTGCCAGGATCATAAAATTACGCTGCAACGATCAAAACGATCACCGAGGTGTTCGCCATACCATGTAATTCCTAGCTTCCGAATTCGAAGTCTCAATTTCTTTTCTAGAAGAAGCAAAGAGCAGGCAAAGAGCAGGTTGAGACGAGAGGCGACGCCATGCCATGCATGCTGCTCTTTACAGCGTACGACAGCGTGAGGAAGTGACAGCTATTTTATATCTCCGATTTGATGTCATTTTGTGAAACCCCTCGACCCCCCTTTCGTACGAGGTATCATTTTCCAATGCTCCTGGAAGTTCCTGAAGGATTATGACATGCATCTGGGCCACGAGCACACACAAACAAGCGCACAAATGGGTCCCTCAGACTCCAGTCCTGCTCTAATCAATATTGTACAGAGCAGAGTAGTTTCAACACTACCTACCTAGGGTCGCCAGTCCATTCCATGTTGACCCTGATGATTGATCTCGTGCTAACCTGGAATTATTTTATTTCTGACTGGGGCCTAAGAATATCGGCGGGAAATGAGGGATTTGAACACAATAATCGAACGTGCCTTGTTCTAGACGCCTGTTCCACACTTTCCAGAGAGGATACGCAGAAGGAATAGAAGATCTCCCTCCGCAAATGATATCTCATATGCAATGTGCATTCACGATGTCGGAACAACTTCGTACAAGACAGGAAATAGAAAAGCTCCATCTGTTTATGCAACAGCTTTCCCCATATTTGAGGCCCAAGCGAGACAACAACAACTTCTTACGGTGCAGCATACTGCACTGTAGCTTCTCCCCTGTATCTCCGTACAGTACCCATAAGCCATGTCATTGCCTTGTTAGCCATGCAGCTGCCCTGCTGTCAGAAACCCGGGTCATATACCTAACTCAACTCAACAACCACCCAAAAGACGTACTCGGTGGCTGTGGCGATCGGGAAACGCGAAAACGCGATAAAAGGCGAGAAAAGGAAAAACTATACCTCGGGTCAGAGTATCAGATAGACTCCTCCAAATGGCAAGGATAATTTCAACACGTCAAAAATTCCAAATTCCAAGAAAAGAGAAATTCCACCAATTGCCCAATTGAGCCATTTTCGAAGAAGAATTAACCTTAATGGCCGTTTTTGTTTATTATTTGTACTCATTTGCTGCTGTGCACTGCATTGTACATTGGCTACTTGTATGCTCACTTGCAGATGCAGATTCCTCCATGCAAGATGATAGCCCAGGTCATGGTCACTTGGTCACCACATCGAAAAGTTACCAACCACTATGATTTTGACCTGCAGACTGCGGATATACTACTGCAGCGCGATACCATATCTATCAATCAGAATCCATTAATTCTGCAAGGCGTAACATGGGAAGAACGTGCGTAGACTCGGTAAACAAAAGATGCTCACGTTCGTGCCATTTTAGCCTGATTCGGGCTTGCTTTGGGCTTGTCTGGGCTGGGATTTCTACCTGGGTAATCATCGAGCATCACGCCCCGTTAGTCGAGCAAGTAAAGTTCAGAAGGGGAGAGGGGAGCTTGCAGGGTTGGCCTCTCTCTTACAGGCCGTGGGCTTCAGCACCTCTCAGTGACGTGCTGCTATCAGAGGATACTATCGTCTTTCCCCAAACCGCATCCTGAAGCAGCACCACGCCTCTCCTTCCTACGAACTCATGCCTCTGAGCCTTCTAGCATGGAAAGGGAAATGTTTCCATCGCAAAGACGCAGAGGCTCAGCTAATATCCGGGTCCAGGTTGACAGATTTACGAAGTAGAACACACAAAACACAAAAGACGTTCGCTACACCAGGTACAGCCGCCTTACTCTAAAGTCGGGAAGTGGAAAGTCTAGAATAAGGTAATGCAAGCACCCGTTGCAAAGAAGATATTTCGAATAAATATCGTCTGGGAAGGGTAGCCCGGTAGAATGGGGAGGCTTTTCAAACAGGCTCCCTTTGCTCAAAAGGAGAACTCACTGCAGCTCATTATTATAACGTGATACACAAGGGTTCTGTGTCTCTGCGCGTGCTTTCCCGCCTTCCGAGCACTGGACTAACCTAAGGTACGGTATGGAACGGTAAGGGCATGGGCATGGGCATGGGCTCCAGAAAAAAAGATTTTCCTGGGACCATCACCTACCATACGGAAGTACCTTCGCAGTCTTAGAGAGATATTTCTTAGGCCCCGGTACCTTGATTACAAGTATCCCACAATGCCTGCAGCCAACAAAGCAACCCCGGCGGTGCCTCGAAAGAAAAAGACCCGCTCCACTACGACCCTGGAAACTTATCCCATGAACGCTCTGAGGGTGCTAGGTGCGGTGAGAGGGTCAGTGTCTGTGAGCAGCGGGCGTGGGACTGCTTGGGACGGGTTCGAAAGCTTTGGGGTCTTCCTCCATGCAGAAAAGCTATGTAGAGCTAAAAAGCGTCATCCACTACATTCTCCCAGAGGCATTCACTATCACATCCCATCCCATCATTCCCTCCGGATTCTTTCTTGTATCTTTTTACATCATACTAATAGACCTGCTGCTACGGAAGTACATCAGCCTGTAAAATTAAACAGAGCTCGGCCATTCTAATCACACTACTCATCTAGCACTCTCAGAGCTCTCTGTCATTCGTGAGCTTTTACTGGGAGATCCGTAGTCTGAGTGGTGCGTTTACCTCTAGTCCCTCCACCTTACCGTAAGTTTAATCCATTCTGCATTTGTCCACTGTCCACCTAACTGGTCATTAACAATCGAGTGTGTCCATTTCTAATGCTCAGTGATTCTGTCTTACAGTCTACCAAGTCACTCATATCTATTTTGAGGCAAGGCCCGCCTTCAAATCTTCACATATCGAAAGTCCATATCTTGTGCTCCGAGAGGATCCTTGTCGAACCACCTCATCTCACAGGAAGCAGTTCAAATACATATAAGACGCGCTGATGCACGCAAGCAATGCTTTCCCATTTGACAATTAATTCCGGACGTTTCGACTCATAAATCTGAGAAAAAGTAGCAATACGCGCTGACGCTCACCGCTCGCTGGAAAGCCTTACTGGCAAGCTCACCTAATACGCATTCGATCTGGCTGTACAAGGTCCTTGGAGTCGGCCATTGCACGAAAGTTCGTCTTTCGCTGCATTAGCTGAGGAAGCACATACGCCTCCGAAATCTAGTCCCTTCTCCGGTACACGAACTTCCGAGCTACTCGAGAAACGGCTTGCCGATTTTGTTTCCAAGCTCCAGAGCTACCAGCAGAGTTGGCAAGGTGGGGAGAAAGGTCAATGTCCCGGTCCTCGAGACCAAGAAGGGTTAGGGGATCAGGACTCGATGTCGCAGAGGCCTTCTGCGTCTCGTCCTGCATCTCGCTCACCACCAGGAGGTCACAGAATTACTCTCCCACCAGTTCAGGTGGGAGATGACTCTCGACATGGAGGACGTCAAGCAGACAGACAATCAGAGCAAGAGAGCCGAGGAACACAGCAACACCATCAGATATTACCATCTCCCCAACCTATACGGACTCCACAGCCGGGACTAACCGGCGATGATTGGAGAAACTCTGGACCATCCCGCGATCTCGGCGTTCACTCAATATTAAATCCACCAGAAAGTGAAAGTGCGTCAGCTTCAAGTCGCCCCTTCAACGGTGGCCCCACGGACTCGCCACTTTCTACTACGAGACAGATTTCGCACTTTGGTGCAAGTCCTTCCACCACCGCGGCCCATCCTTTCTCTAGTCGGCAATCTCTTCCCGTTAGCACATCGCCTTCCGAAAATATCAACCCAAATTTTGCGAGAAATCCGCGACGCAGAATGCTAACACCCAGGTCGCCGCGGCCTGTCAGCATAGGCAGAGCACCAGGGTCGGGATCTATCAATGCGCAAGATTCGCCATTCCTCCCTCACAGGAGACCATACATGGGCGAGACATCTCACACCCCAGTATCCGAGAATCCACCGATGCCTACACCACCGCCGCCGGGGCAATCTCAAGCTCAGCATTACGGATTTCCTTCCTCGGGACCTAATACTGTGGAGCGTCGATCAGAGAATCCACACAAGCAAGCTGCAGGAGTTACTCAGCATAGCACCAGTCCTAGCATGTCAACATCTTCGCAGAATCCTTCTTCGAGTCAAACATCACCGGCTTCAGGATTTCCATATTACCAGGGGGGACAAAACCCTCCTACTAGCGGGTCTTACTTTCCAGGCTCGAGTTTTGGAACCCCGGTTCAGCAAGGAGGCGGATCACAATTACAAGGACCGCCATCGGCATCAGAAGGTCCGTATACAGCTCCTCAGATGAGCTCATCACTCCATTCCAATACAAGCTCAAGACAGGCCTCTGCCTCAGAGCCCTACGGTGTCTTGACAATAACCACGGCGCATGGCGTGGCTTATCATGTACCTGTGGATACGCACCAAGCGTCGCGGTTAGCTGACGAGAAGCGTGCGCGCAACGCAGGAGCATCGGCGCGATTTCGTCAACGCAGAAAAGAAAAGGAGAAGGAGGCCTCATCCAACATCGAGAAGCTTCAACAGCAAAATAGGGAACTGGAACGAAGGCTCAGAGAGTCTGAAGGAGACAGGGATTTTTACCGAAACGAAAGGAATCGGTTTAGAGATATTTTATTACGGAATTCTGGTATGAGAGAGGCAGCTATGCATGCACCTCCAAGTCCTAGAACTATGAGGCCAATGTCATATCCGGGACCACCGCAAGGCGGGCCTTCAGCAATGAGTTACCAGTCGGATACCACTGAACGACCTGCCAGACGCCGAAGAACTGATACCCAGGGCGAGTTCACCAATGTGTCTTATTCGCATTCCCCCGCGTCGACACTACCACCCGTGCAATCTGGGTTTGCACCTCCTCACGCTCAAGGCTTACCAAATTTGCCTCCACTACGAATCGATAATGCGCCAACTTCTGCAACGGCTGGGGCCCCAACATCATCGGTATCTGCTGGTCCAACATCATACGATCCCTTCCCTAGAGGGCCGTATGATAGAGGATGGCCCAGCGATGGAGCAGGCCGAAGATGAGACTTTTATTAATAGTTTACCCCATGATGATCGATGGTTAAACAGCACTTCGACATCTCGAACGCTCTTTTGTATCTTGATGAATTTATTTTCGAACCAATACCTAACTTACTAGCCTACATTCGCCCGAAGGGTAGAATTACCTACATACATTATAATCACACCAACATGTATATTAACGCTATTTCAGACGACATCTTCATTCATACATATATCGCAAGATTTGCACAAAAAGACTGCATACCCTCGGGCGACCGAATCTTCCATTTTTGCTTCTGAATTGTCTATTCATTTCACTATACCCCTAGCGGCTGTTTTCTATTTGTTACGTTCCTTGTTTCTTTTGTGAGCTGTGAGGCGGGCTATTTCCTTAGCCTTTTGGAGTGGGCGGATTACCTGTGGGAATGGGTCAAAACATCATTTACTTTATGATACCATTTTTCATTTTGGATCGTGCGGTGCGGTGTTATATTTGGAAGTGTGGTTTTTCTTTGTCTGGGTAGGATGGGGGAAAGGTGGGAGATACAATCATACAACTTATGCGGGGGAAATGTCCGGTGGGAGGTCAGATGCATTATCATCATCATCGTTATATGTCTATCTATACTTAATACCTAGGCGGGAGCGGAGGCAAAAATTTGAGGTTCAGGATTCATGAGACAGGAAGCATGCGGAGGAGGGAAGGGCTGTATTGAAGATCAAGGCTACTTTTGTGGGAAACACAGTTGGAGGTTAGGGAGGGCTGGGTATGGATATACAAAAACATCATCGAACAGACTGTACTACGATATTGTTTGTGTATACATTACAACGCTCTGTTGATCTGGAGTTGGGGCGGGCGGGGGGTTCTGGGTCTGGGTCCTCTTACTGGTCTTGGGGGGCACGATCAGATTTTATACATATACTTTCCAGCATGATGGGACAGTTGAGACTCAACTCCTGTCCTATCCTAATTTATATCACATTCATCTCATTTCATGTTGACTCTCCACTATATTTGTGTGCATGAGAGTCGGAAAGGGGCGTTTGCGCATCCGTCTCATAAAGGGGGAGGGGGTGTTCCACTGTGTAACAGTCTGATACTTGCCACGATATGACGGTTTCTATGATAGATGTATTGATATTTCCATATCTTATAATCTTATCATCCAGATAATACTCTCTTACAAATGCGCAACAGAATATCGGATTTATCTCACAATTGGGAAATATATATGTAATCGGGATGACTACGGATAGCTACGGCTATCTGGTGAAGCTTATACGTTCTAGGAAGGGCCATCCGAACCCCTCATCCGCACAGCTTTCTAGGCCTTATCTTTTCTCCCTATCAAGCAAGAAGCTGCAACCTTCACCAAAGCAAACTGCACACCCCGCACTTACACCACCTATGGAAATTCACTTCAAAAGCCTTGGGGATCTCCCATCTGTTTCTTTGCCAGATGTTCAAACGCCTTCTTCCTCTGCCATCATATCTTCGAGGCACAATCTATCAAACAATCTCATCTTCTCGGCATCCTAGAGCTTCTTCATTGAAGACCGCAATAATCTCCACGAAAACTACAACTATATCACCACGAGCTTTTCGCAGACAGTTTAGTAGCACATCTATCAATATGTCGGACTTAACAGTTCAGCTCACAGCTCCCAATGGCAAGAAATATACCCAGCCAACTGGGCTGTTCATCAACAATGAATGGGTAAAGAGTAGCACTGGCCAGAAGATCACTTCTATCAATCCTTCGTATGTTTACCCAATTTGGCAGCAAATACATTTTCAAGCTAATCCTTCCTATAGAGACGAATCCGAAATTGCATCCGTATACGCCGCCTCAGTCGAAGATGTCGATACAGCAGTCAAAGCTGCGCGAGCAGCAATGCGCAATCCCGAATGGCGCGACATGTCCCCTACCGACCGCGGATCCATGATGATCAAATTATCGTCAATTATCGCCCAGCATACTGATATTCTCGCCACAATTGAGACATGGGACAATGGAAAGCCATACGGAGATGCTTTGGGAGACGTAGGAGAGGTTGAGGCTGTGTTCAAATATTATGGAGGATATGCGGATAAGTTACATGGACAGGTCATAGATACTGGTATTGCAAAATTCGCATACACGATCAAGGAGCCAGTTGGTGTTTGTGGTCAGATTATTCCATGGAACTATCCACTTGCTATGGCTGCGTGGAAACTTGGACCTGCTTTGGCCTGTGGTAATACTGTGGTCATTAAGGCTGCTGAGCAGACTCCGTTGAGCATTCTCTATTTTGCCAACCTCGTAAAGGAAGCAGGGTTCCCACCTGGCGTGGTCAATATCTTGAATGGTTATGGCAGGGAAGCCGGAGCTGCTATTGCCACCCATCTGGATATCGATAAAATTGCTTTCACGGGTAGTACCAGTACCGGAAAGGAGATTATGAAGATGGCGGCGGTAAACATGAAGAATATCACATTAGAGACCGGGGGCAAATCTCCCCTGATGATCTTCGAAGATGCTGATCTCGAACAAGCCGTCAAGTGGGCACATTACGGTACGTCTTTCCCATATACCCTATATGTCACATCATATAGCTTCTTTTTCGTATCAGAATCCTTCAAATTTCCGAAAAGCTAACCCGAATTCCTAGGTATCATGTCGAATCAGGGACAAATCTGCACAGCCACGTCTCGCGTATTGGTACAGGAATCCATCTATGATAACTTCCTTGACGCCTTCAAAAAGCAAATCAAAGAAGTTTCCGTCGTCGGTGATCCTTTCGCAGAGAATACCTTCCAAGGACCTCAAGTCACCAAGACCCAATACGAACGTGTGCTGGGTTACGTCAAGGCAGGTAAAGAAGAAGGCGCGACGCTCATCTCCGGTGGTGAAGCTTTCACCAAGGCTCATCCCTCCGGAAAGGGCTTCTTTATTACTCCAACCGTCTTCACGGATGTTAAACCTAGCATGAAGATCTACCGCGAAGAGGTCTTTGGGCCATTTGTGGTGATAGCGAGCTTCAAGACGGAAGATGACGCCGTGCAAATGGCTAATGATACTACATATGGATTAGGAAGTGCGATTTTCACGAAAGATTTGGAGAGAGCGCATAAGCTGGCGAGGAGAATTGAGGCGGGCATGGTTTGGATCAATAGTAGTCAGGATTCAGACTTTAGAATTCCGTTCGGTGGAGTGAAACAGAGTGGAATTGGGAGGGAGTTGGGTGAGGAAGGGTTGAAGGGGTATACTCAGACTAAGGCTGTGCATGTTAACTTGGGGACAAAGTTGTAGGGGAGGAGAAAAAGGAGGTATGTCAATGATTATGATTGCGGATGATGTATGGATATGTACCAACGATGAATGAACTGTTTTTCTATGGGCAGATAGTTCATGCATGCTGTAGTAGTCGGTGAACAGTTTGGCAGGCTAGTGAAGTTTTTACTTTGCAGCTTTACAGCTCTCTCGCAGGTGCAAGGTCATATGGGGAATACTTATAATTCACGAGTGTGCCATGTGCATAACAGAGACCTTTTCAGCACGCCTCTACTCCTTCCAGCGGATCTCAATTGTTTGCAGGAGTTAATCACTAGATGTAGTAGTTTGTTCAATTGCATTCGGTAAGTATCGAACCTATATTCGGTTCGAGCAGGAAATTTTGAGATCCTCTTCGGTTACGTTTTCTCTCCCTAGGAGTTCGTGGGGGTCAGACACACAACTCGTGGCGAGAATACAGCATGCCCTATTCTCAGGTACACGTTCAGCCCGAAGATCATCACACCAAAATCAAAACTCCCCTTTTTTGTTCTGATTCGCTGGCCTTCATGCGTTCTGGGAGCGACAGAAAAAGGAACCTGTGTATTGTTTCACACGGGCGGTGCTGATTGAATGCCGCTTTATGGTGGTGCAACGAGGCGTTTAGGCTGCGATTGTTGCTAGTTAGGGGGAGTATTTGATGGGGAGGAGTAGGGAGGAGGTTTTGCAGAAGTCTGGAAGAGTTTACACGTGGAGATTTTTCATATTGCAGTCCATTTGTAGTGTTACTCCGACGAGAAAAGAAATGGCGGATCGACAGCTTCGTCTACTATGTCTTGATGGAGGAGGAATCAGAGGACTTGCCTCGCTCTATTTACTCAAGAAGATCATGTCGTATGTAGGAGACACCAAACCATGCGAGTTCTTCGATATGATATGTGGGACGAGTACGGGAGGGTAAGTTTTGTTTGAGTCGTTCCAGATATTCATGGTCTGATAATATTTCATAGGTTGATTGCTATCATGTTGGGAAGACTCGAGATGTCTGTCGATGAGTGCATCGAAGCCTTTACAAGCATGATGGATATCGTCTTTGTGCGATCTCATAAACTCCCGTTCAAGTGGACGAATGGGAAAGTGCAGGCGCGGTATGATACCAAGGCATTGGAGAAGTGTGTTGCGAATGTGATTCAGAAGGCTGGTCATGGAGGTGCGAGAATGAGAGTCGCTGATATTCCGACTTGCAAGACGTATGTCTTTGTCTCTGATTAAATTTCTCTAGAGTTTGTTTTAACAGAAATGCAGTTTCGTCGTCGCCATGTCCGCTGAAGCTGTTACACCTGTTCACTTCACCAACTACCATAAACCTGGAGAATCGGCCATGTACGACAACGTAACCATCCTCGAAGCAGCGCTCGCCACCTCCGCTGCAACCACGTTCTTCGAACCGAAAAAGATTCTCAGCGGGGGTATATACCGCACCTTTCTCGACGCCGGCCTCGGCGAAAACAACCCCATCAACCGGCTCTGGATCGAAGCGAAATCGCAATTCGGCCCCGGCGCACTCGAGCCACAAATCCGATGTCTTCTCTCCATCGGCACCGGCAGACCCAGTCTTGCTGCCTTTGGCGAGCGCTTGAAAGATGTGGGGCAGTCGATTATCGATATTGCGACGGAGACGACGAAGACGGCGAATAATTTCTATGAGATGCATGAGGAGTTGACGAATCGGGATGGGTATTTTAGGTTTAATCCACCGGATATCAGCGAGATTGGGCTGGATGAGGTGAAGGGGAGGGGGACCATTGAGGCGAGGACGGAAGTGTATGTTTTGGATCCGTTTGTGAGGGAGTGGATGTTGAGGTTTAGGCAGGCGAGTGGGAGTGAGGAGAGTGCGTCTTTTCAAGCTTTGAATTCGTTTGAGGAGTTTGTTTGAGTTTGCTATTTCATTTCTGATATTCAGACGGAGATGGAGATTGGAGGGATTGTTTGCGTCAGAATTGCACTTCTGAAATCACATCTAGAGAATGACTTAGGCTGATAGTCTCAAATCAAACAGATACCATCACCCGCCTCCCACCCAGTATCGTACCTCCCAAGCTCTTCTACACCCTAAGCAGCAAACCCATCCACATCAAACCCGACGTCTCTTCCTACTGGCGCCACTTAACGCTCGATTCGTATTATATATACGAGCGCATCTTCTACAACTGCGAGCCTGCGAGAAAGGGGAGGAAAGCTACAAAAACTAGCTGTAAGTCAATTTATTTTAACACCGATGGCTTCAAGTTTGTATTAAGCTAACGCCATATACAAAGTCACACCCTTCCTCAACCAATTCAACCAATTCACTCCCTCCCCCACCACCGTAACATCCATCTGGTCGCGGCTCCTCCGCCCAGATAGTCCAACCCCAATAACGCAGACCGTTCTCCCTAAAGACCTGGTTATGGCCGCGATTTACATGCTCCATCTGGAAAGCATCTCGAAATACAGATACAACCCGCCGACGCGTGCAGACGGCAGCGTTGGGGTAGATGATAAGAGAAGGGAGGCGCTGAAACGGTTCGCGAAATGGGTGCCGTGTCAGTGTAGGTTTGAGTGTGGGAATGAGTGGAATTTTGTAAATGAGACGGGGTTGAGACGGCCGAGGGAAAATGAGAGGAGGTGTGGGGTTGGGAGGGTGTTAGGTAGGGGGTCACGGATGGGGATGTTGTTGAATTTGGGGGAGGGGAGGAATTTGGAGGCGGTGGAGAGGACGAGGGGGATTTGGGATAGGGCGGAGAGGTAGAGGATGGGGAGGATGGGATGGGTGGTATTGTGGAGGGTTTGGGTAATTGGGTGGTAGATAATTCTTTCTATACAATGCACAGAGTGTGAGTAGTTTCATTAATAACTTCCCAATTTACAAGAATCCAGAATGGATTTGAACTTTGAGTTTATTCCATGAAATCTACCAAATGACCATTAGTCCCAGAAATCTGCCAATGACCGTTATTAGTCCTTCGATCGTCCAATATATTACTACAGCCTCTGGTAGTCCAATCCTTATTTCCTCCTACCTCTGTAAATACACACGCAAAAACCTAAATGGTTCTCCCCCAGCCTCCTTCCCATAGCTATACAAACATCCACCCACTAACCCCTTCCATGCTCCGACATCCCCCCATCATACATCGTCCTCCCCCCAAAAGTACTAGCAGGTGGCGGTGGAAACGGCGTCAAGTCATTAACCCAATTCTTAACCGTCGACGGCGGGCCCATAGTTTGCTGGTATTCAGCCGACCCCGGACCCGGCGGATTAACCAAGGACCTGATCCCCGGGCTTCGACTTCGCCAGTAGCAGCACGCGGCTATAATCCCCGAGATGATGAGCACCCCGCCTACTACAGCGCATGCGACGATTATTTTCCAGATGTTGCTGGGGGAGGTGATGGATGTAGTGGTGGAGGAGGACTGGCTGTCGGAATTAGACGATGAGGTTTCGGTAGGGGAAGAACCGCCGAAGATGGTTGCATCTGTGTTTGCGTTATTGGCGCTGGTGCTGGCTGACGATATTTTCTCGCCGGCGCCGGTGACGCTTGCGAGAACTAGGACGTCTGTTGAGGCTTGGCCGCATGCTAATGAATACCATGTACTAGAAGCTCCAAGACTTGAAGATCTCGCATAGCGAAAACAGGATGGGGCTGCTCCCGAGCTGTTGCAGTATTGTGAGTAAGTAGAAGAAGACCCTAGGAAGATTGAGTAGACTCACCAGGAGAGTATCGAGCCATATATACTAGAACAAGTCACCATATCAAAGAGGGAGCATATTTGATGCGCTTGATCTGCGCAATTGTTCCAGTTTCCGAGACATTCGATGTCGTTGCAGCATGCCCATGCTGGTGCTCCGTATTTTCCTGTGGTGACGCATGAGTAGGACGCTTGACACGTTATAGGGCTGGCTATATCGCACGAGTATGTTAGTTAGAGTAAGGAAGTCGTCCGATGTGAGGCATGACATACCAGAATTCCCTCGAATCCATCCACAAGTCGCGACATCTCGTTTGAATAAATCTTTAGGTACAATCGGCGCAGGTGTTATCGTCGGGTCTTGAGGAAGATTTAGAGCTGCTACGTGATATCCGATGGCTAGGTAAGCGATCAAAACTTCAAAGAAATGTTGCATTTTGCTTGACGGAATCTTGAACGTGTAATCTTATGTCAAGAGTCAAGAGAGCAAGACAGAGAATAGAAGTTCGTTCATCTCCACTCTAAGACGTCTGATTCCTGAGGACGTAGCACAAGCATGAAGCTGATACTGAGGTTTTCAAGCGGCATCGGTTTTCAGGTGGCATGTCCTTTCTCCTGCCGTGAAACTCACGGAAATAGATCGTGCCCCTGGGTCGATACGCCCATTTTCTTCAATTGGACACGGCGGCGCGCGCCACATATGTGAGCGGTCGTAACGCATCCACTGGAAGGAATGGAAATTTTGCCAACAGTAAAAAAGCAGAATTTGTGATTCCTTTTTGGTGCTTGTGTTGCATCAGATTGAAAATTTAACCTTAAGAAAGCATCACATCTGGCAGCCATTTCTAGGCATCTCTTATGGTGAAATCAGCCATCACTAGATGGCTCAATTCTCCATGTGCTATTCAGGGGCTCGCCATCGTTTAACTTGCTTTGGTGGGAGAGCAAAAGTGAAGCTTGGCTTCCTTCCCGAGTAAGCACGGGTAGACAAGCTTTGAAAGAAAGAAATCAATCGGATCGTCCCGGGAGGCCAGCCCATTTCTTCATGTGGGTGTGGTGCTTCTAAATCAATCGGGAACAGCAGAGTCATCACGATGAACTTGGAGGATTCTGCTAAGGACAACACGACAAAAAAATAGCTACGACAGGAATGAAAGGACTGTTGTAAGATCCAGTGGAAGAAGGGAGAAGGAGAATGGCACTGCTGGCAGTTAAGCTTGACCCAACCTGCCCACCTCGCTACTGAGGTTACAGCCCCTCACTGCAGCCCCGCCCCCACTACATATGAACTCAACGTCGCGACCGAGCACTAAAAATGAACGGAGTGGACATCAACAAACATCAACACCTCGATCCTCAGAGAAGAGAAGTCCTCTTAATCCTACGGAATTCAAATGCAGAATTACAAATACTACTTCAAACTTGAGAACACATTAGTTAAAGGATTGAATACAACGAGAAACCTTCACCGGGTATGTTCTTCGAGGTTCGGGCAGAAACGACTTACTTTTCAAAGTGAAGAATTTCCTAGTCTTGCAGTAGGTTTGGATAATCTCTGGACCCAAAAAAAGAATTGCACAGCTATGCAGAAGTCTCGCGCTGCACGTAATACTACCAGGCTGGAATTACAGAACTTTGAGCTGAACCTTGCCTGCCTCTCACGATGAGCCCTACTGCCCTATTCGGAGGCGAAGCTCCTGCGCCTGGCTGGCGAACATCAAGATCAGGACGGATACGCGGCAGAAGGCAGAATGGCTGGCAGTCCACGGATGAACGGGGCTGGAAAAGTATACGGTGAATTGCATAACGCGTTTTCCGGTAACTTAGTCAAAAGGCTATCCGGACCTTTACACTTTTCCGCTACATATGAAGGAAGAGGTCGGTTGAGGTAACAACAAGGAAGTCGGAGCGATCCAGTAATGGGAGACAAGCGTCTTTCGTCACCATCTTCGTATAGTAGTTCTGGACGGAGAATCCCTCGGCTGGTAAAGTCAAATTGACGAGTCACTCATGTGCGACTTTCATCATTGCTGCAGTATGTTGACGACGATCCTCTACGCCTTAGTGATATTGCTAAGCACGTTTCCTGGGAGAGCGGCCACTTATGGCTGTTCCCAGTGGTCGGTAACTGTCGCATTCGTCATAGTCCACTCGGCACGAAAAAACTAGGAGTTCTAGCTAGTAGCTAGGCCAGCTAGTCGGCATCCGATCGCGCATTACCAATGTTCCTGAAGATATCCTAACTCCTGAGGACGTTCCTGAAGATCCTTGCTCCATTTTGCTAAGTTAACTTAAGCATAAGATATTTATAAGTATTATTCACTTCTTGTTGTCGTTGCGTAACTTATACAAGAGCTCTGGATGTTCCCAAGTGGGGTAATTTGTGGGGGATGTGCTCGTGTCCAGCCCACAAGATTTATGAAAAATGTGGAAACATTTCCTCAGATATGACTTTCATTTGATCGTTGATGATTAGTTCTGTATTCTAGCTTGGGAGAAACTCTTCTGGGAACAGTAGAGTTGGCATGATATCGAGATCGTGATCACAACTCAGCTCTTCGTTGAGGTATTTTATCCCAAATGTCGTTCTTAGACTTGAACTATTACACATCAAATTCGCGTCCTTGCGTCATTGGACATTGTTGGGAAGGCTGGCAAGATGTAGAACTCAAGAGAAGGCTGGCAAGGTGTAGAACTTAAGATATATAGCGGATGATATTCTGCAGATTATTCTCAAACCATCACCTCCACCAAACAACTTCTCACATTCGTTATCAAAATGAAGTTCTCAACCCTCGTTTTCGCCATTGGCGCATCAGCAGCCACAATCCGTCGCGATCAATGTAGCTTCACCATCACAGCCTCTGGCGGTCAGTCAGGGGTTGTTGGGCAGCTATCTGATGGTCAGAACAGGATCGACGGTGGACATCCGACAGGAACCTACACCATTAGCAACGGCCAAATCACTGATGCCGCAGGCAGAGGGTGTATTCTCACGCCTTCCGTCGAGCAGTTTCAGTGTGACTCCGGCGCAACCCCAACCTCCGGCTTTTCCATTGGCAGCTCAGGAGAAGTTCTCTTCTCAGGGTCTTCCACCTTCTATGCATGCGCTGCTTCCGACTCTGAGTACAATATATATACCACTCCTGTGTCTGGCCAAGAGAAGTGCTATGAAGTAGAGTTGTCCGCAAGTGGATGCTATGGTTCTTCCCATGCATCATCTGTTGCACCCTCGTCCGTTGCACCCTCGTCCGTTGCACCCTCGTCCGTTGCACCCTCGTCCGTTGCTACTCCGGTCCCAGGCACAACAATCTTGCAGACTACCACTCAAAAAGAATCTGCACCGGCCCCAACCATCTACAAGACTACAACTCAGGAAGAGACCACAACCCAACAACTCACACAAAAGCAGACTGTGACCGAGGAAACCACCAAGACTGAGCAACAGTCCGCTTCTATTCAGACTGTTTATATCACTCAAACCAGTGAACAAACTGCCGCACCTTCAACCGTTTATATCACTCAGACGCAGGAACAATCTGCTTCAGCACAAACTGTGTATATCACTCAAACACAAGAGCAATCCGCCTCTGTTCAGACCGTTTATATCACTCAGACGAATGAGGAGACCGCTGCACCTTCAACCGTCACCATTACTCAGGAACAATCCGCTCCTGTTCAAACTGTGTATATCACTCAAACACAGGAGCAATCCGCTCCTGCTGAAACTGTTACTCGGACGCAAGTTCAGACACAGGCACCTCAAACCATAACGGAGACTGCTCAAGCCTCTTGTGAAGCACAAACCATAACCGAGCAACCCTCCACCCAGACTCTGACCTATACACAACCTGGACAATCCACCACTTTGATCCAGACTCTGTCTACCACTATCTCGCAGGTATCACAAGCCACACCTCCGGCATCAATATCTGTTACACCTATCTCGTCCCCTATCAGTGAAGCGCCAAGCCACTCTACCTCCGCTCCGCAGTCATCTCAAATCCCATCATCCTCCATTCCCGTCACCTCGCAGGCAACCTCATCCCCAACCTCATCCACCCCCTCCGCTTCTTCTTCAAGCTGCCCCACAAATCTTAACGGCGAATACCAATACCCCCACCTAATCGTTCCCGTTTCCTCCGCCTCTCCTTCCACCGCCTACGGCACATCTTACAACGGCGTCGTCAACAGCACCGTATCTTCCATCTTCAACTTCGACATCCCATCATCGTACACCGGCACTTGTTCCCTCATCTTCCTCTTCCCTACTCAAGACCAGCTCGAGACATCTTCTTACACTTTCTCCGGAAATGGAGATGTTGATTTCGCTCAGTTGAGTACTATTGCTACGCAATCCACTACCTATGGCAGTGTTGGGAGTGTTGAGAAGGATTTCGGTACTTTCACCGTGACCCCGGGAAGCTCAACAGTTATCAGTACATTCGCTTGTCCTGCGGGTGAGACGGTCAGCTATGATTTGAGCGAGGGGGCTAGTGGAACAACTGATCTTTGGTTCTTCCAGGATTATAATCCAAGTCCTCTTGGATTGTACATCACAACATGTTAAAGATGGATAAGACATGGAAGAAAGAGCGTTCGGTCTGAATGAAAATATACCGAGTTCCTATTGGTTATTTGGCCCAGGAGAGGAGGCCGTCGATGATATTCTTAATGAACATCAGAGTAACGACTAGATATATGAATATAATGTTAAAGTATTGATCAATAATTATCTTGCATCTTTTATGTTGATTGAACTCAGCCATCCGGCCTAATAATGAGACGTTTGGATTACTCATGATGAATGAACAAACTTTTGATTGGGAGTCTGAAGTTCATCAGGGGGTGTACTCACTCACCGACCACTCCTGATTGTTCAAGTAATATTTGAATATTATCAACTTATAAATACTAAAATATAATTATATTTATCTGATTGTTTAAGTGAAATTTAAACATTAGAATAATTATATATCTGATTATTCAAATAAATTTTGGATATTGAGAATATCGAAGTTTGAAGTTGGTCGGTGAGTGAGTACACCCCCTGGTGGTTGGTCAACGAATCAGTGCACCCACTGGTGATGAATATACGCAGAACCACCCTCTCTCCTATTCGTGACTCCATGACCTGTCCCTCCCATTCCTTCATCTCAGCACCCAGCGGGAACATCTTCCCCACCCCCTGGAATCAGATTGTACGCCCTGTTAAACACATTCTCCGGATCATACTGCCTCTTCAGATCCAGTAATTTTTCATAATTTCCTCCAAAGATATCTCTGGTCCTTGTGTCGCCAAGTCCTGTATCACACAACATTAGCAATCAATCATCCTCTCGCAAGCTTCTCTCAAGCAAAACCCAGACCAACGGAATATAAGAGCGAGCTCACCATCATAGTTAACATAGACCCCAACGCCATCCCCTTTCTTCTCACCCCCCGCTTCCCTCTTTACCCTATTCGCCATCTCCCGCGTCCACGCCCTACACCTCTCATCCCACTTACTCTCAGTCCACCCCGAAACAATAACCACATTACCCCACTCCCCTCTATTTGCAAATGCCATCGCATTCAACGGCACCTCCATAATCTTCCCATTATGTATAAACTCAAACAAAACCAACGTCTTTTTCGCATCCGGTATCTCCTCCGTATGCCTAACATACTCCGCATACATGCTATCCACGAACTTCCAATCCAGTGGATACGTATAAGTCGCTCCTTTCATCGTCCGCCTATCGCCATCTGGGGTCGTTGGATTATGCAGAGCATTCATCTCCGGATACGGCATCATACCCGTCCGATCCATCAACGGCCCCAACTCCTTCAACGGGCCAAAAAACTCCCTCGCCTTTTCCTCCTCCCCATCATAAAACAAAACCGCCACAACACAACTCCTGCCTATAGGCGGAGGTGTCGTAAATCCCACCATCATAGTAACCACACCTTTCAAATCCTCCCTCGTCATAAGCTTATTCGCAAACCCAACCACACCCTCAATCGCGCTTTTCTCAAAAGCCATCATCCCACCCCACACCTCCCCACTATGTTCATAACCCCTAAACACAAACTCACTCACCACACCGAACCCCGCCCCCGCGCCCCTCACCGCCCAAAACAACCCCGGATTTTCCTTCTTCGACGCCCACGCCACCTTCCCATCCGCCAGCACCACCTCCGCCGCCACCAAATTATCCACCGCGAGTCCATACTTCCCGCTTAAATACCCATACCCCCCACCTAGCGTCAATCCGCCAATACCTGTCCGATTGACCGTCCCGCCTACAGTAACCAGCCCGTGTTTCGCAGCCGCGGCATCGACGTCCGCCCAGGTGGCGCCGCCTTGCGCGGTGATGGTTTTGGTCTCCGTGTCGATGAGGACTTCTTTCATTAGTGAGAGATTGAGCGAGATGCCCGTGCTGGTGGAGGATTGCCCGCTGGTGGAGTGCGAGCCGCCTGTGACGGCGAGGTCGAGATCATACTCGGTGGTGAGACGCACGGTGTGCGAGATGTCGGAGGTGCAGGCGGGGAAGACGACGAGGGGCTTTGGGGGAGATTAGAAATTTTGGTGTAAGAAGAAGGAGGGGGAAGAGGGGGATATTGCGGGCACGTACAGCTTCTTTCTCTGCGGTGACTGACCAGCGTTTGATAGCTTGCTTGTAGTTATGATCCTTAGGCGTCACGATAACAGCATCTTTCGAGAGCACTTCTCTCAACTCTTGCTCGATTTCCATCATCTTGATGAGCAGAATCTTATGGTTTCACAAGGGGAAAAAAAGGTTAAAAGTAATTGTAAATACCTGTAGAATTGACGTAGCTCTTTATATATGCTCCTCCCTTTATCAAAGACAACCACGTAAGACAGTTAGTAAGACGCAAGCGTCAAGTCCCAACAACATTTTGCTCACAATTTCTTTCAGATGCAGGGAGCGTATTCTTTGAATGTGTTTCAAAAAGCCACAACTTTGTCACCCCGCGCTTCCAGTGACAGCTCATAGCCTATGCACGTATTGGGCGACAACGTCGCGTACCCTGAGTAATGCACCTATCTAACTCAACTCTAGACTCTATTGATGTCTTAGATCTGAAAAATTAGCTCCTGAGCTAGAAACGCCGCAAAACGCCTCAATCACACCGACGGCTAAGTACATTTTGTCAGCTGTCACAACCTGGCTCTCACAGAATCTTCATGTATCACTTCATCAATGAATCTCATCGCCTCTACTAATCTCCTTTCTTGCATCTTTGGGGCAATAACTTGCACACATAGAGTAGTGTTGAGGTATACTTTTCTGTCAATCGTTCTCTCGTCCCCTATTATCTGTCAGAAATTATATAGCACCTACTCTGCGAGAAAACTTACATAGTTCCCTATTTACCTTATCCCAACTTCCCAATGGTTCAACGGCGGCAAGCTCACCCTCTAAGTCGCTTTCTTTGAATTCCCTCACAGGTAACGTCGCCGCGGGATAATCTAGCAAAACGAAACTGCTCGTATAGCTTGCACCGTTCCATCTATCAATTGGTGGTGTGGGATGCGGTGCGACAGGACAAATGATCGCATCAATCGTCCTTCCCGTTTTCGGGTCTCTCCAAATCTTCAGCATCTCTGTCTCCAACTCTATCTTCTTCGCATGGATATCGACGAGATTGGGGAGAGTCGTGGGAGGCTTCCGTTTCAGTCGAGTAGATAGCCAGTTGATGAGAGGCTCAGAGGTTTCTTCCAAAAGATCAAACATGAAGTTCCCTCCGTCGATACCGAAGAATGCATTTGCAAGAGATTGACACTTCTTAAACGCTGCTGCATCAATTTCAAAGACTTCTTGGCCAGACTGTCGCAGCTTTTGTACCATCTCGTCGACTACTTTCGCGATCGGTGGTAATGGTGTAATAAGCCCGTCCGTTCGAATCACGCCGATCAATGGCTTTTCCTGGATTGCACCTTGTTCGTCCCACATTCCGTATACAACAGCTGGGTCTCTTTCCCATGGCTTCATGTTCGAGATTGTTTGTAGGAACAGTTCGCAATCTCGTAGACTTCGTGCAATCGGCCCTGCACTCGCCGGCAATGCAATTTTCGATGCTCCGGGTCTTTGTCCTCCTTCTTGGCCCACATAAGGTATTCTTTGCGCCGACGGTTTGATCCCGTATAGTCCATTGCACATGGCAGGAATCCTAATACTCCCTCCTACATCTGTCCCGACGCCCAAAACACTCCCTCTCATAGCCACCAAAGCCCCCTCGCCCCCTGAACTTCCACCAGCAGTAACTCTCCTATCCTTCGGATTCAGCACCCTCCCAAACAAATTATTATCCGAATCCAATGCCATCAACGTCTGCGGAATATTCGTCTTACAATATAGCACTGCACCCGCCTCAAGTAGAAGATCTACCAGTAAAGAATTCTCCTTCGCTGGATTCTCCGCCAACGCAGCAAGTCCAATTGAAGCATCATAGCCCTTGACTTTAAAGGTATCCTTCAACGAAATCGGCACACCATGTAAAGGACCGACTGGTTCGCCCGTCCGCTTGTATTCATTGTCCAACCATTTCGCCCGCGCGATCGCATCATCGAAGAATATTTCCGTCAAGCAATTGCATACTTGTTGAGCAATGGCTGCGCGTTTGCAGAATGCTATCGCAACGTCTTCGGCTTTGAGATCGCGGGATAGAAGGGCGTTGGCGAGAGAGGTGGCATCGTAGGATTCGGTAATGGATAGTTCGGAGGGGGTTAAGATGCCGCTTGTGCGAGGAATTGATAGGACGTTGAGGGTTGTGGGTGGTGGTGGAGAGGAGAGCAGCCACGCCGATGGGATTCGTGATTGGCGTTCTTGTTGTTTACGTTGGGCGATTGCGCGCCAGGGAGCTGGAGGAGTCATGGTGGAACTCGGTACTTTGGGTGTTTTAGACATCTTGCAATGTTGGATATAGCTTTCTGAGAAGACATGGCTAATAGGAAGACATGGCTAATAGAGCTTGAAATGCGGGGGTGTAGATGCGGAGAGCATCTGCTTGTTGGGGAGGGAACTGTGCCGATGCCGAGGATGAGCTTCTTGCATTAAATTATGCATCTATTTCATAAAATACACAAAGTTTGCTTTGTACTGTACGCAGGAGATCTATTTCTCCAATACCGACAACGATACTATGAGTAATCGAAATCCGCCAAAATTTGATCTCATCCCTACCTGCAAGTTGGTCTAACGTGGGAAGACCTATATCGTCAGCCGGGCATACCCAGACAAACCCTTCCACCGACCTCCATTTCAACCGCTACTATCCCCTTATTCAACCACCAACATCCGTCCCTTCAGTCTAGATTTATGCCCCATCTCTTCCCGTTCCTACCCTCGTCTTTCAACCATTCAACCTGAACATACCCGACCGCTTCTCGGACCTCTCTTCTCGATCTGCTTACCTTTTTTGAAAAATCTTCACATAATATTGACCAAGACCATGTTGGTAGACCACTTAGATGACCAGATCGTTAACTACCCGGTAGCCGCTGACTACCGCGTTGGAGATTTCATTCATCGGTGTATATATGGTCTCTTACTCAAGTGAAGGAGCTAAATCTTTTGGACAAGGGTTATATCTCTCTGTATCTTTTCTATTGTGGTTGAAAGTTACACATTTTGTTATCTCTCTTTGCCACCATATCTGTCGTTACTGTCGGAGGTTAGTCGCTAGTCGTTGAGGTTGAAGCCCAGCGTAGTAAAACCTGCGTCCATCTCTCAATTCAATCGAGTGGAAGTTGGTCTTTCTGAGAGAAGAAACCCATACCTCAGATTCACCAGAGCCTAAGATACTTTTGAATATCCGGAACAGTATATATCAAGATCCAGAAAGATAAGTGTTCTCATCTCATCTCATATATTTCTTCTTCTTTGCTGGAAGTTATTTTCTTTCTTCTCCTATCTATCTCCTTGTCTTCATCTCATCTCTATTCACGCATTTCTACGATCCTCCTCCACGCCCACAATCAGAACCAAGCCGCAATAATGCCCCCAACAACCAGCCGCCAACGCCCTTACTCCTTCCCCGAGCCTCTTACCATCACTATCCCTCAATCTCACTCCCCTCCACCTCTTCTAATACAACAAGACCCTCCCGAGCAAAAATCAAAATCACGAACCACCCAACGAAAACACAGATCATATCAACCCACTACAGGGAACAGCTCCAATACTACGAAGAACACCAAGCCAACCCCTCTTTTCTGCTCCAGCCCAACGTTTCGAGCTCCAGATGCTCTAATACCAGCTCGATACCCAACTAACTCTGGGTCTGCATATGCATCAGAAAACTATTCACCATCTTTCTATTCACCATCCCCCTCATTCTCCACAGGATCAACAAACAACCACAGCCAAAATCAAATCTCCACCATCACCCCATCCTCCCCATTATCTCCATCCCCGTCGCCCTCCCCTCAAAAACGGCAATCTCGCGCCCGTCCCCGCGAACGTCGTCTCCACAAGAAGTCCCAGCGAAAGTCACACACTGCTCTTCAATCTACATCTTCACACCTTGCATATACTGAAGATCACGGTATTTCATCGGTCGAGTATCGCGTAGATCAATATCAAGAAACGAATCAAGGCCAATATCAGGACAAAAAGCAAGATTATGATTATGATTCACTCTCACCATTTTCACAACCACAAGCACAAGTACAAGTACAGCCCAAACCACAAGTAAAAGCTCACCGAAAGTCCCGCTCTCACACGCACACCAAATCCTACTCTCATTCTCACTCTCACACCCAGAAGCAAAACTCACACTCCCATATGCAGAAATACGAGCAAGAAGAGCAAAAATACCTATCAAACTACGACATGGATCAACAATACGAATACCCAAGAGAAGAAGAAGTTGATTACAAAACATCAAAACAACACTACCATCCCAACTCAGCAGCTACGTCCCTAACCTCACAATTTTCTACAACGGCAATAGTATCTACTGAACACAAGCCTCACCACCACCACCAAAAACTACCCACCTACATCCCTTCTCATTCCCAATCTCACTCCCACTCCCACTCTCCCCAAGAAACGTACATCCCCTCCAACTACTCACCCAGCATCGTCCCGTCCTCCCCCAACCCACCCCCCACCCCATCATCGCAACCCCTCTCCCCTTCCTCCTCATCCTTCTCTCCCCTGGAAACCCAAACCCAATCTCAACAACCCCCCTCTGTCACTAGCCAAGACACGCACCTTCTAACCCGCCTCCTCCGCTCCCGCCGGTATGGCGATCTCGCGCGGCTCGCGCACACGACCGAGGAGGCGCGGCAGGAATTAATCACACAAATCGCTGCTCTTAACGATATATTAGAGAGCCTTGGTTATCAGGAGCGGGATCTGGTTGCTGAGCTGTTGGAGTGGGGGGTGGAGGAGGGGAAGTTGCCTAGTGTATGTATTTGTTCTTTCCTATTCTTCCCTTTCCCCCTCTCTTACAATCCTCCATGCAAATCAAACCTCACTAATCTCTTTTTTTAGTACCTATCCGCCACCCTCCACTGGCACACCTATATTCCCCCCTCCGGCGGGCATTTCTCCTCATCCCCCACCTCCTCATCCCCAGCCAACTCCTCCTCCCATCCAGACGCAGAGAAGAAAACCGGGGTCTGGAAGCGGTGGGGCCGGAAGATGATTAGTCGATTTGGTGAAGGGAGTTGGAAGGGAAGGAGTAGCGAGAAAGGAGAGGGGCAGTGGATTGGAGAGAAAGATTGGAGTTGGGGAGGGAGTGAGACGAAGGAAGGGGAGAAGGAGAAGTGAGAGCTGAGGAGTGAGCGAAGATGTGGAATATAGTAATTTGGTGAAAAGTCTGGTATATAGTAGGTAGGAAGTACTCAAAGGGGAGGTGTTGAAGCTCGACTATCAATAGTATATAAGAAGCGCAATATGAAGTATATAAAAACTATAAGAGACGCGAAGAGAACAAAACGGAAGATAGCTAGCTGTACCGCGAGCTTCTGCATATAGTGTAATGGAAAAGTTCTGCGAAGCAAAATCAGATAATAGTAAACCTGCATATAGCCCTTGTATAAGAAGTACAAACAGAAGGAAGATATACGTTCTTAGCTATCTAAATAATTACTTTGCAAAGCCAAATATCTGGAAAGGAAAACACTGCATCCAGATTTCCTGAAGCGATGCTCCCATAACTTCAAAATACGAGATTGCCACAGCTCAGTAGCAAGGAATAGTGTGACTGTGTGAGTGACTACTCATTTCCAGTTACTGTGTAGTAAATATCAGGGTAGAGTAGCCACACCTTTGGCACATCATAGAGAATAAGTGTAAACGCTAACCCGACCTCCCACCCATATCAACTTACCCCATCACCCAGTATCTCATCCACCGGTTCCAAAACCCAAGACATCCCGACGAATTATCCCCACCTCCCCCCTCTTCCCACCTATGAAATGGCTGGGCCGCGAAATATGGCAGAGTTTCAGATACATGACAAGTGCCAAGTAGATGCAGAAGGCGGATAATTTAGAAATAGGCATCGCGGGCGAAAGAGAGACCAGCAGTGGATATTAGTCATTCAACTGGTCTGGCCTTCGGCGGCGGTGGCCAGACGGAGTATGACTTGCGTGTGGGAGGAGGTGGAGAAAAGTCACTGGACAGGCAGCAAGTATTGCAGTGGAGTGGAGGCGAGCACAGATTTTCCAGTGATGGAGGCAAGCATGTATTGTTCTGTATCCAGTGACGCTTGTCGCTCGCAGCTTATTCTTTTATTGAGATGTTGGAGAGATTGAATCATGGACATGATATTAGTTACGATGAGCTCCAAGATTTGAAGAGTACCCCATACCATGCCACCAGCACATCTCACCCATAGAGTCAAAATAAACAAGCTATCCATCCAAGCCGTCGCACCCGTTTTCCCATCGAATATAGAACCAAGCCTGAATAAAAACCTTTCGCGGTGTGGATGGCCTCGAAAAGGCCAGCGGTCGTAAGGAAAAACTTTTTTTCGCCAACATATCATCTCGGCTTAATCGCTTTTCGTCATGCGGCCTATATTGACCACCTCGGATTTGGTATGATATGATTGCAAAAACATTTATGAATTATCCTTAAGGGAAAAGCGCTTGCCACTTTCCCCGGTAAAATAGGTTCGCATATCCCCCCCTCCTTTTGCACTGACCACCACCATCGTCTCTCTATCAATTTCAGGAAGGCCTGGAGGTTTCGCTATTTGGTGGATAATTAACTCTCGTTCCCTGCGGAATTCTTTCTATACATACGTGTGACTTGGGCAGTCCCTGTGAAGAGATTGTATATCATGGTTGTACTACCAGATATAAAAAGGTAAATTCGAAATCATTATCGATGCAATACTATCTAACCAGAAATATAGCTCCGATTGGCCTGGAATACGACGAGTGTACTGGGCCAATTTCCAAGAATTATGGGAGGTTCACTTGAAGGAAGATGCGCAGAAAGATCAGTTCAAATTCTGTTTGCTGCTCCAGCGTTTGATCCACGTCTGTAAGAAAGCAAGAGGAACGAAACCGATCCAGGTGCTTTATGAAGATGCAGTTTGGAATCTGCAGAATTTGGGTGTGAATAAAAATCTTATGAGCCCCGAGTGGAGAGCTTATATCAAAGCTCAAGAAGACGAAAATATTGAAGCAGAAAAGAAGAAAGCGAGAAAGGAATGCGACAGAAAGGATTGGGAGAGAAAGAAAATCAAGGAAGTCTACTTGGGGCCCAAGCACAAGAGTAGGAGGAAGGAATATAGGCATTTAAGGCCCCCGATCCCACCGAACTCGGATGTCGATGTGCCCGTCGTTAAATCATCACACAGTCCGCCGGAAAAAAAAATCAAATTGGTGCATGAGTGGTATCCATCCGATAAGCCCGACTCCAAAGAGTGGCATCCACCGCCGCGTCCTGTTGAGTTTGCGAAGGAGGACTGCGCGAAATCTGATTGTTCGCGCACATTTCACTATGTACGGACCACACCTAAACCGCCTCCTCGTCCTCCTCTGAAATATGTATATCAAAAAGTGAAATGTGAGGTATACGGCTGTCCTCGTCCTGGAAACTGCGGTAGGAAGTACCATCGAGAGTGGGCCTTGGTCGAAGACGAAGACGAAATCAAGAAACGCGATGAAGCCGCAAAGAAGAAAAGCCCACCACCCAATCCTGTTTGGTACGTATAGTGGGCAATTTACCTAAATCAACATACTGTACCAGCACATTGCTGTGACGTTTCAAAGCCACAATCCGCCTAACGCTACTACCAATACGCTAGTATTGGTATACGTGTAGAGGGCTGCCAGATGATTAACTTCATCGCAACAACGCTGCAGTAGAGATGAGTTGTAGGCTTGTAGCAGAACCATCAGCCTTGCGGAGCAATATCCGGTATACAATGCACTCAGAATAGAACCCTTCTCCACACCGTCGCTGAACGGGCGAATCAGAACGAGGAGATATTGTAGGACGCCATGGATTGGTCTTCAACAGACTTTTGATTCAGCTGCACCGGGATATTTTCTGATAAAAGAAGTGGGCTAGGCGCTGGGGTCCCTCCTTTCTTGGCGCTGGGTCTGTGCTAATCAAGGAGATCGCCCCTTGCCGTTATGAAGCCGTGACAGATTCATCATTCGAGGGCGAGACGACTCGAAGAACGGAAGGAAGGATTTGTCGATAGACCAAGGTGGATGAGACGGATGGATAAGGCCATAATTGGATCGAGTAGGGCTTGAGTATGTAGGGCGATCATTAACTTCAGACGAGTATGTTTTGTGTGAAACAAATAGGTGGTGTTATAAGGTTAGGATCGAGCACGAAAAGGGCTCAATGTGGCTGCCGTTTCTAGATAAGATGTTAGTTGATACATTTTCGGGAATAATCTGGTTTTGAGAGAATACAAGTATTTGAAGGCTTTTCCGTTCACAGTTAAAGACTCGTGGTAGAATATCGGACATCTCACTTTTGCTAAGGGAAGTGCCGTGAAGAGATGATGATATTCCCATCTGATAGTTCGAGGGAAACTGACTTGTACTAGCTCTAGCAGATCTTCGCAAATGCGGCATTGATGCTTTTCTCTTATGGCTTAGAGAGCTCATCCACCGCCATGAGGGTCCAGACTTGTTGCTGTAGAATGGGCGGACTGAGTTTCTAGATCCAAATTAATGAGGTTAGACATGGTGGAGTGATCTGAAGAGGATCCGATGAGACTTGAGAAGAGACGGGACGGCATTGACAGTCATCAAAGGGTGTGTGTATTTGATTGTAGCGTTTGAAATGATGGTGTAACAGTAGATCACAGGATGAATTGATGATTGGCCTAAGTCAATGCTGAACCATGATGCCGGTACAAAGGTGTCGAAGTCGAAGTTGCGACTCACGATAGCTTCATGGAAAATGCCGTGGTGGATGGAAGGTGGAAGCGGACTAGGAGTGATTGATCGCTGCTGTTTTTAATCTCGGGACCGACGATTGGAAGGAGACTAGAAAATTTGGGGAACTTTTAACGTCCACTGTCCGTCCACCAAGCTCAAACATATGAAACTTATGCTTTGCAGAATAAACAGAAGTATAAATATTATGTCACAGTTATGCATTATTCTAGCTTTTTGATTGGACAAGCGTTGAGAGAATGAAAACACACTTTGCCAATTTTGGAGCGAGCTCGGGAAATGGGCTGAGGAGGAAAGTCCTTTGTATCCGTGCAAGTACTGCAGTATAATCACCAAGAATTGGAGATTTCTCTATGACTTGTTCAAAAATTTGTATAAATTCAAGAAGTTGAGGTTCCTGGACTCAAAAAACTTTGCCAAAAGCCTTCATCAAAGCTTCAGCGTATGGTCTGTTCAGATATCATAATGCCAAAGTGCGTCTTGAGAAATTGCTGTTCGAAATCATGGTATTCAATTTCCATGGAGAGTGTTGCATGGACGTGAAAGCCTGCCACGAGTGTTGTTGGCTGGACGAAAGGGAATAATTCTTGACATTGACCACTAAGATGATGTGTACGCATTTCATCAACTCCCGGGAAGTTCCCTTCACTTCCCTTCAGTTGCGGCAAGACATAGTTGTACTTGTACTATGCACTTCGTAGACTCGTTGTGGACCGTGGTAAGGAAGACAAGGGGCGTGGCGGGGCAGTGCATGAAAGAGTTAAGGGGGCCTCACGGATATGGATAAGAATGAGCGGCCACGGCGAGCACATAAGGCGGAAGGGAATACTTCCTACCTCAGCTAAACTCTCGTCTACCAGTACTGCTCCGTCCACACGCACCGTGCCCGGGTTTCTGTATTCAAAGCCTCAATAATATAATAAGACCTACGTGGTATCGTATCCTGTCATCAATCAACTACGCCTACAAAGAGTAACGGTTACGCTTCGTGTATAGCTGCAGTGCATGTGCAGGGTGCGTACAAGTTCTTTTGCCGGTTTTCATAGGGAACGACCTCGTATTGAAGCGCCAGAAGGGTTGAGCTTCGAGAGTTTATCGTTCATCGTCCATCCTCACTTACACTTGTATAATAAGCGTCCCCGACTTCCTCCTCACAAACCCCTCGCACATCTCCCAATCCCCGAAGCTCCGTGCTCCGACCCTTGCTTACCAAACTCGCCTCAGCCAACCACAACCACCCAAATTAGCCTTTTCCCTGGACGGTAGAACTTCGACTTTCGACTTCTTAAGAAAGTGGACGCGCGTCGTTGCTCGCTACCCGCTTTCCCGCTGATCAAAGCCACCCTCTCACTTCCCACTTTCTCACCCAAAGCACCCCAAATCACCGCCAATCTCCCAATCAAACGTCCCAAAGGGCTAAGGCAACAATAATTCCCCTACTGTCCTTACGGCCTTTCGCACTTCCTTCTTGATTGTCCCATTCCCACCTTTCTAGGAACAACTTGGATATTGTTTTAACGGAACGAGGAACTTGATCAACAAAACAACATTACACCCCCCGATACCAATTCTGAAAATACCATCATTCCATCGCTTTATATCCTCAGAACCACTTCATCGATCACGATACGAACTCAAAGTACCCGCTCCAGCCATGAAATCCGAGCCCAGCATGTCGTCGGCCTCGCCCAATCCATCCTCTTCTCAGGGCGGCTGTTTAGATCCCCTGGATTCTCTGATCGACTTCTCGGAATATGAGACTGTATCATATCGCTCACCTTCCATCTCCTCATCTGCCTCCAAATCACAATTCGTACGACCATCAGCTGCGAGCACTCCCATCCCATCGCCTTCTCAACCAACACTGTCAGGCCCGAGCCATCAATATGACCTCTACCGTCAGCAAACCGGAATCCCACAAGGTGCCATTGCAAGCACCTTGGCCATCAACCAGAACAATGCGCACATCAACAGTCGATATGGATTCTCGGATGGATACCTGTCTGGGTTGAGCCCAAGTGAGGAGTTTGTTGACTTCGGAACTGCTCCATCTCAAACACCATTCAATCCATCCGATGTCGATATGGATTACGATTCAGCGCCTCGCGACCCAGCATTCTTTTACCCAGATCAAACAACAGAGTTTGTTGACCCAAGCAATATCGGTGCGCAAACCCTACCGGTCACGACTGTTCTTCCTACACAATCGAGCAATGTCGGTCGTCTATGGCCTGGTATGCATCAACAACAAGCCGCCCTTGCCAAGGCTCAAGCACAACAGAAGCAGCAGCAAGCCATCATCCAACAACAACGCCAGAATGCTCTAGCGGCAGCTGGCAGTCAACAAAGACCAGCTCAACCACAACGCGCAAGAGCGCATGGATCCACTGACCCCGTCGTCGAAGAAAAGATCTCTCAACTTCTTAACTCCATGAGACATAGCAGTGTGGCTACCGACGGTGGTGACTCAGGCACACCAAACCACTTGGCTCATGTACAAAGAATGCGAAAGGAAGAAGAGGATATGGATGAGGATGAACGGCTGTTGGCTAGTGAAGAAGGAAAGAAATTGAGTAGCAAGGAGCGAAGACAACTTAGAAACAAGGTTTCTGCGCGTGCATTCAGATCGAGAAGAAAGGGTAAGCAACTTTATTTCAATCCAATTATGATATCATGCTAACATTGTTCTAGAATACATCAGTCAACTCGAAGGCGAAATTGCTGCCAAGGTTAACGAGAACAGCGATTTGCGATCACAGAACCGAGCATTGATGGAGGAGAACACTCGTCTATCAGACTTGACTCGCATGCTTCTGTCCTCACCAGCTTTCTCTGGCTTCCTCGATACTTTGTCATCTAACCCTGCCGCACAACAAGCAGCACCTGCACCTCAACCTACCCAAGTTGAGCAACCTCGTCAGGTCCGAAAAGACATCAATCCATATGCAGCTCAACAAATGCCGCAACAACACATCGGTATGGCCATGATCCCTGAGCAAGCAATGGACTTCTCCATGCTTGATATCAATGCCGATGGAGGATACAGCTACCAACCTCAAGTCTTCTCTGTTCTTTCTATGCCCGAGACTGTTATCGATTCTTCCCTCCTTTCAGGAAAGACTTCCAACTTTGTTGGTAAACTCGAGTCTGAGGATGAGAAGGTTGAGCTCCCTGTTGTTGAACGTGCTCCGGTATCCGAACAACCTGAGGCCGTCGCTGTTGTGGAAGAAGAAATCGACGAAGAGTTCGATGCCGATCCCGCATTTGCTCTCTACGCCGAGAACACCACTTCAGCTACCATCTCTTCTTTCGAACTCCCTGAAATTGACTACGCTGCTCTCGGCTTCAAAACTCAGTATGAACTTGTTGTTCGCGATCCTGAAGCAGAAAAGGCATCTTCCGACATTGCTTTCGCTAGAGCTGTAAGGATATGTGACAGTATGGAAGCTACGGTCTTACGGCTTGAAGCTTTAACTCTCATGTAAACATACATCTCCAAAATTGGGGGTGGTCACACCTGACTTGTATTTGTTGCTGCGGTTTAGCGTTTCCTTTTACATCATCTCTACATCTATATCTCCTCTTCGTCAGCAAATGACGCCTGAGTCTCTGTTCTGTTCTGGTCTTGTCTTTTGTTTTTTCTTTTACATATCTCCTTTTTACTTTATGGTCTTTGCGTTGAGCACTACAAGTTTTCATTTGTCATTGCGTGGGAAATGGGAAAGGTTTGGGATGGGAAATGGGCCATAGTCGCCGTCTCGGGAGGGAAGGATATTTGGGAGGTATATTTGAATCGCATCTCAGCTAGCTGCCTTACTTGCCTTGTAAGAGAACAATTAGGAATGGGTCGGGGGAAGGGATGGTAAATGATTGGCTTAGCTAAGGGGATGGGGGGGATAAAATAGATTAGGAATTTTATATGAATCCGAAAAAAATAAATTATGGTTTAACGATCTACTTAGGCAATTGTTCACTGTGATACTCGAGTCCTTGTCGCGGCAAAAGGGAAGATGGTGGCGAAATGTGGCTGTGCTTTCCCTTCCGTTGCGGATTTATACTTCCCTTTCTTTTTCTGTGGCTGGGGCTATGCTCGTTCGTCCACATTCTGTTTGTCTGCATTCTTTTTTAATTCCACATCGCCAAAGACCGGTATATTCAAAAGACCGAATGAACACAAGAGGCAACAACCTGGGATAAGACAATTCCCCCCTTCGCCTTGTTTTTGCTTTGCGACGTGACCGGTTTTTCACTTCTTCGGACGCTTCTCGTTTCTCTTCCCTCGAAGTGCGAGGGATAGGATAGGGATACTGAACATATAAACAATGCCACTCCCAGCGGAGTGAATGATAATCGTGGCTTATATACTGGGTTTTCGTTTCATGGTACTTGATTTGTTGTGGTTACTGTTCTATTTCCGGTGTGCTCAGCACTACTTGTTATCTGGGATTGGTTGAATGTATGTAGGTGGTTTGGTTTGCTCGTCGTGCTAGTGTATTGATAAATGAATGGATGGATGTGTGAGTGGTTGGTCGACGGTGAAGTCGGATGAGGTGACGAATGTTCCGTTTTTGAGATATTAGAACGGAAGGTCGGTTTTTGCATTTCTTTTCACTTGGGTTACTAAATAGTGAACTTGAGAGGGTATATACAGACCTACCAGCACTTCAATCCTCATCTCCTCCACAACAAGGAGTCATTCTGCACTAGTTAGTCACTGCATCACCACACCCATCCTCATCAACCTCCCAAATCAATATTCAGAAGAAGGATATATCTTATCGGTGCACGCTATCTAGGAAAAGTTCTACAGAGCTTCATCCAATCCTAAATGGCAACCTTTAAGCTCTTAACACCCGTCGATGTTGAGATTATTTCAAATAGCCTCGGCAGTCTTCGGTGGTAAAGAGCTTGCCTTCTTCTAGCTTTTCTAGTTTGTATCGCTGAATAGTCCTGCTATTGTGGTTTCTGTGTTGCGGGGGTCCGGCTCCTTGCCCCTATTTCCTGCTCCTCCTCCTCCTTTCTCTCTACTTCTGTGCTACAACTCCATCATTTGGTTGTTTGGTTTGGTGGTCAAGGGCGAAGTAACATGAGAGTGAGGTGAGAGTTGGTCTTACTTGTTGTGTGATGGAGACTTCTTTCTCTCTTTTGGCTTGGGTGATCCTGTTCTAGTTCGAGGGGCGTTTCGATCGTCATCTACCTGTCCTTCTATCGTTATCATCACCTTTCCATTGGGTAGTTCTCTAATATCTCCAAACTGTCTTCGTTTCGGTTTATCATCGCCGGTGATCCTGATCGAGATCCAGACCTTTTTGTCGTTGATCATTCTTCACGGTCACGTGATCTTGACATAGTGCTTTCATCAACGAAAGCCTGTTCCCTGGTAAGCCCTCGACGGGTGTGGGTTTTTTGTTCGGACATGTTTATTTTTATTTGTCGGAGGGGTTGGTTTGGGAGTAGATGGATATGATTTATTCAACACGATTCAGCTGTATGAGAATCGAGGAAGAGACCAAAGATTTTGACTTGAGATTGCGAGGGCAATAGATGTTGGCAGAGGAAAATTGGAGTCGATTGATTGATAGATTGATTGCTTGACTGATTGATGGATTGATGTATCGATGTCGACTCCAATACCAGCAGAACCATACCCCTCTCCTTCTCTCATATTCTCATCTCTCTTTCCTCGTCTTATCTCGTCTCCATCTCCCACCATCCCATCTCATCTCCCAACCTCATCTCAGAAAGCCTTCCCCTCAAGCCTCTCAACCAGCTCACTGCTCACTACTCACCTCACACAGGCAACGCGGACGAACAAGACAGGCGGCCGCAGGCAAAGAACGCAACATGAACTCTCCACCCAGACACCATCAACAGAGAAACCACCACCAACAACACGTCACACCATCACATCATCCCTCATACCGTCCCTCATCCACATTCCCCTCATCTGGCCTGACCTGCGACTTCTCACTAACAGTCACAACACAACACAACACAACACAACACAACACAACTCTCCCCTCGCCAACAACTGAAAAGCATTTCATAACATTTTCCAATTCGCATCTTACATAATAACACATATATACACAAGTAAGCAGGTCGGTTGACCGAGTCCATTCCAATATTCAGATGACGAGGAAGTCTTATATAAGTATATATATAAGTAAACAAGCCGGTCGTGGATTCCTATTTCCATACATCTGTCATCCGCGGTCCGACCCCGATCTCATCTAAACCCAAAAGTGACGCCACCGCGATGAGAGAGTATGAAAATTATGGTCTGGATTTTGCTTCACGCGGCTGCCTACTTATCGACGGATAACTTCTTACTATAAACTTGAATACACCATCTTACAACACCTCGAAAGAAGAATAAAATATCCATTTCTGGTATTGTCTAGACGGGTTCTTAAATAATATGATAATGAGTACATGATACGCTTGATGTACAGGCCGGGCTAGGTAGTCTCCCCCCCGGTGCTGGGCATTCTGGTCGATACTAGGATCGCCGTCGACTCAGTATCTTTTTTGGGTCTCCTCCTGTTTAAATTCTGGTTGGAAAGGGAGCGGGTGAGTAAGATGATATAGGAGTGGGAGGTATCTGGGTCTTAGTTGCTTGTGAGTGAAGGACAGTTAGAGCAGAGCTGGTGATAGAAAGTCATTGGAAAAAACCACAAAGGGCAGATAGTAAATAAGTCAAGAAGAGGTTCAATACGGCGACTATTCGCTCCGCCCATATATACTCGTGCTAGGTGATCACAAAATCGCAGCGCATATCACGATCAAGCAAGCCACCAGGGTGTGTACTAACTACCCGACCAACTTTTGATTGTTTAAGCAATATTTGAACATTAGGAACAAATATATATATCTGATTGCTCAAATGAAATTTGGATATTGAGAATATCGAAGTTTGAAGTTGGTCGGATAGTGAGTACACGCCCTGGTGAGCCACGAGCAGAAAGAAGTCGGGAAAACATATATATAATCTAACACAACTACTTGTCATGTAGCAAGAGCTTCTACCAACTTATTATTCCCCATCCATTGGCCCCGTGTAATTATCATTCCATCATGCTATATCATCTCTTTAAAGCCATATATCTATCTTATGTCTTCGTCTATCATTGCAGGTCATTAAGATCAAAAATGGTCAAAGTCTCGGCCTCTTGTTGCGCCTATGTAGGCAGTCATTCAGCGCGTAATAGTACTCACCCGTCGCTCTTCTCTTTAATTTCCAGCTCCTCTCTCCTCTCTACCTCCTTTCCTTTAGCCTCACGCACCTCAACTGCACCTGATTCTTTCTCGTTACCCCCCATTACCAGAACCGTAGAAACCGGACTACTATCCCCAGATCCCTTTTCTCTCTCTTCCGTGATCGTCTCCAGTGTGGGCTGTTCCATCGCACCTGGTCCCTTGTCCCTCGATTTACGTCCCTCCCCTAGTGCCATCAACGTACTCGCACCACCAGTGACTTCTTCTTCTACCTCCCCACTACCGCTTCCATGTTCGATTTCTCTAACACCTCCCTCACTCGCCGCCTTATGGATATTAATGAACTCCATCCCAGCTGCCGCAAAACTTGTAAAACAAGCTGCTGCAGTAGCTACCATAAATGTCGCCATAATGGCCAAATTGTAGGCTTCCAGTACATCAGGAATATATTCCTCCGAAACAAGACGTCGCAATTCCGTAACGCCTGCGTGGAGAATAACATCTGGTGTCAAGAGAGGAATATCGAGATACGAGAGACGTACGACGAGGGAATGAGAGAAAACTACCTGAGCTATCGTGATGAAAACCACACCTCCAAGTCCCTGGGAAAAGAACATCAATGCCATACCGGTTGAGACATTCTCTCGCGAAAGGCAGGTTTGTGCGGCGAGATTAGATTGTTGCATGCCAAGCCCTATTCCGAATCCGAAAAGAACCTGCCATCCTAACCATGCGGGTAATCCACTATCCACTTTCAAAGTGGTGAAAAAACCTGTGCCGATAGAAGAAACTATTGAGCTTAAGATCAGCATGGGGGCGTAATAGCCCGTGATTCTGGTAAATATCCCGGCGATGAGATTTGCAACCACCAGGGCAAGAACAAGCGGTATGGTGTGCACACCGGAATTGATAGCATCAAGGCCTTTGATTGCTTGGAACCAGATTGGCAAGTAGTAGATTAGAATGAACATAGCTCCCGGATTGAAGAAAGAAAACCAAACTCCTGCCGCGATGGACCGTTGCTTGATAATACGGATTGGAACCGTGGCATTTTCTCCGGCGTGGAATTGAATGATCATGAAAATAATTAGTAGAATACTACCAAGAGTGAGAAGAGTTATGATTCTGGCATTTGCCCATGAATATGTGTTTCCACCCCATTGTAATGCTAGGCAAAGACACACAATTCCTGGTACAAAGACAAGAGTTCCAAGCCGGTCGAACTTTTTCAGTTGTTGACGGAAAGAATCCGTATTTACACGTCCTGAAGCGTCGATAGTTATTAGCAGAACTGACACAACCAGAGCTCCTATGGGTAGATTGATGTAGAAGCACCATCTCCAGTATACTTTTGTGGTAAAAACCCCTCCCAATAGTGGTCCACATGCGTTTGCTACCGCGAAGGCACCGCCGAATAAACCCATAAATACAGGTCGTTTGCGGAGGGGTACGTTGGCCATCATTATTAGGAGCACTCCATTGAAGATGCCTGCGGACCCTAAACCGGCTTCGTAACTCATCAGTATGGGCAGTGGAAAGGACGTGGATGAGCCTTACCAATGGCTCTACCAAGAATGAAAGATATCGAATTCGGTGCGGATCCGCATATGGCCGACTATAACAAACATTAGCAGAAGCTCCAGTTGGACTATCCACGGTGTCACTTTCGCCAACTTCAAAAATTCCAATAGCCGTCAGAAGTACCCATTTGCAGACGTAAAATTGGTATATCTTTCCGAAAATAAGTTGTGTTGCGCAGCTTGTCAGAAGATACGCTGAAGCATACCAACCGACATCTCGTATCGAGTGGAAGTCATTCGTGATTGTCGGAATCGCTGTACCGAGGATTGTTCTATCCTGTTGTATTTCTGTGTCAGCGATGAAAGAAAGGAAGTTGACTGTAGAGAAGGAAACCTACGAGTGCAACAAGGAACATACAAAGATACAGAGACAGCATGATTACAGACAACTTGCGCCATCCTGGAAAATACTCTGCCTGACTTGATTGAGCAGGGAGAAATCGCTCTTCTGTCGTTCCACCATCGACAACCATAGGAAATGGACCTTGAAACTCAGCAGACTTGTTGACAGCCGTCGATATTTGGACTGTTTCTGGATTTGAAAACATGCTGTACTCGTGTATGTGGTACACAATGGCCGCAATGGCTTGATTTATTTGAGCATCCCCAGAAACGCTGATACTAGGTTCGGTATGGTTGTTGAATTGAAAGGTTGGTTTTATAGCGGATAAGGAAGAGATAGTGAGAGAAACGAGAAATGTGAGAGAGTAGGTAAATTGCGGCATGCAACAACAGTGAAATATCATCATTTGAGGACAAGTTGAAGGGAGGTAAAATTTGTTGCTGTAAAGAGAAGTCCAGTGAATTGAATCAAAGTACAGTAAAAGAAAACCAAAGGTGAAGAGAAAAGTGCTTGCTTATTACACGAATCTGCTCAGGTTCGTGTTGTTGTCCATTACTGTATGTGATCTACCTGACACCTAGGTAGAAAGTGCTTACTGAAATCGGTATAATCTTGACCTTCATCCATTTTATCGATTTGAATTGACCATGAGGCGTCCATGAAGATGGAAATCGCGACGGTGATGCTTTCCTTTTCTCCCCTTCTCCCCTTCTCCCCTTCTCCCCTCATTCTTATTGTTCAGCCAATCAGATGTAAATTAAATAGAGTTTAAGAATGTGTGGATATGGAAAGGTGCGCCTCGGGACCGATATTTTTCCGAGGTCCCGGACGACCGACACTTGCAAAAACGAAAGACCTCGGAAAGTCGCAGCGGACACGCGTTGCATTGGAACATATGCAATCAATCATCAACACAGTGTGCAAGATCTGGAATTAATGGTCGTTCTTGGCCTTTAATTTGTTCGGGAAATCGTGAATAACCCCCTGAACTCCTGCATTTGAGACTCAGAAGTTATCCCCTACAGCTAACTAACTGTCTTGACGGTGGTGTTTGTTCAAGACCTCCAAACAACCCACCATTTGCACCATCAGCAGAAGAAACTTCTCCCAAGGAGTGAAGTTCAAACGCCCGCACTTCCCGGAACTCCGGTCGGGTGACAGGACCTCCCTCTGTACCCATATCATTAATCTTAATCGCAACCACAAGCAATCTTTGGCAAGGAACGAACAATCCAGAAGTGCGCAATCCACAATCTTCCGCTAGATACCATAGCCTCATCTATGGAGACATCCCCTCAACCTTCGGGTGCGACGGTAGCTTCGGCTTCGACCCCAGCCCTATCCCAGCTCCCGGTACAGCAAAAGATAACTCGGGGTCACTCCTGCATACTCTGCCAGCAGCGCAAAGTGAAATGTGACCGACAAAAACCTTGCTCAAATTGTATCAGGGCACATGCAGAATGTATCCCCAGTCAACCCTCGGCACCACGGAGGAGAAGACGCAAGCTTAGTGAGCTGGATGTTGCTGCAAGACTCAGGAAATATGAACATTTGTTACGAGTCAATGGCATCAAGATTGAAGACGATGGAGTGGCAGCAGCCAGTGGAGGGAGTGGTGCTGAAGATGTTGAAGAATCAACGTCAAGCCGCCAAGATAACGCTTCAGGTCAGACTGCCAATTCTGGTAGCGAATCTCAACCTCTCCACTCAATGACAGGCCCTCACAAACACCGTGGTTCGAGACCTGGAGCTGGTCAATTGTTTTCTAAGCATGGGCAATCACGTTACATAGAAAAGTAGGTGTTGCGATGGAATTCCTTTCATTAAGATATTTACCTGTACTCGACTGACTTCTATCAGCACTATATGGGAGAATCTTAACAATGAATTACAAGACCCAAAAGATGTCATCCAGGCATCGTCGGAGGAAGATGATAACTTCGATAATCCGGCCTACCCAGAACCTTCGTCACTGCTCCTGGGACACACTTACATGAACCTAAACTCTTTTCATCCACAACCAGTCACAATCTTTAGATTGTGGCAGCTATTTTTGACCAATGTCAATCCTCTGGTTAAGCTCTTTCATGCGCCGAGCGTACAAGAAATGATTCTAGAGGCGACTTCGGACATGAACAACATCCCAAAACCAACCGAAGCTTTGATGTTTGTTATATATCTCCTTGCCATAGGTTCGCTGAAGGATGATGAATGCGAAGCCATGTTTAATGAACCAAGAGCGGTACTGATATCCAGGTACTCTCATGCTGCGCAACAAGCTCTCATCAATACCAAATTCCTCAAGTCTTTAAATTTGACTTCTCTACAAGCTTTTGTATTATTTTTGGTAAGTTAGTTCAATCCGAGGTTTCTAATCGTCTACCATTGCACATCCGGCAACTCCGGGTACTGACACATATCTTTGATTAGCTTGCATCTCGTAGAAATTATGATGCACATTCGTTCTGGGTCCTAACAGGCTCAGCTACCCGAATCGGCCAAAGACTCGGCATTCATCGTGATGGGTCTTCATACAGTTTGTCTCCATTCGACACTGAGATGAGAAGGAGGGTGTGGTGGCAAATCGTATTTCTGGATGGTTTTGCAGCAAAATTATCTGGGGCTGGATTTCCTGCTGTAAGTGTGACCTTCTCCCTTGTGGCTTTCAGTCATGATTGTCTTGTATCAGCTCCGATATAATGACTAGATACACGGCAGAGCTAACTTCATCAACTCTAGTGGCTGGCAAAGTTCGACACGAAATTACCATTGAATGTCAGTGATAGCGACCTCACTCCTGACATGATAGAAACCCCGCCAGAACGCGAAGGCGCCACGGAAATGCTTTTCTGCTGCATTCGGTATGAAGTCGCGCAAGCTATTCGAAAAGCAAATACCTACAGTCAACGGGGGAATACCCAATGGGACATGGCTATTAGCGCACAAGTGATTGCGGAGAAAGACAAGACTATCGATGAACTCGAAGCTAAGTTGCAGAGCAAATACTTGAAGTATTGTGATCCATCAATACCTCTGCATCTCCTGGCTACTTTCATTGCAAGATCCGTGATCTGTACGATGAGGTTGATGGCTCATCATCCTCGACAATATCCCGACAAGGGGGCAAGCATGTCACAAAAAGAGAAAGATATGGTCTTCGATAATTCATTGAAGATGCT
Source organism: Rutstroemia sp. NJR-2017a WRK4 (assembly GCA_002946385.1). Classification (NCBI taxonomy): domain Eukaryota; kingdom Fungi; phylum Ascomycota; class Leotiomycetes; order Helotiales; family Rutstroemiaceae; genus Rutstroemia; species Rutstroemia sp. NJR-2017a WRK4. Next base: position 324,427 of record NJPR01000061.1, read on the forward strand.
CGAATACGACGCCATGGCACATTCAAACAAACTCGTACAAAGATATCTATGGCACATACACGTGCATTTTCAACTAGATGCTTTCATCTATCTGCTCAGTGAGCTTAGGTATCGCGAGCCAAGTGATTTAGTCACCAAAGCTTGGGAGCAGATTGAAATGGCTTATGACTATCGCTCAGATATGTTGATGGAGACAAAAAGCAGTCTTTACTATGCTTTGGGGAATTTAGTACTGAAAGCATGGGCGAAAAGAGAAGAAACTGCTGGAGATTCAGGTCAGAGCCCATACCAGGTAACACCGCCCAGATTTATATCGCTCCTACGATCGCAGCGACAAAAAGAACCTCAGAGATCTATAGAAAGATTAGGCGACATCGAGAATCCGTTCAGAAACATGAGCCACTCACCAGTTGTATCTTATGTCAGGCAAAAGCCTCCGGACCATATACCTCAACAAGCTCAACCGCTCCCCATGCCTCCACCTCAAGAGAATTGGCTCAATGCAGATTTTGCGCTCGACAATTCGATGCCTGATATTACTCCTATGGACTGGGAGTACTGGCAAACATTATTGGATGGAGATCTTCCTGCGTATACAGGAGCGAATCACACTGTCTACGGGCAAAACTGGGGATGAGATACTCTAGGAAATTATTACATGCTTCATCTGATCGGCGAAGTACATTCTGAACACTACTTAAGCCTTTCCGCGCATGCGAATATTCATTTGAGCAAATCAGCCTCGAGTCTGCCGCAGGATGACCGCATACACTACTGCAATGCAACTTCCTTTACCGGACTATCGGGCGACAACTGCACCTTAGATTTGATCCTACTATGGCATGTGCTATGACTGACATAAATTCTTGCGTTATCTTCCCCGCTTCTGGAGGCTCGAATCTCACCAACAAACCACACCGCGTACAAGCCCAAACGAGGCTATGGATTCTTCAGAGAAACCCGGCACTCTATTGCCGCATCTTGCCAATATGATGAAAAGCTGCTGCCTTCGCATCCCTATATTATTGTTGGTTGATCACCATCCAATGCGAAACATTCGCTTCTTGTCATCACTAGAAGTCTAAGTCGCAAAAGTTTCCGAACTCATGGCTCCAATCATCCAACCTCAGCCACTGCCTGATCCCTCGCTGCCACAGATTACACTAGCACCTCGACAAAACAATGGCCAAGCCGTCGCAATAACCCAAACCATCACTCACGCTAGCACCACGTTCACCACAACTATCCTTCTTAGTCCAGCCAGCACATCCGACTCCACACCAGCCGTCATAACCGTCTCCAATACCATCCCGCCCGCCGCTACCAATCCATCCGGCCCATCGAGCGGCGTCATCGCAGGCGCAGTGCTAGGGTCTATCTTCGGGTTTCTATTCCTCTGCGTCTTGTGGTATAAATGCTGCGTTAACGGACGCTCGGCGATCCATGTCCGGCGATACGAAAGCTCAAGCGATGACGATCGGTATCGACACAAGAGCGGGAATAGAGGTGGTGGGGGAAAGGAATGGGAGAGGGCACATGGAGTAAGAAGACCAGAAAGAGTGGCGACGGAGAGGGGGAGAGAAAAGGTCGTTAGGACGTATAGGAGGAGGAGCGATGGGACGGTGTATAGAGAGGAGAGGAGACCAGGCGGGGTAGTGAAGATGCAGAGGAGTGGGATGCCCGGGTGGGGGTTGTTGAGGCCGGAGGTTAGGAGGTTTGAGAGGAGGGAGAGGAGGGATACAGATCCTTTGGAGTGGGGGAGCCCGGTGAGGACGTGGAGGGGACCGGAGAAGGAGAAGGAGAAGGGGAAAGGTGATGGTGATGGGAAGGGGGGGTTGAGGTTTAATGTTGCGGATTGATTGAATGATTTGATGTTTACTGTTTGGTTGGCTAATGTTGTATATGCTTGAGATTATGCTTCTTTGCTGTGTTATTTCTATATCTTTGAGAACGAACCCTCGTTCGGTGTTATAGTAGGCGCTTCAAGAAGCTTGGTTGGATAGGACATATGGACGGATATCTTGGTTAGTGTTCATACTTCGATTGAATGTATTGTACCTTACGGCCTACTGTTCTGCTTGACTTCCCTACACTTATGATATGAGTTGATCCATTCATTCATTCAATACACAGCAGTGCATCGTCTCCGATCATGTGTAGTCGACATAAATGCATGCATCCACCCATTCATTACATGCACATACATCACATACCACGAACCCTTCGCATACATAAACTCATAATCACCCAGCCCAATCGTATTCCTGCTCCTTAAAATACCATCTCCGATCTCTCATTCTCATCTCAATATTCCAAGTAACTCAAACAAGTCATTCTTCCCAAATTCTAGAACATGTCGTGTCCACTGCGCTCGTGACCACTGTAGTTCGTATAATATGGGGTATTTGTTTCTTTTACTGTCTCCATTGTGTTTTTCCCTCAGTACAGTATTCCCCTTTCCTTTTGTCTTTCCCTAGTACACAAGTACCGTATTTAGTTCTTTTCCAATTCACGAAGTAAAACGGTCCCGGCCGGTTCATCCGTCCGGCTGGGCTGGGCTGGACTAGATGGGCTCCACACAGTTACGTGATGAATCTACTCCGGCAGAAAAAAAAAAAATTATCGAAACATGAGACGTGAGACATCAGCGATGAGACAAAACATCTCCGGGCCTTTGGGTTGGGAATATCCCCGCAATGCGATCGATTGCTCAGGGGGCTACGCGTAGGCAGGTGAGCAGTTTTGGGTGGGACTGACTGGCCGTCTCAGGCGAGACAGGGGGGAGGAAAAGGGAAGGGAAGATTCTAGAACGCTGGGATGGAGAAGGAGATGGAGAAACATTTATGAGAAGGAAGCTTTCGGAAGAAGGAAAAGAAAGAAAACGGGTGTTTCGGATGAATATAGATTGGGAGCGGATTGGGAGCGGATTGGAATTGTGTCAGTTCAGTCGGGGAGCGGAATTACTGTACTGTATGATGTCGTCGTTAGTTATTATACCTTTGTTTTTCCCATTAAGTACAGGCCCTTCGTACACATTGCGGGAATTTTGACATGTGAGTGAACTGAGGGTATTTGTTTCTTTTAATTGATAGGTGGATTTTTTTTATGAAAGAGACAAGACAAGACAAGACATGATAAGAAAATACAAGACAGGGAAGGGAGTACTTGGTACAAAATCAAGGAAAAAGACGTATGTCTGTTGCATGGTATATGGATGGTGTGGTCGAGAACCCCAAGATCCAGCCAGGGAAGCGAAATACAAGATTTATGCAACGACGTTTTTTTGAGGGAGGGAGATATATATAACTTGGATGGGGCTGTGGGATTTCGGGATGTATATATAGACTGCGGAGGTAACTTGAAGGAAGAGAGATATCGTATTTACTTTTTGATTTGTGGATTGTAATTGTTTGCTATTCACTTGAGGATTTCGCGGCCGGAAAGAAATAGGATATTAGGAAAATATTTCTTTGCGAAACGGCACAGCAGTACAACATTACTCTTTTCGTCTACAACGTACGCAGGGAGAAATTCGAGATCCAGTACATCCAATCGTTGAGGGCGCAATAAGTTACAGTAGGAGAAATCCCAAGGCGGGTGAGACATACGAGGAGAAAACACCGAAGAAACAGACAACTTCCCTCCGCAAAAAAAAAGCAATCCACCCATCGATTTCTCTCTCCTTCGAATTCGAAAGCAACCACCAAACAACCCAATATGTGCGAATACCTCCTAACACACCACCCCTGCACACACGCTTCGCTGCTGCTGCTCTCGACGTGTGAAAAAGTGAAATCGAAATCGGAACGAACAGGAAGCAGAGGAAGTGGTAGCGGGGCTGGTGGGAGACCATGTCCGTTTGAGAAGAGGAAATCGGGATTGGGGTATCGAGAGGTGTGGGCGGGGGAGAATTGTAAGGAGTGTTGTGTTAGGGGGGAGGAGGATGGTGGTGGGCTGGTGAGTTATTGAGTTTCTTTATGTTTTTGGTTCTTTTTTGGTGGGGGTGAAGGGAGAGGAGGAGGAGGAGGAGGAGGAGGAGGAGGAGGAGGAGGAGGAGAGGAGGGGATGGATGGTGAGGATGATGGGATTTGGTGCGGGATTGGAGGGAGGGGAGGAGTTTATATGAGTTGAGAGATGGATATGAATGAGGAAGCGATGAGAGGGAGAGCATGTAGAAGATGCAACAGAGCAAACAAGAGACAAGCGTCTCATCCTCATCCTCATCCTCAACCTCCTCCTAAACTCTCCCCCCTCCCTCATTACCCTTTCCCCAACTACCACCATCCCCATCCCCATCCCCAACCCAAATTCAACCCCCACCACACACCCTCCCTCTCACAAACCCGCTCAGCCAACAACCTAACATCCCTCTAGGCCGTTAAAAAAGACACCTTCAGAGACATCGTGCGCGGCCTCCTCAGCACCGAAATCGACGGCTCATCACGCCTCAACACTGCAGGGAGCGCGCACACGACACGGAGATTCGTGAGTAGTAGTGGGGGACTGAGTGCTGGGGGGAGGTACGGGACTGGGAGTCGGGGCGGGAGTGCGAGTGGGAGGGAGGGGATGCGGTCGGTTTCTGCGGGGGGAGGGATGGGGGTTTGTTAGAGAGGGGGCAGAGGAGAGAGGGAGAGAGGAGGGGTGGGGGATGATGGGAGGAGAAGATGGGAATTTATGAGGTGTTATATGGTTGAAAGGATTGATTATAGCGCGGTGCATGCACTCAAGGACTGGGAATTGGGCTGGGTATAGCGGGAAGGGATGGCGTTTAAGGATGATGGGAGATGGGATATGCATATACTAGATACCAGATTTATTAATTTCCGAAGAGCAATGGATGACTCTTCGTATTGTCCAGATCATTGACGTTAGCCTTTCATCTGTGATGCTGTTAGTTGCATGGCTATCGGGTATACGAACGGGAAGACATTGATTTGCTAACTAATATTTGATAATGTATACCTGTTAAGTCATATTAATTAATGATGTTAACTCCTAAGGAAGTTCTCCATGTATAATGATGTAGCCCGTCCTTCTGGGCTAAGTAATCCACCCGCCCATCAGATGCAATACTCCAAAAAGACCTTCCCGTCAATGACCGATTATCTGTTCTCTGATAAAGATGAAAATAAATCTGGCAAAACAGCTCCGTATATCCGAATTCCTCACCAACTAACCAACTTCCAATCGTCCTAGCCCATCCATTACCCAACACACATCACACCACATCACATCATAACCCACTTCTCCCTTCCCCCTCACGCCCTGATCCCAAGTCCCCCCTACACATAAACTCCATCCCATCCTCCCTCCTGTCCTTCTCCACCAGCATCTTCCCCCACCTCCTCCCCCAATCAAATACCCGTCTCCCCCACCCCCTAACCACAACTCTAATCTTTACATAACTGACCTTTCCTCTATTCCGCTTAATCCCCGCCCGCACCTGCGTAGACCATATCTTCGCTTTAGCGAACACGGTGCGCTTAGCTCGGATACTGCGCCGGAGGTCAGGGCGCATGGAGTACCGGTTCCGAGTGCGTTTGTATTGACGGGAGGGAGTTAGATGGGGAGAGGGAAGAGGTGGGGAGGGAGAGGAGGATGCAGGGTAGATGATTTGTGAGAGAAGACCTTCGCGGAGGAGGTGCTCGGTTAGGAGGCGTTGGTCGAGGGCGGTTTGGCTGGTTTGGGAAGGAGGGAGGGAGGGAGATGTGATTAGAATGCGAGGTTGAGTGGTGTAGGTGGGAGATATGCGGTTGGGTGAGAGAATCGCGGTTTCCTGAGACGGGATGGGAGAATGGAGTCGGTTTGGAGGCGTGTCGGGTCGACGGTCTGCGAAGGGGAGAGTTATTCTGGTTGTTCCTGTCGCCGTGGTTGTTGTTTCGGGTGAAGATGGTGGGGTTTGGGGAGGGGATATGGGAGCGTTGGTGATAACAATGGGGGTTGATCCCGGATGCTTAGGTGCTGACTGAAAACTGGAAGATATAGTGTATGCGCCAGTAGATGACAGAACAGGTTCGTTTGATACAACTTGAAAGGCAGATACAGAAGGTAATGCGCTAGAAGTGCCGTTGATGTTCTGTTGACTTGGGCGGCGATAGGGGCGATTCATTGGAGGTGGCGTTCGCGCCGCCAGTGGCTTTGTTTGTTCGACGCTGTTGGGTGGTGAATATCTTTCTGGATAACCTCCAATTGGCACCCTTGCTTTCGGAGAGATACGACCAACCTTCACCCCTCTAGTAGGATCTGTACCACTTCTCTTGATAGTTTCAATGCTATCACTGCTAGAACCATTCACCTTCGTGATGGGTTCGGATACTGAACGTTTATGACCCATCCCACTTGGTGAGTATACCCTTGGGACAACATAGACCCCATTAGCCCCCATTTTCGCAGTGTTCATTCTCAAGGGTTTGACTTTCTCCATCTGGTCATAAGCTACATGACCCATCATTCCACCCTCTGACATAACACTCATCCGCTCCACATATTTTGCATCTCCCTCTGCATTGCGGAAAATCAAGTACTCGGAATCGACTAAGGACAAGTTCGAAAGCGTTCGTGCGTCGTTTTGATTCGAGAGCTGTGGATAGATAGTATTGGGAGCAGATCTAGTGGAAAGCCGATCACTGTAATAAGATGAAGATGACGATATTCGCACACTTGGCGGTGAGCAGTACTCTGATTTATTGGTGGTGTCTGTTGAATATCGTGAAGCAATTGAGTGAATGCGTGCTGCGGACGCGATATCGCAATTGTCGAGCTGATCGTTCCACTCAACGTCCACAGACTGCGGTCTTGAGTAGTGATTACTGTCGGGAATTGTAGGAAACGGAGAACCTGAAGAGATAGCGTCTATGCCAACTTGTATTTCTCGCACAGGGGAAAATCCTGTCCCATTCCCATTGCTCGAAAGTGCGTTTCCAGGACTTGTAGTTTTATCACCGTCGCCACATATCCATGAATTCCCGCGTATGCTGGATCTAACATCTACTTCGACTGGCTCTTTAGCTTCATGGATAGATGGCAATATTCTGATGCCCTTGGGTTGTTTCGAAATCCTCTTCGTAGTCACACCCTTGGCAGGCAGATCAACACTTGTCGTGAAAGTATAAAACGCCCGACACTGTTCGTAGAATGGCTTCTCGTGCTCCGAAGAGAATGCAAATTGATAAGATGACGTTAAGAATGAAGGACAATGCCATGCGTGGCTGTGCTTGAACTCGCTGCAGAAGAAAGATTCGGAGAGCACATAGAGAGGGTTGGAAATCGGGCGTACCTTCTTCACCCGCGAAGGTCGCGGAGAGTAATTCGCTCTGCCCATGACGCCAATGTTTGAATAATGTAGAGTCAGTGGTCTTTTGATATAGATACTCTGATGAAAGGAAGAGAAAGGACCCGTTCAGGACATGGTCGCTGAGGTGGTTGACTTTGAGAGCAGCACTTGGAGCGCACATCGGATGGTGAATCACTAGAAGTCAATTATGTCGCCGAAGTAGCATACCCGGACTTGATGCCCGACTGGAAAAGGCAAGCAGTGGACTTGACAAAGGTAATTTGGTAGCTCAGTGAATGAGTCGATCTCGGCGTATCATAGAACTGGACATAGCGGTCGTCGAAACCAGACGGCGAAGCAGCTCCTCCGGAGCCGACAGAAAATGCTGCTTGCGGTGGTATCAACCACGAAACCATCAGTCTATCATAGAAGATGAACTCGAACGATACCGAGATATTCACTGCTTTCTTCTTGTTGTCGGTGAATGGAACCAATCAACGGCAGGCCGACATATGGCGGAGGAAGAGAGTGCAATAATGTGGCACAATAGTCAATAACTGGAAGCAAGTAAGCTCGCTGTTGAGAATGAAGGACTTTCGAGGTGCAGAAATAGAACATGTCGAAATAGAGAAAGCAAGCAAATCACAGTTTGGAGCCGGGGATAATCGCGGCATGAATTCATTATGATAACCGATTTTGCCCTCCCAACGCCATTTCTTTTGGGCATATGCTTCATCCAATACATAATCCAATCCAGATCGCTATGTGCTAAGGACAATGGGCTAAATCTCTTTTCCTTCCCTCGTCATATCCAAAATAAATGTTGTCCTTATATAATATATAACTTGCTTACAGTTCTTCCTCAAAGCAACTTCGCATGTTTTTCAATGCATTCGTTGACTTGTTTCAATAGCTCCGTTTTCCTTTCAGCTTCGCACCAACTTCCTTCGACCGCACCTTCAGCAATGTACTTCCATTCCTGGATGTTCAGTTCAAAAGCATCTTGGACGGCAACATAATTATCCAAAATGTAGCCGCCAAAGTAAGCTGGATCGTCACTGTTGATACTGAATTTCACCCCAGCATTCAAAAACTTTCTAATTGGCAATTCAGAGACGGCTTTGACGCATCGCAGACGAACATTACTTAGCGGGCAAACAGTCAACATTATCTTCTGGTCGGCAACCCGCTTCATCAAAGCCTCGTCATCAGCCAATCGAATGCCATGGTCGATTCTCTCAACATGGCAAAGATCAAGAGCCCTAGAAATGTAGGAAGTGTCACCTTCCTCGCCGGCGTGGGCAGTCCTTCGAATCCCTGCTGCCTCTGCGGAAGCATAAACCTCTCTGAAAATCTCCGGTGGGAAGCCAACCTCGCTACTATCAAGTCCAATAGCGGCCACCGTTCCGTTGGAAAAATGCCCCAGCGCAACGGCTTCCTGATATGTAGTTTCTGCGTCCGTAGCTGACAAGTGTCGCAAGAAGCAGAGAATAAGCTTCGAGGTGATGCCAAAATCTTCCTTGGCGCGTTTCTGCGCGGCAGAAAGACCACTCACAACGGTATTATAAGGAATTCCACGAGAGGTGTGCGCTTGTGGATCGAAGAAAACTTCTGCATGGTGGACGCCATCTGCATTCGCGCGTGTGAAATATTCGTAGGCCAAGCTTTCGTAGTCGGATGCGGTCTGCAGGACAGACATGCCAATGAAATAATAGTGGAGGAAATCATTTAACGAGGTAAATCGTTCGTAGCGGGATTCCAAGGTTTCGGCGGATTCGAAGGCGGAGTCGGTCGAAGGGTCCGGAAGTTTGACATTGTTTGCCTTCGCGAGGTCAAACAGGAGAGCGGGAGATAGCGAACCCTCGATATGGATGTGATGTTCACATTTTGGGAGCTCCTTCAGGAACTGTTTCATATTGGCCCCACACATCCTGAAGTTTGGAACCTCTTGGTATATTTGTTCCTAGATGGCTATTGGTAAAGAATGCGAATACAGTTGTGCTCCTAGGGTTGCAACGTAGTATCGATCTATTGCTCTATTTCCTACCGCAGGCGCAGGAACCTATTCTGGGTAACTACTCGGGTAATCGTTCGATACAGCAAAGGCGCAATGAGCCTTCAGGGTACTTCTGATGGCACAGCGAATGGCGTTTTAAGGATATGATTCGAAGCCACGGAAAGAAGGAGATAGAGAAAGATATATTGATATTGAGAAATCTCCAAGGTATGGAAAACACACCGGATCACTAATCTTCGATGAATATTGATACAAATACTAAAGCATATATTACTAAAAAGATTCAAACAGCGGAGCGTCGTCGGACAATTGACGAGTCAATAGATGGAGCTCTGCCACGACGATGATACGATATGGCAGTCTTGTAAGGAAGAATAGATGAAGTTCGTGAAGGAAGCTGGCGAGCACCGCCGAACTCTCCAGCAAGAGAAACTTTTCACGCCTATTTTGCAGGCTATCAAGTCATGCTTCGAAACTTAAACCAATCTTTTCTGTGTATCCAGGCTGTTGTGGGGAAACTAATCGAGGTTTGGCAAGGAACAACTAGAACAACCAATCGCTGAGCGGCGCATTCCGAGGTAAGGCAGGTACGTTTGTATTGTCCTTGCGAAGCTGTCCTTGCGGCTGTTCCGCTTGAACTTCTGCTAAAAATTTCTCCGGTCGTTCTTCTCTCGAGACTCATGCCGGTCACAGCTTCTCGATGGTCCAGCATACCATATTCTTCATCTGGTAATATTCCTGTCGATTTAACATGGGGAACAATAAGGAATTAATATAAGCCCTGGCGAAATGGAACGTTGATTGAGGCTCCACAATGGACTTCCCTGCAACTTATTGCCTTCCCTTTTCCTTTTTCCTTTCGTTGCTACATAAGTTACTGAATGAAGCTGGCTCGGCTGGTCTGCTGTCGTTGGGGCCTGCTGTTTCCAAGGAACTTCCCTTTCTCCCACTACCACTACTATGCTAGATCCATGTCAGCGATTGTCAATCTATCACTCGCACCATGTTACCCAAGGTTGTTCGGGTTGTAGATTTCGACAACGTTGCCATCGAACGTGCGGAGTATCACAGTGTGTTTCATTATACTCCGGGGCGGATACTTACCTCATCTTGTACAGCATCCGAGAATACAAAAGGGTACAAACGATTGACCGCCATGTTTGTCTACCTAAATCCCTAGATTAAACACCGAACTGAACCCAGCCCTGGGTTCATCGACCTTTTTTCCCAGCACAGACTTCAGCAGGGCTGCATAGTCTTGACCCTTTTGGTCCATCACCGAAGCAAGTTGGGGAAATGTTTGCGCACGAGGGAACCGGATCTCTCGATACTGAAAACCAAGAGTTTGTCCGTATTGGCATTGTTGTTACACGATACGTTGTTCTTATTTGTTGTAGCACAACTGCAGCATCATGGGAGGAGGATGTACTGTACAACTACAGCGGGGAGCATTCCGGATTCAAACCTATGTGTCGCAAACGATAAAAATATATATTGAATGGGACCACACACCATAAGGTTTCTGTAGCATCAGAATGACCTACCTGCCTGGGAACCCTACTTACCTTTTAGCTCTACTTCGTACACTGTGCATCCATACAGTAACAGTACAATTTGGAGAACGTGAGAGATACCGTCCGAGGAAAGTGCAAACAACCATGTTATGCTACTTGCCTTCTTCTGCCTAGGGCCAAGCAGCGATCTACAATTTACATTGGGCCGATTTCACCGTTCCTGGCGCCTGGTTCCTCTGCAGAGCATGTGACGACCACTTTCGGTGACATACGGCCGGCGAGCCTCTATTGTTACCTTCACATCGGACGTTTCAGATTCGCCATGAATGCTCTTTTGGTGATGTTGGATCCTCCCGCGCCTCTTTCATTTCTGGTCACGAATCAAAGACTGGTAAATCAGCTTCGCCAGAGCATTGGCATTGCACAGAACCCTGACCCGACCCTCTAGAATACGCTTTTCCCATTACCACACGCTACAAGGTATTGCGAACCCGTCACGACCCAAAAACCGGAAATGGTCAAGGCCATGATCTGCTGCATCTGCTAGAATGTCTCTTTCATTTTCGGTAAAGTCTGCCGGCATTCAACCTCATCCATGATAATGTCTACCTACTACTAGTCTAGTCGCACTCTCGGTGTTTAGCATTTCGTGCTAACAACGGCCGGCATCACCGAACCCCAGGGGAAGAAACCCACAAGATTAGTGCAGTGCGACATCATCAAGGAACCACTGACAAACAAGAACAACTTGCTCAACCAAAACAAACCATGCTCTATTCAACGAACCTCACCAGAAAATTGGATGAAGTCTCGACCTGATGATCCAAATACTATGCTCGAATCGTCGATCTTAAGTATGAAAAGTCCGGAAGACATCCCAATGAGGATAGTATGTCCGATGTTAGACATTACTCCTAGCGTTTGTCGTCACCCTCTACCCTTTGACACATTGATTTCACTCCGCACGACAGAGCAACTACACTGTACCGGGTATCAAAGCCGCTGTGATGGGAAGGGAATTGTTGATATTCATTGCTGACTGAAAGATGCGAGAGACAGGAGCAAGGTGAGACAATGTCGTTTACTCTGCATTAGCCAACTCTGCGGAGTATGCCAAAACTGTTAAATTGTTAATTCGGCTCGCATTATCAAAAATGGTCAAGTTATGACCAGCCTCTAACTTAGTGGCTACTCACTTCAACCAAACAAGCGCCATTTGGAATCAGCATTACCCCTTCGTCGGTATGAGCGAACATTGCTACCAGAAACTTCAAAAACATCAATTTCACATTAACTTCGAGATCAGCACAATGGAAATTGCTACTGGTCAGGAAATTCACCATGATCCTTCCGAGCCAGGGGTTATTCACTGCTAGACACCAGGTCTTGGCCAGCTATGAGTTACACACAGTTGCCTTTGCTCCCTACATCCATCACTTTAAGCTTCACATTTACTTCGTAGATCTGGCCAGACTCGACGAACCCAGCTCCCAAGTACTCGTAGTGTGCATACTATTATAGTAACAACATTTGCGGCAAGCACTGCTACAGCGGGACGAACTTCGGTCTCGAAACATGGAGTCCATGTGTAACGAGGTAGCGTTAAAGTAATGCTAATGTTACTCTAGTCGGTTCACTTCCCCATAGTTTGAGATTGACAGATTACCCGTACGGCGGTTAACCTTGCTGCAATGATTCTTCTTTGTCCTCGGCGTAAGAAATGGTCTTCACAACCTTCATCAGTCCTAGCCAGACTGTCCAAACGTCAGATCTTTGGAAATTGGAACTCTACACTTAGGCCACGTCACCAGACAACTGACGGATAAATCAGCTATCCTTGGACCTTGACACCCTCCGAAGGTTCTCGATTGATTAACGCCTCCTAGGTGGACTTTTAAGTATGCCACTACTAGCCACCACAAATCGCAGCTCAAACCGGCCCGGCAAAATGGGGGACGTCTAAACAAGGACAGTAACAGTCCGCCTCCAAGACTCCAAGACTCCACGAGTCTAACCACGCCTTTGAGTTTGGACGAAACTCTATCTCCCCTTTCAGGGTTTCTTCATCCCTTTCATTGCGACGAGTCAGTCGGATCGCGTGAAGTGGGATTTAGAAGGTATAATGCTTTGTGGACGGGGGGTTGCTGAACGCTGGGATTGAATGTGACTGAAAGGTATAAATTCATCCCTGGCTCGTGTGATGATCAGGTGAGCACGTCATGGATCAAATGCATGTACCATCTTTCTTTCAGGCTATGAGCCCACGATGCTCAATTTGCGTCCGGCGACCTCATTTGTTATGCGATACCAAGATGATACCTTGTCGTAGAAACAAACGTTTACTGCCGCGATGCGAAATGTATCATATCGCTTGATACACATACAGTGTTGCGATTGGGTCCTTCTCTTAGAGCACAGACATCCGATGTTGAAAGGTCCTGTAGTTTGTAGTGAGCATGATTAACCCATGTCAAAGGTGCAGTACCGGTATACTTCGTCCCCTCATTATATCACCTCCAACTTTATGCCTCGGAACGAGCCTATTGATTATGGTTCTGGATTCAAGCATGGCATGGCTGCTTGCTTCCTCCCCTTCCCTTGCGGCTGCGGCTGCGGTATACGGGTTCCAAGACACGGACGTATTTCCTCAGCTTGCCATTGCCTTGTCGTTCATCACGCTAGTCTACGAATTGTAATCAAAGTCTCCGAATAGCTGTATACACTAGAAAACACTAAGGGGATTAACACTTTATGCGAGCTCTCGAAGGGACGGGGACCATTAGCTAACGGCTGTCGGAATTGCTGTGAGGCCCACGCGGGTCGTGTGTAACCGGATGCCAGATTCCTTGCTCTAATATGCTTCGCAACTGCTGAAGAACCGGAATTTCATAATTCCACGATACCATACCTTGAATTCCTTTAACTGGTAAAATCGATCTATATTTATAAACGCGGGGTTGAAGAAAGGTTGTGTGATAGCTGGCTTCACCTCATCGAAAATTCACCTACTGAACAGCCTTGCATACATCTATCACATATTATCATGCACCGGGAGCATGGCTAGCAACGCTGATCTCGGAGACACGACATGCTGTCGAGACAGACCCTTGTGAATCACTTGAAGGAGCCTGGAGCCCATACCGGCTCAGTGCGTCCACTATAAAAGTTGTTCCTAGCAAGGATAGACAAGGATAGCAAGTACCACAGGTCCACCACGACTGCCTTATTCCCATTCATCATACTGCGTTGCTTGCTCAGTTACCAATGCCCATCCTCCTTTTGCTCGGTTTGTGCCGTTTCGCCTAATAATTCTCCTTCGGACGTCAAACCCGTGCATCAAAGTGCCATCATAATCATTGCCGCTCTAGACCAATCTTGGTTCCTTCAGATTTCATTGAGCACTGTTCAAATGCATACCCGCAGTTGGCGTTCGAAATGAGAGACCATGAGAGGAACCACTAAGAGAGATCAGACATACGGAGCACCACGGAAGTGCTGTACCTCCTAGCATTCACTGCCGGGCTGCACAATTCGAAATGAAAAAAGGAAGTTCAGGAAGCCAGTGAATTAAAAGGTCCCTTCGACCCGTTTCGACCCTTTTCGACTCTTCATAATTCCTTCTGGCGGGCAGTCGTTTCGTCTAAGTTGCGAAGTTCTCCAAATCTTATACACTCCATTATTGGTCATACCTACTGGGTCACCCCCATACGCTTACGTCTCCCTCCCTCGTCCCCTCCAAGATACAATCCCACGTTCATAATACCCCCGAGTCATTGGAATTCACCCCATCCTATCAACGGGCCGAACCTGTCGGCAGCCTCTGCCGGAAGTGGACTTGAATCCGCACACATATGCAAGCGAACCACCTGGGAACACCGACACCACGCCACAACCCGAGAAAATCTGCATGTGTGGTCATCCTTCACCAATATCACTGGATCGTCGAGGCAATCGTGCAAGTCAAACGGACTCCCGGTATGTTTTTAATTAATCTGAGAGATCTACCCCTACTTGTGCTTCGTGTTTTGGAACGGGCTCCTCAGTAGAGTAGTAACTTAGTAAGTACCAAGCCAGACGCGACCGCTTACCATGCCGACGGGGAGAGGGCCATGGGCCAGCGCAGGTCCAGGTCCAGGTCCGCAATTAGCAGTGTCATTTCATATCAGGATGTGCGATAGGAATGTTATGCCGAGCTCATTCCCAAAGAAGTTGTCCTGTTGCAAGTAGCATCTCAATTGGGAAGGATCTCATGAGGAGTTTGATTTGCCTCGTGGCCGTACCCACATCAAACAATCACAACCCTGGCCCCCTTTATTGTCCAATGCACATCCTACCTTTACACCACCCCTTGTCTAATGGAAAGGTCCAATGGCCTGCCCAGCACCAGCACCCAGCACCCACGAGAAAGTCGAGGAGGGACTCCGATGGAGCAGCGAGATTTCACCATTTCTGCCACTATTACCCATTACCCGTTACCCATAACTCATCACCCGTCACCCAGCAGCCATCACCCAGCACCCAGCACCCAGCACCTAGCACCACCCTCCCATCCGTCCTATCCCATCCTGCCCCTCCCTGTCCCATCCTCTCCCATCCTACCCCATCCCATCACCCAAACCCTTTACCCATCCATCACTTTGTCACTACTCTAAAATAATAGGAGACCTAGTATGGACATGGATTTCCGGGTAGCAGGGGAATCTAGGGCCTAGCAGCCTCTGGCGAACTTCCGACGTTTGCTTGCCATCACTCTAATGCTGGCCTTGGCGCTTGAATTACTCCAGATTTCCCAAATCAGCCTTAAAGCGGATGCCCAATGCTTGCATTGCCAGTCCAAAAATGCGTCAAATGCACTCACTCTCACATTCAACCAGCCCACACAAGTTTCATGCTCTTCAATAACTAAGAAAAAGAAAAAAAAGAAAATAAAAAAGTCTTTTTATTTTTGTTTGGTCGGCATATTTCTTTCCTTCCCACTTCTGCATTCCATTTGCCGCCCTCATGGTGATACTCTAGATGCATTTATCTTCTTCCGATATTCCACCATTCTCTCTAACATAACTGGCTGATATTTCGCCCTGTCACAGACTCAACACTTCCCGCCGTACGGATCAGCTGCCGACTTTTGGTACGTTTAGCTTCGAACAATCAGTGGGGGAAATTCTAGCTCCAACACACTGCAGGTTTGCGTCGGATTTTGGCACCACCCTGACGTTGCACAATATACCGTTCCCCGGCGGCGCATCGTTGGATCCGCCGCTTCTCGAGACTCCTGAGCTCTGAGCTCTTTGTGCCAAACTGTTACCGGATTAGAAAGCCAGTATCCTAGAGACTGTAGACCATTTTGAAGTTTCTTGTTGTTATAGGTACTGTCGATGATCACTTTTGGTTGTGGCACATCCTAGCTACATACATCTACCGCTCGACACTTCGAAATCCCCGAACTACTTGCCGAGCTGATGGGTCTACACGTCTGAATATCAATTTCTATCTTCGGCCGCCACCTCGGAAATAAACTTTGCTTCTGATATACTCTACACTCTTTTACAACCAACTGTCTCTGCCTGTAATCCGGACCGCAGGCTTCGAAAATGGCCGATCCACTACACAATTCGTACCCCAGGTCTCCAATACCGTCGACAGCATCTTACGATTCTTCATCCGTCTCCTCTGCAACGTCTCCAAGGCCTCAAGGCATGTACGAAGGGGGACTAATGGGAGCCTCACCAAGGCCACTTAGTGGACATCTTCCTCAGCATATCTCAATGTCTTCAGGACTTCCATTGGGCCAGAGTTCCTTCCACCACAGCTACAGTTCTGCTGCTACCTCACCCAGCGGGCTTGGTATAGACTCAATGGCATCAACAGCCTCATCAAGCGGCACTCCAGGACCATCACTTGGGCATATGTCCTCAGCAAGCATGCAAGCACAAAAACGAGCTTATCGACAACGCAGAAAAGACCCCAGTTGCGATGCTTGCCGAGAGCGCAAAGTAAAATGTGATGCGACTGAGACTAGTAGCTGCTCCGAGTGCTCGAGTAGAAGCGTCAAATGTCAGTTTACTAAAGAGACAAACAGAAGAATGTCTTCCATCAAACAAGTCCAGGATCTAGAGAAACAAATCGCTCAAATCAAGCGAGAAAATGGGCAACTGCGGGCAATGCTCAGTATCAAAGAGGGGCAGATGGACATTGATAGCGAGGGGCCTATTCAAACATCTGTTCTTCATTTACCAGAGATTGGATCGCAACCTAAAAGAATAGCGAGAGCAGCACCACCACCAGGCGATTTTTCTACTGTACGATCGAACCTGAGGAACCATGGCCGCGGTATCTTCAAACCTTCTGCACCTTATCGACAAAGTGGGTCAGCTCCGAGCTTACTCTCGCGAGGTCCTGAGCTCCCTCCAAAACACGTCGCGGACCATCTCCTCAGAGCTTACTACTCGTCCACGCACGCAACCCTTCCAATCCTGCACTGGCCCAAATTCGAGCGCGAGTACGAAGACGTCTACAAGTCCAACACACTTGACAACATATCCCCGATCTGGACGTCTCTCTTCTTCTCCGTCCTCGCCCTCGGCGTTCTCTACAGCGCCGAGGCCAGCATTCAGAGCCCCTACAAAGGCAAAGAATACATCGACATCGCGCGCAGTCTGATCGATCTCTGGATCGACGAGTACTCGCTCGATCATGTACGCGCTACCCTCCTCATCAGCATCTTCCTCTACGAAGCGAACCTCAAAACCGCAGCTTCAACCTGGCTCGGCGGCGCGGTTCGCATCGCGCAGGATCTGGGTCTGCATCTGGAGACCACGGCGGCAGACGCCCATGCGGTCGATGAGGAAATGCGCCGCCGTGTCTGGTGGGGCATCTACATTTTCGACCGCCAGCTTGCGCTGGAGTTGAAGCAGCCCCTTCTCATCCACGACGAGGACTGCGACATCCAACTCCCTAGTCCGGTCGAGGACTTCTACCTCCCCAACTCCGGCCCTTATCTCAACCAAAACGGGGCTCAGCCGCCTCCTAGGATGCAGAATCTCTTCTTGCCTACGATTCATGTTATGCGCTGCGTTGCGCCGGTATTGCAAGCGTGCAAATCGTCGTATATACCGCCTTCTACCCTTGCGACATTTACTTCCCACTTTAACAGCCTGTACTCCTATCTTCCATCTTCGCCTCCTTCCTCCCCGTCCCTCGCATCTCCATCTGAACCCCACCCTCCCCTTGAAACCCCACACCTACACCTCCTCTCCCTACGTCTCCATCTCCACGCACACAACCTCTCTCCCTCCACCCCACCCGACCTCCGCGCCTCCGCCCTCGACCAATGCATCCACGCATCCCTCGACACCGCCACGCTGCTCGCCCGCGCCCGCGCCCCCGTCTCCGCACACACATGCACGCACATCTGGCACAGCGCGCTATTCCTCCTCTACGCGCATCATCTCGAGCCCGCAGCCGCGCTCATCCGTCTCTGCAAGAGCATGGAGAACCGCAGGGATGTGTTGCTGGGTATAGGCAGGTACCTAACATTCATGCTAGGCCTGCTCCTCGATCGCAAGCAGCGGGGAGATCGCGAACGAGACTGGGATCCGGAATTCATGGCGTATGTGCTGGGGGATCTGCAAACTTGGACATGGTGCGCTGCAGCAGGGGATGTTGTTTCGCCTAGACTGGGGATAGGAAGTCCCGGAGGAAGTGCTCGGCAAGGAAGCGATTTGTATACGGGGGGCGTGAGCGCGTTGCCGGAGGCGGAGGCGAGGGATTGGGGGGGTTGGGAGAGGGTTTTATATTTGGTGGAGTTTTTGGAGAGGCAGACGGGCGCGGGGGGGATGGGTGGTGCGGGGGGTTTGCCGTATATACCGGAGCAGCCGAGGAGTGCGGCGCAGACGACAGCAGGGCAGGGGATGGGGTTGGGAAAGCCGCCGAGTCCGACGCAGAGGAGGACGGGGAATGAGAGAATGAGTATTACGAATATTATTTGAGGGAGGGTGGATCTTTGCTTCGGCATGGAGAGGTCAAGTCAAGTCAGGCTGAACTGTATATATTATTTTCTAACCTGACTTGACTTGTTGATGGAAGGAAGGAATGAAGGAAACAGCATCGGCACTGCATTGCATCATTCATGAGCGAGCGAGGAAGAGAAAAAGAAACAAAAATGTATTGAATGGCGTTGGGATAGACGAGAGTGGAGTTGGTGGGTGGGTGGGTTAGATGATTGATATCCCTGTGAAGATTTCTTTGTTAGTTTTTGGAATTTGAATTTGGTTGGTACATATATCCCCATGAGCACGGAAGGAAGGATGGAGGGAGGGAGGGAGGGAAGGTTGGGTATTGGGTTGGGCGGGCGGTTGATACACACACACATTCGTTTTAATATAATATGGGAGGAGGAGGGGAAGGGATGAGGTGGGGGAGAGGAGTAATATTGGGAGGCGAGGGGTGGAGGAGTTTAGTGTGGAGGGGAGGGAGATGAGATAGGGTAGATAGTCAATTGAGAGATGGATTAATTGCAAGAGAAATTTTATGTTTGCTGTGATTGTGGAAGTGAAATGCTATGTTTTTCTATGTATTGTGATTGCAACGTGAAGGAAACAGCAGCTGGCACAGTGAGGAGACTGACAGTTTTGGAACTCGCTAAAAGAAGCGCAGAGCCGGAAGGAGGAAGCGAAAGGGGACGAATACATTGGATATGAGTTTCTGCGTTGGATCATTGGTGGGAGTCAGGTATATACCAGACAGGCTTGCAGAGACTATGGTTCAGTCAGAATCGGCGAAAATAGGGGGATGAGAAGTGTGTATTGACGAGTTGAGCAGTGATATTTAGAGACATAGTAAATAACATTTGTGGTTTATATTGGTTATTTAATCCTAACAGTTCGTCTTATCCTATCCGATCCCATCCCATCATATCCCATCCCATCTAGTCCCGTCCTGTTGTGCCAAATAGCCCAATCTCAAAGTCGAAGTCCATTTCGTAGAGTATAGTATACATTCAATCATAACCATATCCATCTGATCATAAATCCAAACTCAAATACGACAAGAAGCTCCCCTTCCCTCGCTGGCCAGCTCAATCACTGCCTCAAGTAATACATGTCGTGAAAAGATCTCCGGATAATCCTCCATTCAAATCACCTCATCACCTGCCAAGCTCGAACGTAGCAAGTACCAAGTCAAACGTGTAAAAATACAAATACATCTCCCCTCTTCTTTCCTAACCACCCAACCCCTCCGCACCTCACAAACCATCAGCCGCCTCACTAAGCACATTCAGCAGCCCCACCGCCGCACCACCAAATCCAGCCGCAGCAAGGTGATCTCTCCATCTCGTCGGCTTTCCAGACTCTTTATCCCTGTCTCTATCTCTATCCCCACCGCGCTTGCTTCCCGAAGAATGGTGGCTATGGTGGCGACGACGATGATGTGGGGGGTTGGGAGGAAAAGCTGAGGGAGAGGAGGGGGAGTGCGATGGTGAGGGGTAGGGGTTGTAGTTGTAGTTGGAATTGTAGGAGTTGGGGAAGGAAGAGGAAGGGGAGTGAGGGTAAGGCTGAGGGGTGAGATAGGGTTGTTGTTGTTGACCGGGCGGATAGCGTTGGGGAAGATGATGTGGTGGAGCGTCGCCGGGTGTGTAGAATGGAGGTGGGAAGGGTGGAGGGAAGGAGTGTTGTTGTGGGGGTGCAGAAGCGGGGTATGGAGGTGCAGAGCTGGGAATAGGCCAGGGTCGGGGTGTAGAGGAATTGGTGTGCGGCGAAGAAGATGGAGGTTGTTGGTAGTTATTGTTTGCAACGGGCGAGAACGTGTATGACGGATCCCGTTTATCATGTCGTTCTTCGCCCTCTCTTTCCCTCCCTTCACGGTCCCTTGCTCTCTCTCCCCGCTCCCGTTCTCTATTCTCGTATCTTGCTTCCCGCTCTCGATCTCTCTCCTCACGTGCTAGTGCTCGCCTCTCGTTTCTATCCGCACGTCGTTCAGCTCTGTGATTTCGATCATCGTCTCTTCCCCGCCGACGATCGTTTCTTCTTCTTTCGTGACCGGAATCTGAATCCGAACTAGAGTCCGATGAAGTTGGTTCAGAGACCTCGGATGATGAGGAATCTCCCCGTCGTCTTTGTCTTTGTTTAGATCTCGGACTTGGTTGAGGCATGGATGCTTGTTGACTTCTCCAGCGATTTTCTCGCAGGACATGGGAACGAGATGCGTAATCTTGGATTTCCTCTTTGGTGAGGACACCTAGAATAGCTATGAATTCTGGGCGACTGTTCAAATTATGTCAGCAAGATTTTATGGCTTTATCGAGGGCAACCATGATAATGGTGCTTGGTAAAGAAAGAGAACATACGCTTCATAACGTCTACCATCCTGGTCCAGAACCTCAGGCGAAACCAACGACCTCTTAATCTTGGTCCATTTTGCATCTGGCGGAATTTCATTACCATAAGAATCTGGAGCCAATCTTGGCAATGCTGACTCGGGCCTAGGACTAGTACTGATACCAATGCTGCCAACCTGTGGTGACGAATGACGACCCGGAATCTGAATAGAGCTCGTACGAGGCGATACCGTTTTACGGTCCGAACTTCGCTTAGGGCGAAGAGGAATCGATCTTGTAGCATCTTCCGGCTGTGAGTGATATGCTGAAGGTGATGGCGGTGGGAGCAGTTGTGGGACCGAGTTGGACGGAAGTAGATCACTAGTTTGAATAATTGAGCTATTGGCGGGTGATTTGGCGCGACGTATGGAGGAGTCGGATGATGATCCACTATTTTCTTTTTGCTGTTTTGTTTCGTGGAAGTCTGGGGTCGAGACTTTAAGGATAGGCCAAGTAGAAGGGTGTTTGCGGGTATGCTGAACTTCTCTCTCTGCATAAGGATCCATGACGTCGAGTCCTTTTTCCATTTTCATGGAGATTGGGAACTTCATATTATCTTCTCGGTTGATCATTTCCTTTGCACCATCCTCCTCCCTACCAGTCTTCAAAGAGTCGAATAACGGCGGCTGTTCAGAAGGCGCCGTCCGCGTCGAATCGATCCATCGTTCTGTGCTAGCACTTTCAGGGCTAAGAGCTTGGGGGTCAGGTGTGGCTTCGTCCAGTAAACCGTCCTGCTCCATTTTGCGAATATAGGCTCTAAGAACATCCTGCAGACATGTAAGCAAAATGGATATATTGCAATCATCACCCCACCACTTACCTTATGCTGTTGCAAGACATCACTCGAAAACCCCTCTGCAATCAACTCCCTTCTAAATTGTTTCCAAACCTCCTTATCATCATCGTCATAACTCGTCATAAGACTTCCAGCCCGCTGGCCCATCTTCGCCGCAATGTTATCCACCTTATCCAAAATCATATCCAATTGTTCGCCCTGAATATTCAGGTTCTTCGACATCTTCCCATTCTCGTGTAACTGGATCGTGTCCAAAAATAACGTCAGGCTCGTCTTATGCGATATCAATTTAACTCTTATCCCACCCAATTGGTCCATCTCATTACTCCCAAACCTCATGCGATCCCACAGCATTCTCCCACCACCACTCGCACCAGCCGACCCCGCACCTCCATCTAAAGCCAGCCGTCCATATTTCCGCAACAGCTCGTCCAGCTGTCTCAGCGTAAAATCGCAATCCCCAATAATCGGCGCGAGCTGCTTGCCCCAAATCGAACGATCTTTATTGAGCGGCGAATCCGAGGCTTCGACTTCGCATTTTAGGTGCTTGAGCACGGTATGCAGACCGCGCACCTCCCGACTTATCTCATCGTATTCTCCACCCGCGGCTTTGCATTTTCGAAAAAGGTCGCGGCAGAAAGTAACTACGATTATTATATCTGAAGGTGAGGCACCGAAACTCATTTCGTGGTTGAAAATTAACTAGTTTTGATTGGTAGTGAAGCTCGTAGAAAGATGAGAAGAGGACAAGAAGGACTATAAGTTCATTTTGAGATAATGTGGCAAGTCGACGGAAGATTGTGCGCTGGAGTTCAGTATGCAGGATACTTGGACTGGACTTGGCCTGACTGCAGACGCAATGAAGTGGATTTTCGGGACGGGAATATGTAACGCTTTCGGAGTATTCGAACTCGTACCCCGCAGGCGGATATATTTCGCAGAGACTGAGTGGTTCGAGGGTTAGCAATGCCTCAAGGAAGAAATCGTATTCACTTTGTAAGTTACAGGATCACTTCGAGAATGTGGATTGGATGTGGAGATTGATATTGGAATTCGGGGTGAGCCGCAGGGAAGAATAAGTCAATTCAGGGAGATGGGAACCACCCAACATTATTATTTGTCCACCATTTTGTTCGAAGGCTGAGCTGAGCGAATAGGTAACGATTTATACGACTGTGACGTCGCGATACGGGGACGAACACCTTATTACCAAATCAGCGAACGAGCTGATGTAGGATCAACCAAGCTACTGTAGCTAGCGCCCGTTAAACTACATTGAGAGATTTCCCCTAAGAATTTCCAGAATTTCCCCATCACAACCAAAGTGGCGCAGGCGCAGTTCAATAATACCGAGTACAAGCCTGAGCCTCATTATTCTCAGCTCTCGATCATTTCATAGGATCGCTAAACATCATCAGAGGGGAACATTGGATAATGCGGCACATGGCTTGATTTGCTAATGCAAATGTCCGGATAAAACGCATTCTCGATTACTATTCCAGCCAATCATAACAGTAAATATCTTGATCACAGGACGATCCTTTCCCGAGTATACTTTCCAACCTGCTTACTCTTGAGTCGACCAATATCTCTTTTGCTGCGCTTTTGAATTTCACCTCCTGCTCCAATTCTAAGACGAGAAACCTGTCGCTCCGCTTTCAACCCCATCGGCAACGTTGTGAATTCCTTCTCAACCGTAGGGAGGGTCAATATCGTGTTGCCCTTCTTCTCCGAATCATCAGGTTTGATATTCTTGAGCACAGCATCCCCGTAGCGTATCATCTCGGATGTCAACCCCTTCAAGTATACTGCCTCCTCAATCCCTTCCAATGCAGCGTTGATTTCAAGCTTGAGACTTCCAATCAGTTCTTCTGATTCGAAGTGATCACCATCCACCATGGCTGCATCTCCTGACAACCATCCACCTGCTCCAATAGCGTCGACACAATTGTTGAGTAAGCTAGAGATGAGTACGATGGAATTGTCTGGCGCTTCGACATCTTCGTCGTTGGCATTTGTGTTATCCATGTCCAGATATCTTGCTGTCCACCCTCCTTTCGCTAATTCGAATCTCAGAAGGTAGATGAGGGACACAATTTCCTGACTAGTGAAAGTTGTCTGTAGCGCTCTGACGATACTGCTATCAGGGCAAGTATACAGTTTCGCTACAGCAACGCTCAAAGCCTCCCCTCTCACACTGGAACCAATACCCAATTGAAATTCTGCAAGTTGCAGATCATCTTCTGCTTCTGCTTCAAGAATCTGCACCTGCTCTTCAAGGACACCATTCTCGAGCTGTGAGTTATCACCGGCGGTAATTAGAGCCTGTTTTGTGCCTGGTGAATCTCCGAATAAGTCGAGACTGTCCATAAGTGCACGAATAGCATGTAAAAGTTCAGTTGCGCCTAAGTAATTTGTAGAAACAAGTTGCAGTAAGAAGTCCAATTCACGATCCAATTGTATGATCGATTTGACGAGCATTCCGGCTGGGATCGAAGTAGATAGCGAATTGCGGAGAGCAGGTCTTAGAGCGGATTCAACATTGGCGACCGTCATATTTCCTGTTTCCAGCAGCCACCGGAAGAGGTTGGGGGGGAAGAAACCGATGGACAGTTCAAATGTGCCGTCCTCATTCTCAGCCCATTTGAAAATCTTACTCAATGCGTAGAGGATCCATCGACGGTCAACCTCAGAAGGATGAATCCTGACATTAGCTTTGGTTTTGGTATCTTCTTCATCCCAGTTCATTCCAAATTTATCATCGAGAGATTTTTCGAAACCAGCGGCATCTGCCTCATCAAAATACTTTTCACAATCCCTTGTCAAATCTTCCCAGGGCTGGTCCTTTATACCCATCGAACCAGGAAGATAATGACCTACAAACAGCCATTTACCACCGGCGGGCTCTTTTTCGGGCTTGGATCGGATTATCTGAGGGTCAGAGCAACCAATTGAGTCAATAAGCAGTCCAATTGGTCGAGGTTTGTTCGCCTGACCAGGCTGAATGTCAACTTGGACAGCAACGAGCTCATTGTTAGATATACCAACAGCTGTACCGAGCTTTGGGTAATAGGAGATAAATTGGCACGGAACGTCCAACCTTGGCTTTTGCTTGTCAAGTGAGTCTCGCTTCCGCTTCAAAGATTCTGAGTTAGTGGACTCGTCCAGTTTGATGGTGGCCAGAATTGACTCGTATTTTGGGTTCAGGATGCTGATGGAACTCTTGGTGGACATTATTATTGAAGTGCTTGAAAGACGAAGGAACGAACCGGTACCTGGGGAGTTAACCTCAGACTGGACTTTGGGGAATGTATTGTGCAACTCGAGAGTCGTTAAGACCTCAGCTTCTAGTATTTGCAAAATACCAGCAGAAACGTTGATTGCGAACGATGCCTTCTCGAATGATGCCCTCTTCTTTCTGGGGGTATGGATAGGTAATGGTGCGTCAAGCAGCGATTCGACTGAATGGATTGTGCCATTCAGATGCGTGGCTGCTTTCCTCGGCAATGCAACAACGTGCAGCGTTCGTACAGTATCCTCACTTTCGGGTATGTTTGACTTCGTGATGACCACCAGTATGTCAGGATTGAACCCATCTTCTGTTATTTCTTGTGGAAAGAACGAAAGAACATCTTGACGCCCTTTTAATATGCCTTGACCGGCAGCGTAAGCAGTCGTGAGATGTGCAAATTCGACGTTAATGTTGTTCATTGACATTGCTGACGCCCGTCCAAGAGCCTTTGCCGGTGATGTCCATAACGTTTGAAGACTTTCACCTTCTAAACATTGTATCTCTCCATCCTTCTTAACGAGAAGTATATCTGACTTCTTACTTGAGTCCAGGCTCGTGGATGCGACAGACCCCAGATAGACAACTGGCGCATTGGAGGACTCAATCTTGTGTGTAACCTTGGTTGATTGCGTGGCGCTAGATCCCTCCGTAGTATCATGAAACAAGGTGATGTCGCTTTGCGAACCTGTGGTGGATACATATGTCCTTCGTTCGACCTTCGTCTTCGTAGTCTTCGATCTTGTGGAGCATGGCGGGCATGAAAAAGTTGTTCCTGGAGGTAATGCATAGGAAGTAAGTAATTTCGAGGATGGAATCTACGGATCAATTAGCCATTGAGGTTCCAGAGTAATCAATTTGTCTATCTCACGTCGTATAAGTTCACGCCTTCTCCGTGTATCCCAACAGCCAATTCGGATCTTTTTCTTTTTTTCGAGCCTGGTGAAGAAGTGCCATGTACTTCACCAACGACATATTGCGCCTCCTTTAATGCAGGTAAAGTCGCAACGACGTAGGGCTGATGAAGGGAGATTCTTGACGACATCTTTCAATTCCTCAGAGCACGGCGCGAAGAAAAATCGATGTACAAAAACCGCAGTGCGAATGCGCCTGGCGAACAAACAGAGTGAGCAGAGCTCTCCAAAAATTCCAAAAATTTCGCGGGCGGTAAAAAGATTTTGCCAATCGAGCCGCGGGCTATTTTTCGCACTAAGCTTCTTTCGATGAGTTAAAGTGCAATTGAGCAGAACGCGGTTCCCTACATCATCTTTGGAGCGGCCAAAACTGCTACAAACTCGAATCGACTCTTATCTTTAACATTTTACGATTTGTGGTTATTTTGAAGATCTTACTCTTTTGCTTATAGATTCTGGCGACTGGAAATTATCCGTTTTGCCCAACCTGCGATGAGTTTATACGATTTGAAGTTGAAAAGAAACGCGTGAACTTTCGCGTTCAATAATTCGGCTCGGGGTATGCGAATGGCGGTCCTGGTCTCCAAAGCCATGGACCCTCTCACTGAGAGGCAGGAAAAGTCTGTCCATCCGTTCTTTCAGAAACCATCTAGTACGTTTGTTGTAGCAATTGTACTGTCGCAATTGTTTTAAACAGGGGCTGCATACTGATTAACTACAGGGACAATCGAGATACAACTTGACCAGACGGAAGACCAACCAGATGTTGAAAACGTTTCGAAGAAAGGACCCGGGAAAGGGGAGAAGAAAGGCAAGAAATCGACCATAGGGGCCAATACCAAACAGCAGAAAGGCACTTTACAATTCTCTCGGTCCGTAAATGGGGGGCAGGCAGATCTCTTGGAAATCGACCCGAACGATGGCAGAAGGAAACGGCAGAAGACAGCTTCACCAGAAAGTACTCCTGGGGTTGAAGAAAGTGTTGGAGAAATGCAGCTTCCCACTACACCTCCTAAAACGAAGCCACAGCGGGGTCGAAAACGTAAAGAGGTTTCTGTGCCTCATCTGGCTGGAGCTTGTGAACCGAATGTCAAGGTTCAAGTCTCCAGCCTCGATGCCACCAATGCTACAACACTCAAAAACAAGGATCCTGCTCAGGAAAACGCGGGCATGCCAAATGCTTCTTTGGGGGAGGAGAAGAAGCAATCATTGGAGGAAGAATTGAAGCCTAAAAAAATCCTCCAGTTCAATCCTAAGACCGGTACGATAGGATCTCCTCCCAAAACAACGGTTCCTTTGAAGAAGCAGTTGAAAGGTAAGAAATCTGCCAACCAGGAAGCTCAACCAAAATCAAAGGTTGTGGTCATTACCTACGGTACTGGAGGAAACTCTGCTGTGGATATAGGGTTACGAATTGATGAAATCTTGACTTCCAAAAAGAATTCGATGAAACCGAAAGAGAGCACAAAGCAGAGTAAACCAGAGACTAGTGACGAGGTTAAGCCAGTCAAAGATGCGAATATCGTCCCTTGGTGGAAAACCGCTGCCAAGAAAAAGGCAGCAGCGCAGAGCGAGGCACAGGAACCAGAAATACACGCGCCTGGGACAGAGAGGCAAGGGAAGATATTGTCTCTAGTAAACCCGTCATGTCCAACGAAGACCACTTCAACGGCTGGAATACCGCGTTCGCAAGAATCAAAGCAGAATGTGCCACTCTTCAATGGATTCGGCACTGCTTCGAAGATACAGAAATTTCCTGGGGCAATCGAACCTGCTTGGCCGTGGCAAGGCGCGGTCCATATTCGTGGCGATCAGAATCAGAATGATTTGAATGTACCAAATGACAACGCGATCATCAAAAAATCTAGCGGGAAGAAGTCGAAGTACCAAG
Source organism: Rutstroemia sp. NJR-2017a WRK4 (assembly GCA_002946385.1). Taxonomy (NCBI): domain Eukaryota; kingdom Fungi; phylum Ascomycota; class Leotiomycetes; order Helotiales; family Rutstroemiaceae; genus Rutstroemia; species Rutstroemia sp. NJR-2017a WRK4. The sequence goes on from NJPR01000061.1 coordinate 352,496, forward strand.
CAGTTGAGGTCCTGAAAAAGGAGGACATTATCGACTCCCTTACCACCGAACTTCAAATTAGCGAGGCTCTCAACATTATCCAAAATCTTCACATTGACGAATTCAAACCAATCTCAGCTTGCCTTCGACTGCCTTCCAGACATATCGAGACGGGCAAAAGTCTTCAACGAAGGATCCGTAAAGAGCTTTCGTGCAACATGAGTAACCATGTCGTAGACGAATCTAGCGAGGATGAGATACAAGCGCCGGCTTCCAACCGTACACCTGTTCACCCCGCTTTAAGGAATATTTACGACTCGATTGCTACATCACTCTCACCCTTCGACAAATCGCAGTGCGAGAATCTACCCTGGACTCAAAAATATGCCCCAAAGAATACGGAGGAGGTATTACACAACGGACGCGAGACGTCTATATTGAGAGAATGGCTTCAAAAGCTAACAGTATTGTCGGTTGAATCTGGCTCTACTGACAGCAAAGCTCCCTCCAAACGTCTAGCCGCCAAATCGGATGCGCCAGGAAAGCGGAAAAGAAAATCGAAGAAGCTTGATGGATTCGTTGTCTCAAGTGACGAAGAAGACAACGACATGGATGAGATAACTGATCCAGAGGATGAAGTGTCGGCAGAGGACGGCCCAGGTTTGATTAAAAAGACGGTCATCAGATCTGGCGACATGAATCCCAAAGGCTCCAAGGACTCCAAAAGGCTTACCAATGCAGTTGTCATGAGCGGACCACATGGATGCGGGAAAACTGCAACCGTCTATGCTGTTGCTAAGGAGCTCGGCTTCGAAGTTTTCGAGATCAACTCAAGCTCTCGGAGGAGCGGTAAAGATGTTATGGAAAGGGTTGGTGATATGACGCGAAATCACTTGGTGCAAGGGCCAAATAACGACCACCCACCCATCATCGCCGACGATGATGAAAAGCGCCTCTCAAACGCCGTGGCAGATGATTTGAAGACTGGCCGTCAAGGTACAATGAGCTCGTTTTTCAAAATTAAGGAGCCATCTAAGCCCAAACCGAAGCCTAAAGACAAGCTACCAAATCCTCCCAAAGAAGTCATCATACCTAAGGGGCCAGCCAAGCAACAAAAACAATCATTGATTCTGCTTGAAGAGATCGACATTCTCTACGAGGAAGATCGAGGCTTCTGGCAGACAATCATGCTTTTGATTGCTCAAAGCAAGCGACCTATCATAATGACATGTAATGATGAGTCTGCAGTTCCGCTGTCTGCTTTATCTTTGCATGCTATAATTCGATTCAATTCCATACCTATAGATCTCGCGACAGACTACATGCTTCTCGTGGCCGCAAATGAGGGTCATGCCCTTCGCCGAGAAGCCATCAAGGCACTATACGAGAGTCGAAAGTTAGACTTTCGAGGGTCTATGACAGAGCTAGATTTCTGGTGTCAATTTGCAGTAGGAGATCGCAAAGCTGGCTTAGAGTGGTTTTATCCCCGTATGCCCGCCGGGCGTGATCTGGACGCGAACGGAAACAAGAACCGTGTCATTAGCGAAGACACCTATAGAACTGGTATGGGCTGGCTCAGCCAGGATAGTCTTGAAAACCAACGTTCACATATTGACGCTGAGGAAGAAACATTGCGTCAAGCTTGGGATGGCTGGTCTCTTGACGCTGCTGATTGGCAAAATGATGTCGAGCTTGGTGCTTGGGCGCTTAAGATTAAAGACCAGACGCACGATAAGATATCTGCTCGGAAGGCATTGAGTATGTATGATGGTTTTGCTGAGGCTATGAGTGCTGCGGATTGCTGCTCGTATTACAGCCTCGGCGCCGATAAAAACGTAAGTATGAATGCAAATCTTTTCGAATCTCTATTAATAAGATTTAGGCTCTCATCGACGCAAGCCATCCGGAAATATCGAGCAAAATGAGAGAGGACTACCTACTCGCCAACCCATTACTCGATGTCTTCCCCCAAGTCAACTACGACGAAACCAGTACCAACCTATCCCTATGGATCAAATCCCGAGCAAAGCACCAATTGAAAGCCCAACAGCATACCCAACAGCATACCGAACAAGGCTGGGAAATGTCCCAAGAGTTTGACAGCACCACTGAAACGCAAGTCCTCAATCTCATCCGCTCTCAACACCAACCCAACGAATCCCTCATCACCCGCCGCGACTTCAGCCTCGCATTCGACCCCATCTCCGAGCCGGAAAAGTCCTCCCTCTACACCACCGGCACCCTCGAAGCCTCCTGCTTCGACCGACCGCTAAACCTCATCGCCCTGGACGTGGCGCCCTTTGTCCGCTCCATCGTCGCCTTCGACGCGCGTCTCGCAAAAGATCGTCTCCGTCTTAGTAATCTCCTCAGCCAAGGCGGGAGTTCCAAAGCCCCGAAAACGAAGCGCATGCGTACGACGAGAGCGGCGATGTCAGCGCTTGAGGGGGGCGTGAGGAGTACGACGCGGAGGGAAAGGTATTTTGGGCCGGGGCTGAATGCACATTTGGTGATGAGGACGGGGGGGAAGAGTTGGGCGGATGCGGTGACGGCGACGACAGGGACGGTAACGGGGACGGCAACGAGGGAGGGGAGTAGGAGGTCGAGTGTGCAGATGTCGGAGGGGAGTACGGAGTTGGGGACGGGGGTGGATAGTGGGAGGGATGAATTGAATTGAATTGACGGGTTGAATTGAACTGGGTTGGGAGGAGCTCTTTTGCATAGAATACGATTGCATAGCATGGTTGGGTGGCTGTTATGGGATGAACATATATCAACATGGGCGCGGCATCTTGCTTTTTGCATACCTGTAAGTGTGACTGGGCTCTGGATCGGGTGGGTTGATGAGAGCGCAGGACGGAATGGAACAGAACATCTGACATGGAATATATGGATATGGTAGCAGTAGCAGTAGCAGGCAACGAGCATCTATATAGAATTCAAGGCTAGCTAGATAGCTTGGCTTGACTAAAAGCATAGAACATGATAAGTTAGAAATCATGTATAAAAACCTTCACCGGCAATGATTTCACTTTGCAGGAGTATCTATTTCACATTCTCCAATTTCAGTTTGTCTACAATCGAACTGTATATCTTGTGTTATCGCGATCATATATCGAATGAATGCTTATTTCTTGTTTTTCATTCTGCAGCGAGTCCGGGGATTAATACATATACTAGAATACAATCCAAGCAACTGACTGACTGAACTGAACCTCCATAGCATGCATAGCATACTTTCTCTATACCCTTCCAGTATCGTATCATACCCATATCTAGCCCAGCATAGAAATACTAAACCATAGCATAGACGTCGCGCTCCATTTCCCTCCCCTCCTCCACCGAGCAACGCAATCTAAATCCCAGTAGGCATAGTTCTCTTCTTCCTGCCCTTCTCCGCCCTCTCACACAACGTCGGTTCCGGCCCCTTGGTCTCCCATCCTGGTTCCCGCTTGACGGTGCCTATTTTGGGGTATTTGGGGCTGTTTTCGAAGAAGGCTAGGAGTTCGTTAGCACATCTATATTCTTCCAGTTTCGGAGACTCGTCTCGTCTCGTCTCGTTAATTCAGAGAGAAGATAGACTCGAACCCTCCCCTAATAAAACATCCCACTTACAAGTCCAATGCCCCAACGCCTCCTTTACCTTCTTCCTCGCCTCTCTATTCTCCCTCTCCCTCAAAACCTTCATCCCCTTCTTCCCAATCTTCGCCTCGATCTCGCGATCCGTCTCTTCATCATCCAGCGGCAAAAACATCTTCTCCACACCGCGCATATCCGGGGTTCGGTCTTCAGTAAAACACTGCGTGACAAATGCTCTGCTGGCGTCCGCCCCAGCGAAGAAATGGTACGAGCCCCCAGGCCCGTAGTGCTTGCGCCCGGCGGACACGTCGTAGATGCTGCCGTTGATGGCGAGGTAGATGGGTGTGTCGGGTGCGGTGCCGCTGTACTGCGGGAGGTCGAGGTCAGTGAGTTGGAGGGGTCCGTTCTAGATTGAGAGGGGGTTAGTAGATGGTTTGAATGAAGCGCGGGGGTATGAGTGTGAAGTTGCGATTCTTGCATGGCAGGGAGAGCAGAGAAGAGAGTATAGCAAGCAAAGAAAACCATGCCCATCTCCCTCCCCTCCCCTCAAAAATCCAACCCCCAAAAAACAAAGAAACCCCCCAACCTACCCAATACCCCTTCCACCCCTCCACACTCAACCACGCCGGCCTCTCCACCCCCCAAACCCAGCTATTCCTCGTCACCACATAACTCAGCCCACAGCTCGCAACGACCACAAACACGATCGAGCGCAGAATATCCAGTAGTGTAATGCCCGGCGCGTCTTCATCGCTTGCGTATTGGTTTGGTGATTTAGATTTGGGTTTCTTTGCTATGTTCGTTTTGGTTTTTGTTAGGGCGGGGGAGTCCGCGTCCGAGTCCGAGGAGGAGGAAGAAGCAGCAGAGGCAGAAGCAGAGGCCCCGAATGAGGAGTTCACGGCTTGTTTGCGGCGTTCACGGAGGGCCGCTGTGTCGGCCATTGGGGATGGCGGATGGGTGCTGTCTGGGGTGGTTGTGTTTGTCGGTTTGTCGTGTTGCTTGTATGTGTATGAGGTTACATGTGCTGCAGGAGACAATGTGGCGCAACACAGAGAGGGGAAGTCAATTAGGTAAGTAGAAGAGGACAGCTAGTGAAGGCAGGTAAATAAACAGCTCTGTCCTTGGTTCTTAGTGTAAAGGTATATTTATATAGAGAAGTTACGATTTGTCCTCAAGCTTCGTCATTTAGCCTCGGTCGAGACCGTGAACAGGGCCGTCTCTTTACATTTAGGCTTTGCGGAACATAGGAAAGAGAGTCTATTGGATGGAAAGAGGGGAAAGGAGAAGTTCTGATGATTCGATGCTGGGAGCCTGGGAGGCTAGGTAAGACCAAGAATTCGTAATTGTCGTAATACAACGGGCATCATTGATGCTGCAGATCTGATTTTGAGTGAGTGGGTCAACCGTTATTCGTATATGTTTATCACAATTTCCTCCGACTTCAATTTGCTCAAGCCATCCCACGTTGAGCATTCACAATCATTTCCCAGTATGCACAGGACAATCCTCGAAATTGGCATCAAGAAGCAAAGGCTGAATTTCGATATGCTACACCTGCCTGCCTGCCGGTCAGACCCGAGGAAAAAGAACCCAATCCAGATATCCCATGCCAATCATCCACAACACATCTAACCCATCATCATGAAGGTCGATATTTCTCGAAAGAGGACGAGGTCATGATATTCTCGTTTTGCCCATTGACGTTTTCACTTTTTTCGGATTTTGATTGTATTTACTCTTCGGCAGTGATAGCACGGGCTGTGAAAATATATCGTTAGCGTTTTATTCATCATCATAAAATTTCTCCCTTTCAATTTCATCGTCGAATCCATGAATTGCGAGCCACTCCAAATGAAAATGCGGAATTCGGGGATGAACATACTGTAGATGTTTCCGGTGTGGTGCTTAACGACAATCTTGATCTGTCCCTTCTCCTCCAAATCAGCCAAGCACTTTCGTGCCAAAGATCCGTTGATCTTTAATCTATCGACGAGAGTAGCGACGGTGACCAGACGGTAAGATTGGACATCTTTGGCGAGTCTCTCAGAGGTGGTCTTGTCGAGGATGACGGCGTGTTGGGCCTTGTCCTTGACTATATTTCACATTCAATCAGCTTTTTTGGCTCTATTCCATCAATCGTCGGACTTCATAAGGATAATGCGCACCCTTTCCCTTTGACCACTTCTTCTTTTGCTTCTTTGCGCCGGTGTTTGCTGGTGCCATTTTGTCGGTTTGTCGTTGTGCTTGTCGACCGTGAAGATGGGTTGAGCGATTTGCGATATTAATCGGGGTGGGTAGTTTTGGAATTTAGGGCTTGTGTGTGCCGAGCGAAAATGACGCTAAGTTTGTATGCACGTGATATGGTGCTTTGTTGAACCTTCTCAAACTTGAAACTTTACATGATTCGAGCACCCCTTAGAGAAGGATGAACGGCACAAATGGGTGAGGGAAGACGGATTGAACTCTTCCGGCCCTTTTCGTCCTTATCTAATTCAATTATTTTATTTATGCTATGATGGTTGAACTCTTACCACAGCACAGTCGGTTCGCCTTCCACTCCGACAGGGAGGCACATCAAAATCATCACCAGCAAGTATGAACATTGAAAGTCTTTCATTTGAGAATCCAAAAATATCGAAGACTGGCTTCATAACCATTTCCGATTTCTATTTTATCACCAAACCCATCTCCAGCATAATAAGTTTCAAGAGAAAGCACACCCCAACTCCATCATCGCGTCCTCGGCGCGGCATAATGCATACACAAGTACACAGCTAGGTACAAGGGAACCTCAAATTATCAGACAAGCTCTTTCTTTCTGTCTCTCAGCTCTCTGTTCAAAGCCTTTCTACATCCCATTAACTCCTCCTTTTCCGCCCAAAACCTCTATCATGGGGTATATGGATTGCTCTACAAGAAGACCATGACACCGGCACCCAAAGCCGCACCAGCGTATAGAAGGACATGCTGGACTTGGAACGAGGAACCAGAGTTGGGGCTGGCGCTGGCAAGTCCTGAGCTGGAAGCCGCGGGCGAGGCGGTGGAATCGGTTGATGAGGATGTTCCGGATGGGGCGGCGGCGCTGGCGGTGGAGTCGCTGCCTGATGACCCTGAGGAGCCAGATGAGCCAGATGATCCAGAGCTAGTGTCTGATGATGAGCCCGACGATGAGCCTGATGATGAGCCCGACGAAGAGCCTGATGATGAGGATGTCGAGGAAGAGGTGCTGTTGGAGAATGGTGGAGCAAGGTTCGTAGGTGCAGCGGCTGCAAGCTTAGCGAATTCGGCTAGAGAGCGACTGGCATTTGCTTTCGTGCTGGTATCTGTTAGTATATATTGCAACTTCTAGTAACACGCTTGGGATACTTACTTCTCGTTCACAACCAAAACCATACCAGCCTCACAATGCTTTCCCTGACTGCAGTAGAACCACATTGGAGTAGCGACGTTCACCGGCATTGTAACCACCGGTACCATGCCAGTCAAATTCTTTGCTGCAGCTACGGGTTGGAAGCCGCTGAAGAAACCGGTTACGTTGCTATGCATTGCAATAGGTTGACATGGGTTATCGAAAGTAGATTGAGTGACGGTGTGGTTTCCGTTTGCAAACTGGAATTGGATCATGTCGCCGACATTTGCAGTGACAGAGTCTGGGACGAATTTCAGTAACGTAGCATTGGTCGCGGAGCCGACTGTAACGACGTGGGTTTTCACATCGGCGGCTGATGTTTGTTAGTAAAGACCTCGAAGGTAGACGTGGAGAGAGTATGAACATACCGAGGGCACTGCCAACGCTCAAGGCTGATAGAAGAAGAGTTGTGTATTGCATCTTGAAGATATGAATCCGAAACTTCGAGTGAACGACTGTGTAGTTTTAAGGTGTAAAGTAAAGTAAATAAAGCGGCTCGCGCTGAAGTGTGTAATGAATGAATGAGAGTTGTATATCGTACTCGCCGACAAGACAATTAAGCAATACTATTGTAAGTAGATAGATAGAAAGACAGTAAAGTAGATGAGAAAAAAGAGCAACACAGTTCGACAAAATAGAAAGCCAAGAGAAGATGATTCAAAAACAGACACCAGTCGGAGGGACGAAGGCATAATTAAGCAAAGATGGGAAATTGACAAAGATTCCACATGCTTGTCATTCACGTTCCAGTTCTGCAGTCGGTGATGTGATGTCGGTCATGCTGGGGTCAAAGGGTTACAGAACGAGCGAAGCGTTTGGGGAAGGGGGGCTCTCGGTCTCTAGACAGGGGTGGGGAGACAAGAGATGGATGGAAGATAAGATGACAGGAGGACAGCCTTGGCATCAGATGAGATTGGCGTGTATCAAAAATGTCCGATTTTTGTACGGATGGAGTATGAAGATGAAGCTTAAAGGTTATTCGGCGGAGATGTTGGGCGCAATATGTGTAGGGCTGTGCGGTGGTGAGATCTGTTGTGCGGTTAAATATTTTGTTGTGCTGAGGACGATGCGGTTCGCTATGACTTCAATCAAAAAGTATGTACTGTACTGTACTTTGCGTAACACAATTATATTCAGCATCTCGAATTTATATAAATTCAACAACTCTCCTCTAAACCCATCCTATGCACCCAGAACCCAGCATAACCAAAAAAAATACAAACCCATCCCAATCGCCACCCTCACAAAATATCACCCCCGCCCCTCCACCGGCCTCACACACAACCGACCCCGGAAGTCCTCGCTGAAGCACGGATGTGTCTCAACCTCCCACCCCCAAACGTCTCAAGTTTCAACAACATGGGTTGAACGTACCCGTAACCTACCACCCACGGGCCATTGAAGTTTCGGGATGACATTATTTTCCTGCTGTTAAGTGATGATGCGACGAATTTTCTTAGGACTTGAGATGGAAAATTGTGGGAGGATGGTACGGACTGACTGACGACTGAATCACGGGTTTTGTGTTGGAGGAGATTGAGGTAACCTGAGTAAGGTGTGAAAGACTAATGCGACGTCCTGTTTCCTGAAATCGTACGATATTACAGTTATAGACGGCGTTTCGAGGGTCATGGGTTGACTGGCTGTCTATGGTCCTGACCATGGTTTGTTGATACAGCCGCCTAAGGGCGTCAAGAAATCCCACCCACTGGTGCGCCATACACCATCCGCATTTAACAACACATAGCGGCAATATTCGCACTCTTAGTGACTGCCCGTTCCTGCTATTTGTCCTCGTACCAAAATGTGGCCGCGTTCAACCATATATAGAATAGACGTGCGTTCAACCATACATAGAGTAGAGGTGAACGCCCTCCAATGGTCGAGAGGCTTGCTCAGAGGCACCTCCCCAGCGTCTACTATAAATATGTCTAGATATCCAGCCTCTGCGAATGAATCATAACAACATGAGAAGCAAAACTCAAGCATCCTGTTACAACCATTGCCGTCCGCCATGAATAGTAGTAGGTAGAAAAGACCCCTTCTCTACTCGTGTACATGTAATGTAGTTGCTCCATGCCAAACTTGCAATCTATACTTGCTACATATTCGACAAGTATAGCGGGTATCTCGATTAGGCTCTTTGAATAGCATGCTGTGGTTAAGGAACGATCCTCCCAAGCGCGTTATCGCATTAAGTCCAGCTCAAAAGTCGAGCAACAACTGCGGAGCCATCTTCTCCAAATCTTCGACCTAGATCCCACACATGTTAGCATCGATTCACAAAAGAAATCTTCATGACTCCTCTCCCCTCTCCCCTCACACCTCCATTCCCCTCCCTCCTCTCCTCCCTCTCTCCCCTCACATGCCCTCCCCCAGAACCAAAGTAAAGCAAGAATAAAACTCACCTCCCACCAACCCCCCTCTCCTCCCCTCCCCGCAAACCTCACCCTCGCCACCGCCTCCCTAACAAACGTATCCACATACTTCCCCACCGCCCTATTCGCCTCCTTCGAGATACGGCTCTTATCCTCCTTAAACATCTCATGTATAATTTTCGTCAGCAGGTCGTCTGGGATCTTCGCTCTTTCATCTGCTTCCTCCACCTCCTCCCCATCATCTAATTCAACTTCTTCCCTCTGCACTCTTTTGCCTGATTTGGGTTCTGCTGCAGGAGGAGAAGACGCGAATGGGTCGTCGGATTCTTGTTCGGGCTCGGATTGAGAATTATTATCGTCGGAGGCAGTGGGAGAAACTGCTGCTGGTTTCTTAGTTTTGGAAGAAGATGCAAATGCGGAGCCCTTGGGCCGACCGCGCGGTTTGGGGGTTGTGGATTTAGATTTGGGTTTGGAGATTTTGGAGGAGGAGGTGGATTTGTTTGGACGCGGAGGGTTGAATGGTTTGGGAGGCATGGTTGTGGTTGATGCGTGGATTTGGGGGAGTGTGTTGACTTGTGATTAAGGAAGAGAAGGGAATTGATTAATTAAGTCTGAATGGAGGAAAGAAATTGTGGATGATGGTTTTGAAATGAGTGACGATGATGAACGCGGAGAAGGAAGACGCGAGACGCGACTTGATGGGAGGGGTGCGTGGGCACGTGATGATAACTAGATGGGATTGTTGACGTGAAAGTTAGGTCTCAGCAAATGATGTTTGTGGGATAACAGAGCATGTGAGTATATTTATAGATCTCGTGTGCGATGGATGGCTATACATAGTTATACAGAAGTAAAGAAGTTGCACCAAAAAGCAGCTATATGTAGCACTGTACGACAGCCCCTCCCAAGGGTGACCAAGGAGGGGCATCGCACCAGATAAAGAAGCTGGAGGGGTTCGGGACCTATGACATATGACTTGGACTATAGATTTGACAAGGGGGTTAGTGGGGGGGGGGGCATGGGGAAGAGCTAACTGAAGCATCGTAGAAGCATAATGTGGTGTAGTCACTCATGGATATCAAGCCGGTACTTTTGATATTTAGATTCATTCACACTCACACACTGACTCTACACTATCCGGCTCTCACTATTGACATTCCCTCCCAGCCAGTCCCTACTATGCTCCTGAGAAAATGAAACCAACACCACCGTCATGATATCCAAGAGACACAAGCAATTGGAGAAAAAATCTTACTCCATGCTCCCTCCAATTCCTTCCCTTGAAAGACGCCAATGCCCGCACCCAATGGACATGAAGAAATACGCCCTCCACTTCCATAAACCTCCTTCCCACCCATTAACTCCAGATATATTACCCCGATATTAACTTGATATTTCGTAGTCCGTCCTAACTGTCTAGCTTCTAACCTGACTTCTTGCTCTCACTCGTGCTGGCGTGCCTCCAGCTCGACTAGCACATCTTCCTGCTGGTGCACTGACATCTCTCCTGGCACCCGCACCTTCAATCATCTGTTTCTTTGGGGTTTCTGTGCCTTGAGCTAAACTTCTTGCTCTGCCTCTCCTTTCTCGAATCATTGCCAATGCCTCTTCTCTTGACATTGTTGGTGTTAAGGCCGGATTGTCGGTGTTGTTGGGGAGGGGAAGACCGGTTGATATTGGTGCAGGTCTTGACTCTGCGGGGTCAGCGAGAGGGATTCTAGTTGTGGTTGAAACGGTGTGGAATTTGTATTCGTTGTCCTGACGGCGAACAGTCGATGATGTAGAAGATTTGCGCTGGCGCTCTTCATCGCCACCTTGCGAGGATGATTTTGAGTCTGACAATCTTTCGTGTTCAAAATTGATTGAACTTTTGAGAGGTGGGACGCTCTGGGAAGGATTCTGAGGTTGCGGATTAGTTGGGCTTGAAACGCTGTCGAAAATGGAGAGGAGGAAGGTGTTGCCGGCAGGTGCTAAAGGTAATGAATGTGGCTCACAGGATGGGGTTCGTTCGTAACTGATGTCTCTTCGCTCATAGACTGCATCTTCGGATGGCTGATCGAAATGGATGTCAGTATTGAGGATTTGTCGGTCTGCGGATTTGGTAAATGGTTCTTCAGAAGGTGACACGGTTTTGAAGATACCCTCGGATGGTATGAAGACTGTGCTTGTTCTTGGTTTGTCTGTCTTTCTTGGGGATGCAGTGTAGAGGTCTTCGGATTTTTCTGAAGTCTGATCTTCCTTGGCTTCATTTGCTTCATTTGCTGCTTTCGCCGCGCAAACATGAAGGCGACATTCCATTTCCAAAAACTCAATTCTATCGTGTGCTCTATTGGCTCTTTGGCTCTCCCATTCGAGTCTTATTCTGAGATCATCCAGTTCTTCCTCGTCGACTGCGGAAGATTCAGTTGTCGATGGATCTAAGGATCTGCGAGTTTTCTTCGGTGACGAGGATTCCTCATCGGCAGTGGGTCGTGGTAAAGGTATGCGTCCTTCTGCCGCAATTCTCGCGACTTCCTCGTTTTTGGCGATTGTCCTTAATGCGTCTCGTTCTTGCTCCACCAACTTAAGTTTCTCTTGTAGTTTCGTAAGTTCTTCTTGCATTCCAACCAGCTGGTATTTCGCCGAAAATGCTTCTTGTTCTCTCTTCACACTGCGACCCTTTTCTTGGTCTAGACCGCCTTGCACCATCCTCAAGGTATCTCTCGAAGCCTTGAGTTCTTCTTGTAGTTTGACAACAACGGATTGTGACTTGAACCCCTCCTTTCGGGCTCGTCGGATCTCCTTTTCCCACAGTGCTTGTGTATGCGAATGTGTCTCCTTTGCTCGACCATAATTTTCCTGCACTACATTAGTAATATGAAGACAAGACAGCGAGCGATTTAACATACCATGACGCTTTCCAGTCTTTCTCCAACTTTCCTCTCGCGTTCCTTTCCCTCCTCAACCTGCCTTCGCAGAATTCTAGCCTCATCCCTATACCGCCGCATTTCGCTCTCCGCCTCCTCTCTTCCCACCATCGCACGCTTCAAAGCGGCATCATTAGCTTTTCGTTCTAATTGCTTTCCTTGGAAAGCCAGCGAGTTGAACTGAGAGATTTTGTCGTGTACTGAACTATCTCTAGAATGCTTTCCACTATTACCACCCGCAGGAGGGGATTGTGGAAGATCCCATTGTCGTTGTTGATTGACGCGCTCCGGGGAAACCTGGTATAGAGGTTGACCTGGAGAACCAGGAATTCTTTGCGGAGAATCCATTTGCACTTTGATACTATTCAGAATCAATTATGTATTATGGTTTTGTGGTGCGCATAGAAAGTATTGATGAGTCCCGGAAAAAACGTTGTGGACATGGTCCGAGTTTGGTTGTTTACTTGGGTTATTTTGGCTAGTGCCGTTTCCAGGAGAACGAATCTCGGATGGAGGGATCATTTCGTAATTCGTCAGTCAACATTTACAATTCCGTCATGGGCTGCTACTTTTTGATATGCCAAAAGACTTGGCTCTGAAGTACCTTACTCTTGTGTGATATCTGGCTTAACCTTTGGCCTACATGCGTACAGAGAGCTGCCAGAATACGACGTCTCTTGTCCTCAGTCTGGAGCCGATCCACCACTCCTTAAATAGACGGAGCAGTGCGGCCGTCCCTCCACCTTTGACAGAAAATGATACTGCAGAGATAGATAGCATATCCGGCCAGATTCATAATTATTCGTCAGCAATCTTCACAAGCCCTCGGTATCAGCGGACGCAGGTTGAAATAGGACGAGCATATCCGGCGCAATTCCTTGGCAACGTCGAGTTGTTCGGTTTGCAGTTCCACCTTTATTGCATTGTAAGTGTCAACGTTGTCGGTGCTAGGTCGCGTGCTCAACGACCGAAAAGCGTTCCGCTCCTGGTAGATGTACTACTGCTCTGCCCCGTGAATCATTATTCCCGAAAGCATGGGCGGAATCCTCTGTACTGTTCCGCTGGTTATATCTCAGTCGTGTCGTCCTCTCATCCGGTCTGGGTGTATGTCAAGCTGACTCGGTGCGAACCACCAAACGCACAACGCATGACACGGCGGGAGAGGGAAGGGTACACTACTTGAGATACAAGGATAGAGCTAGAAATTGTGTATATCAAAAAAACGGCTTGAGACATAGCAACAACACTTCCATCAAGACTTCAATGGACGTACAGTAGTAGCATAGCAAAATAGCAGTGTGGTTGAAATTCCTTGGATTGGGGACTGGAAGTAGATGTTTGGGCAGACGTGCTTCTAGATCCCAGAAGACAGTAGCCGGAACGTGCAGGCTAGCGAAGGGGGTGAGGGAGAGAAACATTCTAGTTGTTGGCAGGTGGGGAAGACGTTGCGATCATAGAATCGGAAGATGGAGAGGGAAAAGGGAAGATGTAAGATAAAGAAAAGTCATTGAATTCTCCCAAAAACTTATGCGGCTCATATAACAAAATGTAAAAATATTGAGCGTCTTGCATCGTTGGCTCGAAAAAAGCGACATAAAAACTGCCCCTTTCGACTGCGTGTCCTGCATATCTGCGTGTCTCTCTAGTCAGCAAAGCAGTTCTACTGTACGAGCAATTGGAGCAACTCGACCTTCCACTTACCCTTACGGAGAAATTCCTACTTCCTAAGTTCAAAGTTGCAGCGAAAAGAAAAATCCTCGCGCCCGGGTGTGTGAACTAAAGGAAGCTAGTCCGTTTTAGCTTACGCGCTGTGGGTAATTTCGGGAACTGTCCTTCTTTTCCTCGTCTTTCCTGAACACATAAAATCTTTTTCCCTTGGGAATTCAATTGCAACTTTTCAACCCATCTCCAACTTCTTCACTTTTTTTTCAATAATAACACCATCTCCTCTCAATCCTTTTTGATCTTCCGATCACACATATCGCAATCATGAGCAATCTTCCACCAAAGAAGGAGTCCGTCATGGGCGTGTAAGTGTGGAATCTCTCTTTTGTGTTCTCTTCCAGCTTTTCATTGTGGGCGGTGGTGGTGGAGGTGGTGGTTTGTGCGATCCACAAAGAACAAAAAGCACAGATGTCCAATATCAAAAATCTTCATCGAGTCTATTGAGACGACAACGAACCTCAATTGGATCAATCAATGGAATCGAGTTGGTTGTGCCAGCTTGTGCGAGACTCTGCCAGATCTACGTCGTTGATGGCTTGATGATGGCATTCTTATCAAGCATTTCTTTTAGCCTCAAAGCTTCACTCTTTTCTTGGTCAACCATGATACTGACTTGAATTCTCCAGTCCTCCTTTCGTTATTGACTTCTTGAGTATGTCTTTCCGCTGCTGCTGCAATCTTTACACCGCACCGAAATCCTGTTTCGATGGGGTTCCGAATTTCTGGATTTGGAGGAATTTTACAGACGGGTACTAATGTGCAACAATAGTGGGTGGTGTTTCCGCCGCTGTCTCCAAGACTGCTGCTGCTCCTATCGAGCGTGTTAAGCTCTTGATCCAGAACCAGGTATGTGCTATCACCCAAAACCCTTTCATTGTCAATTTTTCTTGGATATTTCGGTTTGGACATGCATGGGTGTCCTCCGGAAGTTCATATTTTCCGCTTCTGTCGATTGTTTCGACTTTGGGTCGGATTCTATTACGTCAGCCGTAGCTTTTACGATAACAACTGCTAATTCAATGGCTTCGTAGGATGAGATGTTGAAGTCCGGTCGTCTTGACCGAAAATACGATGGTATCGTCGAATGTTTCCGCAGAACCACCGCACAAGAAGGTGTTGCCTCTCTGTGGAGAGGTAACACTGCCAACGTTATCCGTTATTTCCCTACTCAAGCCTTGAACTTCGCTTTCCGTGACACCTACAAAGCGATGTTCGCTTTCAAGAAGGAGCGTGATGGATACGCCAAGTGGATGATGGGTAACTTGGCATCCGGTGGTGTAAGTTGATACAGAACCGTATCCAGACATACAGAATACTGATCTATTTGCAGGCTGCTGGTGCCACCTCCCTTCTCTTCGTTTACTCCCTCGATTACGCCCGTACCCGTCTTGCCAACGACAACAAGAACGCCAAGACTGGTGGTGCTCGTCAATTCAACGGTTTGGTAGACGTTTACAAGAAGACCCTCGCCTCTGATGGTATCTCTGGTCTTTACCGTGGTTTCGGTCCTTCCGTCGCTGGTATCGTCGTTTACCGTGGTCTTTACTTCGGTATGTACGACTCCATCAAGCCAGTCGTCCTTGTCGGTCCTCTTGAGGGTAACTTCCTCGCTTCTTTCTTGCTCGGATGGACTGTCACCACTGGTGCTGGTATCGCCTCTTACCCATTGGACACCATCCGTCGTCGTATGATGATGACTTCTGGTGAGGCCGTCAAGTACAAGAGCTCTTTGGATGCTGGTCGTCAAATCGTCGCCAAGGAGGGTGTCAAGTCTCTCTTCAAGGGTGCCGGTGCCAACATTCTCCGTGGTGTTGCCGGAGCTGGTGTCTTGTCCATCTACGACCAAATGCAAGTCTTGATGTTCGGAAAGGCCTTCAAATAGATGATTTCTGCGTAGTAGAAGTGGAGGGGATGGAAGTTGTATAGGGGCGAAGTTGATAATTCGGTCTGGTGTTAACCAACTTGGCGCTGGGGTTGGTTGTGGGTGAATGTGGCAAGGTGGAAGTTGTACAGACATCCATTGCTATGGTGTTGAGCAACTTGCAGTGCTTTAGAGGGTTGTTACTCTATTCACTGCTGTACTTTATTACCTAGGCAATTTCCCTGATGTGTTCCCTTTACGCTTGCTGCTCTCTTCTCATTTGGGTCCTGTCATGTCTCTTTGTCTTCATCATTGGTCGTTCCGTACTTTAAATAGATTATGAAGATGGGGAGGCTAAGATGTCCGCGCGAAAAATACGAATTCAAAATGTTTAAAGCTATCTTGATTTTTGACTCTCATTTGCATATAGGTGAATGACCCGTTGGCTGTCGTTTGTAGGCTAGGCGCAAGTGCTAGATTCCCACTGCCAGATACATGGTGGTATACTTCCATACGGTAGCAGAATATGGTGAACTTCCTGTACCTAGCTATGTATATTATTTTAGGTTTTTCTTAACTGCTTTCTGCTCGTGGGTTCTGGCTTGCTTGATCACGATGTGCACTATACCCCTTCCCAAGAAGTATGGCCAGAGGCAAGTGCGATAAACAATCATTTGGTATAAGACGAGAGCTTCTCTCTGTCTCTTCTTCTCTCCTTGTCGAAAATTTTGAATACAGCGAAATATTTTTATCTACAATTTAAAATGATTGGCCTTTTTATCTTCAAGATTACCCGCTCTTACTTAAACCAGGTCTCGACTTCCGGGCGCCGCGACACTCTCCGGACCCACCTCGGTATCATATTCTGGACGATGGATAGGTACGACCGGCTCCAGGCAGGTGGGCCTCCAACGGCGGCCCGGGAGGACCATGCTAAGTAACCGGAATGCGGGTTGACAATCCTTAAGGGATGAGTAGCACGGTACTCTCCCTTCCAAGGGGCACTTCCATTTCATAAGGTCGGGGTTGCTCAACAAGACGGTACGAATCTCACGAATCCGCCTCTCGATCTTCCATCTATGTCTCCTGGCACCTTGTCATCGAGTCATCCATCTTCGAACGTCCACACGATGCCACAAACCTGAATGCATTTATCAAAGCTACGCACATGCAGTTAACCATTTGTCGCATTGTGAAAGGCAGGGGCCAAGGAGCACTTCCATTTCATTGGAGCTTGGAACAACCGGCAAGGAGCAAGGGACAAGAGACACTTCCACCTCATTGAGACTATGAGCAACGACCACATCTACAAATGGCCTTCGTCACTTTGGTGGAAAGCAGAGGAGAAGGGGCACTTCGATTTCATTGGAACTGCGAGCCAAGGGGTACTTTCATTTCATTGGGGTGAAAGCCAATACAACATGAGCGCCAGTCGCTAACGATAGGTACTCCACTACTTCTGCGAGCCGATCAGTTTTGAAAATACCCTGTCTGATCAAGAAGAGTCGATCCTACGTTGATTCGAAGAGAATTGAGAATACCAGGGCCATTGCACAGATCATCCAAGAGGCTGGAGTACGCAACCAGAGGCTGGAGGACGCACAAGATGTATCTGGACTCAGGGGGACTGAGGGCACTTCCTTGGCATTGCAACTCTGAACAACCACTACCATGCAAGTGTCCTTCGTCACCGGAAGGCAGGGGCCAAGGGGCACATTCATTTCACGGCCCGGAGATAATTGGGAAGGGCGAGAGAATACCGAGGGGATTGATATTTTCGGATATGCAGATATGTAGGGAGGATTTGTGGGAGGAGGAGAGGGGTAAATGGGGTGAGGAGAAAGGGAGGGAAAAGAAGAAGTGGTAGGCGGTGGATTGGGTTTGGGATGGCGAGTTGCTGGTTGGGAGGGAGATTTAGGATATGGAAATACGGAAATATGCATTGGGCGGTGATGCCTATGGTATGGGATGGGATGGGTTGTTATGAGTGGTGTCTAGGCTTATGTAATGCACTACAATGCAATGGCGTTCGAGCTGTATCTATCGCTATATTCCTGTCGGTTTTATTCATGTGGATGAGATGTGCTCGCAATTGAGTTGAGGTACAAGAGAGCAGAGTAGAGCTGCATATGAACTGTCGGGGGTTTTTAAATTCAAGTTTATATTATCTTGTGTGATGAGATGTAGAGCAATCATTTGGTTGATAAATACACACACCCTTTCCTTCTTTTACTGTCACTTCCATTCTATATCACCTCCTCTATACTCTACATATCCCCACTAACCTCACCACGTTCCCTCTCCTCCCTTTCCTCCTTTCCCCTCTCCTCCATCACATCTAACCAAAACCTAGGGAAATATAGAATTGGGAGAGACGCTGTTGTTAAGATCTGGATCAACTGCCTTCGTTCCCAGGCGGCGAATTTGGCTTTTTCTTCGTCGGTTTGAGGATACTCGTTGTAGTCGTAGTCGTTTTCCTCGTTGTCGTTATTGTTTGGGGTAGAGGTGTTGCTTGGGGCTTGGGTGTTGGTGTTGGTATTGGTTTGGGTACTGGGGTTGGGATTGGTATTGGTGTGATTATTGAGATTTGTGTTGATATATCGTCTGTAGGTGAATAGGTGTGGTGGGCGAGGGTGGTGAGGCTGATAAGGGTGTATAGGCGTAGGAGGAAGAACAAAAGGTGAATGAATATTTCTGATGATTTGGAGAGAGGTCATTCGGGAACAACAGTTATGTCGGGGTATATATGAGGGGATACGAATTCAGGATACGATGGAGGCCATGGTGAGGAGGAGATTGGGGATACAGGTAAGTGGATATTATCTCGTGGCCAAATAGTATGATCTAAGAAGGATGGTCGTGGGAGTAGATATATCGAGTATTATATAGTATAATATGATATATGGTGAGTGATCTCGGTAAGTTAGTCGCAATACATATAATGGTAGACACTAGAAAAGCGAAGTCGCAGAACCGAATCAATGACTTCTCGGGAACACTAGTTGTACTAATTCGAGACCGTTGATGGAGTAGTATAAGTTAGTTCTGGATAGTATCTTTTGATATGTAGAGTAAAATGCTCTGATAAGAAAAAGTATATGTCGGGATTTGGAGGAGACAGATACTACTTGATTTACCGCTGAATCTGCTGTCTTATTTGATGTATTGTTAGTTTCAAATGAGCTCTAATCTCCTACAGATTGAAGTAGAAAATTCTATGACTTTGCCGTTGAGAATTTATCATATATGAAAAGACCTTGGGTCTCTGAAGAGAGGTTATACGTAGTGGCTACTTGGTTTCAAAGCTGAAGGTGTGGTTAGGAATGCTAGCATCGATGGTGATGGTAAAAGTGAAGTCAAGCGTAAACAAGAGGCTCGTTGACGGAGAGGTTGAAAATAAGGATGGGAGTGCGGGTAGATAGAGTGTATTACTTATTTTCGTTGTAGTAGAGGCAGTTGTGATGATAAATAGATATATCAAAGAGAGAAGGAGCGAGAGAGAGAAGTAAAGAGAGATCGATTATTTAAAACTACTTGGTACTCTTTCCCCACTTACTTTCCCTTCCCCTTCTCCGCCAACACATCACCATACTCTCCACCATCCTCCCCAAACCCACTCCTCCCCCTCCTCTACCTCCCCCTCCCATTCCCATTCCTCATCCTCCCCCATCATCCCCATCTCACCCCCCTCTCCATCGCCATCTCCATCCTCGTCATCCTCTCCCCCCCATTCCATCATCTCCATCCCCATATCCCCCTCTCCCTCCCCCTTCATCATCCTCCGCATAAACCTCACCCCATTCCCAATCCCCGGCACCAAAAACCCCACAACCCCCGCCCAAAACGCAATATGCGTACGCGGATCCCTGCACACCTCCGACGGACGTCTGCGATATCTCATACTCTTATACCTGCCATGTCTGCCTGTAACGAGCGGGGTCTTGAAAAAGTGGGTAAAGCGGCGAATATTTGGGGCGCGTGGTTCGGAGGGGGTTGCTGAGAAGGTGCGGAGGGGATATGATGCTGTGAAGGAGAACTGGAATGGTTGGATACGGAGCGGTGACGATTGTGAAGGGCGAGAGAGTACCAAAAGGATCGATGTTTTCGGGTTTGCTCTTGGGCAAGGATTTGCCGGTCTGGCAAGCGATCGGGGCTGAAGAACAAGGGAGGGAAGAGCAGGTCTCGAGAGACGGAGCTGACCGAAGAGTTTGGAAGCCATTGTATTGTATTGTGTATTGAGTCTATGTAGTATCATATATGACTTGTAACCGCGCAGTAAAAGTGAAAGTGAACCTGATTGTCTGTGTGGAAAGAAAGAATTCTATTCTGGCAGAATGTCAGAGAAATTAAGTACTCATCCGAATTCTTATCTGAACTGACCTAGCGTGTACAATTCCAGCCAAAATGCGGTTCTCACTTCGACCACAGAGCTAACCGAACCGTTCCCCCTTTTGCAGTTTTCCCGAGTAAGCGAGAAAAGGTAAACTCACTCACACGGTGAGATTTTTCCAAAACAGTCTTTTTTACTAGCTGGCTATACAAGTATTCAAACCGACGTAGGAAATAAAATGAATCATCACAACCATACAATAGAAGGAACCAAACTCAATGAGGGACAAACATGCTTCTCAAATATGTCTCCTAAAACGTAACAAAGAATACGCTCATATGCATATCAAAAATTCTAACCTTACTACAATCCCCCTCGCTCATCTGATCAGCCTATACAGCTTTTATTTTTCTAATCTACAATTCACTATGTTTAATATCCTCTTTCTCTTCCTTCTCCGCATTATCCTTGGCCCTCTTGATCGCCTCCAAGATCTGTTCTTCACTCGGCATCTCATCATTTTCTCCCACCTTGAAGGTCGGGTTACTTGGCTCTGCCGAAGCAGTCTTGGCCTTCTTTTTGCTGCCCGTCTTCTTTGCGGCTTTTTTCGCTTTGTTGCTAGATGTGGGTTTGCGAGAGGACTTGTATGGTTGCTTCATGCTCTTCATGATGAGCTCAACGCCGATGTCTTGGAGTTGTTTGGCTTTTTCGGCCATGTCTTTGATGAGAAGGACGGGGTCGGATGTGGGGCCGAGTTTCTCTTGTTGCTCGAGAAGCTCGGCTAACCATTTGGAGATGCTGTCGTATAGTTCTTGGGGCTTGACGAGATCGGCCTCGGAGTAGACTGGAGGAGGGAGGGTTTCTTCCTCAATAGGCGCAGTCACGGTGGCTGTGGCTTCTTCGTCTTCAAGGTCGGCAAAATCGTCCACGGTAGCGGTGGATGATGGACTGGCGGAAGCGGCGCTGGACTTGGAGGCGCTGAACGAAGAATGAGCTGCGGTGTCGTTCTTGATTTGTTCTTTGATACCGGCAATGAAAGATTTAGTTTGATCCAATACATCATTGAGCTCTTTGAGTTGTGCAGGGCGGCCTGCGTTCTCTTCCTTTCTCTTCTGAATAGGTGTGACAATGTCTTTCATTTCCTTGAGGCGTGCTTTCAATTCTTCACGGCTGGCATCTGCGCCTCCAGAATAGATCCATTCACTTGCAGCCTTGGCCTTAGCCTCCAATTCGGATCGTTCTTTCTCAGTAGAAGCGGCTACGAATTCTTCGTTGTCAAGGAAATCTCTAGCCTTGTAGGTGAAACCCTCGAGCTGATTCAAAGATTCCTCGCGTAGACGCCGTGATCTGTCCGAGTCATCAAAGGCAGCAATACGATCCTTCATTCTGGTCATCTCGGTACTTGGCAACTCTGGAATGCCCTTGAGT
The DNA here is from genome assembly GCA_002946385.1 of Rutstroemia sp. NJR-2017a WRK4. Taxonomy (NCBI): domain Eukaryota; kingdom Fungi; phylum Ascomycota; class Leotiomycetes; order Helotiales; family Rutstroemiaceae; genus Rutstroemia; species Rutstroemia sp. NJR-2017a WRK4. Next base: position 374,088 of record NJPR01000061.1, read on the forward strand.
TTTGTCTCATACTTCAATGGGATAACAATAGTTTGCTTCTTGCTCTTCTTTTCAGTCGATTCCTTGGCAGATGGGGATGCGGACGCCGAAGCGCTGTCAGATGAAGCACTGCTAGAGGCGCTGGAGCTGGCTGAAGTGCTGGAACTTTCAGCGGTCTCCTCACCATCCTCAGATAGTGGTGCTTGGTCCTTCTTTCCGAAACCAAACATGCCCTTGACGCTATCAACCATGCTACCCTTCTCAGGTTCATCTACCTCACAATCAACAACAAACTTGAGGATGTCAACTTCGCCGTCGACAGGACTGAGACGAGTAGTCAATCTGACTTTGATGTCGGCATTGTCGCAGTTGTGTTTGCTCTTGAGCTCTGCAACTGATTCTGTCAAGTTCTGGGTGGTGATAGCTTTCAATTCCTTTTCAGCCGATCCAGGTGAGACCTTCTCGGATGATGCGACATGTTGGTAGAAGTCAATGGTAAATTCTTCTTGGTTCTTGAACGAGTATTCTCTTTCCTCGCCGAGGTTGGCTCTTGCCTCCCACAACCTTTCATGCTGCTTCTTCTTATCAATGTTGATCCACTTGATTCCTGCAGCAAAAGATGCTCCATCAGAACTTCGAATTTCCTTGACTCTGAATGAGGGACTAAGTCCAGCACCTCTGAATCCTGCACCAAATACGGCAGCTTCATCAGCGTTAACGTTTGTGCGGATCTTTTCAGGGTTTCCAACGATCTTCTCAAGCTCCTTTTGTACAAAAGGCGTTCTGCTTGCACCACCGTGGAGAATAACGGAATCAATGTCGCTGAGCTCAAGATCACTAGAAAGTAGTGCTTTCTGGAAAGCCTCGCCAACTCGAGCGGTATAAGCTTCAGCCAATTTCTCGAAGTCTGCCCGGCTAATCTTGTATTTGAAGTCGACATCTTCGAAAAGTCCTTCAAAACTAGCTTGAGTATTGGCATTGGCGCTGAGGATTTGTCGTAGACGTTCTGCTTCCTTCCACAACTTGGCTGCAGCCCTTCCATGGGCTTGGACCTTCTCTGCTGTAGCTGAAATCTTTTGCGCTGATGGGGATGCAACGAATTGTGCAATCATATCATCAACAATGATTGCATTCAAACTATCACCTCCCAGCGTTCTATCCCATCCACTTCCCATAACCTGAACTTCTTGGATAGTCTTGTTGAATTTGCCGATGTCCTTTACGGTTCGTCCTTGGAATTTCAAAATTGACACTTTTGTAGATCCAGCACCCATATCAAAAACAACATGGTACTCTGGTTTTCCGCCCTCGGTGACACTTGGGAATGTTCGAGATGTAGCATAGTTGAGACCGACAGCCAATCCATCAGAGATCAATTCCAAAACTCGAAGACCAGCCAACTCCGCTGCCAGTAGAACAGCTCGCTTCTCCTCCGCAGTATAGAAAGTGGGAACGGTAAGAACAATATCCTTGACTTTGCTGCCTGCTAGAGCTTCTGCGTTCTTTTGTATGCTTTGCAGTTCCATGGCCAAGATCTCCTCTACCGACCAAGCCAGCTCATCTGCGGCAAAGGCACCGCTCTTGAAAGCTGCAGTACCTCTTGTTTTCTCGGCCTCCAATTGTAAGGCTGGGTGCCTAGTGACATATTCCTGTACAACATCGTTCTCCGTTCGCAGACCTAGTAATGGCTTGAGGTTTGGGTAAACATCCCCGGGGAATCGTGCAGCTAACGCTACGGCATCTGAACCGTAAACTCGCTCTGGGAATGATCCGCTGGCTGGGTTTTTCGAGGGCTTGAAAGCCACGGCGGAAGTCTCTTTTCGTCGGGAGTCTTTCGTCAAGACAATTTCGAGTGGGATACCAGGTTTAACTAAAGCGGCTTTGATATATTCAGTTCCCAAATCCACACCCAGGACCGCAGATGCAGCCAATGCTGTGGAAGAGAACATATAAGATAGACATAACAGGGAGATGATTGGAGAAGATAACATCTTCCCCATGGGACTCCGAGAGGAAGGAGCCATGATGTGCGGATGGGAAAAAGAGTTGAGTGCAGATTAACTGCTAAATGAATGGAAGCTGAGTGGAAGGACTTGAGGGGGAGGGACAAAGAAATATCTTTGAAACCTCGCCTTAATTATCCGACATAGAATCTGTCCACAACTTTCGATCCCCACGAACCCCTCCAAACGTTGGTTAATTTTATATAAATGTGAATCACAGTAATATGGACAGATTAACCTTGCCCTCGTCCTCTTGTTTCTCTTATTGACAAGTATACCTGTTGGATAAATCGGATGAATATATCTATTTCTATCTGATCCTTGTCATCCAAAAAGAGGACAACTATGCCACAATTGATAGTCCTACGAGAAAAAGTTCTAATTATCGATAAGTTCGGCTATGTCATATCGATAAGAAGTCTTATCGGGGTAAATTTAGAAATACACCTCCGAACCTCCGATGTCATTTGAGTTTCCCCGCCATTTTGTGCGAACACCCCTCTTGGAGTTGAGTCCAGGTTCGAAGTTTTCTGTGGCAAATGTCGAGCATGTCACCTTTCTCCATATCAAACTTTATGTTCCAGGTTTCTAGTATCAACTTTTGCTCCAACGTCAATAACCAGATCTAATATCACATCATCTTCTTGCCAACTTACTTGCATGATGCATTTTTACCTTTCTTCCACAACAAACTAACGTCAATTCACCCGCCTAAGAGCCTTCTTCCTTGAGGCCGAGTTCGCTGTGCATGAAGGAGTTGACTGCGAACATTCTAGCAACCGACCAACCATATTGCGTCAGACTGCCGAGAAGCAGGGAGTCATGGCTAAGCTTAACCACTCAGTGTCCTGCGTGTTAGTTGGCTAATCCAGCCCCTCCTTGCTTGGTTTCGTCAGTACCATACTTAAAACACCTCTCCAACATCATTCTCCATTACTCCAGTCAACACAACTTTGGGTTCATACCAAACACATATCGAAAACAACCAAAAAGCAAACTCATCATGTCCGCAACACCGTTCATCCAATTCATCGCCCCCACCAACCTCGACGGCTATGACCGCACCCGCCCCTCCACCGAGCAACCCGACCACATCCCCAAAACCTTCCTCGACGCCATCTCCGTGCGAGAAGCCGTCTTCGTCAAAGAGCAATCCGTCCCCATCGAGCACGAATTCGACTCCGACGACCCCCGCGCCTGTCACTGGGTAATCTACGCCTCGGTGAACGAAACCACGGATCCCGAGATCCTCGACGACGACGGCAACATCCTGCAACGCAAGCGCAGCCGCACCACCTCCCAACCCATCGGTACCATCCGGCTTGTTCCCTTCCCCCACCCACCGCATCCCCTACCTGGAGGACGCTACGCAGCCGATGCACTCGAAACAAACACCGAGCCCGAACCAACCAACACCCCTCCCTTCATCGTCGACCGCGCAACCACCTACCACGACGGCGTAGAACCATACATCAAGCTCGGCCGCCTCGCCGTGCTGAAAGAGTTCCGCGGCGCAGGGATATCGAAACTACTCGCCAACGCGGCCATCTCATGGGCGCAGCAAAACCCAACATTTTTCAACCCCTCAGTCGCGGAACTGGGAATGGAAAAACTGGGTGCGTCGGGCCCGGACGAGATTCCGCTTTGGAATGGACTGATGTGTGTCCATGCGCAGGAACAGGTTGCGCCGGTGTGGGCGAAGTGGGGGTTTAAAGTCGATGAGGGGATGGGGATGTGGTGGGAGGAGGGCATTAAGCATGTGGGTATGTTTTTGAGGGTTAACATTGAGCCGGCGCCGATTCCGGGGAGTATATAGGGAGGGAGGTGAATAGGGGGGGGGGGGGGGAATTTATTGGAGGATAGAATATGTTTTATGATACCCAGAGTTTATGCGATAGGAAAAGTCAATTTTGTGGAGGCTGGATAGAACTTTGATTTAAGCAATAAAGTTCATCTTGACACTCAATTGTTTGTGGCTGTTTTGGTGAACTTCATTTATGTAAACTACCTCTTGTTGTTTGCATGAACATTGAATGCTCATTCACTTCCTTCGCTCTCGTCTCATGAGAGATAATCAGTCTATGTAACCTGCAACAGCAGCCCCTTCCGATGAGTCACTAACAAGCAAGTGAATATGCCCCGTCAAATCTCTGGTTATCACGCATTATATAAATACTCTTCCACAGAAACTGCGAAACGTAAGCTCAACGTGACAGCGATGATGCCGATATCGACACAAGGGCATCTTAGTAGTCACTGTGCACCAGGGGGTGCACTAACTATCCGACCAACTTCTGATTGTTTAAGGGATATTTGAACATTATAATCTCTAAGTTATACTTAAATATAATTATATATCTGATTGTTTAAACGAAAGCTAGACAATCAGTATAATTATATCTAATTGTCTAAATGGAATTTGGACATTAAGAATGTCGAAGTTCGAAGTTGGTCGGATAGTAAGTACACCCCCTAGTGGTGGTTCAGAGAGTATATCGATGACCTGTAGATACCAGTGTTGATGTTGTGCACTGCTAAATGTCTTTTCCTGCTATCACACCCTGGTTTTTGTTGTCGAATTTTGCTACTATTGTCAATGGCAAGCATGAAGTGCTATTGTTGTTACTCAAAGAGCTGTCGCTGTTATTCCAAGAACATACATATCTATATCTATACACTTCCCTACTCTTTTCAAAACAACCTCGTGTCAAGTCCTAAACTGAAGGCTGCACACTCCTTGTGACGCGTTTGCACTTAGTGCTGGACCAGATAATGATTATTCTTGTCTGCGAGCGTGGTGCGTGATTATATACTCAGTGAGAGTGGAGATACGACATGGGTGTCTATTTCAATGTTTGGTTATGGTGGGTTTGATTCACTAGACTAGGGGTTGGGAGGTTGTTACATAGGCTGGCGGTCTTGTGCTGGTTGGTTTTGGCTGATTTCTGATTGTATCTCAACCTAGTTACCTGACAAGTGCTGGTGATGTTAAATGAGATGGGCTGAGAATGCTGGTTCAGAAGAACGATGGGATGCAGTTCCCATTTATGGTATGATACTGACAATGATAGCAGGGCACGGGAGGAGAGTAGTTGGGATGTCTGAGAAACAAGTTCATTCTACGCTGAGGAGTCGGTAGAAGCGCCAGATGATCAAGAGCATAGGCGAAGTCGGAAGAGGATGCAAGCGATGAGGGGAAGTTCATACGCAGGGATATTAGAAAGTGGTAAGTTGGTAACCAATCCGCAGCTTGACATGTTACAAGGCAGCTAACATAGCCAAGTATCTCCAATCGTTTGTTTGTTTGTTTTGTGGCTCAGACAGACACTTGTGTGAGCCTAACGAACATACATTGATCTGTGGGTGGGCCCGAATGCAGAACCGAATGGAGAAACTAAAGTGTATAACACCATCTCTTCAAAAAACATGAAGAACAATGCCATCATCTGAAGGCCAGGGGGACAGCTTAAGCATGAAATGGGATGCCACATGGCCAATATGAAAAGTACAGTACATGATGCACGGAATGCATACTCAGCACAGACTGGCCAAGTTACGGCACAGCCAAGACTTCTTCCCTCATATGCATCCACTGAGACGGCAAGAATATCTTGTGCTGCAGCGTAGAGTACAGAACTTGTAAGCGGAAGGAGGTGGGTGTGGGCTTCCAGCAGTTTGTGACCACCTCGCATCGTTGAGACGAGACTATTGGATCTCGATGCCGCGAGAAAATCCAACACAATGGCGAGCCTAGAGATTGGTCAGCGCGGTGCGATTGTTGGTTTCTGGGGATGGATGTGTATCGATGGTTTCGGTAAGAAGCCTAGCACTATACTAGGTTTCGGGCAGCGATGTCTTTCTGCAAGCTGGCTTTCCGAAGATGAGGGATTCCGACGGACTTATCTGTGTGCCGCATGCTTTTACTGGTACCTCGGGGCCTTCCATTGTAGAGTGCGGTCTCTACTGGAGCAATTGGCTGAAAAAGCCTAGCAGAGAGGTATCAGAAGCAGAAGTGAGGCGTGGATCTTCCTCGGCAGATGTGCAATACGGCAAAGTCGATCCATGTACGTAAAATGAGTGCACACTGGAGCAATATTGATAAGTCAATTGGGAGCAGGCGCAGGAAAGTACCGTATCTTCTTAACTCCGGCGCTGATTGGGGAGCTTAGATAGTTGTAGACGAGTCCAAATGACCTATCCAGCAAGGGGCAGCTGCATTCCCAAGGCAAAGATGACATCGCAGAGTCACCCTTCTATCCGTATTCTTTCAGCAAGAAACATATCGATAGCTAGGGATGATATACCAAGATGCCCCGCCATTGATGGTTGTTTGCATACTCCGTAGACCAGAATGCAAACCCTTGCCCTGGTCCTGGCCCTGCACGCACCCCGGACCGACGTTTGAGTCGAGTTGCGCTAAGCCAGTTTGTTTTCTTTGCAGACTCGACTAAAAGGGAAAGGCGCCAAGCAGGGTGCCGTGTGTACGTTTACTGATTGGGGTGATGCGAATGACTAATCTGCAAACTGACCATCCTGGATTAATGTCAGCGTCCATCCTGATGGCGTTTTGGTACGACTTACGACTTTCTTCTACCCAGTGGTGTAGTATTGTCGATAATGCATGATGCTCGATGAGACTTTGGCCATGCATAGGCTTCTGATTGGAGGCTGGAGGTGGCGCTCACCGGCAATGGCGTCGCCTCATACTGCCTTGATTTAGGCTGACTTTTATGTGCGAGCTACCAGAGGTGTTCGCCAGGAGAAGGCTGCGAGTATAAAAGGACCGCAACTTCTCCTTCTTGTCTCAATCTTCTCTGCTTAGAGTCAAGTTACATATTCTCAGCACTTCTCTATCTACTTTCTCTTCCATATTTCTAAAAGCTTCCCCGTTATCAGTCCAACCTCGCCGCAATGGAACACACTCGCGCCCTCGAAGAATGGCAGAAATTGAACGCTGCTCCACGTTCCGATGTAGAGTTGATGTTTATCCATCACCTTCAAGAGATCTATCCCCAACACAAAGTCACGCGTATCAATCCCCAAGAATGCGATGTTATCGGTTTCGCCCAGGCCTGCCTAGCAACCGCCATCCGTGACGACGAGGCCAAAAACCACACGGTGAAGACATTCAAAGGACCGAAATCCCGTCTCCAGGAAGAATCCGGAACACTTAACCAAGACATCAAGTTCGGTAGATGGGTGTATCGATGGAACGAGACCGACTACATCATCTATCAAACCAACTACGACGTTCCGTTTCGTCCTCCCCAACGCAGTGTCTATGTGCTTTCGCAGAAGGTCGTAGATGACGATGTTGAACTCATCGATGACGATGACGGCCGTACAGATGCGCTTCTTCTCGCAGTCGGAAAATGGTCCAGCGAACTCCACGACGAAATCTACGTCTTCGACGACCAAGCCTGGGGAAAAGACAAGACCCTATGGGAATCCGTCAAAAACTCCTCCTGGGACGACGTCATCCTCAATCCCGCCATGAAACACAACCTCATCTCCGACGTGCAAGGCTTCTTCGACAACCAAACCCTCTATAAAAAACTCTCCGTCCCGTGGAAGCGGGGCATCATCCTGCACGGGGTCCCTGGAAATGGAAAAACCATCTCCATCAAAGCCCTCATCAACTCCCTGCACATCCGCTCCCCTTCTGTCCCCAGTCTCTATGTAAAAAGTTTCGACGGCAACTGCCACGGGCCGAAATGGTCCATCCACGAAATCTTCAAACACGCCCGGATGATGGCTCCTTGTCTGCTCATCTTCGAAGACCTAGACAGTCTGGTAACGCCTAAAACCCGCTCGTACTTCCTCAACGAAGTCGATGGTCTAGAAGCCAACGACGGGATCCTGATGGTCGGCTCAACTAACTACCTCAGCAAGCTTGATCCGTCAATCTCCAAGCGTCCGAGCCGTTTTGACAGGAAATACCACTTCAAACTCCCCAGCGAAGAGGAGCGCAAGGCGTATTGTATGTTTTGGCGGGCAAAACTACTCAACAACGATATTATGGAGTTCCCCGAGGATGCCTGCCCCATCATCGCGAAGTTGACTGAAGGTTTCAGTTTTGCTTATCTGAAAGAGCTCTTCGTAATCTCTCTTCTGGGTATAGCTCGCAAGACTGCGGAAGCGGACGAGGATCGAGACACGGGAAGTAGCGCATCAACGGACGACGGAATCGTCGTAGAGAAAGAGGAAACGCTCGAGGAAGTCAAAGATGGTGTTGTGGCTGCAACAGATGAAAAGGTTGAGAAGAAAGTCATTCCAGAAGTGGATATTCCTGCTCACTTGAAAGATAATGAGCTTTTGAAGGCGGTGATTGTGCAGGCGAAGATGTTGTTGGAGGAGATGGAGAGTGTGGATGATGAGTTGGCTGAGGTGACGCAGGGGCAGAATAATCTCAATATTGTGGGAATGTGTGCTGCTGAGTAGAGATGCTAAGTAGGCTTTGGTTTGTGGGATCTTGAAATATCGGTTTAGTCTGGCTATGGTATGTTTTTTTTGTTTACATGTCTAATCATTGGATATATTGTACGCTCATTACTACCCAATATAAATGATCTTTTATCAAAGAAGATCCACTGCTTTTCGATAATTTCATGCGCTGGCTGATTCTTGCACATTGTCAATCAGACCAATATATCCCAGAATGCCCCTCTTTCCCCCAGAACCTCCTCTCCAAAAACCATCACCATAGCCACCCAACACAGTTTCCCCAAAACCAACTCAACTTTCCACTTACATCCCCCACCCTCCAGCATCAACCCAATCTTCTCCCTCTCCCTATTCCTCCCCTCCCAGTATCTCTGAATCCTCATGTCCACAATCCTCACACTACTCAACACCACCCAAGCATACCCGGCTCTCCTTCTTCATTGCCTACTTCACATCTCCCAGCATTTACCATTCAACTTCCGTAAAAACAACACCTCTGACAGTGACCCCAAATTAGACCTCTGACAGCCCTCTTATCCTCCCAATCCTACCATACAAAACACGTTACCGCAGTCCTACTATAACGTTGTCACACCATATACCAGTCCCTTGCCTTCACTTCAACTACCTACGTATCTCACCTACTTACCTCCTTATATACTTCACCTACTTACTTCACCCAAGCGAGATGCTTTGCAGACAGCTAGTCAAACACTTTCCAGCCTAGCTCAGCTCAGCTCAGCTCAGCTCAGCAAAACCCAACATCCCAATTAAACGATCCCCTGCCTCTCTACCTTTCTACCTCCTCATCCATCCCAAGAAATCCATTCCAACTCCCACCGCTTGCTTACCCTGTCTTGCATAGAAACGAATATGCTGCTAGACATTCCTTCCCCACCCTACATTGCATTTATATCCCATTATATGTCGAACCCCCCAATTCCCCAGCCCCAGTCCTTACCCCAGCCCCCCCTTCCAACAACACCCATACCCTCCCCTCCCAGCGCACATTTACAAAAGTAAAGATTAAAAGGAAGAAAGAAAGAAAGAAGAAGAAGAAGATGATTATTATTAACGTCTCAGCATAAATTGCCAATCTAGTAGCTGCCAGAACCTCCCAAGGGGGGTATAGAGACGGGCTAAGCTAAGGATTTTATATATAGAGTCCATCTGGGAATAGCTTCAAAACACTACAAGGGATAAAAACATAAGCTAGCCTTAGGAGTCCCGGGTCTCTGATCCTGTAGTATTATAGCTCCTCTGTAAACCTTATCTAACCTTTCATATACTATATACAATTAATTTGATATAAGAGCCTTCCGCCGTTTGAAGATCCTCGTTATAATAACCCTACCCTTCCAGCTATATAGAGCTCCTTTTCCGCTGCAAGCCCCTATACCTCAGGTCCAACGAGAAGCCCTTGGTTTGTAAAGATATATATCCTTTGTGATAGCCCTATACTACCGTATATAAAGGCCAAGGTTAAACTGGCTGTTCCATATCGCAAGTATCTATTGAAGTATGCTAGCCGCCGTATCATCCTGCCTGCTATAGGAGGTAGGGTAGCGTACTACATTCTCATCGCTGTTTGTGATAATCGTAGGCTACTGGCATACCTTATGGTGTAGTACTGCTACCGATACCACTTATCTGCTACTTTACTTGGTATTGCTTCGGTCTAACAAGTGTGCCATGTTGCCATTTCGACCGGTCGTTCCGAGGATCCGTCTTCTTATACATCGTCGTTGGATTGTTGAAAATCGATTTATCGATCGATCACTACATACTCTCTTTGGCTCTGAATAATCGAAATCATCCCGATTCGTAGCCAGTACCGCGTACAGGTAGAGAGTACCGTCTTCGCTAGCCAGAAAGAAAGAAGACAAAAGTCTTGCAATTGATCAGTTAAATAATTCCTATACATCCCATCACTTAACATAAATTTGAATATTAAAAAACCCCCGCCAATTCATATGCAGCTCTACTCTGCCCATCCTCGATGCGAGCACACAAGCCCAATCCCATGAATCAAATGGCAGATATGTAGAGATAAATACACCTCCAACGCCATTGCATGCGCCTGACGCCAATTCATCCCATCCAGTATCACAGGCATCATCGCCCATTGCATATTTTCATATCCCCGAATCCCCCAGACTTCCCACCCACCTAACCACTCATTCAATTAAACAAGCCGCAACCCCATCCATCGCTACCCTACACCACCATCACCAAACCCTCCTACACTCCTTTCCCTCCTCATCAACCCTATCACCCCCTCTAAGCCTTCTGCTTCCTCACCTCCCCCACCTACGGATTCCAACTATTCATAAACCCCCAAAAACTATCACTCCCAAAATCCCCCTCAAACTGCCACGCCTCGGGCCCCCCCGCCGCGTACCCCATCTGCTGCTGCTGTTGTGGGACCAAATCCTGCATACCCTGATACCCACCCGGCAACCCAAACTCCCCCGCAGCCGTCGTACTCAGCTCATTAAACAGCAAATCATGCATCGGCTGCAGCGGCGCAATCGACGCAAAATCATACTGCGGCGGCGTAGCCATACTATTGATATTCCCATTCCCCGCCGAGAAAGAATCCCATTGCAACGAGTTCGGGGTTGCGGAACTCGTCGTCGGGGTATTAGTCGTCGTGAGGTTGGAGATAGTAGGGAGTGTGTATTGGGTTGCAGGGGTAGTAGAGGAAGTTGAGGGATCGTTAGAGGAGGAGGCGGGGGAGAGGTGGGATTGAGAGTTCGAGTCGATGGAGCGGAGGAGTTGGGAAGAGGAGGTGGAGGCTTTGGTGCTGCTTTCGCTGGGGGTGGAAGCATCGTGCGGTTTTACTGCGCCGAGGGCTTTTTTCAGACGGATATTAATCGCTTTGAGAACACCCGATGCGGTGTTCGCGATGGCATTACGACCGACCATGGTATGGAAACGTTCCATTGCCCAGTCGAAGTGCTGGAGGGTGCTCTCGAGTAAATCGCGGTTCTCGAATGGATGGAGGATGTAGATGGCGGCGGAGAGGATGATGGCGTCGAAGGTGTTGAGGACGAGGTTGTACATCTTGAAATGTTTGGTTTGTAGCATGTTGAAATATTCTCGTTGGACACGAAGGATTTCCAGCGCGGCTTCTAGAGCCGATCTACGACTGGATGTGCTGGTGCAGATATATGGTCTATGTAGAGCCATGATGGTGAATGCTGCGCCGTTTTGGAAGATCAGGCGAGATCCCTGGATCCAGTAGCAGTCGGGATGGTTATCGAATGTGGTGTCTGGATTTTCGGCTCTGAAATATGGGGGAGAAAGTAAATGGATTTGTTTAATGTTCGCATGCATTTTCTCAACTTTCAAGGCATCACTTGGTCGTGGTCCATCTTTCTCGAGTTGGTAGATATCCCAGAGTGGAGCCATCACCTCGACTTGCCATAAAAGCATGGTTAGAGGTGTGGGAGGATCAGTCGCAGATCGCAATGTAGGAGGCACTTCACGTCGGTTCTTCGGTATAGGCGCATCGATTGGGAAGGGTGGTCGTGGGTCACGTATATCAATGGTGGTAGGGCGTCCAAGAACCAGAGCCATATGCACATCCCACAGTGATAGCACCAGCCAAGTCCTCCTTCGAAGTTGTTGATGCCATAAATGCGCGAATCCCTCTTCTGGTATATGGTGACGTTGAACATCGAAGTTGTCTTTTTGGAGGTCTATCTCTTGAGCATCCCTGATAGTCTGCGATAACGAATGCCAACTCTCCGCAACCATGCCACTGTATTTGAGATATGCCGTTCTAACAAATCCAGCCTGAACTGTCACAAGTGTCGTGTTGCGCTTGCCCAATAGTGACAAGATGCTTACTCCAGATTCGCTGTAGTCTGCCGCAAGGTCATCGAACGACATGCCGGCCGCATATTTGAGCGCATCCAAGCTAGGATCGTACTCTGGTGGTTGGAATTGCAACGCCATTGCCAGAGTTTGGAAGAGCAGCGCAGGGAAGAATTGAAGATCTGGAGGGAGCTCTTGCGGGCCTTTGTTGAGAGTTGTGAAGGATAGGTTATTCCAGTTTCTAAGATGATCTCTAAATGTTGCTTCGTCTAATGCATAGTACTGGAAGTTCACTTCGTGGAAAAATGTGTCTAAAAGCATCTCGATATATGGTCTGGACGGTAGCTGTCGAATCAGGCTCTTGTATTTTTCGCGCAAGCCATTGTGCTCTGCGGTTGCTGGACAATCATTGGCAGTCAACTGGGCGGCATCATTGACTTCGCTCTCGATTTTCTTGAAGATGCCCAAGGTTGTATGGTGTGCTCCATTTGACTTGGAGTATCCAAGTGCACTAACTTTGGCCGCAGACTCGGATTCGAGTTGCTCTCCAACTGCATAATCTCCATTTGATGATCTGAGATCCTCCAACAACTGTTGTTTCCTGGCAGACTCGTTCTCATATCTGCATAGCGATTGCTTATTTCGGTTCACACAATGTGAACATGGGAATTGTCGGTCGCACTGAACTCGTGGTTAGAGAGGCGTGCTTTTGCAGATGTAGAGTTCATGAAGATAATGAATGAGTGGGGGGTCTGTGATGAGGAGGAAAGGAAACCTTTTGTTTGCGCCTATGGCATTCGGTGCATGATATCACTACTCTTTTTCTCTTTTTTGGCGCTTTTTGTGGAGCAATTGATGCTGTATTCTCCGGTTCAATCTTCATGATGAGTGACGGGACCCTTTTTTTGGGCGGGATTTTGTGAAAGGAATGACGAGGCTGGAAGAGATGGATGGATGGATGGATGATGATGATGGGATGTACAGACGGGACGAGTGATAGTCCTTGCGATACCAAGTAGAACTAGGAATGCTATTTTTTGCGCCCCACGCGATCTCGAATGGGCGAGAGGTGAAGGTGAAGGATTGAACGAGTGATTAGAAGAACGCGGGTTGTCTCGATATTCAAGCTTTTCCCCAAACTTTTACCCCGCAGATTGGATAGAAATGTGTATATCTGTGTTTTATAATGTCGATTACGGGTTGGAACTATGAAGCAGTGTCAAAGGTGAAGAAATTGAAGTTGTGTCGCGTTGTTAGGCTCTCCAAGTATCTAAGTATTAAACGCCGGCTGCTTGCTTACACTTCTCCAGTGGCCATAATCATGAATATATGTGATTGCAGAATGGTACTCTGAAAAGTGACGATTTGAATCCTTGTATGGTTGTATTCGTCCAGCTCCGATGTGGTGACGAGATACTGTAAGTTACTTTGTATGAGAATGTAGATGTTTTCGGACTTAGTCGGAAGGCTGAATCTGCTGATCTTCGGACTTTACGACTGGCTACATATGAGTGCCTTGCCTTATAATGCAGGCATAAAAGAGGGATTATCGCGCATCGCGCCAAGAGATTAGCTTTTGGTTATGCCGACAATTTACCTGCTACTCAGAGAGTTGTGCTAGCAAGTCTAGCACGACTAGGTATGGCTTGCCAGGGTTGAGAGCTTGTATAAGCTAGATGTGGACAAAGTTTGAGCTAGAAGGTTTTCGAATGCACCTGATCTATCAAAGGTATCAAGTGTATCAAGTTGAAGACTCAAGCAAGGTATCCTGCGCATAGCCACTGACAATTTGACAAATAACTAAATACTATCCTAGTAGCTTGTAAGGAGACAGCTTGGACGAGTATTACTTCGGCTTCGGCTCCTGAATTTGACGATGTTGGACATGAAAAGGACGATTCGTCCATCGGGCTGTACCATGAATCAGTCGGCCTTCTCCAGGCCCAATCGAGTATATCTCAAATGCACGGCTATGTCCGATCAGCCTAGACACCTCAGCCTAGATAGTGGAACGACTACTGTGCTTGTACAGGGTGTATTTGAAAGACTAGAAGGACCTAAACCTCCGAATACTGCAAGAGTGAGGATATACACTCAAAAAGTAAAAAGGTACCATCTACTCCAGATCATGGTAGGCTGCTGTCCACGATAAGCCACCCGCCTTTTGCAGATATGGGCCTGGCTCGCCTGGATCTGGAGCTAGAGCGGATTCTGCGAATGTCGGCTGCCGGAGGAAAGTCTGCGGAGGAATGCTGCGACTGTGCGGAGTACAAGAGTGCTTATACTAAAGTAATATCTCCACGGGACTCCCGCTGGCTCCCAACCAATCATGTCCCTCTTCATGGACCCTATTTGCATCATTGGCTTTCTTCTTGAATTCTTTCGTCGTGTGGTCTAGAACGTCTTCTCGCGGGCATGAAAACAGCAAGGAAAAAAGGAAAAACGAAAACAAAAGCAGCCAGAAGCGACGAAGAGAATAGCCCTTCTAATCCCATTCGCCGGAATTTCCCAACTGAGAGAATGAACATGCAGATCATTCCCGATAATGCGGCATGACGTCAGTCGATCCGTAATTTCTCTTTTGTCCTTCCTTCCCATCTGAAGCAGACTTTGTTAATTTGCTAATTTGCTAATTTGCTAATTCTTGTTCACTTGCTCACCTTTCCGCAACTCTTCCGTAGCTTTTCTCCTGCCTCCTCTCCTGTCTCCTGCCTTCTGCCTCCAAGTATTCAGACCGGGGTCCTTTCGTCTTTATGTGCTCTTATGCAAAGAACTGCCCACACATCCATGATAGTCACACTTTTCTTACTGTACATCGTACATCGCGCCCACCTGTGCATTTGACTCTTTTTATCCTAGGTGCGACGGCCTCACCTTGACACCTTTCTTTTGAGGTTGTGACATCCGGTTTTGCAACTATTTCCTGCAACACCGACGGTTAAAAAACTAAAAGTCCAGAATTCTAGAACTCTGGAATTCTTGCTTTTCCTACTTCCACTCCGCTAAAAGTTTGAAGGGAGAAGAAAAGAGCAAAGAGATTGGATAAGACCGCACAGTTGCCTCTGCGCACCCAGGACGTTAGAAGGAGGGGTGGGTGGACCAAATGCACCCAGTTCAATGTGAGCAACCAATGTCCTTCATCCATGACAACTCTCCAAACTCCTCGCCATCGGAAACGAACAATTTGTTGATGTTGATATTTGCTGCTTCGAGTACAGCATACAGACTTCATTTCATCTCTTCCACGCCTTACCGAAGAACTCTACACAACCAATAACCAATAACTTGTTCCCTTCACTCTTACTCACCACCTAGGCACCAAGTCGGTTTATTTCTTCCGCTTCACTCTGGCGAGCGCTTCAAGGTAAAAGAGATTGAGCGCAGATGGCGCCGGTGGCTTCCACGGTTCAACTTTCGCATATCGAGGGTATATCTGATGCTGCGAGGGCAAGAGAGTTATACAAGTAAGTTCTGTTCGTGATGGATTTAATCGTTGGGTCGCTTGCCTGGGGTATCTAGGATGAGGGAGGTCTGAGGTTTTGCGCATCTCATGAGGGTGATGGCCGTCCCGGGGGAGAGAACCAGAAGAACGTTACGAGGCGTCCAATCTCTTGTCTTCGAATTCATGCGTGCCACAGAGCCCCGCCGACCATCTACTGACTTTCTTGGGAACAGATATTATCAACCTAATTTCGCCATCAATACTGAGGAATGTTTCCCACTACAATCGCCTCAAATACCAACCGAGTCGGATGATCCTATCCCTGAACAACAAAATGTACAATCTGAGATAACATCGTCCAAAATCTCCTCTCCGGATACGGCACTAACTTCTTTTTGTCAACTTGTGTCTTGGAGGTTGGAGGCGCAAAGAGCAATGATAAGGTAACTCCCGTCGCCCAGTCCGTTCGCCACTTAATAGTTGACAATATATGATAGTCTTATCGATGCTGGCACCCAGTACTTCATAGCTGAGAGCACTAAATCACTAGATCTCGAAGACAGTACGATGCATCAACCTGGAGATGAGTTATGGCTGGGCTGTACTTCCGTCTCAAAGGCGGGGAGGCTGTGTGAAAGGTTCGAAAAACTCGTAGGTTCAAAATGATGACATTTTCTGATCATGGTTTAGGACTGTAGAACTTACCCCGACCGCTACTGATGAGTATCCAGCGTTCATTGTGACCGACCTGTCTAAAGATGAACGCTTCAACCAACTTCCTTTCGTGACACAGGCACCATTTCTCAGACTATATGCAGGAGTGCCCATTATCACCAAACGAGGCATCCCGATTGGAAGTCTATTCATCGTAGATAGCCGTTGTCGCTCCGGACTTTCGAAAGATGAGATTATGTTCATGGGCAAGATGGCCAAGACGATAATGAAGCACCTAGAAATGGTGCGAGAAGTGGAAGAGCACCGCCGTGGAATGAAGATGAGTCGAGGATTGGCGTCATTCGTGGAGGGCCGCGGAGAGTTGGTAGAAGCAGACATGGAAGCCGAAGAAGGAGATGGGCAAGGAACGAAAATAGCCGGCCAATTCAAGCCAGAGGCTTCCATTCCGAATTATAAGTCTAAAGCAAGTTCGGTGAAGGATTCGACGCAGTCAAGTGGATACGCACAAGCTATTATCGAGCGCAAGGAAAAGGAGTATTCAGCTGCACTACTGAAGACGGAAGAGGCTATTATTTCATCTCACGAATCGTCAACCGCATCGTCCACACGTCGACCAGATCTCGAAAACGTTCCACAACAGACCTCTTTTGGAACTATGAGCACTACGGCAATCCCCTCTCCCGATACAGATACCACGAACAAAATCGAGACGCCTAACGAGGATGATGATGATGTCAATGAAGCATCCGCCCTAAAGTCATTATTTTCTCGTGCTGCTAACCTCATCAGAGAAGCTTTTGAGGTGGATGGCGGTGCCGTCTTTTTTGATGCACAGAAGGGCTTCAATACGGAGACCATTCAATCGCCAATCACCAACACATCTGCGCCTCACGATTTAAGCGACAGCCAGGTTAGTGGCGATGAATACCATGATAAAGTAGGTCCCGACCCTGTGGTCACTGAAAAATTTGGTATAGCTGGAGAGAGGACTTTCACTCGTTCTTCAACGATATTACCAAAAGAGACGGAAATCCTGGGATTTTCTACTGCTGAGGCATCCTCGATTCATGGCGACCCATATCCTGGAAGTCATTCCTTCGTACCGCTTGAGGAGGTAGCAGTTCACAATTTTCTTCGACGATATCCGCGGGGGAAGTTATGGACCTTCGATTCTGACGGGTCCATGTCGTCTGCGTCGGATGATGAGCCTCGGCGTTATCACCGAGGATCGCAAAGACGGAGCAGGGACTACGCGATACGGAGGAACAAGATCGCTCGTGCAAAGGTGGACGCGAAGTACTTGTCGGAACACTTTCCAGGGGTTCGGCAGCTTCTGTTTGTTCCGCTATGGGATGCTAGCCGCTCGCGATGGTTAAGTGTATGCTGTGTCTGGTCTACCGAGCCCACGCGCGTGTTGTCGAAACAGAATGAGCTCTCTTTTTTGAGCGCTTTCGGAAATAGCGTCATGGCCGAATGTTCTCGAATCAATACAGAAATTGCCGATCAAAAGAAAAGTGATTTCATCGGCAGCATATCCCATGAGCTACGATCGCCGCTTCATGGCATCCTTGCCAGTGCTGAATTGTTGGATGATCTGGGCTTGCCCAATCTTGCCCATGAATTGGTCGAGACTATTGATAGCTGTGGTCGCACCCTTCTGGATACTATCGTAAGTCCCTTTCAGTCTATCTCAGGTCTGTCAGACGTTTCTAATTTATTGACTAGAATCACATCCTTGATTTCTCCAAAATTAGTAGCCTTGAGAAGAATTGGCGCAGGAATCGTCGCAGTGCAATCAGGTCATCACCGCGCGCTGGCGTTGGTCCTCTAGCGCTGCAGCAAGCTGACCTTCCCATGATAAATCTTTTCGCGCCTGTAGATATCTCCGTACTATGTGAGGAGGTGGTGGAAAGTGTTTTCGCAGGCTGCGTTTTTCAGAATGTCACAGCGAAGACTTTCGATATGGTATCCGATGTCCGCGACAAAAGCTCGGAGACGAAGAGAAATTCTGCGACATCTCTCGCCACACAGTCCCAAAACGGTCTACATCCTGAAGTTTCTGTTATTTTGGATATAGACAAGGAGAACTACCAGTTTACCACGCAGCCAGGTGCCTTTCGAAGGATCATCATGAATCTTCTTGGGAATGCGTTAAAGTACACCTCTCACGGTTATGTAAAGGTCAAGTTAGAGACATCTGAACTTGATGACCTCCATACTCCAGGAGCCACAGACTCTACACCTAGGTCCATGATTACTCTGACAGTTACAGACACTGGAAAAGGTATTTCCAGTGAGTTTTTGCGCTCAAAGCTCTTCACTCCATTCGCGCAAGAAAATACGCTGTCCAGCGGAACCGGACTCGGCCTCTCAATCGTGCGAAGCATCATCAATCTTCTTGAAGGCGACATTACAATTGACAGCGAGATTGGAAGAGGTACCCGTAAGTGATATTTGATCTTTATTGTTTTAGGACTAAAGCTGATCCACTATTTACAGAGGTTAAAGTTACTCTCCCCTTGCTTCGCGAAATGCCAAAAGATTCTGCCCTTCCATCCACTCCAAAATCAGCAACAACGATATTGCGTGAGGCAGACGACTCTGTAGCATTGCTACGTGCGCGAGCGAATGGGAAGAGAGTCGGACTTTTTGGATTTGGCCACCCCTCTGCAGATCCCATTGTAAACCAAATGGGTAAACTGTTGGAAACGTCAGTCAGGAATTTCCTCACCAAATGGTACGGATTAGAGATAGTGTCACTGTCGGAGTATCCGGAAATCATTATTGCAAATGAAACTGATCAAGCTGCTATCGCCGATCTATGCAAAGATGTATCTTTCTGGCCCACGAAGCCATCTATCCTTGTTCTGTGCTCGCACTCTTCAAGACTTAGGAATTCGATCTCGGAATTGGCTGTGAATGGTAACATGGCGGTTGTCGCTAAACCCATAGGTCCCCTGAAGCTTGCACGGGCACTTAGGCAATGTCTAGATACTGTACCGGTTACAAACAACCTCGGACGCGTGTCTGAACGGTCTGTTGCTGGTCCTTCCGATACTAATGATCTTAGCAACGTCTTTGAGGATCTTCTCATCTCACCTCGCGGAGGGGAAGTTCTTGACAACAGCCGTATGGCGACGGACAGCGATAATGCACGAAAAGCGATCGAATCGGCTACACCTAATGCGCTCGTCGAAAAGGCAAAGGAATTTCCATTTCCATCCGGGCCGAACTCATCTCCATTGCGGGCAAACGATTTCCCCGACAGCGCCAATGGTCACCCCTCAGATTTCGGCTTCACTCAACAACCCACGGAAAATACAATGGC
The DNA here is from genome assembly GCA_002946385.1 of Rutstroemia sp. NJR-2017a WRK4. Taxonomy (NCBI): domain Eukaryota; kingdom Fungi; phylum Ascomycota; class Leotiomycetes; order Helotiales; family Rutstroemiaceae; genus Rutstroemia; species Rutstroemia sp. NJR-2017a WRK4. The sequence goes on from NJPR01000061.1 coordinate 393,781, forward strand.
GAAGTCTAGAACTAATACTATCCAGTCATCAACCACTTCTACCACCAACCAATCTCCAAAGTTACTCTTAGTTGACGACAACATGATTAATCTCAAGCTCTTACGCCACTTCATCACGCGACTCGGCTACAAAACCGTCGACGAAGCCGACAACGGACTGGAAGCAGTTAAGAAAGTTCAAGAGAGACCCGAAGGATATGATGTCATATTTATGGATATAAGCATGCCTGTTTTGGATGGATTTGGGGCTACGAGAGAGATCCGCAGAATCGAAAGCACGCGCCATGAAAATGCTATACAAGCGGGGAATATACAAGCCGCGAAGAAAGCTCCGGCTTTGGTTATTGCGTTGACGGGGCTGGCGGGGAAAAATGATCAGGAGGAGGCGAGGGAGTGTGGGGTGGATTTGTTTTTGACGAAACCGGTGGCGTTGAAGGAGGTTAAGAAGATGTTGGAGAATTGGCAGTCGAATCAGGGGTGAATGAATGGTGAATGAGTTATAGGTGTATGAATGAGGTTTGGGTTTGGGATTGGGGGTTTGGTGATGGGGGTATGGTATGGCATGGGTGGGTTTGGCGTTTTGGGATTTATGGGAAAAAGTCTTTTTGGGTGCTGGTCTGGGGATGGGCTGGGGGTGTATGCTATGGTATGGTGGGATGGTTCGGTGGGTTTCAATTTATTTGTACGATTAGGATTTCGAGCGGCATTGTATGGCATGGTATGAAGAAAGCATGAAAGCGACGTGTTGTGTGGTGTGGTGTGGCATTGGGCGTCATAGGGGGGATGGGATATGGATGAGTGGGATAAGAGAGGGGCAAGACGGGAGTGGATGGGATGAGATGACATTTAGGTGTTGATAAAATAGGAGCGATGTGATGGATGGCTGGTTGTCTGTGTGACTGTGGAAAGTGTCGTATTGTTATGTGGTGGTATGTGCATATCAGTCGAGAGTCAAGACGAAGCTTTTACATCCTTAAAAAAGGGTGGAAAGAGCTGAGCGGATGGTATCGGGTGGTGAATAGGAATGGGACAGGATAGTATGGGAAGGATAAGAGCGACGAGGATGAGGTTGAATACGAAGATGCAGATGAAGATTAAGATTCAGAGAAGTGAAAGGAGGACTGAAAGGGGAAGGAAAAGGGGAAGCGGAAATGATATGTAAAGAAAGAAAGATACCCAACCCTTCTGTTTATTAAAGAAGGGTATAGATTTAGGTAGATCGCATCAGTTCAGATGAATTCACTTATTGTTAAATTCAATTCAGTTCCGTCTCATTTATCTTGATAGCTATATATATATTATCTGTTTGTTTAATTTACCCTTAGTAAAAGCTTGTATCTCTTCTATTTGGTATGGTGTGGTGAGGTTGAGGTTTATATGTTTATATTTGTTTCTACATTATTTATTGCTTGATTAATTTATTTACATCCTCCTTCTCATCATCTTCCCTTTACCCCAGACTTTTACTTGCTTTGCTCTCATCTCCCAAAATATAACCCTAAGTCCTAATCACTTTCCCTGTTTCCCTGCCCTGCGTGCCCGTGGCGGATGTACTGTGTTTGCGTTTCGCGGCTCTGGACTGCGTGGAGGCGGGGGTGCGGTTTTCTTTGCTCTTTTTCGCGGTTCTGGAAATTGAAAGAGAGTCGAGTGTGTTCGGGGATTTGTTGTTGGAGTGGTAGGTTAGGAGGTGCGTGTGGGAATCGGATATTGGGATTGCTTTTCTCCTCTTTCTCCTTCTGCTTCCCTTCCTTCATTTCTTAATCCCATCCTTCTCTTCCCCATCGTCTTCATGCCATCTGCTTCTCCCTTGGTGCCTTTCCTCTCCCCTCTTTCCCTCATCCCATACTCCCCATGTCCCTCATCCCATACTCCCCATGTCCCTCATCCCATACTCCCCATGTCCCTCATCCCATACTCCCCATGTCCCTGTACCTTCCCCCCTCCTCCCCTTTCCACCCTTTTCTCCCCCTACTCCTCCACCTCCCTCAAATGCTCCACCACCGGCAGTCCCCTCCCCTCCCAATACTCATCACACCGCACCGGGTACCCCTTATCCCCACACAACCACGCGTGTTTCACCCCGCCCTCCTGCCACCCAAAACAGCTCATCACCTGCTGCTCACGCATACATTTCTCTTTTCCTCCTACTATTACATATCCCGGTACCACGTCCCTCCTCCCTTGTCCTTCCTGGCGTTTGGTTGCGGCGTGCATGGCTGTTAGGTGCGGGGGGAGGGGGGTTTCCCTTTCATTATCCGATTCTGGTTCCGAGAACGAGGAAGATGATGAGGAATTCGAACTCGAGGATGAAGGATTTGAAGTGGAAGAGGAAGAAGGTGAAGGGGCAGGGAGAGAAGAAGAAGGCGTAAACCTCATCAAATCCCGATACCAATTCCGACTCGCCTCCTCCCTCGCCTTATGCGTCGGCAACTCGATATACAGCGTTTCCAACTTAACCAAATATCTTAACTCCGGGATCGGACATAAGAACGAGGTGCGCGCCCGCTGGGAGATGTAGGACTGGGTTAGGATTATATGGTGGATGAGTTCTGCTGGGAGGGCGGGGTCGAGGAAGGGGGGTGGGGTGTTTGTTGCCGCGGTGGATGTGGAGGAGGAGGTGGATGTGTAAGAGGGATTGCAGTGCAGGATGTCGGTTTGGGGGAGGAAGTAGATGGGAGGGGAGGAGCTGGAGGGGAGCAGAGGTAGATAGTGTTTGAGAGCGACGAGGCGGGATAGGTGGCAGGTTTGGAGGAGGGGTGGAGGGGTGCTGCGGTAGGTGAAGAGGGAGGTGGTGGGGTTGAAGGAGAGGCGGATGATCCGCGGGGTTATGCGTGGGGGTAGGAGAGAGTAGGTCCAGATGCTGATTTGGATTTCGGTGGGGAGTTTGCGGAAGGAGGGGAATGAGGGAGGGAGGGCGAGTTCGGGTTCGAGTGTGCTCATGGTTGTTGGTTTGTGTGGTGTTGGATAGTAAGCTTAGTAGATCGGTGGTTTGATGATGTGTGATGACGGTTTAAAGTATACAGTAGGGTGTTTCGGCCGGGGAGGGGCGTTCTAATTATGTTCCAGATGATGGTGGTTTGCGTCCCGAAAGCGCGGATTGCTGCGGATGTGTAGTGTTGGAGAGTGGGGTGGAGGAAGGATTTCTCGACTCTTCCGCCGGGATCATAAGCCGGAGATTCGGGCTCGAGCTTTCCTCTTCGATTAGTGAAAGACGATTGAGGCAGAGCAGAGGAGCGGTTAACGATTGTATGGATAGGCGGATGGAGTACGAGTGGATTGCCGCTGATTGAGGGGGTGAGATTGGTTGTCTTGAACTACGAAATTCATTAACTCAGTGATATGCACTTTAGACCTATGATTCAAAATAAGGATATTATGTTTGAAACATATTTACTGCATGATGGCGCTCCAACAACTGCCGCTTGACAGTACTTCACTTCGATGGTGATGGGTAGCCGCACTGCAAGATTGTGGTGCTGGCTGACCACTGGGCATTTAGGCGGATTGCACATTCTAGATCGGCGGCAGCTATGCCTGGCCAAACCCATATCCATCACCTGATTTGGTTACACAGAGCTTAACCAAATGGCTGGTTGACTTTTGCCCAACTCTGTGGTCATTCTGTATGGTCGTTACATACGGAATTACATACACCCTGTTAGGAGCGGAGATAAGAGCTGAGAGGGCAAGTACAGCACTTGCCGTGCTTTGACCCTCCTCAGTTACACTTCGAGCGGGCATATAACTCTTTGAAGAAGCAAATCTCGAAAAATAGGAAATTTCATTCATTCACATGTCATCTGGCTGAGGCTCAACCAACAACACTATCCAACATCATGGTTACATCAGGAGCCGTGTCGCGTGCGCGGTAATGCAGTAAGCAAGCAACAAAGGAAAATGGGGAAAATACCGTTCAGGACTGTAGAAGCGAGAATAATGATTAGATATGTGATTAAACTTCGCAGTTTAAATCCTTGATTGGGAAATGGAGACGGGGATGGAGGTGAAGATGACGACGATGAAGGTTGGAAGGGAAGAAAGGGAAGGTTCTTCTAGCTGTACGATCTGTACGTACAACGAACGCTCCCGCAACTCAAACTTTTGAGTCAGGGGTAGTACAAGCAGCAACGCTTTACCAACAAGCCCTAGCACCGGGAATGCGATAGGGGTGCGATGCTAGATTGGTGCAGCAATAGTGGACTGGTTTAGTGGGGAAAGCCTACAAACTGGCCATTTAGCGCTGGAGGGATGGGGGGTCGCTAAGGCTGTGCAGGGCAAACGGAACTCGACCACGACCACAACCGCATCATGAAGGTGCAATCTGACTCGAGGTGGAAGCTGTGGGCGTCATTTGAAGGGAGCGTGATGAATTGTACAACAGGACATGACATAAAATGACATGACATGTTGATGCCACGCTGTTCATAGGATAGGCCCATCGGCATCAGGGGACGATTTGCCTTTGCTGCTGTACTGTATACTGTATTTCGTCAACGGCTTCGATCTGTACACGCGCGTTACATAAAGTGCGCATTCAAGAGCCCAGAACTGACCAAAAAATTGTAACATAGTCATGTCATGCAGGTCGGCACCGGTGCTCGTCTCCGGCGCTTAGATACTATATACAATTAAGCCGGACAAGGACAAGACGAGAACTTCAACGTCCAGCTTCTCTTTACAACCACTCATAATCGACTACGCCGCAAACCTCAAAACACCAACATAAGATTGCCAAAATGAAGTTCCTCTGTTCGGGGGGTCGCCGTGTTGAACGGGGAATTCTCAAAGGCCTAGTTAGTCTTTCTATACGTGAAATCTTATTGCAATTTTGGTGCTCGGGTGACAAGAGTATCATGAAATTTGAGATATACTACAGGATCAAGTTAGACTATTATACTTCTATATTTAAATTGAAAACGAAGTTGAAAATGAAATCAAAAGTGAAGTTAATTAGGAAGCCAGTTAGTAAGTCGATTATTCAGGTCTTGAGTACCAAGCTGATGAAAGCGTTGGATGAATCCTACAAAGGTGGGTTGTTTGCACGACATTTATATACCGGCTCTTGTCCGCACGAACCCTCGCACCTACTTTCTTATTTTGTATATATGATATCTTTTCCAAGACATTTCTGAGTCCGGTACCTTTCCTTGTGTACAGCATTTTCTTTATCTTGTGTTTGTATTATATTGTACATTGTCATTCCTTCATGATGCGCATCAACGTTCCCTTTCGGAAATCCACGGAACCGTCCTCCCATACCGGCTATTCGGAGGGCAAATATTCACTCCTTCCACAACATGAAAATGCATCAACAGCATCTCAAAAGGTGGCCGGCGACCATTCGAAACGTCGAGATTATGTCGATTACTTCGCATATATACGATGTGCGCTTTACACCATAACACTCATTGCTTTCATAACATCCCTAATCTGGCGACCCTCATTCCTATCCGAATCCCATTCCTCCTCATCAGCTACATACCCTCAAGAGAACTACCCGGTAATCGAGAATCCTAGAATCTCCCTCATAATAGCGGACCGCTCATTTAAATCTCCTTCAGACTCCTTCTCCAACTCTTCCTCATGGACCAATGAGCTCAGAAAGCACATCCCCAATCTCTCAATAACCCACCAACCGCCCATCTCCCCCTACCCGATACCCGGCGACGAAGCTATTGCGTATTTTACTTGGATTGTGGAGAATTACGAACGCTTGCCTGATGTAGCGATCTTAATGCACGATTTCGACACCCCATTCTCTTCTTCTTCTTCATCATCCAATTTTTCCCAAATCAAACCCTACAACCCCTTCCCCACCCCTCTATCTCTCCTCCTCAATCTTTCTCTCCCAGCTCTCCAGTCTCGAGGTTTCCTCCCCTTCACCTTCCACGATATATCCACCTACCCGCAAAACTGCTCTCTTATCACACTCTTCCAATCCTTCTCCTTCAAACGCAATTTCCCGCAGCAACCGCTTCCCTCCCTCTTCCCCAGCCCTATCTCACAATTCTCCATCACGCGCCAGCTTATCCGCGCGAGACCCCTCGCGCAATATAAACGCCATCTCGAGTTGCTGCTCCAGACATCCAGACACCCCGGCGCAGGCAAACGATGGAGATCGATGTACCAGTACCTGTTTCTAGGACCGGGCTCCGACACCGATATGCAGGAGATCGTGCCGTTTAAGAACTTGTGTTCTGGGTGGAAGGTGTGTTTCTCGAGCGCGGGGGAGTGGAATGAGTGGAATGAGAAGGTGACGGAGAGGGAGAGGAGGGCGGCGGAAAGGGATAGTGAGGTTAGGTTGATGGGGGTGGGAGGCTTGGGGGTGGATTTGAGTGAGGAGGTGAGGGGGTTGGAGGAGGAGATTACGGGGTTGGATTGGGTGATTGAGAAGGGATGGATGGTGGCTGTAGAGAGTGGGAGGGATGAGGGGTTGAGGAGGAGGATTACGGAGGACTTATGCAGGGAGGGTGTTTGATTGAGTTCGAATTAGGCTAGGTTGGGGGTTGTATTGGTTGGATTTTATTTTTCTTGACTTTTGGATACTTAAGGCTATGGGGGTTGCCTGATTAGGAGTTCTGGATACAAATTGGTCAAAATCTGACCCGGTGTTATTTGACTCTTTGAGAGAGTGGGGATAGGAGTTTGGGGAAAAGTGATAGAGGTCATATATCAACGAGTGGCCCTTAAGAATCCTGTACATTGATTTAATATGATATAGATGAACAAAAGCTTGAGTACCCTCGCTAGAAACCACTATTCGTTTTGATCTCCCTGCCTATCCGTATCTTCACATGTGTATATCAAACACACAGTCCTCTACAGAGATACTCAAACATATCCGTTCAACATCTTACCAGGTAGGCAAAGACCTACGAACAACCAAACCCTATCCACTCCAAACGCCCCGCAACTCAACTACCAAAGTTAGTACCGACAGCTCCTCCCGCACAAAATAGCCGCAACTCCCTCCCTCATCTCCCGAAGATCACCCATCCAAAGCGGTCTCCAAGCACGACAAGGGAAGGAAGTAGCTCAGATCACAAGCTGCGCTTACCTTAGATTTCCATCTATATATCTGAAACGTATAGCCGCAGTCATTCGGATATGAGGCTAGATGGGGTTAGATTGGATTGGATCGAATTGGATTATATGGGATGGGAAAGTCTGGAGATTTTTCTTGGGCTTTTGGATATCGGATTTTGTGAGATATAACGGCGGACCACTTTGAATATAGGTGAGGTGAGAAGTTGCAGTGGAAAGGAAAAGAAAGAGCACGGCTTAAAATTGTTGGTCTTTTGGGATTTGGGAAGATATTATCATTATATGAATTAGATAGATCCCACTACTGGCTGTACTTTGTTTGTTCTGTTGTCGAGTATGTTGACAGCTGCTTGGCCTATTACCACCCATTCCACTCTCTACCTCTTTATTCGTTCTGCATCTTTACAATTACATTCTCCCCATCCCATCCCATCGCCTCCCTTTCTCCCCTTCATCCCCATTCTCACAACCCATACCCCGTAACCACCACCTCCCCATCCGGCAGTTCCAACACCCCCGTACTCTCCCACATGACCCCCTCCCCCTTCCGCTCCAAAATCCCACTAACAGCTTTCCCCTTGACCTTCATCGTCGCCACATAATCCCACTCACTGCACGCCAACACCATCGCCACCGGCGACGATAAATACCCTGCTTCGTCTGCAATAAGCAGACTCGATGTGTCTTCGTAGGAGACCGAACACGTGACGTTGTTGGCAGTGTCGCTGAGCGTGGCGTCGAAGCGGGAGGGGTTGGCGATGTTGTAGGTGGCGATGATGTCGAGGGCGAAGGTGGGGAGGGGGGTGAGGGAGAGGGCGAGGAGGGTGAGGAGGTGCATTTTTGGTGGTTGGGTGGTAGGTTGGATGGATAGATCTTTCTTTGACTCTCTGAATGCTGATTCCGGCTGGCAAATTCGAATCGAATTGAGCTAGCGACAACGAGAATGCTTTGATTTGTGGATGAGCGCGCAGGCGATTAAGAAAGTAAACAACGAATCGAAAGACAGAATATAAAAAAGGCCCGCTCAGTTATCCGTCTGTATATAGTTACAGTACTCAAACCGCAAGAAAATAAAAACCAAAATAGACCAAAATTAAATCGACCGAAAAGACATCAACAGGGAAACGCAGAATATATATCTTCACTTTCCCTCCATCCAAGAAAAAGCCCAGCCGCTCTCAGACACGCATCCACCCAGAATCAGACAACCGCCCCGCCCGCTCACCCAGCGCCGCGCAAACACTAATCTACATCATTCCGACCAAGAGCACAACTATATGAAGAAAAGGACGAAGAAGTCCTATTTAGGAGATTTGGTGGGCACGGATGTTGTTACTGGTGGGTCGGGTAGATTTCAGGGGTGTGCCAAGAATGAGGATTTCTAATTGGTTTAGATTGGGGTGTTTGTTTCTGCGATTGTTTGGTGGTTCGTCCGGTCTTGGAGTTTCGGATTGTTCGGCTGTGGACTTGGCATTTGTGGGACAGATGGACGGATGGACGGACTGGGAAAAGTGGTTTTGGGAGAATTTTGGTAAGCGCCGGTGAGTGGATGTGGGATGTGGGAAATCGGTGGCTTTGATGGAAGAAAATTATAGCTCGAGATGGTAGTAGATGGCTCTTTCCATGCTTAGCTGGATAAGTGGTTGGTACGAGTTTGGTTTTGAAGGTCTCTTTAGAGTTGACAGCTGGTCGGAAACGCAGAAGATCAAAGGATAACTCAGACGAAGCCTTCTAGTCGAGCTTTGTCGCAGCTTCGGCCGAGTAGTACTCATTGCATCGAAGAGGATACTCTGATGTCTATCCCCGTACGCACACACGTACAAACCGCCATGGATTTGGATATCCGCAAAGACATTCAGAACTGGCCATATCCGCATGCACCGGAAACCGAGCAGCGCATCGGCTAGCTGGGAGTGATATGATACCTCTGAAGACTATGCCTGAGCAATTCATCGCTTCGTGGGGGTCACAATCGACTTTGGACGATGCAAAGAGTTCTTTGCATGCCGGTTCTCGGGAGAAGCTTCATAGTCCTATGCCATCTTGTCAGCATCGAATAATCGCGCGTAGGGTTCCGCTGTTATGTGTCGACCTGCATTTCTTAACAGTGATATCTCCTACACTAAGGATGAAAGTCGTAACGAAAACCTGCTGTTGTATCGTAAAGAACTTTTGTAGTATCGAGCATGCACACGAGACGCGCTCTTGGGCGGATGTTGATGTTAATGCTGAAGAATTTCCTGGCGAGAATTCACCTTCAAGAACGCTAAAGTGGGTACCTTGTTGTCCTCCCATTAAGTCTGATATCTCTCTCGACGGAAATCTTAAAGGCGTCAACCTAAGAACCATTCTACATTTCATCTGCCCTAACGACAACAACAACTTTGCGAAATTATCTCAAAGGCATCGACGAGCAATTCTCCACCATGTTCTACCATTATCTCTACGAGAACCGCCAAATCACCGCGCCGTTTGGTCCGTACAGTAGTAATTGGGCCGAAAATGAAGTAGTCATGCAGATTTACCCTCACAGCGAGCAGTACGTGGTCAAATATTTCAACCAGATCACTCAAGACCTCAAGGCATGTAAACAAATGCTCAACGTTCCGCGACGAACGAAACGATGGATGGCGCAGTACCAATTCTGGATTGAGCATGGTATGTTCCATACTCAAAACCTTCCCTCACTTTCAATTGAATAGATCTAATATGAAGTAGAAGCTTATTATGGTGTTCCCTGGACCGGAGGTCATCCGCCGGAGGAAGAACCATCTTTAGATAATGAATCTCTTCGCTTTTTCGGTCCTGCATCCCGCCAATCACCACCAAGAGGATGGAGTTTTACACTACCTAGAGTTCAGCAGCAGCGGACATCAAATAAAGGCGCCAAGGAGATGAAACAACGCGAGATAATTTCACTACCATTAAAATTCAATGATGAAGGCAAGATCGTCGGGGTGCAGTGGAATCATGCTGTTTATGGTTGGGGTAATATTTCTCAAGAAGAATCGGACGTTCGTCGGGATGGAGCAAACGTGTGCAAAGCAGAAACCACGCAATCTTGCCAAGGGGATGTTTTTGAGCAGATAAACATTGTTGAGGAGGAAGCTGGTGTAGGGACACTCGACATTCCCGTTAATCAATCCGAAGTCGGTGAAGTCACGGAAGATCTCGATGAACCCCAGACAAGAGAAGACAGTTTCGCAGAGCCTGAGGTAGCTAAGCAGTCGAACCTTCATCCCGAGTACAATCGACCTTCATTTGAGGAATGGGTTGAGCAGCAAAAGAGCCAGCTACTTGCCGAAACAGAAAATAGCTCAGTCTCCAATGCCTCATCCCGCTGCAGCTCTTCGGCTCACGACGACTGGAACACCAAGGACGAAGCTCCGCCCCCACCTACATCCATCACCACATACAACGTAGCCACTAACCTAGGCGAAGTCCATCTCCACCCCGCCCCAGACACCGGACTAACCGGCTTCGCGACAACCAAACTCCAGATCTCCTCCCATTGTCAAGCCACTCTCAAAGCCAACTCCTACCACGAGCTCTCGGCTCTTGAAGAGCAATCCGGCGCACACATCCTAGCTTTCGATCCCTTCCGTGCGCAAAACGGGGATGTTTCAGACACGGCGATTGTCTTTGTCCAGGGTGATCCATTCGCCAGACATAAGGCTGTGATGCTGCTTACCGCATTTTCCGCGAATCTGGCGGCTCAGCCGCCGGAGTCGAATGGCAGTTTTAGGTTCTTGGGACCGGGTCGTGCATGGGGAAGGAGGAAGAATAGGAAGGGGAAGAAGTGAGGAGGTGAGGTGGTGACACAAGGCTGTGTAGGTGTGGTTGCTGATGTGGGGGCTATGAGTGAGATAGAGGTATTGGTAAGGAATCTTCAGTCTAGGTATGTGAGATGCGGAGTGGGATCAGTTCACGCATTCCGATCGGTGTGGTACGTTGCCTTGGAATATCTGACAGATAGCGGGGATAAACGCGGGAGTGCAGGTACGATGTGTGTAATATCTGGGAAGTTAATGATTCGATAAACCACCGTTACACAAACTTGACTTGGAACCAAATAAACCTCCAGCTGACGACTCCATAAGGCTGTGCCGCCGTGCCGCTGTGGAAGCAACTCATAAGCTTCTTTTTATGCCTAACTCCGAGCCAGGTTCCGTATAAGAGATTTGACTCACGCCATCTCGGTGAGAGAAACTGGAAGGATTAATGACTCCTATAATGAGTGGCTGCAGGCATTTGGCGGGGATATCCGTCAGTCGGTCAGCGTCATGCAAACTGACGATGTTTGCTTCTGGCCGCTATCAAACGGTGGAAAGGGGCTTGAGAAAAAAGAGCTATCTGATTGGTGTTCGTGGACAAATCATGTGGTACAGCATGACATCCGTTCAGCCACATCAGGATGCTGCCTGCTATGATTACTGCCACATATAGGGGCTGTGCAATTAGCGATATCATGGTGATTTTTTGTTAAAGGGAAGAAGGTAGGTATGTACCTCTGTATCGAAGACTATAAAGTCTAGAGTGCTTGCTTGAGTTCTGTGGGATGGATTAACGCACCACACATCTAAGATACGCAACTTCACCTCAACTACTCAGTTCAACACTACCTCATCTCACCTATTCAACTAAACTCAACCACCCCTCAAGGCCCAAACCCGTAAACACACCATAAACACACCATCCAAAATGTGCCAAAAATCCCGCAAAGACTACCACTGCACGCGCTGCGACGGACATCGGTTCTTCGGTCGGTACGAGATTTCCTTCCATTGCGATTATTGGGACTCGTGGGATAAGCATTGCAGATATGGATCGGTTCAGCGAATCGAAGTCACGAAACGGTCCGGGCTGTGCGAGCAGTGCAGGTTTAATCCGTTGAGGGGGTATTGATAGGAGGTTTAATGGGCTTCGGCATCGGGATAGTCGGTATGGATTTACGATTCTTGGGATATGGTGATATTGAGGATTTTGTGCTTTGAGAGCAAGTATTGCGCTTGGGGTATTTGACCCTGGGGATGTGCGCGGAGGGTTCGATGCCTATCCGCTATGGATTGAGGAAGCTGGACCGTGGACGTTTCGACTTGGACGACAAACATACTGTAACGAAAGCATTTGGGGCCGATGCTATATTGTTTATGGAGGAAGCTGTAGGGATAATTGTGGTCGGACTATTCCCATGGTAGTGAGTCTCTCGGCGTTACATCACTTGGCGAATAGATGACTCTAGAGGAAGGAAGAAGCCAGCGCGATGTGTTGGGAATCATGGAAAGCGAAGGATAATGATGATAACGACGATAAATAATATTAATATAAAGCTAGATCATTCGTAGAATGGAGCGGCGTATAACAACGTGAGAGGTTCATTCCTACTTGAGTGCCATGCCGAAACCTGTCAGCTGGTGTTACATGAAGATGAAATCAAAAGAGAAGTCAAATATGACTCGGTTTCTTCGAGCCGTGAGCAAACTATGCCCTTTTTATAGTTCTGAGTTGACCAGTAATGCGTGCCATTTATTTTGTAGTGGCGTGACCACTCGTCATATGGAAAGATCTGGGACGGAGATATCTAGGGCTGAGAGAAATAAGACGGATATGGGGCTTTCATACTTCACTACGCTGATGTAGTTCCCCACTATTGCTCTGCCACACTGTATAAAAATATATTTTATGTAAACATATCAACGGCGAGGATGGCCTCGGTCGGAAACGTTACAAAACAGGTCATTGTCGAACTGACACCCCCGCCTGATTTTCAATCCGTGGTTCACCTCTCAGCCAGACGATAAAGAAATAAAGAAGATATTGCGCCTTGTAGTCTGATAATAACACAGCCATTAGAATTTCTTACTACCCCCGCAATCTCGAGGCACAGCTTCGTACAAAGCTGAGAGGCGAAGCACACGGAGGACAAAAATACAACAGCGCAGATATCCGACATTCAGATGACCTAAGCTTCCCGTTCGACTGGAGACGCCCAATAGCGATGTTTTGATACGGGAGGTATATGCGAAGTTCGGAGACGGATTTTTCGGAACTCGGCCCCCAGTTTTGGTGGTGAGGGGTTTCCCGATCACTTTGTCGGTCTTCCAAATGCCTACGCAGTGCATGCCACGGGTCAGCACTCCTTGAGTGCTTAGGAAGCGGATTGATTGACCATGTTCGTCGCAAGTGTACGGAGAGCTGGTCCTGAAATGGAGAATCCGTCACCATGTCCTGGTGTCACGGCAGAAATGACCATAGCTCTTCTTTGCGTTCAGGTTTGGAAGTCGCATCGCTTAAGTTGCGTATTCTTCGGTGTCCTTGCTTTTTGTTCTACTTAGGAATATAAGTTCAGTATTCATCGAACTCCGTCATGCTTCAATGCAAGTTGGACAGAGACAAGACCTTGACACTTACTCATACGAAAGTTTGCCATGTAAGAATACGTACATAAGGTTCTGGAAATGTATAATTGCCCTGCGAGGATATACGAAAGATAGCTGAAGCCAGCTAGACTAAGGTACGTGAAGAGATTGATGATATAAAATGGAGTAGAGACACGACAGCGACGAAGAACAATCATGGAAGAAATAATGGTAACGTTGCACTTACGCTTCTTCTGCGACAAAGCTAGCTGGCTGCTTATGATCTTCAGTAACCAAATGAGCATTCTTCGTCAGAGCAGCCTTTGCGTATCTCGTAAAACAATCAGATCGACAGCAGCTTCGCCTTGTATGATGAAGTTGTAACTGCAGATGCCCCAGCCCGTTCCAAGCTAGAAGTCAAGAAAATCGAGCCGATCGCGAGGTGCAAACCGCGGCACATCGCACAGATCGCACGAACATGATCAACCATGATACAAAAGCGATAACTAGATGATTCTATGCAAAAAATCGAAAAAACACCCCATTTTCCAAGAAACATCAATCAACAAAGTCCGACGATTTCCAAGCTCACCAGATATGTCCGCCCACTGACAACACACCACACCCCGCGGCAACCAACCAGAAGCCGTCAACTCATGGGGAAAACTGGGTCTCCACTTCGTACACTTCGTATTCCTTCCATCGCCAAGCCCCGATCTACATCGGATGTAACCATCTTCGGCTGCTACATCATCTGTCTCTATATTTAGGACTGGCGTGAGTGTGTACGGAAAATAAGTGCCGACGAGAAAGAAACGCCTCAACCTTATTCTTATTTCCCCATAAGAGGGGTGCGCCAAGAGATTCGTATCCGCGTTGTCCGCTGGCACTCTCGTATTCGACCAGGCGATGTTGAACACGGGACCTGTCGCTGAGAGAGGCGGAGGGGATGGAGAATTCGTGTTTGCGGAGACGGTGAATTGGCAAGTGTCAATTACGAGTGCGAGATGAGGGGGTAGTAAGACATCTTGGATGGCTGGAGGGAAGGGTAAAGGGTATATAAGTTGGAGGAAGTCCTCGAGTTGAAGAAGTATCATCATCAACACAACAGCTTCATCCAGTCTCAAGCAATCAAGAACATCTTCCTCCAAAACCTCTCAACTTCACAACCAAGCCAAACCAACCACCAAACCCAACCTCAAAATGCAATTCCCAACCGCCTCCATCCTCCTGCCCCTCCTCGCCACCCTCACCTCCGCCATCACCGTCTCCTACGACACCGGCTACGATGACGGCAGCCGCTCCCTCGCCGTCGTCTCCTGCAGCGACGGCAGCAACGGGTTCTTGACCAAAGGCTACACTACTCAAGCCTCGCTCCCACACTTCCCATACATCGGAGGCGCCTCCACCATCGCCGGATGGAACTCCGCTAACTGCGGTTCTTGCTTCACATTGAGCTATAACGGCCGCTCGATCAATGTTCTCGCCATCGATCATGCTGCTGAAGGGTTCAATATCGCTCAGGCGGCTTTGAATGATTTGACTGGAGGACAGGCAGTTGCTTTGGGGAGAATTGATGCTTCTTATACTCAGGTTGATAAGAGTGTTTGTGGATTGTAAGGAGGAGTTTGCGGGAAAGTTAATGGGAGATGAGGATGATGCATGCATGACATATGATTATGAGGAGTTTGAGGGCATATAAGTTGTTTGACGTCGGATATCGATAATGATAATTTCCAATACAATTTGATTAAGCTTGGAATATATTTGCTCTGATCTGTGTCTGTGAAGGAGTGATGAAATTCTATACATTGTCTATTCTCTAATCTGATGTCTAGTCTAATGCTTTCTAACAGTATAAAGACGCTTTCTTTCTAAGTCTCTAAATCCAAACAAACACTTCTAAATCCAATCAATCGGTTCATAAATCATGGTTTCACGTTTCGCCCATATATCCCATCCCCAACCCATCCTCACACCACCCTCTTCACCCGCGGCCTTCCATTATCACCCCACACCTCCCCATGAAACCCCAAAAACTTCTCTAACTGCTCCTCAAAGTTCCCCCAATACTCCTCATGCGCATACCTACACCTAATCTCACGCACCCTCCCCAGCCTCAACAAAACCCCATAATTCAACTCCTCCCACTTGCACGCTCCTCCCTGCCCCGCATACTCCACCCCCGTCTCCTTCCCTTTCAACGTCTCCTGATACTTCAGATGCAGATACAGAGTATTTTCCCAATCCAAGCCTCCCAACTCCACGCTTTTCGCACGGCTCAGAATCCCCGGTGCCCGTGACTCCAGAAATGATATCCACTCGTTGAATTTAGATCTGCCCTTGCCGGGCCACACTAAGTCGTGCGCGGGGAAGTATACGATATCGAGGACGGGATTGATGCAGATTGGTTGGAGATGCGAGCGGGATGTTGTGGTGGAGAGGGTGTTGCGGCTTTTGAACTCGTGGCGGTAGAGAATGGTGTAGTGGTGGAGAGTCTCGGCACGTGATTCGCTGCATACGGAGAGAGTGGTGGGGAGGGGCGCGGAGGAGGCTTGGGTTGTGCTTGGATTGGGCGTGAGGACAATGGTTCGAGAGGGCGGGAACGATTGACGCCAGATTTTGAGACGAAGTTCGGCGGGGAGGAGAGGGAATAATGTGAATTGTTCCAAGCCGGCAGGTGTGTGGTTTGATGGCGTTGACATCTTCCCTTTGGATCTATCCTCCAGTCTGTTTGTTGTTGAGGATGCTTCTCGATGGAGCTACTGTAAGGAGAACAATTCTATGTCGTTGATACTAAGTGAAATCACGACTTTGATGGTAGCACAAGAAAATGAAATCTACACAATCCATAAAACTAGTGTCGCCTTCGGAAAGTTTTCGCAAATTCTCGGAAAAATAGATATCCCTGAGTCGTGGATTGACGTCGTTCGTTTGATTATGTCCCGATGTTGGGACTTCAGACTGACTAGCTGATGTAGGCGTTTCTAGTCGCGACTCGCGAGATGAAACGGTTGACTTTCCGAACTTATGCCTTCCGACAATCACCCAGCATTGTGAGGTGACGGCAGTTAAAGAAATGATGAAGATGGAGATGGAGACAGCGAGAGAAAGAGCAGGAAAATGAAGATGGAGATGGAAAAAGCAAAATGAGACAACGACACGGGCTTGAAGGAAGAGTTTTAGCTCCCTTCACCGCTTTGGCTTGTTCAGCCTTCGACAACGCCGCTAAGATCTCACTTAAGATATGGTTATGTGGCAATTCCTTCGCGTTCTTGGACTCTCAATATCATATCTTATCACGACTGCTGATGAATCTTCTAAATAATTCACGTATAAACGAGCGACATCACGTTTCACAGCATGTGGATGAACGGCTTAGTAGGCCTTGCGTTACTGAACAGCCGGATGACCCGGTTTTTACGTCCCTGGATTTAGAGCACCCTGGCTCTGTAACAGTCCCATTTACGGCTGCCTGCATACGATGCAACATAGCATCGCGATACGGACCTCTTCATATCAATCTACTAATGTACACAGATTTGATATAGGTCTGACGTCCCTTCCAAGTCATCATACAGAAACCAAATCTCTGCGTTCCTCACGGTCCGTTTGGTGACAGCAAAGAAAGAATGGGTCTCTTATACGTGGAGGGACTCCGCGAAATGTTTTACTTCTTCGTGCCCGAGCTGGAGCCTCATCAATTTCCCCGAGACAAATCACCCAAATATACAAAGCCGTTAATGCCAGAGCATTTATCCGTTTGAAATGCAGTTGCTGGCTACGGCTTTTTGACTAGTTTCACGAAAGTATTTGCATGGTAGCTCTTGAAGTTTCAAAGAACATCCGAGGCAACGTCAATTGGCGTCTGAGATATCGGAAGATAGAATAGACCCTGTAAGGTACCGCAGCGGGTGCATAGGGTATGAAGTAGTATTTCCGTACTTCTATATTATTACAGGCTTAGAGGCTGCCCTTTGCTCCATTATTCTATCTTCTTAATAACCAATCGCATTACAGGAATAGACTACTGTATGGATGTCCCTTACAGCGTTTTTTCTACCTACAGTTAAGATTAATATCTTGCTAGCATTCGTACAGTAAAGTTATTCGGCATCACCGCCGTTGATCATTGCTGTTGATCACCTCACCGAACAGCTGAAGGAACATGCAGAATTTATTATGGACGAACACATCTTACCTCAACCGTCCGCCGGCTTGCTTGATATCCGTCTTACCGTTGCAACTTGCAATACAAGCCTGAGTTATTGGCTCGGAAAGCGCTCCGACCGTTTAATGACCTTCGGCCGAATCATTTCAAGTCGAACGATTGAGCCCCGTCACTATCTGAAGCTATTCCCAATTCATGGATAGAAGTTATTCCTCAAAAGAGCTACAGAGAAGTCTCCATAAAATCCCCAGTTAAATCTGGCGTACCTAGCAAGCACAGATCAGGTTACACACCCAGCAAACCAAAACGACATTACACCAATCCTTCAAACATTCCAGAGCCTTGCCTATATTCTAGCGCAAACGTAGACCCTAAACTGCCGGCAGAGATATTCGCTTTACTTGCCCTTACTGGGACTTCTCTTTCTCCCTTCAACTCCAAAAATGGGCAGTTTTCCTGTGAAAACGGGTCGATCACTGAAGCCGCAAACGAAACCGACCCACATCGTCTCCAGATGGGTGACGATCCAGGGATCCGGGTAGGGAAAATCTTAATTTGCATCTCTTGTGATTGACTACGATACAACGCCAATTTCCTTAGCATCTCTATGTCTCCACCTGCATTTGGCTCTCAAAACCTCCGCGAACACCCAGTTAGTACACGATCTCCTGCTAGTAGATGTAGGGTTTCGTGAACGCCACGAAACGCAAACTCGATGTGTCGTAACATCGCATTCATTTTCTGGAACTGAAAAACGTCCAGATGCGATGACAGCAAATCTCATCGCGGAGATATGGACGTGCTGGGCCATTGCTCTTGCGTTCGTTGTCCTTCGTTTCTATACTCGACTTTGGACTTTGGGATGGAAGAAGCTCGGCCTGGAAGATGCCCTGATGATATGGGCTTGGGTGCGTAATCTTGGAGCCGAAATTGAAATACCTTCTAACTCTTACTCTCATAGATTTCATACACGGTTGAGGCAACATCCTCTTACTATCTTTCGGTAGTATGGAGAAACTTATCGAATGCTGGCATGACTGATGCTGAGCGCGCCTCTCTTGATCCGGATTCCAAAGAATGGCGATACCGTGTTAATGGATCTATTACTCACATCGTACAATGGTTTGCCTATGTCAACCTCATGTGGGCACTTAAAGGGTGCTGGCTTGCCTATTTCACTCGTTTAACGTAAGTTGGCACTGCAGTTTTGGTATGCGGATACTGTATGACTGACCGATTACTTCTGTAGTTCCCTTAACAAGATGAAAATTCAGATCAGAATTGGCTACTTTCTGACTGCTTTCACCTACGTCGGTTCAATGATAGTTATACCTTGCAAATGCCTCCCATTCAGGAAACAATGGCAAATCTACCCTAACCCAGGAGGTAAGTTGCAGTTTTGAACCTCCGCTCATGGACCCAGCTAACTTGCCTCAGACAACTGTATACCCGGATATTCTAGCCACCAGATGAAATCAATCATTCCTATCAACGCGGCCACTGATCTATACCTTTTACTAATTCCAGTCCCAGTAAGCATACACTCGTAACTCAGCAGCACCTGTGCTAACCAACAGATTAGATGGTCTTCTGGACCTACCGCGGCATTCCCATCGGCAAAAGAATCTCACTTCTAGTTCTCTTCAGCGCCGGTTTCGTAATCATCGGATGCGCCATCCTGCGCGCTCTCTCAATCGTCGGCGTAAGTCCCCCATCCAACAACTTCCTATCCATCCCAACTAACAGCAACCCAGGTCTCAGGCAACATAACCTCATCCGGCGCCTGGTCCCTCCGTGAATCCTTCCTCGCCATCCTCATCACCAACTTCCCGATCCTCCTCCCCCTCCTCCAACACTGGTACCGCGTCTACCGCGGGGAAGCCAAACTCCACAGTTTCACCGGGACACCCATCTCCCACGGTCTCGAACTCACGCCGCGGTATACCATCAGCAGCGCGCGGTCTCGTGCGCGCAAAGCTTCGGTTGCGAAATCGGTGGCTTGGGATTCGGATGAGCAGATTATGGTGCCGAAGAATACGCTACAGCGTGTGCCGAGCGCGAGGGTGCAGAGCTGGGATGTGGCGGATTTGGGACTGGATTTGGTGCCGACGAAGGAGAAAAGTCATATGAGGACTACCGTGATGGGGGGACTGGATCAGAGGAGGTCGAGGTGGAGGAATTTGAGTATGAGTAGGGAGGAGAGGAGGGGGAGTGTGCTGCCGCAGGTGGTGGTTGAGGAGGGGAGAATTATGGTGGTGGAGGAGTTTACGTACTCGGCTGCGGGTCGGACGAGTCGTGATCAGGTGGTTGTTGGTCTTTGAAGTTAAATGATACCCAATTTTGTTGTCGTTTATATTTGCGGTTTTTGATGTCTTGCTGGGTTATGTTGTATTGTAGAGATGGAAGGGAAGATTGAAGAGCTTAAGGAAGATTACGATATGTGAGATCCCAAAAAGCGACTCCACTTCTGAGCAGTGATAATTATGGCTTATATAGCTTGGCTGGCTGCTTCACACGATATAGTCTCTTTGGTCTTATGAGAGAAAAGTGATATGTATCTGTGAAGTCCTATCGATCACAAGTATTAATCAAGAAGCTAATATTTTAACTAGATATTTCAGAATATATATTATCAAGATATTAAGCTAAAATGATTGTTTCTTGAACGAGAGTGTTATTCAAGCATCACGATTCATTATCCGCTCAGAGAAAAGCCACCAGTCGCACCTCGATACTCTCTCTGAGGCGATGTTGTTCCAACTTAGCGTCATTAGGGACTTCAAACGAGCCATGGAAAGCACCTGTACTCTGTTAATCTCTGTGAATTGAAGCATATTTATTTGCCAGAAAAGGAATATAATACTTACGTGGAGCTTCACGGCCTGGTGAAGCTGCATTTCGAAACACAATGATGTCATCCATGTCCATGTCCGACCTCCAGTACCATTTATGGTTAGGGTTGAAGTGCATGAGCGTGTTCTCTGTATCGCCTTCGTCGAACACAATATCGTTGTCGATCAGGTCGTTCTCAACATCAACACTGCTGTAGTCGCAGAGGCCAAGCGGCCAGTCGTTATTTGGTCCTCTTCGAATCAATCTCCACATGCTGGGTAAAGAACTATTAGCGTCATAAATTAAAATTAAAAGATATGTGATAATAAAGCCAATGCTCCTCGGATGGCTGGAAGAATGAACATATAAGCCAAGAGAGCGCGACACACTTTAGCATGTCGAAAGGTACACCTTCAAGTTCGGGATTGTCTTTAACGTATAGTTCTACGCGGCGTAGCCCTCCCTCAACCGAGAAATCGGAATGCGTGAGTGACAAAGGCTGTTCCGCTTCGGTGGTAGCACCAACCTCAAGTGGAAACTTTGGGCTTCTTTTGCGGACCTACTCCTGATGATCAACACCCCTATACAGGACAAGAACCCCATCTTTACATGGCTGCATTCAGAGAGGGAATAAAAGCACAGTCCTTACGTACCACATGGTCCAGAAATGCCAACTTCGTGTACTGAGGAAACTCTTTCTTCATAATCTGTTGCAGCTCGTCAAAGTAGACCTTCTCCACTGTTGGGCGGTCATAGAAATCAGCGGTCGACATGCTGGTCTCTCCTTTGACGAATGTCCAGCCTGTTTTGTCGAGGCCGAGCTCTTTTTCGGGAGAGGTTCGTACATCGCGCACTATGACTGAGCATTCTTCGAGTATGCGATTTGTCCCGGCTGCTCCAGACAAATTGCTCAGGTCTAACTCTCCCGCGAAAAGATAGGGCTTTTCAAATCGATATATTGGATCGCGGCTGAGGTAGTGGAGTGCGGTGTTAACGTCGTCATATGGTTCGACTCCCATATTTGCACGGTTCTCTTTTTGAAAAGTATACACAATTCAAAGAACGCGAAAAGCCGTACAGAGTGGATGTGGAAGACCAGAAGAGAAGACTGTGACTTAGTTGTGACGCACCCTTCTTTTCCTCCCTTGATTCTCCGCTCAAGTTTAGTCACACAGAGGAGGCTCTTTCTTTGAGACTGGAGTGCTGTTATACGCCGCCGTAGTAAATGAAAGACAAGGATCGAGATGCACCCGGGCCCCCGCATCTATGCCTCGCTCGCCCCATTTTTCTCGCCGAGCAAAGTCGGGCGCGAGCAGATTCCCCTTGTCACAAGTCGGGCGTTGGACGTGGGCGTGGGCATGGTGCATTGCGCTTTCCTTGTAAGCTTATTGGTCTAATTGCACTTATTGAAGAAATATATTATTCTCAGGCGATATTGCCTGAGTATTTCTGCCTGCTCATCAGCCCGCATCGTCAATCGACCCAATAAGACTCCAACAAGTCAGCTGGCGTGCGGTTCTTGGAGGGTGGGGGCTGATTTGAACAAGCTTACCTGGTGTTATGCAACGTGAGAAAAGCCTGGGCTGCGTCGAGGGATTCCAGCTGATTCGGTGTTGTGCAACGCACCAGAGCCGCGTCGACTGCAAAACCCGGATCCTCACCTCTATCTGCCTCTCTCTATCCACATTCATCAAATCAATTTCACCAGCCATATAGCGCAACTCAGGGACTTGGTGATGAGTAAAGTTCAGTTGCGTGCTTTCAAATTGAATCCCGATAAACCCCACCATCCCCAGTCAGCTTGGAAGAAAAGCTACAGAACAATCGACTATATTGAAGAAGTCGCTAATTTTTCCAGGCTATGATGCACCCTAAGCAAGCACTAACCGCCATTTTTGGCGGGACTTCGTTCTTCATTCATCCTCAGGTGTTGGTATGTTCAACCCCCTCCTACAGCCCCCACCACAAGCCTAAACCCTTCGAGAGCCCCTGATGATCCATTTACAACACTGCTTTGTCGTTGCATTTCCGCTCACTTTTTGTACAGGGCGTTGTTCAAGACTTGAAGCTTCTCAGTAGTGTCGTCCAGCCGGCAGTTCTCTTCTCAGACACTGATGAGAATCTCAACGACACGTCGATTGCAGCACGACTCAGCACCTTTTCCAAAGTCGACGATGTGTACTCTCCTGCCTTCGACAACATATTGCTCTTACAAAGCGTCAGGGAGTCCCCGAGCCAAGCACTCATAAACCGCATCAATCGAAATCGACGTTTCAATTCAGTTTACACTTCAGTCGTGCAGTCTCACGAAGAACTATTGCCATCCGGTCCATATTTTGTTGGACAAGATGGCATACACCAAGCCTGGCGTTTATACCCCGACACCTTAGGTGCTTTTGTCACCACCGTGGTCCCGAATAACGTGCAAGCACCAAAGAGGCAAGCTCTGCGTGGGTTTTCTAGAAACTCGTTGACCTTGGGCTAACATAGGAACTAGCTATTCAATTCTTCAAGCAGTAGCCGAGAATGGCTTGTACAAAAGTGTTGCTGTTCCAAGCAGGCTCTATGCTTCGCCTACCAATGAAAAGCCCCTTGCCGGCGTGAGAGTTAATTTGAAGGATAACATCAATCTTGCTGGCATTCAGACAACTTTGATGAATCGAGCATACGCTGACATGTATCCTGAGGTGTCAAAGTCAGCGGCGTATGTTGAAAAGCTAGCTGCCCTTGGCGCGGTCGTTGTCGGCAAAACCAAGTTGTGCGCCTTTGCCTCAGCACAAGAGCCAACAGATCAATGGGTTGATTACCATTGCCCGTTCAATCCAAGAGGTGACTTTTACCAATCGCCCTCAGGGAGCACAACGGGTGGTGGTGCATCGCTTGCCGGCTATCCTTGGCTCGATTACTCAATCGGAACGGACAGTATGTTCAGTTGCCTCCCTCAACTCGGATTACAAGCTAATACATTTTAGCCAGCGGATCAATTCGCTCTCCGGCCGCGTATAATGGCTTGTTTTCCTTACGTGCTTCTTGGCAGTCGACGTCAATGGACGGCATCATTGAAAGTTGTCGGTATGTGATAAATCCCTCTTCGACTTTAGGGATGTGCCCCTAACCCAAAGAACATAATCAGCCTATATGACACAGTAGGCATTCTCTCTCGGACTGTTGGCGGAATCCATCAGATGGCCAAAGCCACACTCAATGTCATCGATTCCTATGAGGCAAGGAATGCCACTGATAATGCTTAATAACTTCATCTAATGATTTTGTTTAGTTTCCGAAAAGGATTCTCTACCCGCTTGATTTTTTCCCCCAGTCCGATGACGAGCAGCAGAAGATCACGGATAGTTTTGTTGCCATTCTTGAGAAATATTTGGGCGTCAAGAAGACCGAAATCAATCTTGCCAAGCGATGGGAAGAGTGTCCGCCACCAGAAGCCAAAGGAAAGCCCATGCTGGAGTACCTAGAAACAGTATTTCTCTTTGAGTCTTGTTATTTGAGAGAGGATTAAGCTAATAATATCAGAGCGGGTCTTCGCCAATGTACTACTACACCTATCATGCATTCGACGAGTTTCGCGCGGAGTATCGAAAGAATTTTGGTAAGGAGGTCTACGTCGGCCCGTACATGCAGGTTAGATGGTACTCAAACCTGAATCGAGGATCTAGAAGGTAAATTGTTGCTAAATTTAAGCGTAGGGGCATTGGAAAAGCCGTGTCGGTTGAAGATAAAGATCGGGCAATCGTCCAGTTGGACGTATTTCGCAAATGGTTCCGCGACAATGTCATGTCCGAAACATCTACACTTCTTTCTGATGCAATCCTTGTCATGCCGTTTGGAAATGCCACACCGAATTACAGAGACGAGCCAAACAGGTGGGCACTTTAATTATTTAGCAAACAGTGCTGAAGCTTATCTGTTGCAGTCTACCGACAATTGCCTCGACTGTAAATCCGTTCTATTTAGCTCCAGTATTGCAGCTTCCTCAGATGATTTTACCAGGTAAGCAGGAGATCAAAGCAAAGTACGTCCACACTGATAGATCCACAGTCGGCCAAAAGAAATACTTGTCAAGAGTGAGTGGTAATGAGGAGTATCTTCCCATCGTCACCGGTCTAGTAGGCGCAAAGGGAAGCGATCTAATGCTAGCCAATCTTGCAAAGGCAGTCTTGGAATCAAATTCATGGCCAGTCGAAGTGAAAACCGGCCGCTACATGTTTGAGCTTGCAGACAATGTCAGGAACGTGGCGTCAGGTGCTTCAGGGGAGAGCGAACAACAAAAGTTAGGATATACGGATCACTGACTGTTGAAACTAAATTCCATTTTAAACCTTAAAGGTATCACTATGGTTCATAATCCAAATAGCAAAATAAAATCCGACTCTTTTCTAAGTTTGCAAATGAAAGAGCTTCTAGAAAATAAGCTTCTTGTACCTTATTCTTCTACCGGGAGCCTCCTCCCCCAAGCTCTTTTTACGGGTTGGTGTGACGCACTAGTTCCAATTCCAATTCTTCGCGAGGGAGCTTTGCCAAAATTGGGCCATCTCGCCTGATCAGTATGACGAGGCTCGAAACCTAATAGCGCTTGCTGCACTGCTTACTTGGTGTAGTAATAGTTTTGCTGACAGCAGATCGAAGGCCAATCCAATAAATCCAGTTGAAACGCAGAAACCAGCCACCAGCGACCCAACATGGATTCTTCGGGCGTGGTCGACCCGCGGCTTTCTTGTAGGCTTCACTGTTCTTGCCTATGTATATCCCG
The DNA here is from genome assembly GCA_002946385.1 of Rutstroemia sp. NJR-2017a WRK4. Taxonomy (NCBI): domain Eukaryota; kingdom Fungi; phylum Ascomycota; class Leotiomycetes; order Helotiales; family Rutstroemiaceae; genus Rutstroemia; species Rutstroemia sp. NJR-2017a WRK4. The sequence goes on from NJPR01000061.1 coordinate 418,952, forward strand.
TGATCCGCTCTTCGTGGTTCTCTCTTTCACCCATCTCCGCCCACAACCATCTTAAATCCATATCCAATTTGGAATGTGGAAGTTATGTCAAACTTAGCGAACGTCAACGTTACTCAGTCAGGAATGACTGCAGCCACAAGTACACGTCCTGTGACTCAGAGCTGGCTGGCTGCCTACATAACATACATCGATGCTTGCTCGAGAAGCTTCCCGAATGCTCGGGTATACTATCTTCGACTGATTGAATATCTGAACTCGAGTCATCCTGATACAAATCTACGCTCCCAGGTGCCGTATGTTCTGCAAATATGGTCCTCGATGAGGTCTACACCCGACACGGAAATAATTCAACATCCATATAGACGTCTTTCATATCGCGATGTGTACCCCGAACCGCAGAGTTCGCGAATCAGCAGTGAAGACCCATCAAGGCGAAATTCTAACGATGTCTCTCTACACGGATTTGTGAGGTTCGTCGTTGTGGAGGGTTTTCCATCGCCCGGCTGTATTGGAGAGCTCGGCGGTCGATTCAACCTACGCCCGGAGTTCTTCCTTGCCCACATTGACTTTGCCCACTGGAGCACCTTACAATCATTACATTACACGCTTCCAACACTACCCTCAAAGAGGGATAACACACTGCACATACGCTTAGTCACAATCGGGATGTCTTCTTCTCTACCAGACATGATGAAAGGCTTTAATGGAGAGCGAGCAGCAGCTGAATCGTCTTGCAAGAGGTGGATGAATACTCTGTACCAGCAAAAAAGGTACGGGGCAAGCATAATCCGCAAAGTTCACCTTCATAACTCGCGCACTTTCAGCGTGGAGCATATGGTTTCATTTAGCGTTCATACTGATAATTCCAAAGACTGGACTGGTACGCAGCTTGTTCTTCTCTGGACTGTTTAATATGCTAACAGCGGCAAATTAGGCGTATTTCTGTTAGATTCGTTGCAGGGAAACTCGCTTTTGGGCATCCACAACCTTCCATGGGCAGGATACTACCACGATCTGCGCCCGCCGCAATTTCTGCCAATCGTGCCACATGACTGCCCCCCAATGGCTCAAGCAGCTACAAATGATGGTTCAGCTCAGAATTCACAGCAAGAGCCTTTATTTCCAGATCCTTTCCAACCAACGGCCCATCTTGATGTGACTTCGGAGGAAGAATTCGATCTTCTCAGACAGTGTCCCTTTTTCTCCTTGAGTCGACTCTTAAGCATGGCTGCCTTATCCTGGACGCAACTATTGAATCTTCTGGATGAAGAGATAACTGAATATCATGCCGCTATTTCAACTCAGGCCAATCATCAGGCCGCGTCCGAGCAAATCCAGTTTACCATTTCATACATTGACAGAATACGAAGTTTTCTCACACAGCACATAGATGTGATCAAGACTAGAGGATCATCCTCTTGGCCTCAACCCGAGGCACGCTTTCTGGTCAGGATAGCCAACATCCAAGATTCCCTATTGCGGGATCACCAGTACCTACTGGATCGATGCGTCGAGCTATCAAGGCGGGCAGAGTCGGCAAACTCAGCCCTGGTTCACTCCAGTCAGCTCATGCAATCACAGAGGGGTATTGACGAAGCAACAGAAGTGACAAAACTAACAAAATTGGCGTTCATCTTCATCCCAATGAGCTTCGTAGCATCACTATTTAGTATGCAGGTAATAGAGTTAGACAGCCGCCCTTCTATTTGGATTTATTTCACAGTTGCGGTACCCATATCATGTATGGCTTATCTTCTGGTCAGCAAGACCACATTATTGAAAGGACGACGGCGTTAGTCACGACAAGTACGGGTGTCACTTCAAGAGACTCGGAGTGGGAAAGAAAAACTGTTGTGTCCGGCACAAAGAACGTTAAATTGAATACTACAAGAGATTTCTCTTCCACAGAAAGCAAGGAAGAAAATGTGAGTTGAGTTTCCAATATAACGAAGGTCTTCAAGAACTTTAATCCCCAATGTCAATCCCAATTCCAATCCCTAGTAACATAAATTTTAGGGAACTACATTCGTGTTTCTAGCAAGCTGCTACACCGTAGCTCTAAGTAGAAGATATGGAAAATTAGCCAAGTTTCAACCACGAGATTGGAGTTACAAAGAACACATTCCGCCCGTACCCATGCTTGCGCTCTACTTGAGCGCACGAAGCTTATTTGGTTCTGGCAGATCCTTGTGGGAGTACGGCAGGCAGTGGCCAGGACTTGGATTCACTGGCTCTGGCGTCGCTGGGCTAGGATTGCCATCACGGGCAGCCTTTACGAAAAAGTGTTCACCCTTCTTCTGGGTCGAAGGATGAGTGAGGTTCTGCTGCTTCAATGCCGGAAACCATTCCTTCCAAGGTTGATTCAAGTGGGAAGTGCTAGGCATTGTTGATGTTTGTCTAACAGAAGATCAGTCTTATTTATACGCTGTGTTAATAAAGAATTGAATTTCTTACTGGTGTGTTATTCCGTTGAACTTGGTGAAGGTATTTAGATTTTGGTAGTTCTGTATCTATAGGATATACAATATCGATTCCGAGGAGATAGTAGCACCCTGTGACTCTGAAGACAGTGGGTTCCTTTTAACGTGTGAAGTATGAGGCTCTGTTCCCTCTGTACTTGAGCCTTTCATAGATTGTCTTTATTGGTACATATTAGCTAATGACAAGAGGTCATTATCTCTATTCGGCTAAATTACAGTTAGACGACCCCGCAGATGATATATCCAAGCCCTATCGGTTCATTGGTCATTGACTCTTTGTGGATGACCACCAGACCACCCACACGCTGTGCTACCCATTCTTCATGTCCTGTTCCGCCAAGTCATGCAAGGCATCGAGTTTCGCAAGACCGAGTATGACAGACCTTTAAAGCATGTTCTGCCATCCAAACCCATTGGACAATTCAAAGTAGTTGGCAACATCTTGCGATAAAACCCTCCGTAATCTTGGCCAAAAACAATTTCGGGCAACTGGCAGTCAGAGAACCTTCGAGGTTCTTAATACGCGCTGCATCGGTAAGCGGGAGCAGGTTAGTTACACTGCCTTCCAGAGTGCTCACTTTTATTTCACTGTCTGAGCTATCATGTACGGTGTACTGCCGTGACAGATCCTTGCTAAACCATTTATCGTAATTCCCCCATCGAACGAGTCCATAACATATCTAAACTCCCAGAGACTGGGTGGGGTTTTTTCGAGCCAAAGCCCACTAAATCACTGGTTGGGAAGTCATCTTCCTCACATTTGGTTCTTTCAACTGCCGTTGCTCTGAGTGCGAGAGATATCCTACCTAACTTTCTAATCCCCACGATGAAACACATACCGAGTGGCTCTGCGTCGAAGCCAGTACTCAGTGACAGAGGTGCAGTTCCCTATGTCGCAGAAACAGCTTCACTGTCACTTGCTTATGACGGTGTTCGGAAGCCAGAGCTTGAGTAAGTAATTGTTTCTAGCCCCTTCGTGTTACACCTGAAGTTAATCTCTCTCACAGCCTTGTGTCCATCCCAAGTCTCCCACGTCTCAATCCAAGCTACCAGATAAGGGACAACGATTCATGGCTTCGAGACATTCTCAGCCACCAATTCCCCGCTGCTAGAATGATGAGCTTCAAATACGATTTTGCCAAGCAATACAATCTAAGCTCGCCCCCTTGCTGGACTCAACTGATTGACTACGCTGAGGACCTACTTTGGAGTCTGAGAGCAAAGAGAGAAGAAGAAGTGGACTCCAATCGTCCAATTGTGTTTATTTGCCAGGGTATTGGAGCTTTGATACTGAAGCATGTCTGTACTATTTTTCGTCCCTGAAATATCCATTTCGTGTAATAAGGTGGAACTGATTGGTCAGAACAGGCACTGGTAACTGCCAAAGCTAGAAAAGAGTTTCAAGCTATGGTTGGCCGTACAGCAGGCATCATCTTTTTGGCTTGCATTCACAATGAACGTCCACCAGACTTCGAAAACACATGTTTGTGGTGTGCCACAGTCGAATTAGGTTTGACCAAAAAGAAGCATCCTGTGACTGGTGCTTTGAAAGCAAGCCAGAAATGGAGCGCCGTAAAACGAGTCATATCCGAGTTCAGGAAACTCGCTATCCCGTATCCCGTCAAAACGTTCTGCGAGGGAAAGACTACCGTGTATCATTCAAGGGGCTTCGGGTCTATCTCTTCCAAGACGAGTATTGTGGGTTTATCTTCCAATTCGTTTGATTGTTTTCTATGAATATTAGGTTGAGCTGACGCCATCTGGTAGCTCTGCCCTGAAAGCACAGCACACCTCGGTGCGCTACAAGAGAAAGTCATCCAAGTCGAAGCCAACCATGAAGATCTCACTAACCTCCCTGGAAGACAAAATCCCTTCCTCGAAACTTTGCTGGCTGAAATGCGCGAGCTAGTAGAGTCGTTAGACATCGACCACTCAGACCAAACCACACCCTTGGAAAATGAGGACCTATCGGACGACTCTGGGCAAGCAATCGAATCTCTTAATGCTAGTATGACAAATCTGGCGCTTAGTCGTGAGTTTGGAGCTATAGAGAATGATAGAAAAGGGTCTTTTAGATGCTAACTAAATTAGCTGCTTTCGGAGGAGGCCAAAGTTCAGATATACATGACGGTCTCGAGATTAAACTACCATGCTACTTATATCAACCATATCAGCAGAACCTGGACTTTGAAGGGAGAAAAGAGATCCTAGCTACCTTGAGAGAACGGCTTGTGGCAGATTCTGGGGAGAACACCCGCACTTTTGCCATAACTGGACTTGGAGGTATGGGCAAGACTCAAACCGCTTTGCAGTTCATGTTCGAGAATTTGCAAGCATTTCAAGCAGTTTTGTGGGTCCCTGCCGACACCCGTGCAAAGCTGATAGAAAGACTTGTTGATTTTGGAGTTGAGTTGGGGCTCATTCCCGATCGAAGCTATGATCAGGGGGAGGCAGTAGTGCGAATTAAACGATGGTTTTCCACAACAAGTGTGTTTGTTCTTCCTTGGTGTATAAATCGGGATTACTGACCAGGGTAGATGTGCGGTGGCTGTTAATATTCGACAACGCGGACGGCAAGGATGCAAAGAAGCTATTAGCGGAATACTTTCCCGATGGCAAAACAGGATCCATCCTGGTAACCAGTCGGGAAAATAGTTTTGCTCGAGATTTTAATGGAGTAGTTTTGCCTAAGCTGGAACAAGAAAGCGCTGTCAGTTTGCTGATCCGTCTGACCAGAAGAAGGCTCCGTGGCGGAGGGGAAGAACGAGAAAGTCAGTCTCCGGATGAAAATACTACAAAGGCCGCAATTACAGTGACAGAACGTGTAGACTCTTTGCCACTTGCTATTATCCAGGCCGCACAATTGGTGAACAATGGAGGATGTGCTTTGGAGGAATTCGCCGAAGCATACAGCATCAGGGATATGATCGAGGATTCCGAAGAAGCATCAGGCCTCCGAGATTTCCAGAGGTACCCTTTTACGCTCACGAGCGTATGGGGCATGAGTCTGGAGCGGCTTGACGACAATCAAGAAGCGCTCTTGAATGTTATTGCTTTCCTCGATCCAGATAGAATTCAGGGGAAACTTCTATCGAAAGGAGTCAAGAACGTAAGAGGAATTTGCCCAGGCTTTCTCTCTTCTCTGCGAAACCTTATAAAAGCAAGAACGGGACTGCTCACCACTTCACTGATCTATGAGAATGATAATCTCGAAGAATTGCGGCTGCACAGAGTGGTTCGGGCTGTTTGTCACATGCGTATGAAAGACAGCGCCCGCCAACAAGCCTTTGATGTTGCTTTTCAACTCGTAGAAGCGGCATTCCCTATCACTCCTCCACACAGAAGACATGACAAATCTCTTTGGGCGGACCAACAAGCGTATGTCCCCCACGTTCAAGCGATAATGGAACAATACGAAGAGACAAAATCACTCAATTTGCCGCTGGAGGTGGATGTTTGGTGCTTTTCACAATTGATGAGTAATGCTGCCTGGTAGGTTGCTTCTTCCTCCTGTATGGCAGAAATTGACCAATCCTAGGTACTTTTACGAGAGAGGGACCTTCGAGCCAGCATTTCCTCTTCTGAAGGCTGCTGAGAGCCTTTTCAGAGATAAAAATGTGAAAGGAAGCCAAGCAAGCTTAGCAGCCATTTACAACACCCGCGGTGCCATAGAAACAGAGTGCAACATGTTCCAACAAGCCTATGACGACTTCAAAGCACAGCTATATTGCATTGAGCGCGCAATCGAAACTGGTGAACTGAAAAGGCCATGTGTGCAGGAAGTTTTCGCACTAGGTGGGGTTGGTAACGGCTTTCAAGGATTAAACGACTATCCCAAAGCCGAGGAGTATTATCGCAGAGCGATAGATGCGTACTCCAAATTCCCTCAGGAAAAACAGCCACTGACTGAACTCTCGGTTGCGCCGACAAATCTAGCAACATGTCTCTGGCTTCAGGGTAAGCTCGACGAGGCGGAAACACTTCTGAAATCGATCATAAAAAATCGAGATGACACCAGAAATTATCGGTATATCCCTATAAGCTTTGAGCTTCAACTGTTGCTAACTCTCAAAAGCACTGGTCATGCAATGTTTGCCTTGGGAAATGTAGAGATCTCCCAAGGACAACTCCTGATAAGCAATGGCCACCGCAATGAAGGTGCAGCCAAACTCGAGAGCGCTTTCCAAACGCATGTGAAAACGCTGCACCTCTTCACGACTACACTTGGCCAGAAACATCATAAGGTTGGAGATGCCGCACATAAGCTCGCATGCCATCTTGATAGGAAACGGGAATATAGTAAAGCGATGTACAGTACACCCCCGTTACCTGCCTATCTCCTCTTCCCAGTCCAAGATTGAAAGCAACTAGATAGGATGTCACTAACATCATACTTCAACGAAAAGCACAGCACTCGAATCTGCGATCGCAGTATACAGTACTAGTTCTTTGTACAAAAATGAGATTGCTCGCTCAACCTACAAACTTGGGTGCGTTCTCCAGAATTCGGGAGCTGTGCAAGAAGGGCGCAGGAAGATTGAAGAGGCGGAGTTGATGCGCATAGAGATCTTGGGGGAAGAGTGCGGCAGAGCTGCAGATGGTGAGATGGATTTTGATAAGCTGGTGATGTTTTGGTCTCGGTAGAAGGAGAATGCAGGGAAAAAAAGGGGGGACGACGAAGAATGGCTTGAGAAGGTATAGACTGAAGATCATATCAGCGTTTGAATGCAGTTTGGGTTCTGGTCGTATTTCGACTCTATTTTATTGGCATCACACTGTGACTCTGAAATGCTCAACTACCATCAGGCGTCACGAAGATCAATGTGAAGCAGACCGAACTGGTATACCGAGTATGCCACGTGTATGCGTACTGGATGTACGGTCGGCATTTAAAGTCGCCGTGGGACACACGAAAATTGTTTTAGTCCAATCAGTAGATCAGGATTTGCCATAATGGTCCGTGCCCCTCAAACTTTGAGCTGCTCATTATCACCACTGAGGGTCACGTGCGGAACGAGAATATATTGGCAGCTTGTGCCAATAAATCAAGTGGACTTTTTTAATATTGACAAGTTCTCCCTACTTCCACAAACCTCAAGATCTAAAGCCGTAGAAGTATCGTCAATATGTTCGCGACAAATCCTGCCTTTCAATGGCTGCATGAAAATGACAAATCAAGATATATGGCGTCCCCTCTTCATGCGCCCTTGAAGAAATACCCGCACCCCTCTCTAGCTGGGCACTCCGCTGGGGTCGACAACAAGCCCCTCTATAACCTTTGGATGCCCTCCTTCTTCTCAATCTCATCCTCTTTCCCTTTCATTCAATCCTCTAGCCCGGTATCTGGAACAACTGCAGCTACAGGGACTGTCCCAAAAGCAGAGGGAAACTCGGGCAAAAATTGCTACTTTGATATCCTTGTCGATTCCTGTACATCAATTGCCCTCCTTGATGTCCACAATACCACTAACATATCTCTTGTAGCTCCTGCAGGACGCATAACATTCAAGCTTCACGACGAAATCGTACCTCGGACTGCACGCAACTTTCGTGAGCTGTGTACTGGTCAACATGGTTTCGGTTACGCGGGTACCCCATTTCACAGAATCATTCCTTCTTTCATGTTACAAGGCGGGGATTTCACCAGGGGAAATGTAAGTTATATTTCTTCCCATGACTCTCGCCTACTAAAGAGAACAATTATTGATACCGAGACTTAGGGAACGGGTGGAAAATCCATCTACGGTCCCAAATTTGCTGATGAGAACTTCGTCTTGAAGCACACCAAACCCGGGTTGTTGAGCATGGCGAATGCCGGCCGGAACACCAACGGGTCGCAGTTCTTCATCACGACTGTGGCTACGCCGTGGTTGGATGGAAAGCATGTCGTATTTGGAGAAGTTGTTGAAGGAATGGAACTGGTGAAGAAAATTGAAAGTCTAGGCACTCGATCAGGGACCCCGAAAGCAAAGGTCAGCATTGCCAAATGTGGTGTTGTGGACTGAGCTCTTCATCCGTCTCCACCGACGGCAACGGTGTAGAACAATGACTCGAGAGGGGAACTAAAATACTGATGAATTCCGATTGGACAATATGTTTCACACTCTTCTTTCCGCTTTACTGGACTTCTCTCATGGACAAATTGTGTATCAATCTTCAGATAAACTTCCGCGTGTGAGACATTCACGACTCTGAAACTTTCCACAATAAAGAAAGATTCCAGGCAATAGGGTATGCTCGAAGCCGTCCCGATATTAGTTTTGACAGTTGACAGGTCCTAGCCACTTGGCAAATTCAATGACAGCGCAGGTGGAAGTCAATTGGTGGTCCCACCCCGCATGACCCACCAGCTATATGCACCAACCACGGTTCTACGACCGTGGACATTTGGGAGTGGTCAACTATTTTGAAGAGTCCGTGGACGTGCGGAATTCTCAAAAGGAAGATATTGAACTCTGTTTGATTGTTGACCGATATATGATCGGCATACTCATAATTGCTTTTATAACCCGGCCTCGGGTTGCCAGTGGCTTCCGCTGAAGCTTTAAGTAGCTACTTTGCGCAATTGACGTGAACTTTAAGACTCAGTATCAAAGAAAGATTGGATGAGGCTCCTAGGATTGTTCCTGCAGCAGATCATGTACCCGGGGCATGGTTGTCAATGTCTCAAGTGGGCTGGCTGAGATTTGCCCCTCCAACAAAACGCGGTCAAATAATATACTATAATAAAGTAGTAAGTATAAACTTTCGACCTCGACTTTTCGATTCCTACTCCTACAAACATTTTCTATTCAGCTACCCTGCGTTCCAGTCGCCTTCAAAATGGGAGAGCATATACCCGAAATCACTAATTTCCAAATCCTCACCACCTTTCTCCAAAACAACCCCACAATCAAATTCATCCAGTACCAATACCTCGATTACTCCTCCATCCTCTGCACCAAATTCCTCACCAAAACCTTCGCCCTCACCCTCGCCTCCTCCAACAAGCCCGTAACCGCCCCTCCCTTTTCCACCGCCGCCTGTCTCATCGACGGCAGTCCCGCGCCCGAAAACTGGGGCACGGGAGAAGACCAACTATGGCCCGATTACTCCACTCTCCGTGTGCTGCACTACCTCCCCGGACACGCTAGCATGACATGCCACATCCACGAAGGCAATCTGAACGAAGGCATTCTGGGCTTCGCGCGCGACCCTCGCCACCGTCTTATTCAACTCCTTGCTGAAATGCAAGAAGAGCAAGGCGTCGAGGTGCTCGTCGGCCACGAGATCGAGTTCTTTATTTGTGAGCAGCCGACTGTGGATGCGGTTCCCACCAAGCCAGTCCATACGGATAAACTCACGGGCGCGGTTTCCTGCACACGGAATCGCTATTTGCCCATTCTGGAGGAGATTGTAACGGTCTTGATGGACTCCGGAATTGCAGTGCGAGAGTTCCATGCGGAGGGGAACTCGGGCTTTTTCGAAATCAGTCTGGATCCTTTGCCGCCTGTGGAATCGGTCGATGAGTTGATGTACGCAAGGGAGACGATCCGGTCGATTTGCAGTAAACACGGCTTATATGCAACAATGCATCCGAAGCCGTTCGAAAGACACGCAATCTGCGGATCACACGTGCATCTCTCTCTATCGAGAAAAGAACCCGAAATCGAAGATTCCTTCTTCGCAGGCGTGCTCCGAAGCTGGGCTGGTCTAGCCGCAGTCTACATGTCGAACTACGACAGCTATGAGCGAGTCCGCGAAGGGGAGTGGGTTAGTTGGGGGTGGAAGAGTCGGAATCACGGGATTCGGAAAATCAATACTGCGCATTGGGAGTTTCGACATGTGGATGCGACGGCGAATGGGTATATGGTTTTGTTAGGACTCATATCGGCGGGACTGATGGGACTGAGGGAACGCCTAGAGATGGAGATTAAGGATTCGAAGAGGTGGGCATTGGAGCCGGTGGGGTGGGAAGAGGCCAGGGAGTTGGGGTATAGGGATCGCATGCCGCAGAGCTTGAGGGAGGCGCTGGATCGGTTGAGGGTGGATTGTACGTTGAGGGAGGGGTTGGGGGTGCCGATGTTGGAGAGGTATGTGGCGATGAAGATTAGGGAAGCGGATAATTTTAAGAAGATGAATTGGGCGGAGAGGAGGAATGTTTCGATGAGATATTTTTGAAGTATTACCTTTTGTTATCCAGTGACGTCCTAGCTCGCCTGATCTGTATATTAGCCTATGCACTGTTATTAATATACATCTTATTCTTATATCACCTTATTGTGAACCATCAAGTCGTCTTATGAATTCCCTCTGTAAACTTCGATGTCATATGCAATATCAGCCGGACATCTGCCTTGTTGAGAGTTAGATATTGATTATATTGAATCAGACTGGATGGCAGAAAATAAAACGAATGTCAAAGTGGAGGAACCAATTGCCGTAAAGATGACCCAACCTATCTCTTTAATTCATATTATCACACTATCTATAGTCATAGTTATATACACAGTTCCTCCACCACATCCCCCCATTTCTCCTTTCTCTTCCTCACTTCCTCCCGCTTTCACACACAAGAAACCCTACAACATATATACCCCTCGCCTCCCCATCCCCCCCTCCAAAAATAGTATCTCCAACAAGCTATCAACGAGTGTGCGAATCATCCTATCCATCCATCCACCAATCCGCCAATTTCATAAACCGCTTTCAAAACATCCCCCCCTGCTCCAAACGAGAACAGAAGTACACCAAAACAACTCAAATCATCGCTCGCTCGCTCATCGCTAGTCTCGCAACAACATCACCAACACAAAATCTAATCTACATCATAAACGCACATCCAACAATCCAATCCAACATAATCCAATCATAGGTATAACAAAACACAACCACCCAACAAATCCCATCATTACATCCAATACCATCTCCCATACATCAATCTGTGTAATCTTTTTTATTCGCCCAAGAGTAACTACAACTCTGAGTTTCTGTCGATATTTTCTGCTTCGGGGTTATACATTGTAGCTGATTCCCCGTCAATGATTAATTCTGTGCTAGTCGTATCGTCGAGGGAGACGGACGAGACATCTTTCTCAGGCTTCACTGGAGCGAGAAGTTTGATCTCTGGTATTGTGCTCATCTGCACCTGTTCCGCCAATTCAGGAACAACCACCTTCTCCTCAACAAGTGACCCCACACCAGCAGCTTCCTCATCCACCTTCATCTCTATCTCCAGTCTACTCTTCACCTCCCTTAGCTGCGGAATCGTCTCCACCAGCACTGGCTTCGCCGTCGTCTGAATAACCACCTCCTTCACACTCGGGCTCTCAATCTCCATAACCGGCATCTGCATCGTCGATTCGCGGAACCTGGAATCCTGCGCCTCATACATATGACTCTGAATAATAATATCCGGCGTCGTCGCCGCTCCCGGACGAAGCGCCAAAACTAGTACTACGAGAGAGAGAATCGCGATTGCGATATTCTTGCGGTCGCGAATCGCGACATGGAAGGCTTTGATGAGGAGTTCGCTGAGGGACTCATCGCCGGTGGTGGTTTTGCGTTGGGAAGCGCGGTGGTAGATTTCTTTGAGGCGGGCTTCTTCGGTGTTTTTTTCGTTTTGTTGCTGAAGACGGCGGTTTTCTGCTTCTTCTGCTTTTGATTTGGCTTCTTTAGCCTTTTCGGCCGCTATCTCTGCCTGGTGGAGCTTTTCAACTTCTGCTTCGAGAGCTTGTCGTTCGGCAAGCTCCTGTGCGTGGATGAGTTGGGCTTCTTCGTCTAGGGCACGCTCAGAGGCTAGTTCTTCTTCGCGACGGCGTTGGGATTCTTCTGCAAAGGTCTTTTCTGCAGCTAACTCGGCCTCATGGATGCGTCGAGCTTCTTCCTCGAGAGCGAGTTCTTCTTCGATTCGCTGGGCCTCTTCTCTGAGTTTGTTGGCTTCTTCCTCTTCATCGCGAATCCTCTGCTTCTCAGATTCAATGCGTCGAGCTTCTGCCTCATTTTCTTCTTTCTTCCTTCGAGCTTCTGCTTCATTGCGTTGCTGATTCTCCTCGTCTTCTGAAGCTTTAGCTAAGACGAATTCTTCCGCCTGCTTGTTGTTGGCGCCGAATTCGCCGGAAGGTTTTCGTGATTCCTTCCCCTTTCGTCTGGTGATATTAAGTAATTCTTCGGCACAACGAGCTTCTACCTCCAATTCTTCCTGCAAAGCTCTGGCTGCTTCAGCTTCCTCCTCCTTAACTATTCTATCTTCAACATCCATTGCTGCTTTGGCCGCCTTAGCAGCCATTGCCTCTTCATGAAGTCGCTGAGCTTCCGTTCCAAGACTTTCCCCGTAAGTATCATCATCGTAGTCGACGAAACTGTCGCTTCGTTCGCGTTTTTCTTCAGCTTCTTGCAATCTCTCAATCAGATCTTCCATATCTTCAACCATCCATGGTTGAACGAAGGGCTCGATCTCAACATCCACTCGCTCCATTTCTCTCCATGCGGCTGCCCATGCGCCGGCTCGCATCAATCCATTACTGGCGAAGATTTTGACGTTGAATCGCTTATCATCGTCATCTGGATCAGCCTTTTCATACTTGACATCTCTCCTGCAGATATCACACCAGGTTCTATCTAGTCTCCCCTTTCCACTTCCGAATCCACTATCTTGGTCATCTGCAGAATCTTCATCGCTGGAATGTAATGAGGGGCCAATGTAATGTCCACATCTAAGAATTTTTGCCCGTGGACGAACAGGTAACTCGAGGGCTTCGAGGAGTCGTTCTTCGAGGACTTCATATGAATCCTGTGGATGCGGAAGGAGGATTCCACGAGTAAGGATAGTTTCGCTAAGCTTTTCTTGTAGAAGGTAATAGGCTTCTCTTATGCTGTAAAGATCTGCGCTAAGCTCTGATGACACGATGGCTTTGGTGTATGGCCATTGCAGAGGAAGGACGGTGACATGTAAAAGAACAAGGGGAGCTTCTTTCTTAGGTTTGAAGCGTGTAGGCGTGCGAGTCTTCAATGATAGTGAAGTTGGCGTACCGAGTCTGGAGACGGAGGGATACGATGGTTGTCGCTTTGCTGACCGCGGGGAGGCAAAAAGAGACGGAGCCGGCGATTGCATTTGTAGGGCGCGTACGTTTGAAGGTGTCCTAAACGGATGCCGAGTGATCTTTCGAGGGGAGCATGAAGAGTCTCTAGGTCCAGCGGAAGCACCACTGGGAAGTCGTGAAAATGCTTCTCCTGCAGCATCTTCGCCCACGATCGGAGAGTTCAACTCAACCAATTGCATTGCCTCCTTGGAGAGGTCGAGGTCTCGAGAATTCCTCCACGAGGTACGAATACTGGCCGGCATATTGTAATGGAGGACTTCGTCAGACGAATTAATTGAACTGCGACGACTTACAGATCCACGACTGTAGACATCATCGTCGTCTATATCTGCATCGTGCTGCGAACCATCGTCCCCACCCTCCACTTCTTCACCGCCATCCCCCCGCTCGGTTTCCACACCTACAGGGTGGTTTTCAATATCATGGTGGAGCACACTATCGTCGTTCTCCTCCTCATCCGAATCACCGGCATCCTCAACCGTAGCTTTCATGCTAGTAAAGGTCAATTCCGTCCCATCTCTCCCATCGTATGTAAGATCTGTGCCCGATTGTTCGCCGCTGTCGTCAGTGCGCGCACTGAGAAGGGTCTCATTATGTTCCGGTTCGTTGCCATCAGTTTGCGCATTCATTGTCGCGTGTTTGTGGCCTTGGGCGGTTCTTTCATAATCGTCTCGCTCTATACTCTCGACGACCTTTCGCGCAGCAGCTTTTATCTCATTCTCAATCATTTTCATCTGCAACTCCCGTGCTTCGACTCGCTTTCGCTTCTCTTCTTTCGCTTCGGCAGATTGGTGTAAGTCGGAATTATAATGGGTGTCGCTACCTTCGTCTTCGAGTATCGACTTCTCTCTTAGTTTGTGTAGCTCTTGATTGAGTAGAGAATCTCCATCGATGCGAGATTCATCCATCGAAGATTCTCTTCTAGGTTGTGGGTCCTCCCGCTGAGACATGTCTTCACCGTTATCCCCCACTTCCCTATGCACGATTGTTTTGTCGAGAATCTTATTGTCCTTCTTAGAATTGATCTCCCCGGGTTCGCCACTCACACAGGAGGAATCGACATAAATCTTGAAGTCTTCTGGTGGGGATTTAGATTTCGGCATTGGCCTCGACTACTATTCGTCTAGAATAACCGGGACGCGTGAAGTAAATACTGATAGGAAGCTATCGAGGGTTCATGCAGCAACCCGTCAGTTAGATTAACGATTGGTACGAGACTAAAGTTGAGTAGCACGAATAGCTAGAGAAAATAGTAACACAAGGTTTTGCTGTGGACTGAAATAGAACGACAGGAATCGATTGGTGATACGGCGTCGAGGTGAGGAAGAGGATTGTTTACTGTGGTGGTTGCCATGGCAATTGTCGATAAAACGGGTGGTCAGTGGTCGGTATGTCGGATAAAATGCGAAAGTGGGAACATGATAAACTGGGGGTTGACAACTTGACCATATCGAGCTCACGACGGTTAGTCCTTTTCGCATTAACCTTACCACAAATGTCGGTGAGGATGTTTATTTGTCAACGATACTCATATCACTCATACAAATCTCCATTCATCGCGCGAATTAACTGAGAGATTCCTTTTTGATAGCTTCGACCGGAGCCATCTGCTTGTTTGGCAGACTCGGCCCGCACTGAAGGGTACTGAAGCATTCAGGAACACCAGAATTTTATTTCATTCGTGCCTGAAGAGAAGACCCTTGATCCTCAGCTCGCAGATGCTCAAGGGTCCTACCTGCGGATAGGTGCTGGGCCGCTGGCTATTCATTCGCGATGGAGAAACTTGCTTTCTCGTTCTACTGGTAGTGTGCCCCCACTCCAGAGCGATCGAGATTCCGCAAGGGTCTCCATACAACAGTACAAGACTCGACTTGGTCGAGAACAATAGAAGCGACTCACTTGAGTCGTCGCACGGCAGAATCGTGTCCCGGATACGATTGAAATGGCTTTGGGTAACGGCAGTATGGTCTGCACCTCGCACGAGATCGGAAGAAACGCGTAGGTTGTGCGACAAACCAGATCCGGAACCGCACAAAATCTCCGTCTCAATGGAGGGGCAGAGTGTGCATTATCGAAAGTGAATGTATTGGCACAGTCCAATTACAGACGTCTCCAATAGATATATACCTAGTAGGTGCTGCAGAGACGTCGATTTCCAGGTTTATTCAGTAGTGAAGTTGGAAGTTGGCCATGACAGCGCGCAACTTCCAAGGTTCTTTTTACGCTATGGCGGGCATGGCGGGGTGAGATTCACTTGGAGGGGTATTTCCGTCTTTACAGATAAGACCGCAAATTTTCTTACTTTCGTTTGGCTTTCGTTCTAAGGTAGTTTGACTTTCTTCTTTTACATCTTTTTGGACGTTGCGTTGCCTGCGTCCTCATACGAAATTGAGAAGCCAGAAGTCTGAAAACTCCAAAGAAACAACCCATCAAGATGGGCGACATCAAAGAACAAAGTGAGTTCCAGAGCTGCCCCACATGCCTAGCAAACGCTAATGGTTGATCATAGATGAGCCTACCCCGGAGAATATGACCATGCTGCAAGCCTTTGAGTGGTATGTCCCTGACGATCACAAACATTGGCAAAGACTTCACAACGCGATTCCCTCCCTCAAAGCGACTGGCATCGACAATATCTGGATTCCTCCGGGATGCAAAGCCTCATCGCCTTCAGGAAATGGATATGATGTTTACGATCTGTATGATCTTGGGGAGTTTGACCAGAAGGGAAGCAAGGGCACAAAATGGGGAACGAAAGATGAGTTACTCAAGCTAGTCAGCAAAGCCAACGAAGTCGGTGTTGGAATTTACTGGGATGCTGGTAAGACGAACTCCCTCTCATCACCCCTCAGGAATTCGCTGCGAATGAAGCCTTTGATGTACTTTCGAAAGATATTCAACCGGCATTTCTGTCATCATTTCAAAGTTCAAAGGTCTTGGGCAACTTGAAAGTTGGTCTCGAAATGACATTAAGACTTCTTTTCTTCTCTTCAAGATTATTGTGGACGGTGCAAAAATTTGCATGAAAGTACTAACATCTACTAGTTCTCAACCACAAGGCCGCAGCAGACCACAAAGAGAAGTGCCGAGCACAGGAAGTTAACCCAGACGACCGTACGAAAACAGTGTCCGATCCATACGAGATTGATGCTTGGCTTGGATTTGACTTTCCTGGGCGTGGTGACAAGTACTCGAAACAAAAATACCATTGGTATCACTTCTCCGGGACCGACTACAATGCAGACAATGAGAAGACAGCAATCTATAAGATACTGGGTGACGATACGAAGGACTGGGCGAATTCCGGTGAAGTTGATTCCGAGAAGGGCAACTACGATTATTTGATGTTTGCGGACCTTGATTACAACCATCCCGAAGTCGAGGCAGATGTGCTCAATTGGGGAAGTTGGCTAGGTGATCAAGTGACAATTAAGGGGATTCGCTTCGATGCTGTGAAACATTTTAGTGAGGAATTTTTGAGGAAGTTCATCACTCTGATGAACGACAAATACGGCCAGGGTTGGTTCTTTGTCGGAGAGTTTTGGAAGGATAGCTTGGAGGATATGAATAAGTACCTTGATAGAATGGGCAGAAAGTTCAGCTTATTCGACGCGCCTTTGGTTCATAACTTCAGCTCATTGTCCAAGACCGAAAATGCAGATCTACGAACTGTATTCGACAACACCCTAGTCCAATCCGACCCTGTTAATGCAGTGGTACGTCTCCTTATCCCGAAGCGATATGATATCAACTACTAACAAGCTAGACTCTCGTAATGAACCACGACACCCAACCCTACCAAGCCCTCGAAGCCCCCATCGAGCCATTCTTCAAACCCCTCGCCTACGCACTTATCCTTCTCCGATATGACGGCTACCCGTGCCTCTTCTACGGCGACTTATACGGCATCAAAGGCGAACACCCCTTCCCCCCTTCCTGCGGCGGTGCCCTCCCAAATCTAGCTCTGGCACGCAAGTTATACGCCTACGGCGAACAGAAGGACTACTTCGACTACGCTACCTGCATCGCCTGGGTCCGATACGGTACCTGGGACCGCCCATTCGGCTGCGCAGTCGTGATGAGCAATGCTGGTCCGGGCGAGAAGAGAATGCATGTTGGTGAAGTGCATGCCGGTGAGGAATGGACGGACGTTCTGGGGTGGGAACAGGGAGAGGTAACGATTGGGGAGGATGGATTTGGTGTGTTTAGGTGTCCGGGAACTAGTGTGAGTATTTGGGTTAATAAGGATGCGGAGGGGAGGGATAAGTTTGGGAAGTTGTAAGTTCTTTCTTTGACTTCTACTATGATGCGTGTTCTTGGGCTAATTTGATATTTAGTGATGATAATATTTACAAAGAATAGATAGAATAGTCGGTTGGCTTGGGGGATTTGGGAGGGCGTCGTTGGGTAGAGATAGACAGACATTTGCGAGATATCCTAGACAGCGAGAATTGATAGAGAATAAGATAATTCTGCTAAGCGCAGAACAACCTAGTGGTTTTAATATGGCCTTGTGATTTATGTTCCCTTATACTATGGAGACTTAGTTCCGGTGTATGGAATAGTATCCATCGATATTGGAGTCCAGTTCCGGCTTTAGTTAGCCACGACCACACCTTCGCCGTATTCCAGTACAGAATCAAGCTATCTTGTTATCAGTGGATTGTTGTTAAAGGAATACATATGTCAATTTCCCTACAACTCCTTCTATCCAATCGAGCTAGAGGCGCGGATGATGGATGTACCCCGCACTGTTGGCAAGTGTCACGCTGGCAACGAGTCGACACATGGTTTGTTTTCCGTGAAGGCTACAATTTCTTTGGAACTGTCCCTTGCATTACTTTCTATTTCACTTAACTTCATGCTTTTCTCTTGCAACTTTTAACCTCACGTTATGGCAAGATTTCTGTAATGGGATTCAATCATCAGTCTTGTTTTATCAGGGCTTCTGAATACAGTTCTTCAGTAACACTTGGCTTCTAGCAATACAATTCCTCCCATCCCGTTCAAGACCAATTTTGAGTAAAGCCAGCTCTCCGGAAGTATCACGGGCGATAACCATCGACCTGTGATTTGACGTTTTGGAGTTTAAATCTAAATATAGAGGCGGCACGATGGCTGCAGTCAGCTACGCGTTACATTCGATAGTTGCCGTATACCACCCCTACACATCAATTGATGGATGCCTGAAGGGCGATACAATACAATACATACCACCACCGCACTCCTCGGAGTACGATATAAAAGCCAAGATGAATCAATTAGTATTGCACTCATCAGTTTCCTCTATCCCTATGACAGCGTCCTCAAAATGGCCTCCCGACTCTCCAACGAAGAACCCAACTACGACCGCTACGATCTCCGATATGACCGCTCGCCCTCCTCCTCCGAACTCAACTCCACCAGCGCGGAAATCCGCACGCACTACCAAACTCTCGAGTTCCTCCGAAAATGCACCACCCACCTAATCGGCGTTCTCTCGGGCGTCAAAATCCCCCGCAACCCCGACCACCGCGCCTTTCCCCGCCGCAACGACCGCCCTAACGAGCGCGATACTTTGCTTCGCGAGAAAGCGAAGTTAAATCGCTGGGAAATCGATGTTGCGCAGCGGGAAGTGTGGGAGCTGATGTGTGTTATTCTGCGGGGTCCGTCTCCAACCGTGGTGGGGGGGATGCCGATGCCGGATTTCTTGCTGTATAGGGTGCATAATGCGCAGACGAAATGTATGTATGATCCGAGAACGGGGATTCGCTGCTCGGCGTGGGCGGATACGCTGCTGTTGGACGAGGTGGATGATCCGGTGGGGACGAGGTTCAGAAATCATATGAATTTCAGTCCTTATCCGTCGCCGTACATCAGTGTGCATGCATCTGCAGCAAGGATGGTGAAGTTGATTCTGAGTTATGGGAGCTCGTTTACGCGGGATCCGCTCGCGAGGGTGTATGTGATTTCGTATAACAGGCTAAGGAAGCTGGGGATAGAGGCTTGGTGTTCGGAGGATGGGATCAGGAGGTGGGGATTGAGAAAGGGTGGGGGAGGGGATGGGCTGAGGGTGAGTTATGTGACGAAGTCGCATTGGTTGATTGAGGGCTGGGTACCGGAGGGGGCGGTGGTGGGTGAAATGCGCGTGGGGGAGTTCTTGGATACGGCGGAGAAATGTGGTATCACACGGGATAGGACCATGGGCGCGGTATGGAGCGAAGAGGTGGAGGCGCGGGTGATTCCGGGGGTGATGATACCGGCGAGAAGAGCTTGGGAGGAAGCAAGTGCGGGTAGTACAGCTCTGGTGCAGCCGGCTAGACAGATCTCGGGATCTATGCCGGTATATGCTGCGTCGTCTCAGTCTCAGGCACTGGTTCCAGTTAGATACCAGGCTGCTAATGATGGGATTTCTGGATTGGAGGCGATGTTTTCTACCATGAATATGAAGGGGTCTCGCTGAAGTTCATAGAATGTATGTCTTCTTTATACCGTGACGATCTTTATTCTTTCGCCTCATGTCAACTCGCGACTAGAGATGAGTTCCTGTGAGTTCCCTTTCTCGAATTGAACTGTAGCAATGGAGTAGAAGTAGAATACCGGGATATTCCTTGCTCTAATCCTTTTGGATAGATAAATTTGACTCTGACTTTATCTTGGGATTCCAATTTTCAAGCAGAGCCAGGAGCTATGATAGTCACCAAATTATTCATTCCAGCACCTCTCCGATCAAACAAGGACAATATACTCTAAATCTGCCTCATCTTCCGGCCACATTTCTCCATTCATAGCTCCGTGCATGTAGCACGGTGCAACAAACAACCACTCATCTCCCCGAGGTCGTAACACCACTGGGATGTGTAATCCTTCGAGCAGGAATATCCTGTCATTCTCTTGTATAATATGAAAAGCTACTCCTATATATCCACGATTGAGAATAAAGAAAGCATAATTGGCATGACGAGTAAGGTACCTAAAGCAAGACCAGACATCTATGAAATTCGAACTATTGGAGAGCCGAATTAAACGGTTTATAGCTGAAGCGATGACCCTGTCGGGGTTATCATTGCTCAGGCCGGTCGGCTCAACGTAGTTTCTTCTTATGTCCTCAACATCTAGCACTCTACAATTCGGCCACAGCATCAAATCGTACAAGTATGGAAAGTTTTCATCGAAAATTTCTTTATCGTGAACACTAAGACTCGCTTCTTCTCCCCAGGAACCAGTTGCAGAAACAGCTTGAAAGGGCGTTTCACCTGTACGATAGAAGTCCATAGCGTCTACCTTGACTATCCATTCCCGAAATGCTTGCAAGAAAAAATAGAAGGGGCTCGGATGGCTATGATCTTCCTCGTCGCCAACTATTCTGCTACAGCGTGCATAAGAAATGGTTCCCACATTATGACTCCGAACAATAAGTTTTCCAGACTGGGATGGAGAATGCGAATATACACGAGAGCCTCTCGATGCTTTGTAGAAAGAAGCGGAGTGGTCAACTCTTCCATTCCCAATAAAGCTTTGAATCCCGTTGCAGTCCAGTTTAAAATCATATGGTGGCGGATCGTTTACCGTCCAATCGGGAACCCAGGATGGAAGATTTCGGGTTGAGACTCGCGTCTGAGGTCGGACAGCTAGGATGATTATTGTAAGATTTCTTGTGGCTTGGATCCAGCTCCTAGTTATCTCCTCACACAAAGAATTTAAAGGAAGCTGGTAGTTTGGTTCCTTGAGATCAAGTCCCACAAGTCGAAGGAAAGCGTATATTCCATATACTTTATCATGAGTAAGTGTTGCTTTATGATAAACCACCAGAGATAGAAATCTGAGTACCCAGTTTAATTTTGGAAGGGAGCCGAGCTCAGACATCATTTGAAGCCGCTCTCCGAGTTCCAAATAGTTCCTCGAATTAATACCTGTCATAGTCACTCTAAATTCCGAGTCGCTGGTTGCGTAGAAGAGGATGTCTGACGATAGACAGAAAGCGGACCACGAAATAGACTTGGAGCTCCATCTGATGATACATCGTTTGGAAAATAATACCTCTTGGAGGGTCCATATCCGCGTAAACCAGGGGTTTTTGAGCAGCAACTGGAGCTCTTTATTGTATTTTGCAAAGCTTCTTGGATTCCACGGATTGGCTGGTGATTGAAAATTAGATTTCGGTCTTACTGGAGTCATTACAAGCAACCACTTACGTCTCAAAAGAGAGGCAACAGTGTGGTTCAATTTATCCACCCCACTGTGATATAGTTTTCGCAATAAAGTATACGGAATAAACCAGGGATCTAGATACCGCTCCGAGTTTGCAAGTACCTCCAGGAGACGAAATAAGATCCGGGAATGTGTCGGGTCCGGGCCAAGCCAGACTATCACTTCTGAGGCGGACTGGTAGATCTCCCCTATAAGTGGTATCTGCACGGCACGCTCGTCTGTTGCGTCTTTGGTCTTAGCTTGATCGATACAGACCGCATCAATCCAAAGAACTCGTGCGCGAGCCCGTCTCCGCAACTGATACAAAGCAGTAAGACAGTTTTCCGTGACGAGAAGGACTTTACCATCACAACTGATCGGAAATGTTCCAGTCGGTGAGCCCCATACGTAAGAAATCGCCTCATATTTAGGACCGCTCTTTTTATCGTCGAGATTGAACTCCTTCAACCGACACTGGATTGCGTCTTGGGACTTAACTGATGGTAAAAGTTCGAGAATACGGATAGCTCGATCGTGACTAAGTCGTTTATGAACTAGGAGATCCTGTTCCGCCATTGTGAGCCCTCACGTGGTTGACTTATGAGTGTGAACGAATCTGTATATCGAAACTCCAACCATATGTCGGCGTATCATGCCTCAATTACGCAAATCTTCGGGATGGATGTTGTTCGTAAATTGAGATGTGGGGTCCCATCCTGCAGTGCGACGCTGCAACCTGATTTTCAGCCTCCAGAATTTGAGCGAATTAATCAAATCCTCAAGGCAACAAACATATCGTGATTGACCGCGAGATGAAAAACATAATAGTGAACTTCTCTGAATTGTGTTAACGATGACATGGCGTGACGAGCGGGACGAGGATCTCAAAAGTGGGAAGCAGAAATGGTGACTGTACGAGTACAGTTGTGAAAGGAAGAGAAGCACAAACGAGGAATTGAAGGGGTTTAAGTACACTGGTACACTGTACTTAGGCCCCGCCTGGCTTCTGCCGAGGTACTATGTAGCTACTGCCTTAGCTACTGGTATTGGCTCGACCTTTCTTCCTGCCTGGTAGCTCCATTACACATGGCACCACAAGTACTTCCACACACTATCTCGATCTACATAACACCAAGCTTCACATATCTTCTAAACTACCCGCCAAACTCCCAGCGTGCGAGCACAAGGGCCCAGACGCATAAAACAGGACGAACTGCATTTGTACAAACTCCCAAAGAAGAATAGCAAAAGGCCGAGACCTATGACTTGTAGCGGCGATTGTCATTATAGAACGCTTTTCATTACCCTACAAAGGACTATTGTTGCAGAGAGATGCAGGCCAACTAGCCCAAGCACCTCCTCCATGACCCCTAATTCTCAATTCCTTACTCACACCGGCTTCCAGAAGCACGCCACTACCACTCCAGCAATCAAATCCCCCCACGACAAACTCCCCTAAAGCAAGTGCTCCAAACATCCCTCACAATCCCCATCTCCGCACCTCTAAAGAAGATCCCCGCGACCAATACCAGTTCAGCAACCATACCACGGGCTTTTCACCGCGACCTTCCAGACTCCTCATCCAACACATCACACACCCCGACATCCTCTGTCACGGCACGGCACCGCACGGAAGCAAAAGTAAGATCCATCCTCGCGATAAAGAGAGAAAGGAAAAAGAAGACTTTGAGTACCTAGGGCTAAGTTCCTGCCCGGGTCCTGCTACCTTAATTTCCGCATCACACCTAGCTTGCCCCCTCCAACTATTCGTCCATACATACAGCAATACTAACCCCCCTCGCAGTTCATGATCACGATCTCCACTCAGAAACCATATCCCAGAACACCATATCACACCAAACCCTCGAGCCTTAAAAAGCCATCCACAGCGCCCCAGAAATGGTACACTCGAGACCAAACGGAGTTACGTTGGCGGTTGACAAAAAAGGTATAGGCTATTCGTGATATACTTTATGCTGCACCGTGTAATGTCACAAAGGCATGAACAACAGCCTCATACTGTAGCTTCTACCTTTAAGAATTCAAGCAAAAGTGCCATGTTTTCTATGTCAAATTCAACGGGAAAATGAGGACTCTCACCCCCCCATTTCTTCCACTTCCAGGAGGCAAATGTCTGGTTGAGAATGACATAGCAGATTTGGGGGGCTTAGTAGTCGCATTGAAAACAGAAAGTAAAGAGAGAAAAAGTGGTCTAGAGAAAGCAGCCATGAAAAAGATGTAATAATATAGATTGAGACTAACGATCGGATCATTGTCACGATCACTCGACAGCATGATTAAACAAACCACCACCCAATAATTTTACCTCCATTCCAAGTTCCAACCTTATCTTATATGATCCTAGTCCTAGACGCCCCATAGCCAACTAAAATCCCCCACCCATTTTACAAAGCACCAGCCCGAGAAACCGCCGCCACCCCTTTCCCCCCTCATTAATCCTACACACCCATTACCCCAATTCACCCTCACCCCCCCTCCCCCGAATTCCCCGTCCCCTCAAAAAACCCCAACATATCCGGCGGCAGATACTCCAACCACGGCATCATATCCTCGCCCAACGTACTCATATCAATATCCTGACTCTCCATCATCATATCCCCCACCACCTGATTCCCGCCCAAGCCCGTATACCCATTTCCATTACCGTTCCCATTATAAACACCCCCCGCACTCGGGCTCCCCGCAAAATCATACGAACGCGGCGACGAAGAAAGATTATGATTATGACCGTGACCGTGAGAATCAAACGGGCTCGGTTTCCGGTACGGGGAATTAGTGAGACCGAGGAGCATCTCCGCATCAGCGGCGGAAGGGGAGTCGGGCGTCGTGGTGATGAATTTGGGGGCTGGTGGGGGCATTTGGTGGGAGGAGCGACGGGTGGTGGAGTGAGTGTATTGGGAGTAGCGGGGGTGGTGATTGGAGGTGGATGTGGAGCCCATGGTTGTTTCGGGAAGACTTTGGCGGATAGGATCGTAAATCATGTTACCTCCGCCATGAGGTAGAGGAGGAGCTTGGGCTTGGTTATCAAGATTGCTTTGATACATAAACGTAAGGTTTGAACTAGGTGAGTTGGTCGTTCCAGTTAGGGACCAACCAATAGCATGTGATGCATCGATAGCAGGAGACCCAGGAAGAGATTCTAATCTTGGTGAGCGGACAAACTCTGCAAAGCGTCTTGGCGAACTCTGCGGAAATTTTCTTCGCCAATGCGGAATCATTTCTCTTGCTTTGATGGCTTCCGTATATTCTTCCATGGTGTAAGTCTCAACTTCTTGAGGGTCTATACCACTTTGCTTTTGATCTAGAGCTACTAGAATATACCTCGCGCCGGCCCAATAGGTTTCCAATTGCTGCAGAGCTTTATAACATCTTTGATAGTTCTGAGTCGCAGCTGCCGCGAGTAGAGAATGCTTTGGTTTGTGATTTCCATGATTTTGCGGAATCGATTTTGGCTTTTCTGGAGGTCCCCTGGAAGATTGCTTCGGCGGACTAGTGTCTCTGGAAGTTGGCTGCGAGGTATGTAATGCTGTTTCCTTAAGAAATGCACATGCTGCGATATATATTGGTTGACTTGTAAATGGATTGCCGATGAAACTCCTCGGGTCAATGAGCTCCGCAAAAGCAAGTATGTCAGCGATTGTTTTGGCCGATGACATACTAAGTTCACGACTATTTGGAAGCAACTGAAGTATTTGTCCTTCGAACGAGTGCATCAATGTAGGCTGATGGAGGAGCATGATGAGAGTATGGAACCAGAAATGCACCTGCACAATTATTAGCACGCCACAGTCCGCCTGCATATCTCACTCGCAACTCACAAGGATGAAATTTGTCCCCTCCCCAGATTTGACATAATGTTGGAAATTCGGCGCATTGAAATTCAGTCTTTGATCTAGTCTCTGGTACAGTTGCGTTAGATCTCTTTCCATCCTCGAAAGCTGTTGTATAAGAATTGGCGTAACATCCTTGACGCCTCTGATATGATTCAATAAATCCGAAACCCGTCCATATAGATGTATGATGCGAATAAGAGCAGGGAATGGATCCGGCCAGACATCGTCCGAATTTGCGCCAGCAGCAGGTAACGTCAACTCAAGATCTTCGTCTTTGAGACTAACTGGTCTACCGGTTCCAGAAGATATGACTCGGTCAAGCATAAGAACAGCCCATAGAGTATCAATCCTTTCTTCTTCTATCTCAGTCTTCTCCTCAACAGTGATAGAAGCAGGCGGATCATCGGACTGGCGCTCATTTGTCGACCTGTAATATCCAGGATCTTTTTGGCCTTGATGTTTGACGCCATCAAGTTTTTGAAGTCCAAGATCAACAGCCATACGAATAGCACAGCCAAGGTACATCCACAAAGCACTATCTTGGTTCGCACCGAAACCCTCATAGGCTAACAGCAGACACGCTTGTACCGCTCCTACTGTTGGACACGGAAATGTATCAACCACAGCAGCCTTGGCTCTCTGTGCAAAAACTTGACCATAGTCCGACTTCGGATGAGGTTGCTCGTGGGAAGTAGTAAGGAGAGGATGGTCAGAAAAGCGAGCAGCCAAGGCACAGACAGCATCAACTAGAATAGGCTCAACCTTTTTTTCTTCGACTAATCGTTTGAAGGTTCCTTGCCTCTTCGACAAGAAAGGATAATTGCATCCTAGATGAGCAAAGAAGACCTCGACTAGATGGATGATCAATCTATTAACGGGGAGTGGATCATTGGGATCATAAATTGGCATATCAATTGAGGATCGAGTTTCGGTGCCTGATTGAGAAGGTGTTCCAGCATGTGCGGAGCCAGTGGATCCATATTTGGCTGATCCGGGTGACACTAGGCAATGTTTAACGAGTTGCGTAGCTAGTTAGAAAGGAGGGGTACATACTAGCGGTAGCAGAAGAAGCTCCCATACTCCTCCTGTGTTCTCTTACTGAAACAACCATTTGCTTGAAGCCAGGAACAATCGCTGTTGGTCCGAAATATCTAAAATATGGTACCCGATGGCTTTCAACGACAGGCTCGTCATTGTGTAGCGGTGCATCTCTTTCTAATAGACGTTAAACCTCCTCGTGTAATTTTCCACAAAAACATACCCAGAGGACTCGGTCCTTCATCCGAGAAGACGGTCGCATCTCTATAATCCATTCGTCCTTTCAGGCTCTCGCCTGCAGCAGTTACACTGTCGCCACTGGGCCCATGCTTGTTAAAATGTGACTGTCCCCCGCTGGTGTCCTCGAGTTTCGTGTCCATTCCCGGCATACTGCTCATTATCGCGTCATGCCGTACTCGCTTTTGATGTTGATGCTGCACCGTATCCCTTGAATCACTCCTCATAGACTGCATATGCGTATATTGCCCTTCGTCATATTCCCCACCATTTCCTTCCGGGCTCCTGGTATCCTTTTTCATTGTTAGACCCTCGGGCCCGTCTGCATATCCCATACACTCATGACCGTTATCTGTGCAGGTTGAGCAAAGCGGGCGTTTGCCGTCGCATCGCGTCTTGCGTTTTCTGCATGTTCGGCAACTGGAAGTTGAGATGAATTAGCCTCTTGGTTCTTGGTAGTAGTCTTAACTCTACCATCTCATCTATGCTTTATATCCTTGATGCTTCCAGCATCAACACGCGAAGACCAGTCTTAGGAAAGAATGAAAAGCAAAGGGGTACGAATTGACGCACGCAGAATTAACCCTCCTTCTCTTCGCGGGTGGTTGTCCCTCGTTGTTTACAAAGCGAATTTGTTTCTGTGGCAGCGCAGAGGTTCCATTGCCTGAGCTCATTGCTCTTCGTGGGACTCTTTTGTCTTGCAAACTGTGGGGAATCTAGTCCTGTCTTCGACTACTCCTACGTCTTCACTTCAATCTAATTTTCAGTCGCATTCGCATTGTCTCGTCTCGTGTCGTATCGTTTATCGTCCAGTCTTGCCCAAGCCTCGAAATTGTCGTTGTGCTCGACTTGACGGGTGGCTCCGTCGGAAAGCCTAAGTCGCATAAATGTAAATGAATGTAGATGTAAACTTCCGTAGGACTTGTGCTATCTCGAGACAAAACAGACAATACTTAACAACTTGAGGTCTAAATAGGTACTTTGTAAAGATGTTGAAAATGTGGTCGAGAATACACAGACCAAGTTAAACACAGCCCAAAGCTACGGGCATCAGAGCACTAATTCGTCATGTGCCGGTTATATGCCGAGCAGATTTCCCAGGCTAAGAACTCGAAATATCTGGGGTATGCAGAAAGTCCCACACCGGGGATTTTAGAATCGATGGGAAGAACTTTGTTGGGGGGAAATACGGTAATCAACTGATTAGGCCCATCCGACTTATACTACCATAGATTAGCATTTATTAACTATTACGAAGCAACGGTATAATATAAGCAATTGATCGACAGTGGCCAGAGAAACAATTGATGTAAGACAAAATGCGACGTCGTTAGATTTTGTTAAAAGCTGCGCTATATATTTTCATTCAAATCATCGTTCATGATTGTAACTATCCTCCAATTTCTTATTCCTTGAATTTTCGTGTTGCAGTATCCATTCATCCATAATTTGATATTCGCACTCAGGCACCGTTGCTCACCAAGCCACTATCCAACAGCTTAGCAGACAGCGTGAGTCTTTCCAGTCTTCCCTTGCAAACTGTGCTTCTCATTCTTGTAATGAGGGTGGTTATGTTTGTTCTTTCCAACGTGCGTTTTGATGTTCTCGTGGGTCTTCGCAATGGTTTCCTTGTCCATGTTATCCAGTACACCACAGCACAACTTGATGTCAGCAAGTAATGAGTCGCATCTTGACTTGCTGAAGTCCTCACGAACGACCACACGCAACATCTTCAGGTTTTCAGTATTCGGAGCCATAGTATATGCTGGAACAACCCAAGAACGTTGACGGAGTTGATGTGCAATTGCGAACTCATCATAATGCTTGCCAGCCTTTGGATCGATACGGAAGGCAACAAGTGGAAGACCTTTGCCGTTTTTCTCAGACATGATAATAAAGCCAAGCTGTTCGAGCGAATCGGATAGGTAGTCGGCAGTCCGCGTTAAGTTGTTCATAATGGAGCGATAACCCTTCTTTCCAAGACGAATGAGTTGGTAATATTGGCCGATGACTTGAGATGCACCTTTCGAGAAGTTGAGAGTGAAAGAAGCCTGGTCTGCACCAAGATAGTTGATGTTGAAAACCAACTCCTTAGGCAAGTATTCTGGGGCTCTCCAGACAACCCAACCTACACCTGGGTACACAAGTCCATATCTGTAAGTTTGTCAGCGAGTAGTTCTAAGAACAGGGAGAAGATACAACATACTTGTGACCGCTAGTGTTGATAGAAACGACCTTCTCTAGTCTGAAGTCCCATTCCAAGTCAGGAACCACGAAGGGGGCGACAAATCCACCACTAGCAGCATCAATGTGAATAACAGTATCAATATTTCTCTCGATCAAGAGGTCATTGACTGCCTTCGCATCTTCATACTGGCCTGTGTAGGTGGTACCCATGATAACACAAATACCAATGGTGTTCTCGTCCACCAAACTGACGGTCTCCTCAGGATCGATAACGTATCTGTCCGGTGTGCAGTAGACGTATTTCTCCTCGACCTCAAAGTATCTAGCAGCTTTTTCCCAGCAAACCTGCACGGCAGATGACATAATAATGTTTGGGTTGTCGCATGGCTTTCCAGCAGCCTTCCGAGCATTCTTCCAGCGCTTCTTCATAGCCAAAACTGCCAGCATAATGGCCTCTGAAGAACCTACGGTAGAAGTACCGACAGCCGCGTCACCCTCATCGTTGGCGGGTGCGTTGAAAAGACGGCCAATCATGGAAACGCATCGGTTTTGGATATCAGCAGATTGTGGGTATTCTTCGTAGTCGATGAAGTTCTTGGAGAATGATTCGGTCATAAGATCTTCGACTTCTTTTTCCTACTAATTGTTAACTTTAGTCTGGCTCGACGAAATCAAATGTACGTACCATATATGTAGTAACGAATGAAGCCAGGCTACACACACGAAGTCAGCTTTTGTTGAATTCCTATCTTCGGGCATATCATACTTGAGCATTGGGTTTCCATCCAGGGAGAGATCATCTCTGATCATACGATACGCAACCTCTTTTGGCATTTCGCCCTCTGGCATTTCATGCTTTGGCAGATCCTCAGCAGCAAACTTGGAACCGTAAACACTCGTTGTGAAGAGATCTTCTTGAGTGCTAGGAGCCATAGTGAGCTTCTCTACGCCCTCAACAAGAGGCTCCCCAATCTTCTTGTTGGTGGGAATTGAAGCTAAATGAACCATGATTGCGATGTTCTGGTGGAAATTTTAAAATTGGTGTCTTTGCCAGAGGAGAAACGAAGGATGGATGAAAAGAGAGGAGAGGTTGCGTACTCCAATTGAAGATAATGAGGGGGTTTTGTTGTTGCGTCAAGACACTTACGTGCACAGACAAATGCCCCTCCATCCATCATGGATGTAAGCTTTTCTTGGCACAAGAAGCTTAGCTCGTCTCCAGAATCGCTTTCTGGACCAATCATTTACTTTTCCCTTTGGCAGGTTTATGCTCAGTGCGTCATATCTTTTATCGACGCACCAAGATGATGGTTCAAAGCGTCTTCCCCTGCCAAGATATCAAACCTTCTAGATGTGTCCTCACCAACATTGTACAACACATGGCACAGCAGCGGGGGATAGTTGATGAAGTCGAGATTGGTGTCACATTGTGTTGCACAGAATCGGGGCCTGGCATTCGAGAAGAATGCAAGAAATGGCATCTTCCCCACGATGCATGAAACGATCATCTTCGAGGCCTGTCGAACACATCAGATCCGGTTTTGTTCTCTCACAACTCCCAAGTACACGCCTGCCACTACTTGCAAGTTCGGGTTATTTTAGTAATACACTTCCCCCACCACGAATGTAACATCTCACAGGACGAACGACCAAAACCTATTCCAATTTAATATATTTGATGGAGAGAGGTCCCTATTATACAGACGCCAGAAGCAAAGCTTTCTAAACAGCCCACGTCCTCCTCTATGAGACAGGCCCGAGACGACGACGAAAAGGCCTACCAAAACAAATGCATGCAAAACCCGAAAGAAATGCGCTTCTATGATCTCGCGGTCGCTCAACACTATGTTCGACGATCTTCCATCCCGTCTACCACTCCTGTACGCCTCTAATTTACTTAGTAGCCAAGTCAACACCACCAGTAGCACCCAACGCCTTCTTGATATCACCGTAGATAGCGAATTGACCACTAGAGTTCATATTAGTAATTGTTCGGGAAACGAGTTAAGGAAAAGGGGAGTTCTAGGCAGCACAACCGCCTCACTTCAAGCCGTGCGGAAAACTATGAACTTCGAATACAGGGAGGAGTAAACTTACGCAGTGATTGCGCCAACCATTCTAAGAGTAATGTTAGTGATTGATTCTTTATTAGGGGACAAAATCGGGATACTAACGCTAATCTGGCACCGATACCAGTGTATGAACCTCTGAATCCGAGCTCTCTGCCGATCTTGATCAAACGGGAAGTGGTTCCCTCTCCTGGAAGACCCTTGGTCTTGTTGATTTTCGACAACATGGTGTCGGCGGGTTGTGAAACGAGAGCAGCGGCGAAACCGGCAATCAAACCAGATCCCAAGTTAATGGTGGTTTGCATGGAGTCGGAAGTTCTCGATTTGTCGACGTATTGGTAGATAGCCTCGTTGACCTTCTCAAAAACGACGAACTTGGCCATGGTGTATGGAACTCTTGAAGGGGGTTAATATCAGTGTGGTGGGCAATTCAGAAAGTTGATACTTACTGCTTGAACAAGATAGGACCGAAACCGGCGTAGAAAGCACCAACACCCTCGTTCTTCAACATCTTGCTGAATCCACCAACGAGACCGTTGGCATAAGTTGGCTCAGAGACCAAACGAATACGGGTGGCCTCAAGCGGGCAAAGAGCAACATCGGCGAAGAATTCTGCGATAGCGGAAGAGGCCAAGTAGACAGCGGTCTTGTTGTTAACAGCGTTCTCGTATCCGATAAGGTTGATGGCCTGTTGCTTGAACAGTTCATAACCTCCGAACTTGAATGCGCCCTGAAGGAAATAACCAGCAGCAGTTGGACCGAAACCAGTAGCAAGAGCACCAACACCCTCGTTGGCAATGACTTGTCTGAAACCACCGATAAGACCTTTGTTATATGTGACAGGGTCGAGTTGGATTCTGGTCTTGACACTGTAAAGAGAAAATTCATGTCAGCGTGAAGTCCTCGTTATCTTGCGCCAGGGATGGAACGCTCTGAATCCTTCTCCACTGAATGCGCAGATTCCTGTCCTGCCGTGAATGGAGACAACTTACACATCGACGGGGGTGAGACCACCGTGAGTGACCGAACAGCATACAGCACCGGCCAAGGCGAATCTGGAGTAAAGAGCGAAACCACTGAGCTTCTCTGGTGCGTTGCCGGAGACCTTGTCGGAGACCTTGTGGATAGCGGCATCCACCTTTGCGGAAGCGTTGGAGGCCATCTTTATTTATATGTGAAATAAGACTGAGCGGAGAGTTGAAGAGATGAGGATATTCTTCGGACGGGGAAGGTAGAAGAAAAAGAGTCGTCTCGTGGAGGAGATGGGGTCCAATTGATCGAAGCGGTAAAAATCAAGAATGAAAGTGTTAAATGCTCAGTGTTAACAAAACTTTTTTGCACTAGATCGGAAGCTTTCGGAGTTTACACATTTTCTTTTTACTTTCTGCCTTAATTGCCTAATCCCGTCATTGACCGGGAGACCGTGCTCAGTTTACCACCCGAACCACCCACCTATTTACGGCAACATGGAAGTGGGTTCAAGGTTCATCAACTCGAATAGTCTTCACACGTGTTTGGTATATTTATCCTTCAACCATCATTAAGGGGGATTTGTGCGACAATGAGTATATTATATATATCTTCACTTTTCCTCATATCATATTCATTCTTTAGTGTGAGGGTGTGTTCCTCAACTCCGAGTTGAACCCCTGAATAGCTAAACGCGCAATTTGACGTCACCCGACGCGGGCATAGATTATCCGCGGGATCAATCGGATAAGCTTAAGCTAGAAAGAACAACAGCTACTTGTATTTAGCACCAAGGTTGGGGGTCTACTAGTCCGAGCATTCTCCTGGATGAATGGTGGAATACAGACTCAACGGAGTATCCAAGACGAATATCTTTTTCAGGAGGACAAGCGATGATTGTTCGTTGAGCTGTTCCCCCGCGATTATGGGTGGCCGCAAGATATGTTTCATGGCTAGGCATGTTGTCTGTTCTGGCTCTCTCTCCACATTCAATAAGGTGGACTCCTTAACACCTAGACTGTGGCTGTTATGGTAGGGCTGTGAACTAGCTTCTGCAATAGCCGTGTAATGAAAGGTCTGGTTCGTCTGGTGACTAGTGCGCAATAAGCTGTTGTGAGTGCTCGAAAAGTAATAATGCAACCCAAACTTAGCCATCTGCGAGACAATAGGTTTCTCCGCCTTGCTGATATATTGGTATCCCATAAGTGCAGAGGGCATTTCTGGGCAAGCGCCTAGAGTGCCCGTATGGCCGAGTGAGAAAAGGGTAGCAGAAGCATGCAGCAGATCAATATCAACCTAGCTTCTAAGATGAAATGCGAGTCATCCCCAAAGCTGTACTGGACACCACATCATTGGAAGCGCTCAGCACACCGAATCCACCTCAGCGGCCCGAGGATCTCCTGTGACAACTTCGTGTGATATATGTGCTTCTTGTCGCCTTGCGTCCTCCTTATCAACCATACAATGTAGTTGGCAAATAGGAGCATACCATGGTAGGAGAATAAAATAGTTGAGGGGAATAGATGAGATTTCCGTAAGGTCTTCCCTATTGGGCACCTCGACCTAACTAATATAGTAAGTGCCCTTAAGAAAAAAGCGCCTGCCTCCACAATAAGAGAATGATGTCTAAACATGGTTCCTCCCCTAGTTGACTTAGGGCAGAGCTACCACTCGCCGAATGGGCGATTCCAAGACATGCCCTCACGATTTCGAGAGTGATCTGGAGAGAGCAGTCTGCACAACGACTCCGCTACCGTCTCATATACGTTTCTATTTCGCGGAGCGTCAATTTCGTAGGTTTCCGAAGGATTCGCCCGTTTTTCTGACTAATACAGTATAATAGCTCATTGGAAGTTTCTCTTTTGGAAAACGCTCTGCCGCCTGCCGTTCGATGCGCCGGTTGAATATGAGAGAGAAACGGCGAACTTGGGAATGATGGTGTGCGAAGAATATTTCGGACGATGATGTGGGCCTTCAGTCCTAAATTAACGTCAGTAGACGTTATGGAAGTCGGGAAATCTGAGATGCCAAGCTATCGTAGGAAGTAGTTATGGATTTTCCGTAGTACCTCTATTGTTCAGCCATTGGTCGACGGTCAAGCGATCCTCAAGCTCTGAGAAGTGCTTGAAAATGGATGACTTGTCAAAGTTCACAAGCGTTTCCATGTCTGAAAGCATTCCATGCCAGGTTAATTGCTGGAGTTAAGACTATACCCTGTCCGAAGA
The DNA here is from genome assembly GCA_002946385.1 of Rutstroemia sp. NJR-2017a WRK4. Classification (NCBI taxonomy): domain Eukaryota; kingdom Fungi; phylum Ascomycota; class Leotiomycetes; order Helotiales; family Rutstroemiaceae; genus Rutstroemia; species Rutstroemia sp. NJR-2017a WRK4. Next base: position 453,261 of record NJPR01000061.1, read on the forward strand.
GTATTTGGATTTTGGCAGATATATGATTGTCCCAGAATGCGTCTCAACGTTGTGTTTCTTCCAAATTCCAAGTGTTTGCAGTCTTAGTAGACCTCCCCAGTGTCCAAGAAGCTCTGATATTGGAGACCCAGACAGAGAACGGTGCTGGGCAGGCTGGCTTGGGGTGTAGCCCTCTAGTCAACGGTCTAGAGCCCAGTTGGTGGCGGAACGAGCTATTGCATGTAATCGCGGACCCTATCAAAGTTAATGATGGTAGCACCAATCAAAGAACAGTCTGGAGCAACAAACTTTGGTTTGTAGTAGCACTAGCAGCGCAAACCCAGACAACGTGTCTACGAAAAGTGTGCGGCCTAGATTTGCTGAGTATTAATACCCCTCGTCAGCCCAGATCTCGCACTTCAGTCCCAAGCTCCTTTGATATCGCTCGTCATCTGCTTCACCATAATCTCCTCGTACCCCAGTACGCCAAACCCAGTATATCGTCTACAACGCTTCTTCGTCGTTTAGCTACAGACATTCTGCACTGTCTATCGGCTTAGAGCATAGCTGTCAGCCATGCAAATTTCACCATGTCAGGAGCAAATAGAGCCCTCACTTCTGCCATTTCTTATCTTCGTCCCTGGCATCTTATGTGTGATCTTGGGATATGTTTTTGGCTCAGAAGCTACATACCTCAGTACCCTGGTCAAGCTTGCGGCATTTGACCCAGAAGACCAACCCCAAGCATTGCAAGCAATGATTGATGAGCTTGACGAGTATACAAAGCGAAAACGCAACTTCTACAAACGATTGGAGAGAGAGCGGATCAAACAGAAACAGCAGAAACAACCGAAAAGGCTGTTTGGGAACTCGGAGAAGATTTTGGACGAGGAATCCGTGTTGTTGAAGAACGAGCGGGTGTGAAAACATGGTGGTAATGCAGAACTGAGAGAGCGGTATTTTTTACTTCAGCTTTGAATGATGTGGATGTCGGAGGTCGGAAAGCTGTCGTTCCAGGAAGGGGAGGAAGTGGAGGGAGGAGCTCCTTCCCAAGTGGTTTGATGATGGGCAGTTCGAAAAGTCTAAATCCATATGGATGAATATCATCTTTTCTTTCTTCTCGGTTTTTTCAATGTACCAAGTTCCCTGAGATATTCAGAGTCTCAAAAGTTACAAAATCTCTTGAAAGTCCCAGTAAATTCCGAACAATGACGCTCTCTCCAAGATGCAAACGCCTATTGGCGATTTCAAAGCTTGTTTTACTGTTGGTCTGTTTGGGTCTATCTGCGTATAATTCGCCCCCCAGAGGGGACCCTGGTAACTGGGTCTACGTCCTCAACCTCGATTTCGTAGGTTACAATTTCATTATTGAAGCTATCTTCAAAGATAACTGTTTGTTTCTTACTGGACTTAAATCTGTCTATGTCACCACAGATAACCAGACTTTCGAGCTCTGCCGATATTCGATACGTTCGTGCTTATTGAAACATGGTCGAATATTCCAACAGATGTTGGACGTCGAAAGGAGATGAATGCTTGAGCGTTATTCAGGCATTCAACTAACGAAAACCTAGGGAATTTTCGGAGTGACGCTCCACTGTTTGGAGCTATTCTGCAGCTGGCCTCCTCCTGGGATCATTTTGCTCAATATGCATCTTGCTCTGCTCGTCATCAACCTGGGGTTCTTTTTACATGGGACGAAAACCCTCCACCAATCTGGTACAACGGCAATTGTGGGGGGGTGGCTCGCGTTTGGGGCCTGGGTTTGGGACGCGTCGGACTTCTGGTCCATGGCAGAGGATGTCTGGCCTCGCTTCGGACAATGGAGGGAGAGGAAGCAGAAAAAACTGGGGAGGGTACTTTGGGAGGGTACTTTGGGAGGGAGAGGAGGAGGAGGAGGGATTTGGAGGAAGGTTCGAGCTATCGGCTCGATTAAGAGTGGAGTTTGCGGGGAGATATTTTCGGTTTTTTGGACCACTGGCTTCTTGAGCTTCGTAAGTTTGGATTTCTCTACCCCTTTACCTATGCTCCTACTGTCAAATACACAACCTTCCTTTGAGCTTTATCCTCAGCTGCTTTAGTAGAAGCTGTTCATTATTCGATATCCACTTGGTTGTCATGTTTCTGTTGAGGCACCGATGCCATTTCATTGTACTACTCTTGTTCGAACAAGTTCTTTGGTTGGAAACATGGACATCATCTCGGAGTGTGAAGTCTAGTTGGACATTGGCACATTGCTCTTGGTCAATGGTTTCTGAAACCTCTGCTACATCTTTTTGTTCAATTGCTTTTCAGACATTCTCCCGCTCAAAAACATAATACTCGGTTCAGTACATAAGTTGCGTTACATTCTAATTTCATTGAGCGAGTCTACTTTCCTTCTACCAAACTGCGAATGTTTCTCACTCAGACACCCAGCTAACATACACTCGAATTACTCTCACAGTTTTAAGACATCACACATCACAATTGCAAGAAACCTGATCAGCCGGCGAGCTGAATGACACACACAACCATTTCTTCTTCTGCATTTTGAGCGTGCTACTTGACTTGACTAATCCACCACAGGCTTTTGACTCTTCTCCCCATTCCCATTCCCAATAAATGCAGCTTCTAATCTTGCCAACTCAGCTTTAACCTCAACTTTACTCGGAACAGGCCCTGGTTCAGCCCCATGATATCTACAGGTATGGAACAGCCTTCCATTCTGTTTTTGATCAAACCAAGACCTTGGAAACCACTGATGATCTTTACTACAATATCTCATACGTTCTGGTGCATAGTGTGGATAGCCAATTTGAGAATACTCATCGTCCGAATCGTCCTTGACGTATTTCACGGTGTCTGGATCATCTACTTGTACCTTGCGTTTGTTGTAGGGGTTCGGCCAAGTGCGTGAGGGGTGTGGTTTGCGCTTTGGCCGCTGTGGCTGATTCTGCTCAATGTGCCCCGCTGGGGTTGGTGTAATGTTTTCTGCTGATTTTCCTGCAATGTGTTCCACTGGTCTCGATGCCATCTGTTCTGCTGGTTTTGCCATGTATTCTGCTGGTTCTGGTGCGATTTGCTCCTCTGGTTTTGGTACCATTTCTTCTGCCGATTTTTGTGCAGTTCGCTCCGCCAGTTTTGATGCTATGTGTCCCGCTTGTTTTGGTGCGACACTTTTCGTCTTTTTGATGTTGCACTTGGGGAGAGGGCCATCATGAGTTCTAGCTGGTGTTGTCTTGGTAGGTTCCTCGGTATCAGTGGATATATCGGCAGCAGCTCTCTTCTTCGTATGTTTGATTTTGCTCTTTGGGAGAGATCCGCCGTTGACATTGACTGGTTTCGCTATGGTAGGTGGCCCGGCATTGGTCGATATCTCGGCGGCAGCTCTCTGCTCTGTGTTTTTGACGTTGCTCTTTGGGAGTGACCCATCATGATCTTCAATTGGTGCTGCTCTGGTAGGTGTACTGGTACTAGCGGATAACTCAGCGGCTGCTCTCTTCTCCGTAGCTTGTATCTTGCGGCCACTTCGATTGGAGTATTTTGGAATGGTAAAACCGCTCAATGGCGGCACTGTGCGAGGTTTATTCTGTGACTGAGATGGAGTAGGCGCGGCTCCAGAACCAAGAGCTGGTGGTTTTGGAGCAGTAACTATGGTAGGTTTCTTCGGCTTTACCTTGGGCGGCATTTCTTCTCTTTGTTTCACAGGAGGAGATGCTAATGTAGCCGTGAGATTTCCCTCGTGTTTCTTAATTTTGATGATCTTCTTGGTAGTCTCAGCCGGCATGGGTTGTGTTTTTGACCGAGTTTCCAGACTTTCAGGGCCCCCGGAGGATGAATCGGATGAGCCAACCGGTGTAGGGGATCGTAACGAAGGATCTGGTTCCGTGCTCTCTGTATGAACTTTCGCTGCTTTGGGCTCGGGCTTGCGTAGAGCGCCTTCTGCGGCAAGTGTTATCGACCTAAAGTATTCTTCTTGTGCTGCCAATAGTCCTATCTGGCTTCTGTTCATATGCGGATTGTTACGCTCTGCGGAGATGGTCAGTCAAGTTAAGTCTAATCCGTAGCGTAAGAACTAATGACATACTCAACTTCTCATACCAATCCACATCCATCTCGGGGTATATCTTTCCTGCACAACACTCAGTCAGTCCCATTCCAGCCTTGAATGGATTGAACTCACGAGGGAGTAATACAAGAAGGTCATGCACAGCCTCTGCGGAGATCTTATGCAGAACAAATAGTTCCGTGTCATTTATGTCCTCCAGCTTCAAGCCGCCGACATTTGGAGTGTGGTTGTAAACCATGAGTCCAGGATTATAAACTCGATTGCCAGCTTGCTGCAGTCTCGGAACCAAGATGGTGTAAAGATGATCTCCGCACTCTACACGCGCGAGCTTCCTAGCAGTTGCCTCCTCGGTGTAAACAGAAAGCCAAGGGCTGGATTCGGTGTCTCGCGCACGTCCGATAAACTCGGCGCATTCAGGTGTTCCCCAAGTTGGACATGGAGTCAAAGGATCTGGAGCTTCGAAACCAGTTTGGTGAGGTGATTCCGTGGCGCCTGCGCGGTCTATGTAATATATTGTATGAGAAAGTTCGCTCCATTGCATGGCACAGTCTTCTAAGTCTTTTCGAAAGTATATACCCTTTTCGTTTCCGTTGTCGTCATCGGCTACCTCAAGGTCCTCAACCAAAGCGGATAATCCTTCTTCGTCTCCGGTACTATACTTATAACTCGATCCTCTTTCTTCCTCTTCAGTGCTCGACTTGTTACTCGATTCTTCTTCATCATCTCCAGTGCTCGACTTGTTACTCGATTCTTCTTCATCATCTCCAGTACTCGAGTTATTGCTCGAGCCTCCTTCCGAGCCTCCTTTAGAACTATGGACTATGAGATGCTTGGTTGGTTTTTCTTGAGGCTCCATCATGGCTGATATATCGGTATGCTGTATCAATGCGTGAGGGTGCTCTCAATGCGCGTCCTGTAATGATGCGAGGATAGTGTGATCATCGAAGTGAGCCTGAATCTGAGGCACATGTTCATGGGAAAGACATTTGACGTAGTAGATGCATTATTTGATACAAGTGGTGCGGAATAAGAGATCGAAGGTTGCGCGTGTTTGCGTGTCAGTATTATGAAAGAATGGGAAAGTAAACATGAAATACGCACTGCCAGAAGAGGAAAGCGCGAGATATTCACTCGGGATCGTGACTTTTGGTGACTTCGACGTTAATGGCTAACCAATCAAACACCGAAACACATTCGAACACATTCACTCCAAGATACCGGGAACTCGGATGATATTATTTGCTTTCACTCATCCAGGTAATAACGATAATATTGCAAACTCACGAATAGAGACACTTCTCACTCGTGCTCATGGCCAAGCTTCCATCTTCACGCGGTTACTTTGCGGCGAGTTTCAAGATGGGACTCGCCTATGCGGCCACATGAGAATGAGAATGAAGTTATCTTCCTCACGGATATGTACTTACTACTTTATGGCACAAAAGTTCCGCGGTTCGCCGCAGAAGATCCGCTTTTGGAGCACCAGTAAGACATGTATCCGTATATTTTCCATTCAATATTCACCCTGACTCTATTGTAGCCAAGCAGCTTTGACTGCCCTTATTCCATCCTTAAGCCATTCCGGCCCTTCTTTAAGTGTTAAATCACAATCGAACCCGTGGTCTGCATCCGGCTCCACATGAAGAATAACCCCCTCCGCCCCAAACTTCTTCTCCCATGCCTTTTTGAACTTCGTAGTACCATCTACAGCCAGTACGCCGTCTTTTTCACCATGCATAAGGAAGAGAAATGGCCGTTTCTCTCCAGACGGTACCTTTTCCAGCACTCTCAATGGATATACGTCGCTGTCGTCTCCAAATATTTCCTTGAACCTTCCATGTTGTAGCGCTGAAAGTATAAGAGGCATCCTCTTGAAGGGCATGACGTCCGAAACTAGCGTTCTCTTGGCTGGATCTGGGTGTATAGTCGCTACATGATCATCCCATGTTGATCGCGGTAGTATAGGAAATCCAAAGGGATGCTTCTCCGATGGTTCGTTATAATATTTGTCCTCGATATCCGTCTGAGGATACGCGGCAATTACAGCACGAACGTAGTCCGTGGGCTGAGTTAAGGCCGTCAAGTTGGCTAGATGACCACCGGCGCTTTCGCCATAGACCAGGGTGTGTTCGTGGTCAGGAACCACTTCAGCTGGGAGGTGTTTGCTGAATTCTTTAGTGCGCACCCATGTCCAGAAATCGTTCATGTCAGAGACCATTTCTGTAGCCGTAGATTCTGGGAGTAGACGGTAGTTTGGTGATACGACAATGGCATTTTCTTGAACAGCAAGATCAAGAAGATAGATAGCGAACCAGTCCGGAAATATTCCTGAGCCGGTGACCTGATATCCTGTTAGCACGTTCTCGCCTTTGTCACAGAGACATGGACGCATACTGAGCCACCGCCGTGGAATTTTATTATGAGGGGATGTTTGCCCTTGGGTAGGTTCTTCGGAACCAAAATATAGGCGTGAATCTCGTGACCATGGACGACTTTGTAGGTCACTTTGGAGACATTGAATCGCTCGTATCTTGGAGAGTCCATGGTGGCCGCGGATGGCTTTCAGTGTGCGATTGTTGATCTGAGTATTGGGAGATGAAACTCTTGTGAGATATTGGAAAAGGAGATTGTGAGTTACTTGACAACACATTTTATAGTCCTTCCGCTGCATCGCGACACTTTCTCGTGGGGAGCTGATAAGAGTCTTCGCCCGGAACTAGGAGGAGCTCCACTGTCCACGAGATATGGGAGGAGGGAGCCGAGCGGGTCCTTAACCTAAATTTTCCGAACCCGAGCCGCATTAGGAACCTCCGACCCCATAGTTTGCGGGGATGATTTGTCACTGGAATTAGCACGGCAATCGCATATATTCTCTGATTCCGAACACAGCCTATATCCATCAATGTTGCCGACTACGTGCTGCTGCTTTGGGGAAGTTTGGCTCCATTTGGCTGGCTAAGCTGCGGCAATGGCTTGCAGTTGTCGAGCCTGATCATCGGCGCAGTCAAGACAGGTCTGTTTCGTCTACTTGAAAGGTTCAAGAATATCCGGGCCATGCTAATACATCGTTTACCATAACAGGACGAGGGTTTCTGTCGCTCCACGATGTTGGCGTGTACGCCGCACTCGTGGGCTAGTTTCCAGAGTCAATCTCTAGGCCCATTGAATGGCGTAACTCAAAGATGGTGCAGAACCTCCGAGGGTGGACCTCCGAGACTGACTCATGCAGCGCGCTAACCAACAAGTCAAATCGATGCTGTTTGTCATGCATAGTTAGGCATCGCATGTGAAAGATCTTGCGGCATCTTCTTGCTGCGCACTAATTGTCCATATGCATGAGGCTGCTGATAAATCGATGACTAAATTGTGTCTTGACACTGGGATCGTCAACGATGTTCTAGATGGCATCTCCTCGAAATACTCAAACCAAGACGATGACGGCCGAGTCGGCAACCGAAATAGGAGGGGGTATGGAGCTGCTCGAAAATAACCCAACGTTCTTTGGATTCCTATAATATCGCTGCTGGATTCGAAACTCTGGAATATGCAGACGACCGAAGGTCAGTCGTGACGACGAGGATCACTTGACGTTGATTCATTTTGACAGTGCTGGTGTCGTTAATTCAGCTCCCATCTGAGAGGTTGCTAACCGGCTCCCCCCTTTTTGCTGGAAACATCGCTATAGCTGGAGAAATACATGACGACTTATGAAACACTTTCAATATGAATCTAGCCACGATTTGTCAGCTGCATGAGAGGAACATGGTGAACAGACGGAATGCTGTGGCTGATGAGACCTTTACATTTGCATGCAATGGTGGGGGTGGCGCGTTTAATTTGCTTCAATTCGCACAACATGCTATTGATCAAATAAGTATACACCGCAGCACTACTGCAGGTGTTGAGATGTGACCAGAAGGGGTGAGTCACTTCATTCCTTCTCAGCAACTCGATTTAGTTTAAAGACTGTCACAAAACACTGATTGAATGTCATGCACAAAGGCGTCTGACATCCGAGAAGTAGGCAGCAACCTGCAAATCATCAACTGACGTCCACCAGCACATTTTGAGCAACAAGAACATCCAAGATAAAACCTGCCTCCCTCACCACATTCTCAGTTTTCAAATTCAACTTGGTATCTATTCCACAGCACCGCCAGAATGTCTTCCACCAAAAGCAACCCCACCAACATCCAGCTCCGCCCGGCAACCCTCTCCGACGCCCACCAGATGTGTACCCTCAGTATCGCCGCCTACGAACCCAACCCCGTCCCCAGATTCCTCTTCCCCAAAGCCCATATCTACCCCCAGGATCAATTCCGCGCCCAAAAACAATCCACTGTGCGAACTATCCTTTCCCCCGCCAACCATGTCATGGTTGCCTATCTGAAAGACAACCCTTCCAAAGTCGTTGGTTACGCATCATCTGCTCGTCTTGGAGACGATACTGGAGCGCAGGAGTTCCGTCAATCTAAACCGCTGCTCTCGAGATTAATCACATCTGTACTGCTTACTCTTTTCTCCACTTGGTATGCCGTATCAAATAAGATTTGGAAAAACCATGCTGCTTCGCCGGAGAATATGCAAGTCCTGATGAACGGGCGTAAAATGGATGAATCTAAGTACTGGGATGGGGAGAAGTTCCCAGTGCGCAAGAACCGCTGGTATGTCAATACGCTGGTGGTTGATCCGGAGTATCAGGGGCGGGGAGTGGGCAGGGTATTGATGAAGGATGTTTTGGAGAGGGCGCAGAGGGAGAGAGTTCCGGTTGGGTTGTCTGCTAGTCCGGAGGGCGAGTTCTTGTATAGGAAGTTGGGGTTTGAGTATTTGGGTGACTTTTCTATGAGGATTGATAGTGTTTTGGAAGGGGATAAACCGGGTGGGGGACATTTTCTTTGGCTTCCGGAGGGGGTGGATAGGAGTAAGTAGGTGGGCAACGGATAATGTAGTTCGTTCATGAAGGTGATTGATTTCTTCTAGAATGAAATAGCCACGCTAAAGTCTACAGCGGAACACAGAACCGTGTGAACGCCTGCTAGAGAAAATAAGAAATGAAAAGTCACAAATATATACAAGAAGTTTACACAAAGTCGCTAAAACGACTGGTATCCCTAGTATCCCTCATCGACCTCGTTTTGACGTCATTAAGCAGTACCAGTAGATCCTGGGTATTTGGAAAATTGACTAGTGTCGATCTTCTGAAGTTGAGGGCAGCTAAGAGTAGCGAAAACTTTACCAAGTGCGTCATTCAGTTGAGACAACGGCTGGGTGATGCTCGAGAACAAACCCTTCAGCAGATCCGGTGCAGCCTGTTGGGCGAATTGATATGCAAGGCATATAGCATTATCTCCTTGATGGAGAGTTTGCGCATTGTACACTCCGCCAGTTAGATCCTCCACATCAACACCAGTAAAAGTATCGACTTCACCCGTGTTACCTCCGATATCAAGGAACTCTGGATACTGGAGTGCTGCAGTAACTACATCTAGGTTGAAGTTGACGAGACCATATTCGTCACCAATGGCGCGCTTATACCAATTATCAGGAATCTTCTCGTGTCCTTCGGTCCATTTGAAGTTGCCTGGTGATCCAGTGATTGAGAAGAACGATTTCAGTACTTCGCCATCGAGGTAACCTTCCGGGTACTCCTCGGATTTGTTTCCCATAAACCGATAGGCGAATGAATAGCCGGCGGGCTGCACAAGCAGTCCGCTAAAGGGGCCATTAAAGAAGTATTTGTTATTGTCGATAGATTGTTGGAAACGCTTGGCGCGGAACGGGTTAAGAGTGGTAAGATCATAACCATTAGGACCAAGTGGTTGAGCATACAAGTCCTCCCATTGTGACATGATGAGTTTGTAATCATTTCCACTGTGCCAGATTACTACAGCTGCATAAGAGACAATAACATGAAAGCTTACTATTGATAAAGATCTGGCCTAGTTGGCGAGACATCCGATTCGTACTTGTTGTGCGATCCGGAAAGTCCTTGTGGTGTACTAAGAAGTCCCACTGAACCCAGGAGGCTTGCAGACGGGGGTCCTCCGATAGACCAAGAAGTCAAGTCGCCGTCGTATACAGCACCATAGACGGCAAGGAAAGCACCGAGGTCAAGGCCCATACCATAGACTGTGCCTTACGTTAACATCTACGTTATTTTATACACGACAGGGAAATGCTTACCATCGTACGTGGCTTGAATGAACTGAGTAATGGTGCCTACACCGTTGTGAGGGAGGTAGCCGTGATTAGCCATGGCGTTCAAACCAGGGCATGGACCACGTTGGTCACCAGCTGCAAAATTGGGGGCGACGAATGCATGATCATCTTTATTTGACACGTATTGTTGTGATGCCGAGAAACCGGGAGTGAGGGGAGTTCCCGCTCGCTTTTGGACACCTCCCTCGATTTGAGCTGCAAGAGTAGCTAGGTTTCCCTTTTCCTCGGCGTTCATTGATACGTCGAACATGTTGGCGGGGAAGGCAAGACCACCCGTGGCGTAGAGACCCGCAACAGTTACAGACAGAGAGTACTTCATTTTGGTGGAAAGTGGGTGAATGTTCAATATCGGATTGATTGGAGTAATAGAATAAGGTGGAAGGAGAAGCCTATGAATCAGACATGGAAAACGCAAAAATCCTGAAGGTAGGAATGTTGGGGACGACCTTATATAGACGGTGCAAACCGATGTAAATACGGTCGTATCAAACGACGAGGCATTAGGATACTTTCCAGTTTCTATTGTAGAAACTAGAGTCCGAATGACGATGGAACTGTCACGCTTACATCGTGGAGAAGTGCATGGGCCATTTAACAGCCATCTAGTTGATGATCATTTGCATCTTCAGTTATAGAGGCTGTTCTCCTCCTCTACATTCCTCGCATCAGACTCAGCACTAACAACTGTGAAGATGTTTTCGTCTGGATTTTCGACGATCTTCTTCTACAACTGGAAGAATGACTAAAATGTGCATCCGATCAAAAGATTGCCATTTCCAAGATTGGTAGATATAGTCTCAGGGTCTAGAGAACAGCCACTGACGAATCGACGATTTAGGGACGTTCGGCATTCATGGGCTTAACTTAAGCCTACTAAATGTGTGATTTCCCGGTAGAATAGGCCAAAGACTGCCCGATGACCAGTTTTTGAACCTTGGGTCATTGATAGCGCAATGTGCTAAGAAGCAGGGACCATCCGAGGTACTGGTTCGGTGAACTCAACCTTAGGGGCTAGGCAGTCTAGACTACGATCGCCACATACCGAATCATGCAACGGAAGATAAGACGCATAGAACTTTGAGCCATCTTGGCGAATTATGCTTGATATCCTCGCAGCAGTGGCGAGGCCTAAAATTTGCATGGATGGCAGACTGGAGATCGAGCTTGTAGATCTTCCCGTGGAGATCCCGACTCAAATAAGGTTAAGTCACTTTGATGTCTTCGGAGATTGCGGGGAAATGAAATGCATAAGAAATTTCTCCAGATACCTCGGCGGCCTAGGTTAAAATGACGGGGGATGAAGTTGGATACAGTAATCGAGTAGATGTCAGTAAGATGGCCCAAAGGATGTTGGTTTTTAGGAGTCCCCGCATTCGCTATGACAAAGGTAGTTTCCAGACACGTATGCTTGCTTTGACATTGCTAGTCCTAGCATTTAAATTGCATTCCGTACGCATATACGAAAACGCTAACATGAACATGATTCTCCAGATTATTCACGAGTTTCGTAGACGTCGAATCTAAAGGTCTTAGATCTCGCTTTGTATCTAGTAACGTTCTGAGGCCTTATATCTCTAGGAGTATAAGAGGAAGAAATTAAGGAACCGAGCCATCATATAGATAGTAATCAGCCATGCAAGTCTCATAATTGAGCTTCTTAAGGCCCGTATAACCACCTAGAGTTTAAGGAGCTTTGATTATGGTATGCTGGAACTAGGCCTGTGACAGCTCGCAAGATTCCTAAATCTCGAACTTGTGGATAGGTCCACGAGATGTCTATGGTGGAGTCGTCGCAGTGTGATGGAGTAGCTCAGCTCATTGGACTATCTTTCTATTCCAGGTGATGAAGCAGCCGATTCTTTGATGAGTGAGTCGTCCGGCAGTCAATAGTTGGCGGAAAATCCGGGGTAGCCGGATTCCACGTCGAAAAAACCGAGTATTGTACGGCAACCATTACTCGTGCTGGGGAGGATATTGCTGTCCACCTGTGTTGGAATTGTCAAGAGTTCCCATTGCCAATACTCATCCAATTTCCCTTCTGCCATCCCGGCTTCTCTTGGTCGACTCTTGGGGGATCTTCTTAGGCCAACTCCTTGATATATCAATGGCAGCTCGAGGAGCCAGGAATTCGAGAAGTATGAAAAGGAGGTAGTCGATTACTGCGCAAAGACAGAAAAGTTTGCCTGCCCAAATCCCGCAACCATAGTATCTTTTCAACCGATCGATCAATGCAAAACTTTGAACGCCAGCTCTCCCTCTAGTGGCACTCCAGCTTGCCGCATCGACTGCGTCGTACCCATAAAATTCAGCTTCGCTAATGACACCAGATATTCCATTGTAGACTCGTTCAGTCCGTTCTGCGACATCTGTCCAAGAATACATCATCTTGACTTGGTCATGGAACCGCTCGGTCCGGACTTTGTTGGATCGTAAAGCTGCGATAGCTCTACCCGTGGCAGCAACCAGATCATCCTCTTCGGGCTTGGCAAAGACTGTCATATGTGCGGGAAGAACTTCTGGAATTCCACCAACCTGCGTACATACAACATACAGTCCGCAACTTGCTGCTTCGACAATGACGGTTCCGAACGCCTCCGTCAAACTTGGGTGCAGGTAGATGTGGCCTCGAACCATAACGTCTCTGACTTCTTCATGTCTTACAGGACCTAACATCTCAACACGGTCTTGTAACACATTCTTCTCAAGCATTTGTTCAAGGTCAATGGCCTTTGGTCCAGATCCAGCAATTATGAAGTCGACATTCGGATGGTTGGCCAAAATTCGAGGTATCGCCGCAATCAACAAATCCGTTCCCTTGTTGTAAAATAGGCGTGAAACCACAACGATGGTGATAGTATCGTGCGGACCTGGAGGATGATTGAGCGAGGCGGGGTGATTTCCAAAAGAATCTGATGGGTATGCGGGATGTGATAGAGGTCGGAAGTTCTCTGCGACAACAGCGTTTGGAATAACCGATACCATAAGGGGATCAAGAGACGCACGCAGGACCGTGTTTTCTTTGCTGTTCAAGAGTTAGCAGATGCATTCAGGACAAGCAGTAAAACGTCTTACCAGGTGTGGCTAACGCAGATAACGTGGTCGACATCACTCAACGTGAACTTCAGCAGTTTGTTGATCAATATATTTCCTGCGTCCGCAAATCCAAACAGCGAGTGATCCGTAAACACTGTCCTCAAGCCCATTGTCCTTGCATGCAAGATTGCCTCATGGCACATACTGCTCATGCTTCCATGCCCATGAACAATTTCTATTTGTTCTCGAATAACAATATTGCGAAATATTGGAAAGAAGGAGAAGACGGTTGGAAAGGTGCAGGCGCGGAAAATGATGAAGAATGGCACATGGTAGACCTTGAGTCCGTTTGTGAGGTATCGTACTCCGGTTCGATCGTCGTAGGCGTGCGTTATTATTATGACTTTGTGTCCGCGATCAATGAGCTTTGTAGAAAGTTGATAGATGTGACTTTCGACACCTCCAGGTGCTGGAAAGAAGAAGTCGCTGACCATAGCAATGTTGTAAGGCATTTTGGAATGTGTGGGCAAAAGGTCAGTGGAAGAAACGATGCTGGTGCTGAGGGGTTTTGCCTTGAGTTACGGTGAGAGAAAAGGCATCTTTTGTTGGTTTACTCGTTGTCGTAAGTTGATGGTATTGTGATGTTCAACAGGGGATTAGCTTTAGAGCTGGAGCTGGAGGGGCCTGCAGGGTCTAGAATCAAGAAGTGTACCTTAACCTTACAGTAAAATGTGCTATTGTGGTCGCTCCAGACATCTGTAAATTTTATTTCAGCCTTGCGAATCTTGATGCAAAGTTAGAGAAATCTCTACAAATACTTAACAAATACCCAATTCACATTGCTTAGGTCAATGGCTTCTCAAATATATTCCAGGTATATTCCCTCCTCTAAGAAGAAGCCTGAGAGGAACGATAAATTCGTGGCGCCGCTCCCAATCGTTGTTAAACAGTCTTCTCCTCAGCCCGCGCCAGCAATACACCCCGATGCATCCTCGACGTATGCGCGATACATTCCCCCACCGAAATCGAAAGTCAAATCATCGCAGCAACCAATGACCTCGACTGCGAGACAAGAATCTCCTTCCCCTACGTCGAAGCGAAAACGTGAGGATGCTGCGGAAGCAATTCCTGAAACCACTTTGAAGAAGCCTAAAAAGGAGAAGAAAGAGAAAGAGGTCAAGCCAACGAAAAGTACAGAGCATGATTTGGATGTCGCGGAGAACACCAATGGCGCCTCCGCCGAATCGGATGATAGATCAGAAAAAAAGGAAGGCAGGAGAAAGAAGCGAAAAGATGGAGAGACTGCAGAGACTGAGCAAGAAACAGAGGATCGGAGGTATAAGAAGTTATTAGAGAAGCGAGAAAAGTCGTTGAAGAAGGCCGAAAAGCGAGCGCGAAAAGAAGCAGAGAAAGGAGATGATGGAAAAGACGCCGATGAAGAGGAAGAGCCTAAAGAATTACACGACTTAGTACCACTGCCACAACCAGAGCCAGTCTCCGAACTTCCTCCACCATCACTGGAATCTACATTGCCCCCTTGGCTCGCGTCACCTATTTTAGTTTCGCCCACGGCAACAGCGCAATTCTCAGAACTTGGGATCGATGAGAACGCTACTAAAGTTCTTCAGACGAAAGGTTTCAACGAAGCGTTTGCTGTCCAGGCCGCCGTGTTACCCCTCCTTCTATCGGGCCCGAAACAAAAGCCAGGGGATGTGCTGGTGGCAGCAGCGACCGGTTCTGGAAAGACTTTGTCGTATGTTCTCCCAATGACCGAAGACATAAGCGGCAATACCATCACAAGGTTACGTGGAGTGATCGTCATGCCTACTCGAGAACTTGTATCCCAAGCACGAGAAGTATGTGAAATTTGCTCCAACGCCTATGGTACCGGAAGCAGAAAGCGAATCAAGATAGGGACCGCGGTCGGTAATGAGACATTCAAGGTCGAACAAGCCAGTCTCATGGAGGACCAATATTTGTACGATCCCGAAAAGTATCGTGAACAAGTAAAGAGACTTGATGCTAGATGGGAGAGCTCTGATGCGGGCACAGATGACGAGGATAACAATCTTGTCGACGAGGCAGTCTCTACACTTCCGGACCATATTATCCAGCCGGTGTCCAAAGTTGACATCCTGATCTGCACACCGGGAAGATTGGTGGAACATTTAAAATCTACGCCTGGTTTCACATTGCAGTATGTCAAATGGTTGATCATCGATGAAGCGGATAAACTGCTCGATCAGAGCTTCCAGCAATGGTTAAGCATTGTGATAACGGCATTAGGAGAGCAAATTGATTCGCTTGGGCCTATTAATGACCGCGATAGAATCAGGAAAATCATTCTTAGTGCTACGATGACAAGAGATCTTGGACAGCTTACAAGTTTGAAGCTTTATCGCCCTAAACTGGTTGTTCTTGAAGGCTCATCTGATGGCACAGAAGAGAATGATGCCAAATCTGCACAGGCACATGTCCTACCGTCTCTACTTATTGAATCAGCAATCAAGGTGGATGATGAAGATTTGAAACCGCTTTATCTCCTGAACATCTTGACGCAGAACAAGATGCTCGGTGCAGAGAATGAGTCAGACTCGAGCTCGGATTCAGAATCGGATTCTTCATCTAGCTCAGATGACGACTCATTGGATGACAGCTCGGATTCAGATTTGGATTCAGATTCGGATTCAGATTCAGATTTAGATTCAGAGTCCGATGCTTCTTCATCCGCCAGCAGCATCGCATCCAACACAGCTACTCGAGATTCTGTTAAACCAAAAGCGAATTCGAAACCCCAATCCCAAGAGCCTCGCGGCGTCTTAATCTTCACCAAATCCAACGAAACCGCCGTCCGCCTAGGCCGCCTAATCGCCCTCATCCACCCCTCATACTCCAGCCGCATCGGAACCCTAACCTCCACCACCCGCAGCTCCACCCGCAAAACCTACCTCAATGCCTTCCACTCCGGCAAACTCTCCATCCTCGTAGCATCCGATCTTGTATCTCGCGGTCTCGATCTGCCTAATCTGGCACACGTCATAAACTACGACGTCCCAGGCAGTGTTACGAGCTACGTGCATCGTGTGGGGAGAACAGCTCGAGCGGGGAAGCCGGGTCATGCGTGGACTTTGTTTTCGGGCACGGAGGCGAGGTGGTTCTGGCATGAGATTGCGAGGAGTGAGGGGATTAGGAGAGCGGGTGGGAAGAAGGTTGAGAGGGTTAATGTTGATGCGAAAAAGTTTGCGGAGGAGGAGAAGGAGGCTTATGAGAGGGCGTTGAAGGAACTGGGAAGGGAAGCTATGGCGCCTAGGTTTAAGTCGTTGGAGTGATTAGATAAGTGCATATAAGATTAGAATCATTTGGAAGTTTCTAAGAGAAATAAGACCTTATGAATGTATCTAAAGCGGCAAATGGGACCAGCATTATGCGGGGAGGCGGACTTTTATCTTCATGAGGTAGCCCCTTCATCTAAGAGGATCAGGTGACGTGCTTCTACGCAGGGTGTCCCTTAATAGTCTCCTTAAAAGTCAACCAGAAGATTTATCTATGTACGGCTTAAGCTAGATGAGCGGCGTGATAGGCTAATACGTCCTCTATTGCTAAGGATCTTCGGTTGGCGTGTTGGAACGCATGTACTTTCCTTCTAGTCCTTACATGCTCCATTTCAAGGGCTATCGGTCATTACTGCGGTTGCTTCTTTACCATTACACTCAATCACCAAGACTAGTTATACAAATACCCAGCTGCATAGATCTGTTTCTATTACTCCACGTACAGAGTGTGCCGCGCCAGCGATATGCCTTCCTGTAAACGATACATCCTTACACTCCCTCTCTCAATACAACTCATACGACCCCTTTGTATTTACCTCCCCTGTTTCTTCATTCTTCCTAACAATCGGAGCATAATACTCCGGCAGATGCGAATCCTTCTTCTGCATCAGCACCGTCTGTTCCTCCACCCTCTCCCCCGGAACCATCAACCCATGACTCGAATCTGCATCATTGATTTCCCCTCCCACCGGCTTCTTAAAGTCATCTTTCAATTCCCTTACCGCTCCCTTCCAATTCCCAATCTCCTCGTCCGTCCTCGCCCTCCTCTTGAAAGCAATCGTCCTAATCTCCACCAGCCAGACGACAATCCAGTACTGGTTATACACCAGACCGCATATAACTGCGACCCAAGAACTACCGAGGAAGGCGCTGCCAGAAGAAGCTTCGACGCCGAGCGCGGGCTCGAGTTGCGATACTACGTTTTTGACCATGATGGTTACAGCGGTGAGGTTGAGGGTGAAGGTAAGGGTGAAGTTCATCCCGAGGAAGGAGAAGAATAATGCGCAGTAGCCGATGCGGGGGCTGGGTTTGAAGAGATAGATTAAGGATAATATCATAGTTGCTCCGGATCCGATTAATGCGAGGCCGTAGAGTGCTAGGATGGCGATTGTGCCGATGTTTAGTAGACTGGCTGTGTTAGGGACTGAGGTTGAAGCTAGGCCGAGTAATGGGATTGTGAGAGTCGTGTTGATGATGCGGAAGGTTGATGGTGTGGCGGCTGTGAGTTGCGTCAAGCCTGTGAATGTATTAGCTAACATGTTCTACCTCATGTTGTTGTGCATAAGAGAAGCTCAAGAACTTACCACTCAAAGCATCTGAGTAATTCGAACAACTAGTAATACTCCACCTGGAATCTGTAGATATACTTCCCCTACAGATCCTCATAACATGCAAGCTATAGAAGTCCGCTAACCCAACTGCATCCGTAACATTTGTGACCATCTCATTCTCAATTTCATTCAATCCATTACTATCACCGACTTTGATCTTATCAATGATGTCTCGAACTGCAGAGACGACCGTTCCAAACAATGCGGTGGCAAAATCGGAGGCTGCGTCTCTTTTTGTGGTTCCTTGTGGTGAACTTCGAGATGTCAAGGATGATATGTCAATCGTGCTTGTGGTGTTCGCTGTCGTAGTATTGACTGCTGCAAACTCGACGAGATTTTGACCGAGATTTTGTGTTTTCACCTTTGTGAGGTTAGGAACGGATTGGATAAAGTGGCGGCTCAGTAACGTACTCTCATGAAATAGTAATCTCCCAAGACACCATCATTTGATCCCGAAAATACGGTAATTCCTCCCAAGAGGAAGGCAACGAGAGACGTAAAGAACGAGATTAAGGCGTGTAGACGCATTTTCCACCCTTTAGATTTGATTTTATTTTCTTATTCTGAGAAGGAGGATTTGATGCTAACAGTAAAGTGATAGCCAAGGAAAAGACCATGGTGGAATGCCCAGATACTTTATATTGAACTTCGAGGAGTCCAATCCCACCGCTAAGTAGAACTGATCTGCAACCACGTCTCGAAGTAGCAATCATTGAAGCTATACTTATCTTCAAACGGGCTCAGTTCACGGGGAACCTTGATCGGACATATAATAATTACTTGTTTATCCGCGAAGGTGTGATAGAGTTTGGAACTTTCCATACACTTCATACTGCATATCATGTAGGAATAGGAAGATAAGAATGCCTGATGCGATTGCCTGAAGCGAATACTATACGAGCAAAGAAGTTCTTCTGCAAGTATGTACAAGCTCAGCCACTAGAATAAAGTGCAGGAGAACAAGGTTTCTTGTAGGGCTGCTCGAGCTATTTGGGTTGCAGGAGTCGTGAGCCAGCCCCAGTAAGTGATTGGCGGAGGAGACGCATATGGCGTGTCATGGCCTTCATTCATTTACAATAAAGCCATGACTATCATGATTCTCCACTCGCACTTGCGGTAACGTAAGATAATATTTTGAAGAAAAGTAGTGGAGTGTCGCCGCAACATCGAGCAGGATCTGGTAGGTGCTGACTCATCACCCTCCAAGATACCGGCAAGTCGCCGGCGAGAAGATGATATCCGAAATGACCGAAAACCCCGAATAAGATTCAGATTGATCGACAGTTGCACAGCCTTATACAAATCAATGTCTCAAGTCGGAATAACTTAATTTCTTTCATAAAACGGCTGTATCCCATCAAGTGCATTTCAAAAATAGCGTGCCCTCGAGATAATGGAGCGCTTGCTTCTAAGCGGACTTGATGTGACGGCCATCGTGCGTGTTCAGGACTATTTGATGACAGATATATAATCTAGTCCGCGATGCTCTATCGGATCCCTGAGTCGGCGACCATCAAAATCTTAGGACACTGATATACTACCATACCAAACAGATATTCCAGTGAGCAAAAAGCCGACCCCGAACCTTCTTCGGACCTCTACCTCCCACATCACCGCACTTCCTCGCCCCCATTCACACGATTAATTCGAAGCAGCCCCTCCAAAATCTCACTATCGCATCTCCAAATCCATCGCGAACAATCCCTTCTCACCAATCACCCGAATCGTCACCTCGTCGCTATCCCCTCCCCATCCCATCTTCCGGACTTACCGGAACACAGACAATTCTCCAGCCCCTCTGCCCCTCCACGATAATCCAATCCCCTCGTACTCGTCCCACATCAAGAAATGTAAATCCCAGTACATTTTTGTCATTTTCGCTGTATCTAGATCCTGCGTTACCAAGTGCTACAGGACCCTTGATTCCTCGGGTCATGTATAAAGGGTCCTTATGTGTAGCTTAGTGATAGATAGACAGAACGATTGAACGGTCGGTGCAAACAGATCATCTGTATGAATGGACTTATTTCTCATTTTTTCTTTTGAAGATATACTCAATCCGTGCATTTGATTCGCGACTCGAAGGCACACCATAGTAAGCCGTAGCGTGAGTAAGCCACGCAAAGATTACTATACAACAGTTGGTAGCAAGTCAGCTCAGCTCAGGTATAAAAATTCGCCAGGTCGCCTGGATGGAGGTTCACATACTTGGGATTTGAGTTGATTCATTTAGGCAGAAGGAAGAACATACAACATGACTCAAACTGCACCAAGCCTCCTCCATGGTAATTTACATGGTCCTTTCCCCGGATTTTCATCCCCGCATTACTAACCCTCCACGTGTGCAGGCGTTCAAGAGATCGTGCTCGCTGTTCCTTCGCTCCTGCGTCCGGTTTTAATTATCTTCTCTCTGTTCTTCGGCATTTGTCTGCTGCTGTGCGGTGAGGCTTTTATCTTTATCCGTGGGAGAGATATCTTCAACAGTGTAGCAACAGCGCATGGAACTGAGCAAGGAAAGGAGAAAGAATCGAGGGAACAGTCAGAAATGAAGGATGGGATGGGAAGCAATCTGTGGAGATTCAAAACACTGCTCGACATTGGTGGAACCATGGGGTATCTGATTTGTGTTGCGCTAAGTATTGGCGTGGTGGTGAACGTGGTGCTTGATGGATTTTGGTGAAGCTTGGGTTGCATCGATGCGGGGTAGTACGGGGTATGGGGAAGAGAGAATGGATAAATACGTGCCAAATATAGTGGCTGGACGAGAAAGGGAAGGATGTGCGTTGACGGAATATGATCAGGGGAAAGCTGGCCTTGGAGAAGCGGCCCAATGGGTGAGCAGGAAATTGTTGCCACTCAGGAGGGAGTGATAAGTTGAGGAACACGATACGAGTCACATCGACTAATCCTCTAATGAGCCAAAAAGTTGCGGCAAGAATCAAATATATACACTAAAAATAATCTATCTACGAAGGAGAATGCTCAACATCCTCAAATAAGAGCCTTTGTACTATCCGCACCAATCACCAACCCCCCCCCCCCCCTCTTACACCCGAACCACTCACATCACTTAGTAAGTGATAGTTCCGTAACCAGCCACCTTGGGAACAGTGGAAGCAACGGAAGAATAAGCAGCAGCGCTAGCAATGTTCTTTCCGCTGAAGTCAGAGAAGAAAGAAGTCGTGCTGGAGCTGAAAGCGCCGGAGCTTCCGAAGCCGTTAACCTGGCAGACGCGTCCGAGGTATTTGCTACAAGCAGCATTGGCGGCAGTGGATGGCGCGGTGAAGAGCTCGCCGCTTGTGGTGGTGTCGAGGATGGCTGGGACGTTCTGGAAAACGTTACCTTCAGCGAGGACGTATCCACCCTCACCGATCTCGAAAGCGTGTCCGCCGTTGTCGTACCAGTAGTTGTTGACGGCGTGGAGGAGAGTGTTTCCTTGGACCTTGGGGGAACGTCCGCTGGTGTGGTAGATGTAGTTGCCCTTCATGGTGACGAGATCGTTGGATCCGTCGAGGTAGATGCCCCAGTAGTGGTATCCGTTGCAAGTCGCAGAGTAGTCGGAGACACCGTTGATGAAGTTGTTGGAGAGGGTAACACGACCGGAGGATTGAGTTCCGAGAACGATGTGTTGACGACCGATGTGGTAAGTCTGTAAAGGGGTAAAATTAGCTGAGATCGTGAAGGGGAGAGTTTTCTGTAACTTACAGTAACATGGTCAATCCAAACCATGTCGCAGTTGTTTAGGGTGATGGCATCTCCACCCCAGACGTATTTAGGGTTGATTTCCTCAATCTTGATGTTTTGGATGATGATGTTGCTTGCGCCTGAGACGATACGAAGACCCTTTCCTCTGATGACACCGGTGGAACCTTCACCGATCAAGGTTTTGTGGGAGGCAATGCTGATACCGAGAAGACCGGCATTGTCACTATTTGATGTTAGCGGATGAGTATTGCGCTGGGCATAGGGATCCGTACTATTTGACAGTAGCCTTTGGCGCATTAGGCTCATAGTTCTTACACCATCCACCTGCACCGTCGATAGCAAGTTGACAGTTGGAAGCAGTACCCCATGGAGCACAACCAGTAGCGGTGGTGGTACCTTCGGTTCCGGTGAAGTCGAATCTATACAGTTGTTAGGATCCAAGTGGAAGCGATGAGTTCTAGTGTTTATATGTACATACGTCTTGGTAAGGACAATGACACGAGGAGTGCTATCGCCCAAGTATGAGACAAGCTGGGCGGTAGTAGATGGGTAGACAGGAGTTGCAGAGCCACCACCAGTGACGCCCTTAGCAAAACCCTCAGCTGCGCCGTTGACGGCAACAGCAGCAGAAACGGTGTTGGCGCAAGCGGCAAGCGCTGCGGTGAAAAGATTGAACGATTTCATATTGAAAATCAAAAGGTAAGAAGGTGAATATATGAATGAATTGAAAATGTAGATATGCTGAAAATGGACAACACCTACAGTTTATATAACCGTTCGAACGACGGGAGTCCTCTCAACTACTTTTCTAGAAGTCCCCGCCAATTTGGGAATATAGTAGCCCAATAAATCTCGGTGGGTACATATTCACAGAAAGGTTCGAGTTAACGCCGAGCCGACCAGATAGTTTCAGACACTTGCCGACGGAAGAGTGATTGTAGTATACGGTAGATGGGAAAGTCCTGCAAGAGGTTCCACAATTCCGTTGTGGAATTACCAAAGCCGCGTCAACGGAAAATAAAATGGAGCCTCGTGATAGTAGGCAACATAAGAATCACCCCGTTTCCTTCTTGGCGTTTCTAACGCATGTTCTACAAATTTGGATAAATTGATTACTTTCCACCAACAGACGTGATGAAGTCAAACAATTGTGGAGTCGCCCTACGGTGATCCTGACCAGATAAGATGTAATCTCCGTTACACAGAGCATTCCCAACTTTGGCATGTTCTCTCGATATGCATGTTGTGGTCCATCGCCATGAGATTCGAGCGCATAAGGACAGAACTGACGTTGGAGTTGCTTGGTGCCAGGGGCTGCAATGATTCCGCCTGCACCGTATAGCGCCGTATTTAACGCTTGACTCCGTCGTCGGCAGTTGGAGCCAGCCTTTCTTGGATATATCTCTCTCGTCAGTTGACTACCTCTGTCGATAATGGTTATCGGTCATCGAAACGCTTGGCGGGGTGAGATTGATGGAAAAAAACACTATTTTGCTCTTCTGGAGAGATTCAAGGATGATCCTCCGGATCTTGGCTTCACTTAGCAAAATTGCGGATCAAAAAGTCAGGAACAGCCGCTCGAACTCCCATTAGCTCTGCTAGTTCGTCGGAGCAGTCCAAACCAGAACCACCAGAGTCTCCGAAACCCGAAGGTCGTGGGATTTAGAATTGAATTTCCCATGGAAGAGTATTAACTCTAAGTCTCTAAACTTTCCAAACGTCCATGTCTCTCTTGTGGTAAGGCAAGCCTCCGCGGCATCTTCGGCAAAGCTGTTTCTCTGATCATTTTTGAGATGTTTCAAGGTGAAAAGTGGATCCCTCCGAAATTCCAGGGGGAATGTGGCACGTGTGGCTGGTGAAAGTGGCGTGAGTGGCTCAATCTTGCTTATCTGCTTTAATCAATTAAGACCAGCTAGCCGTCGGCTATGACCAATAATAGACTGGAAAGAAAAAGGAGCAAAGGAAAGGGGTCAGGATAACGGAGATGTTTCCGCAACAGAAAGGAGGAAAGCCTTCTGCTGTAGATTATCTGATCTTATCTTTGAGCTTCCCTTCCTCATCACAAACTGGCAGAAGGTGCATCATGAGCGCTATGACCCCCACGGTCTGAATTCCACACGCAGAAAGTTGAGCGGTTCGAGGATCCTCTTTACGGACATGACTCGGAGGTTAGGGAACCTCCGAGACGACTATCGACCTGAACACATTATCCTATAGCCAAGTGTCTATCTGAGCAGAGGAGGTTCTACATACCATATGGTTACCGTGGGCTTTCGTATCCCATGCACACAGTTGTCAGATACGCTCATTGAGCTTTCGCATCCTCCTGCTCAAGCGCTGAATGCGCAGCTACATACAATGTAGCTTTCTATATCATTACAGCTGCTCCATTTGTGAAAGGTCCACGCCATTTGGCGCCTCAGAAACAGCACGTAGGGACACATCGATATCCATGGTAAGTAACTTTCGGATTCTTGGCTATTGCTGTTGTACAGAAACTGATCGTTGGTACCCAGATTAAGTGATTCTCCATCTATTTTTTCGTGTTATACCAGTGCGTCAATAGACAGAGACGAAGGAGACTTGTCAATCACTTGGTGCGAATCTCAACAACGGGCTTTGTGTGACGAGGCCGCGACGCCATGCGATGGTAGTAGCGACTCCATAACTTCCAATGTGCATTCTTTGGTGATACATATAGAGCATGACACTGGAAGCATCAGTCTTCAGGTCTCAGATCAATTGCGGACCAACCACGACAGCATAGCAACCCGCGGTACAACGCGTATGGCAATGACCATCTTCGGGCGGAAATGCGCCAAGCGGCGTAGTAGCTTCTACCAGCTCAAACACACTGAAGTTGTGAAGCTAATTGACGAAGCGATTTCCCATTGTATCCATCATATACGAAGGAATAAGAACATCTCAGTGTACACGGCCCAAGGATCCAGCTGCACAACACCAGCTTCTCCACATGTTCATCCTAGACCAGCAAGTAGCCTTGGTCGAGAGGCATTTCGGCCATACACTCAAATCTGGGGAAATTCTTTGCTGCTAGCTGTTGAGACGCGCATCTCTATGCCACAAAGGTACATACACTGCCAGCGACTGGA
Organism: Rutstroemia sp. NJR-2017a WRK4; assembly: GCA_002946385.1. Taxonomy (NCBI): domain Eukaryota; kingdom Fungi; phylum Ascomycota; class Leotiomycetes; order Helotiales; family Rutstroemiaceae; genus Rutstroemia; species Rutstroemia sp. NJR-2017a WRK4. Next base: position 478,024 of record NJPR01000061.1, read on the forward strand.
GACACTTTGTCTCTGTTCCGCATGAGATATGGTGGAAAGGAGGTAAGGCATCCATCCATACGAGAAAGAAAAGAAAACAAAACTCTGGTTCAACAACAAGTTTTCTTGCATTTAATGCATCTCCCAGGTGCTTGGGGCGTGGCATACAGAGATGAGCGAGAATATCAAGTACAATGGCAGATTGAAGAGGACCAAGGTGAGAGAACTTGTCGAACCTCAGTGTCGTGTCAAACCTGCGATTTCTGGACAGACGCACATCTTCTGCTCTTTCTCCCTTCGCTTTCAATCCAGAAGGTAAGTGGATTGTCGTCTGTAAAGTCATCGTTAGTCCACGATTTGTGTGCGACTGCAATATTGGTACCTGCCGAATCAGGCTAGAATACCCCAGCCTCTGCGATTCGGTCCCGTATCTCTACGGTGACCAACATCCAACATCCAACATCGCCCACAACGTGCACCTGAGCAAAAGCCATAACTCGCTGACACCAGCAAACTGAAGAGGACACTCAAAATACCAAATGGAAACATCCCATTCTTCTTCATCCCGCTACCAGGTAAGAACCAACAAAAAGTCAATTCGTCCCGCAGACCAAAGGTAACCATGACGAGTCGACACTCATCACCTATGGAAAGCTACGTGTGCCTTGGTATGTCTCGCACCCTTGGAAATCTTCCGAACTCGGATTCGCCAATCAATTTACCCACGTTTATCGTTATGCAGCAACTTCTAAACCATGGCCGGAATACTACCGTCGCCATTTCCTGCCATCCCCCACATACGGTGAAGCCATGGGGAAGTATAAATTTTGGGTCGTACTTGCCCGTCATGTCTCCGTCTCCAATATCCGACCTCGGGAGCCTTCTGTGTCTGTTTGCTTTGTCAACTTGTGAATGTCTTGCGGGATAGTCTCCCGTATCTTCAAACATGGCTAGGTATCTGTTTGCGTTCGCTGTCTTCGTTCTAACAGGATATTCTATTCTTCTCACCAATGCTCAACGTCCTGGCGCTGCATCGTTCGTTGTTCCTTCCGCCTTCCCAACATCAATCTTCTCCAGTTATTATGTGAAGCCAGGCCCGACTTCTGAGCCTCAGCCGGTGGTCTACGATGTTATCCTCAATATCACATATCCTCTCAATCTTACTGACCCCAAGACGATTCCAACATTCGACAATGATCCAGTCTACTACCCGGAAGGCATTGCCAATCTCAGCAATGCTTCAGCCGAAGCCTTCGTTCGTCTCGCATTGGACGAAATCAAGGCAATTATCTCGGATGAAGTTGGTGGGCTGTCTGGGAACTGCGCGAAATGTATAGCTGCATTGACAGTCGGGAAATTATTGGCGCAAACTGTTCCAACCTATGTTCCTAAGGCGATGATCTCACTCTGCCAGATGACTGGCTTTGCGTCGAACTCATCCTGCCAGACGACCTATGAATCGACGAGTTTCGGAGCCATCTGGACTCAAGTTCTCGCATTAGCGGATGTCACCGGTCTGGACGGAAAATACATCTGTAACACTCTAAGTACATCATTCTGCGACACCCCGACGGTGACTCCATTAAATGTTACTGGATTGTTTCCCAAGCCAAAGCCTGCCAATGCTACGGCGCCAAAACCAAGCGGAAAGCGAGCTAAAGTGCTCCATCTATCCGACTTCCACTTGGATCCAAGATATGAGTTTGCATCGGAGGCGAGCTGTACTTCGGGCATGTGCTGCAGACACTCGTCAAGTCTCACCACTCCAGTCGTGTTCCCAGCACCTTTGTATGGAGCCTACAAATGTGACACGCCATACTATCTCGGCCTCTCGGCTCTTCAATCTATCGGCGCGTTGACTGGCACTGGAAGTTATGGATCTGCTCCTGCTTTCACTATTTACACGGGAGATCTAGTGTCTCACGACTCTCAGAATCAACTCTCACGTGCTTATGTTGAATACACCGAAACCAGCATCTACTCAATGTTCAAGTCGTATATTAATAATCCGATCTTCCCAGTCTTGGGGAACCATGATTCCAATCCAGAGAATATTGAAGGACCACACAGTATGCCTGGGCCCCTCGGACAGCAATTCAGCTGGAATTATGACCACGTTTCTGCTCTCTGGCAACATAATGGATGGCTTAGTGCCGAAGACGCAAAAGAAGCCGCCATTCATTATGCTGCTTACTCCGTCAAGACACATCTTGGACTTCGGATCATAACACTCAATACCGATTTCTGGTACCGCTCCAACTATCTAAATTTCATCAACACCACTGACCCCGACGTATCCGGGACCTTTAAATTCATGATTCATGAACTACAAGCCGCCGAAGACGCCGGCGAGCGTGTTTGGATAATTGGTCATGTTCTTAGTGGTTGGGATGGCTCAAACCCCCTCCCCAATCCCACCGACCTCTTCTATCAAATCGTCGACCGCTACTCACCCCACGTCATCGCCAACCTCTTCTGGGGCCACACCCACGAAGATCAAACAATCATCTACTACTCTAACAACGGCACTGTACAGAATTCCTCCACAGCGCTCTCTACAGGGTGGATCGGCCCCAGCGTAACACCCCTCACTAACCTAAACTCCGGTTTCCGCATGTATGAAATCGATACCGGATCCTTCGACATCTACAACGCGTATACATTCTACTCAGACGTCAGTTCATACACGAATCTCAACGGTACTGGTCCTACATACAAATTCGAATACTCCACGCGCGAAGCGTATGGCCCGTCGATTGGCTGGCCGGAGGATGCGCCTCTCAACGCGACGTTCTGGCATGGAGTTACCGAGGCGATGGAGGTCAATCGGACGTTGGTTGAGGTTTTCAATACGTACCAGGGAAAGAGTAGTATTAGGAGCCCAAATTGTACCAGTGATGCGTGTGCGCAGGCGAAGGTGTGTTATATGAGGAGTGGGAGTGCGCCGATTGGGAGGGCGTGTCCGAGGGGGTTTGCGTCGGTGCAGAGTCCGTATACGGGGGTCAATTTTTAAATTGTAGTTATTCTGTATGTGGGGGTGCACATTATGAGTATGGCTGATGGGTTGATAATAATCAGTTCTTGGAATCATAATTCTCATCACTTGACCCTCTCGAGTTCCTCATTATAAACGAACCGCAACTAGTAGTATTGAAGATCTTCCCCCTCTACCCCAGTGGCGCTGGGGATGAGCTGCCTTCTCTTCTGAGAACGTCAAACGTCGAAGTCGTCTGCTCATTTATACATATCTAGGACGGATCCGCGGTGTGTTTGTTCCACGCAGCTGGGACCTCTCCTCTGGTGCTATGATTTGCAGTCGCCGCGTCGCCGACTGGGTGTATCGTGATGAGTGGTTTGCTTTCCTATGCTGCAGATGTTAAGTTAGCAGATTCTACTAGTAATGGAATGCCTTAGGATAGGGGCTGATATTTTGGACTTCTTACTTCTGTGAGTGTGTAGGCTGCTCGGCCTGGTTCCCTGTCGCTGTGGTGTTCAATAAAGGAGCGGGTGTTCTTGTTCGAGGGGTGCTTGATGGATGGTTGAGGGGCTGAAGGCTTGGTGCGGAGGGGATCGTGGTGATGTGTGTAGTGCGTATGGCTTGAGAGAAACACGCTCGATAGCGGGGAGGATATTCGAGGATACGGCATGATCACTTTGTCTGCTTGGAGGAGAATGGGCGACTAGTAGTTGAAGTATAGGGGGAGGGTCATAGGCGTGCGAACTCGTAGTGTTAGTTCATTGAGGAAATGATCTGGGAAAGATCAATACAATGGCACCAAGCTCGAATTTCTCCTCCCTAAGGTTGAACCGCCATCAAGTCATCACGATCTTAGTGATTCAGAGAAACAATGTAGAAAAGATCAATCCACCCAGCCCGAACCCCCTCGACGTGATTGATTCGCCAACACCTCATCACGACCCGGTTGAACCGAGCAACTTACACAACGTAGGCAATGGTGGTCGGCATTTGGAATCATTCATATCACCTACAGCTAGACGCATTTACTAATCTAAGTAATGTCAAGGATATACGGATATATCTCAGTAATCATGTTCTATTTCAGGACTTTGAACTTCCTAATCAGATATATGCCAAGTATGAAAAGTTCAACTTCGAACTTCCTTCCTGATCAGGAGATATAGCGAGCTCCCGTTATCTCAGTATCTTGCTAATATTAGCAGTATTTGATGATAAACTTCATCTCGTCAATAGTATGGAATCCATTAATAGTACACAGATACTTTACAATGCTACTTTCCACACTGAATCTATCGCACTTGTGATGAAGTACGGCGATTATATGCAAGATACCAGACGTTCGGTCACGCATGAAGAAGCCGCAGCGCGTAACGAATCGTGAAATATCGTGCATATTGCATGATCCAATATTGTATCATTTCCCCATCACCACAATACAGTGATACCTTCCCCGCAATCCTAGCCCACACATTCGGCAACCTACAATCTAAGCGCAGGGATCGTATTAAAGGTAAACGGAACTAGCAGGCGATCATTGACGCTCTTCGAACTATACTATATTGCCGCTACCAAACATGAGAGTCATCCTCCTTCCCCCCTTTTCTCGTTTGGCAAAAAGTGGAGCCGTCATCTGTACCGGCTTCTCAATGCGGCCTCGATGCAACCCGGATAAAGTTCCGGATTTCTTGGGCCTGGGGAGAGTAGACCTATTTATAGAAGTAGTAGACGTTACACTACAGGACTGATTGGTAGCGATCGATAATCACCAAGGACGCGGTTAGAATATCCCGCAGCGCATAGTCAGTTGATAGCAGCGGAGTTGCGCGTTTTAATTGACTCCTCTGTGCTGATCGACGCCCCAGTTTGTTGGGAAAAAATAAGTTGGGTTACGCACCTGACGTATGCAGCAGCCCCTGCGCCCATGAACAACTGGGAAGTTCGGTGAAGCATCATCGAAAGTATCCTCCCAGGTGTCTTCCCCTTCCCAGGTTGAGCTGACGGTACACGTACGAACGCAACAAATTTAGATATCCGCCTTACAATTGCCCTGCCACTTCATCACCGCTTAGGAGGCTTGGGCTTGGTTGGACGAATATGGCAAGGTGGAACGATAAACTCGACCCATCGAACCATCCCAGCCATGGAGCGTGATAGGATATAAAGCCACGACGATGTTGTGGCTGTGATGTCTGAATGGTGTAACTTGCATCCATTGAGAATATAAAGGAGAAGATCCGAGTAGATCATCATCAACGTCATCTATTTTCCGATGTGCATCTGATCACCGCCAGATGTCGACGTGGTTGTGGAATGATTAGTCAGCTACATCTCCTCACCAACTGTTGCACGATTTAACCAGACATATATGATCACTGCCGGAGTACAAAAACTTTTTCTGAAACAAGTACATCTTCTACAATTCTTATCGAAAATAATCAAAATTTGGGTTTACCTCTGGATATCTAGGACAACATAGACAACATGGAGAATTCCCTTCGACACCTTGCCATTTCTGCAAACATCTCACCCAAAACACTGGAGACACACACCTCTAGCAATGAAGATCGCTACCCCACTCCCCACATCACCCTCGAAGATCTCTCAGTCGAATTGAAGGTCAACATATTAGAATTCATATCCGACATACCATCACTCCACGCACTGATACGCGCCTCACCTCTCTTCCACAGAGCATACTACCCCCGACGGAAACTCATCCTCTGGACCGTACTATTCAATCAATTCGAGCACTTCGACTCCGTCCTATTATCCGAAGCTCTCGCCGCCCACCAAGCCTCCCGCATCACCTGGGACGACAGTTGCCAGCGACGAAATGACCTTATGGAATTCCTCTCCAGCTATAAAACCCGTTTGCAAAGCTCCGCTGTACCAACTCGGGAAGATCTCGACGTAGAGACCCTTGCTGCCATCGCAAAACGTCAACGACTTATTCACAAACTCTCGTCGGAATTCAGTCGCTTCCGTCTATCGTTTAATCCGGTTACGGGCGAGAATGTAGAAGAGTTTGAACCGCTGTCTCATACCGAGGCCGTGCGGGTACAGCGCGCGTTGTACCGGTATGAATTATTCTGTTCGGTGTTCCCTCCGAATCCGATGCGGAACCACCGATTTCTCTCCGAACCGTTGGATGCCCAGGAAAAGGCCCATTACTTACTTTCTCTGTACCAACCCTGGGAAGTGGAGGAAATGACGTGTGTGCATGATTATTTGATGGATGTGTATCGTCAGATTCTGAGGGATTGTTTGCGTGAACTGTGCAAACTGTGGGCGGAGAGCGAGAACATGATTGCGAGTCACAGTGAGTATCTTGATTTTGCAATATTTACACTGGGTTCACTCAAGCTAATGATTTTGCTAGGTCCTTTTAACGAAATGATTCGAGACTCGTGTGCTTCGAAGGGACTCGCGTTCTTTCACCGGCTGTACGAGAATCCATCAGAAACTTTCCGAGCCGAGGTGCTCATCAAGAGTGTCGCATCTTCAGGAGTCCATTCCAACTTCTACCATGCCCTAAGAGAAGACCCCTACGCACTTTCGTCAAACACGGACTTAACCCGCGCCAGCCAGCATACAGATCCTCTGCCATTTGAAGGCGATGATCTCTCAAAACCCAACGCAGCCTGGACATGGGCAAATGACAACACCGTGCAGATCTACTATGGCGAATCGCAGAATCAAAGTCTGCAGAAATGGGCCTATGTCATGTGGGACAGCGAGAGACTTGAGAAGTGGAAAGTCCTGAGCGAAGACGTTAACACGATGCGTGAGAAGGAACATGAAATTGTGGTGGTTTGAGCAACCAATATTTTTGTAATCATTCCATTCCGTAAAGCAGGATATGTAATCAATTTAACTATGTACTATTTGAATCGAAGTGTAAATAAGAATTTTAAGCCCCAGGCTCATTTTTGTCCCCCTCTTTATCCCCCGCTTCATCCACAAACCGACCCCGTTTACAACGCGTTCAAAATCGCAGTATACGCAGCCTTGGGGTTCCAGTTGGAGTCGAAGAGCAATGGGTTATTGCTCGCGCGCCACGAGTCTGGATCACGGACTCCCCAAACGGTGATACCGACACACTTCTCGACAGCCAAGCAGCCTTTGACGACCTGTTTTTTTAATGATTAGTATACATGCTCGATCGGTAATTGGAGAAAATAGGTTGGAGAAAAACTTACATTAACATAATCAGTCGTCCCCGCATTCACAATATCCAACTCGGTAATCGCAACTTCAGAAACTCCAGACGCAGCAAGCGCAGCCAGAGCACCGGCGTTGGCGGATCCTTGGCCCGCAGACAAATGCGATTGCGATCCGATGCCGTCGATGGGGACGCCGGCTGCGAGCCAGGTCTTGACGTGGGCGACCATGCCGGTGGTGACTTTGGCGTAGGTGGCGGAGTCGAGGCTGTTGGGGAGAGGAATGTTAGTTATTTTCTTGGAAGGGGAGAGGAAGGGAGAATTGCTTACTTGTAGTCGTTGATGTACAGCTTCGCGTTGGGGTCAGCAGCCCGTGCGGCTTTGAAGGCGATCGAGACGAAGCTGTCGCCGAGGACGTTGTAGAATACACTGCTGCGGAAGGAACCGTCTTCGTTGAAGATTTCGTTGACGACGTCCTGGGGTGGGGATTAGCTTTTTGAATGGTATGTATGGATGCTTCATTTATGCAGAAAGACTTACCCATGCGTAGATCTTGCCCTTCCAGCGAGTCACTTCCTGAGTTACGTGGTTCTGAAGCACGCTGGTAAGAGTCGCCTTATTGGTGATCGAGCTAACCCAGCCCGGGAGTTGAGAGTGCCAGCACAGAGTGTGTCCACGGACAAGCTTTCCGTTGGTCTGGGCGAAGTTGACCAAGTAGTCGCCTCCGGCATAGTTGAAGTTGTTTTGCGAGGCTGCAGAGGGTTAGATTGATTCCGAAGGTGGCAGAAGAGCAGGAACATGCTTACATTCAATGGCATCCCATTTCATACTGTTCTCGGGGGTGACTTGTCCGAAGTTGGCTTTGATGAGAGCGGCGTTCTGCCCGGAGGTGAGACGCCCTTGGTCGGTTGCTACACCGAAGTATTTCTTGCCGTGGGCAACGAACTTGGCGTTGATGGAGCCGGCGGAGGAGCTGCCGGTTGGACCGCTGGCGGAGCCGGTGGAGGATACAGTTGAGGTGACGAGGGTAGTGGTAGGTGTGGTTGCGGGAGTAGTGGCGGGTGTCGTGGCTGGGGTGGTAGCAGTCCCTGGGATACATTGCGAATAGTCTAGTCGATTAGTGCTTGATTCTCGAATTTTAAGGTTACCTAGACTTACATGGGCTGCGGAATAGTTAGCATTGAAGCATGAGATATTTGGGAATCATTCAACTTACTTTGAGTATGTGCAAACATATCCAGACACACAAGATGTGGCACCAGTGAAGCCTTGTCCACCACCTATGAAAGTCAGTTCTCAGCCCATTGTGCGTTCATTCATTTGCGCAAACTTACACTGTGCCCAAGCAGCACCCTGTCCCAGCACGGGCTCGGTGTATGCCAGCACCGCGAGTGCAACTGCGAGATTCATGAAGATAGCCATTGTGAAGGTATTAAAGTGCGAGAAATAGAAGACTGTGAAGTGAATGAGTGTGAATGAAAGTGATGAAGTGTGAGTTGAGAAGAAAGTCCAGCGACGGCGACTCGAATATATAATATTTCTTCTTCCCAGGGCTAATGTTTCCGATATACAAACGCCAAGATGGCAAAAACGAAAACGAACCACTCAAGCACAGACAGGGTAAAATGAAATCCATCGATAACCAGTACCAGGAGTGGAGGCTATTCGGCACATGGCATTGATTCTCCTATCCGCAATCCCGTCTAGCATAGGCTAAATCTTACAGGCATTCGGTGTTTATGTACACGATGAGAATGCACTCCCTAAAGACGGTACTCGTGATCTCGTCAAACTTTAAATTGTCTTCATCTATGGAGATGACATGCAAATGCCAAGCAGGTCCCTTGTGAAGTTGTGTTAACATGATTAATAGCCTAAAAGAAAATCTGGAGAAGCTGGCAGAGTTGATGTCAAAATTAGGGAGTGGCAATATGGATCTGTGATGCTAGCAAACCCCTTTATGGAAATTTGTTTTGAGTATCGTTCATCACAATGCTAACCCGTCGCTCAGCACCAGTTGCGCGCCAATGACTTCTCTGGATGTGCATCCATAAGGCAAGTTGTCGAATTAACCTTAACAAACTTTAACGGCGGCTTAATATATCTGAACACCAAGCCCGATGGTCAATGGTCATTCCTCGTATAACCGCGGTTCCATCGCAACTTTGCTGATGGGATTGTCTCAATTTTGGAGTTTTGGTAAATTGCAGGAGTCAAACTGCTCCTAGCGAGGATAAGTTGGCTGTTCTAGGCACTAGCCGAACCATCGCATAGAGCCTTGATTTCCTGAATGCGCTAGAATATCGGCCCGTCCAGGGAGAGCTTGCTTTGTTGTTTCGTCCTTTGGTGACTGTCGGCATATGGGCGTGGGTGCATTGCCGGAATGTGGGGGCCGCTGTGGGCGGGCGCGAGAGAGGATGAGCTGCCCTGCAGCCCCTAATGTTTTTGCGACCGACCAACTTAATCGCAAGATGTGCAAACATCAGACGTCGCTGTCACCACGAATACCAGCAACATGTTGCGGAAAGTGATCCTTTCGTTAGGTTTGCGTCGAGTTTGTCGATAGCAAGAGTCTAGGTTATGCCGACAGTTCTCGACAGCCGAAGTGCTGGATGGACTCCAGTACGGCCCCCACCCTCGTCAATTCCTCACTCGAATGTTCAAAACTTCTTGAACCAGATGACACACGAGTCCTGTTCTTCCTCAACAGCCCCCGCTGTCGAGAGGTAGATACAAGACCCGAATCCTACGGATTGCACAGCATTGGAACTGCAGGAGAACCAGAAGGGCCTCTTGTTGATGCGCATCCCGAACAGCTCCAGAGGAAACGACCCTCAAAGGATGGAGAGGATATTGGTGCAGGCACAATAATTGTCTTGCGAAGATGTCAATTGCTCGAGCAGATTGAATGCATGTACTCATTGGTATTGGCAGTTGGGGGACTCTACATATACATAGGGACTTTCGGAGAATTTATACACGCATTTAAATCGGTGGTTTCGGACATTTAGATGGCGACGCCCACAGCTGTGGAGGAACAATTTACAAAGCCCAGGGCAAGACGATCAATGGATATTCTCCGTCTGGAGAAATTTGAGCTCGAAAGCTGGGCAAGACTAGGATCCGTCTCGTAGGAAGATATAGACAGAGAATTCTAGGTTGTTCTGCTGTAGTTTTTGCGCAAGTTCTTATGTGCACGGCAAGCACTGGATTCTCCCTTGCATGATGAAGACCTGTGTTCACAACGACAGCCCAACGAAAAAGAGAAATTTGATACGACGATAACCAAAAATTCGATTTCTGTAGTACACTTTCTAAGCGGTACGGCATTGTAATGTCTAGTTATGACCAATTGTAGTTGTCCAGCTGGGAATTCCTTCCATGAAAAAGGGCCTTACTATTTCTCAAAAATGTTTTGTAGTATATATTTTTAGATAATGCTTCAGCGTACATCAACTAGCGTGACCTGGCACTTTGGCGGAGTGGTTAACGCGATGGCCTGCTAATCTTCTTCAAGATAGTTAGCCATTTCCTTCGGGAGCGTGTGTTCGAATCACACAGGTGTCGGATGATGCTTCCAAGCATCCAACTTGGAATATCCTTTTGAATTTTTTTCTTTGAATTTTTGGGTTGAGCGTCATATTTTGCAACTTCTACGATACGATACGCAATGCGAAAGTCAAGTTTAGTGGGGCCGAGTGGATCACCGGCTTCGACTGCTAGAACTCTCCTTTCAATCGCTTATATCCATTCCGAAAGCATATCTTCTCTTTCATGTAGAATAACAACGGTCCTTGACCTTGATGTCATTTTGGTTGTTCGAACAACATCGTATTCTACCACACAACCTCCAACAATAATTCTGCATTTCCATCCTGCCAAGATTTCCCTTAATTGCCGAAGATGTGAACCGTAGGCAAGCCGACCGTGGTTATGGCACTCAACGGGATATCTAAATCCAACGAACGAAGCGCACCATTCGAAGACTAGGATATAACAGCCTAATATTCTACTCAGCTCTCAGCTCTCAGCTCTCAGCTCGAAATACGTCTATAATACCTTCACTATATAGATCTATCTGTTCAATGATCTGCCTCCACACACTACTTCTCATCGTCGCTTTCATGGTACTATCAGCTAGGTCCCTATATTTCAGAACCATGTGGTAATATATTGAAAAAAAAGTTATTCCATCAATCCCGTATTCACCGGCCTCTGCCTAAACATCTGCGTACTCTCCACGTGTGATTTGCTTCCAAGCAATTTTATATCCCCGCGTTTACCCCGCATTATATTCTCCGGTGCAGCAGCACGAGTCGTACAATGTGAATAGGGATACGGGGTGAGTTATGCAGCCGCAATATACGAGTACATTCTAAAATAACCGCAAATTGTATACATGTTCCAAGAAGCCGCCAAGAAAAAAACATCTTTATCCACAATTATCCTCTCGCATTAAGTTGCCATCTAATGACAGTAACCACTCTGGCATGTAAGGCCAGAGTGGCAAGGAACCGAGGCACTGCAGTCCCATCCTTCGCATCCCCATGTGCATGTACTAGTAGCTTTTGCGGATGTTGAGGTCTTGGTGGAAAGAGTTGTAGGCGTGCTTCCGGTGCTGGTCGCCGAGGTTGTTGGGCCGGTTCCACTGGAATTGCCTGGTATTGGTCAGCATGCTTTCTTCATCGTGTGGGTTAGCGAACTTACCGGAGCCACATCCGCTCTTGGAATTGTGTAGAAGAAGATCTTGGGTCTGCGACAGAATCGATGAACTTCCCTCAATAATCAGGAAATTCTCTTCTTTGTTGTATTCGAACCATGATGCTGCGATGTAGTTGGGTATTTGCACATGTCTTGGTTGACCAATTGGCTTACCCATGCGGCGTTTTGTGAAGATGTACCATATCCTGTCTCGCCTATGGCGAATGGGAGGTTATGTGCTGCAGAATAGGTCTGGTAGAACGACCCGTAACAGCTTTCAAATGAGGAATCGGAGAGTGACTTTGGGTAGCAATCAATGCCGACGATATCAACATACTCAGGGCCAGGCCAGTAAGGTGCAACGGGAGCGGAGGGGGTATCCACGTTTGGTGACCACCACATCTTAATCTTAGGGTTGTTGGCTACAGCTGCGTGGATGTTCTTCCATGCTGTAATGAACTCAGATGCTGTTCCATGATAAGTTCCGTCGGTCTGAGATATTTAGTTGATGATACGAGCTGGCGGATTTGTGCATACATACCACATAGTAGTTCATCTCATGTCCAAATCTCAACCAAACCTCTACATTTTTGGACGTAAACTGCTCCAACACACTAGCGACCTGAGCTGCCACGCTGCTCGTTACCTGGCTGAATGGAATAGATGGCATAACAGCCGGTTGGAACACGGCCCCGGAAGCAACAACATCATCAAGACGTTGAAGAAGTTGAGATCCGCTGAAAGTGCTAGACGTTATCTGTGCATACCATCCGTAGGTGCTGGCTTTGGCACCAAGTTTGCTGTTGATCTGAGCCATTGTGTATGCTGGGGATGAAACCTTGTATCCATCTGAAGGGAGGAATCCGAATGCCACTCCATTTGAGATGACTCCGCCTGAGGGAAGGCCGTCGACGGGAGCTAGTTTATGTTAGTCATGAGACATCGTGGGAAAGGAGTAATTACCTCGTTTTTCAACGATCTGAGGGGCTGTCAATGCTAACACCGCTGAGATAATCGCTGCTCCGGAGAGGAGATATGTGGAGAATGACTTCATGATGGATTGAAATGAATGACTGAAACGAACTGAACGTCTGAAATGAAGCGGAGGCTTGAAATGAACTGAAGGCTAGGTGTAGAAGAATAAGTAAGGAGTGAATGCTCAGCGAGTGATATCGATAAATGTCAAGCTCGACGAAACATTATATACTACAACATTCTTGTTCTTAAAGGCACAGCAGCTTCCGCATGAGGACATCTTCATCGATCTCATTCATGCGGCTCAAAATACACATCTCGTAGTTCATTCACCCCGTGGTAAACGCAGATCATCTTTTTCAGCCGCATCTTCCTTTCCTATAATTGGTCGAAACATCCGAGAGGGAGATTGACTCTTCCTCCTGGAATCCCACGAAAGTTTATATAGGGCGAACTTCAAGCGTAATGAAGAAAGCAATTTGCGAATCCTACGTGTTTCACGATAAGGAACGGTTTCCGGATGTGGCGTCATTTTGGGGGCGATGTGGCTTGACGATGCGGGGTGGGGACTAAAAATAAAAGGCTCAAGAAGGAAACATGACCATTTAAGGATCTGACTTCTTCCTTCACGAACTGCATCCAGTAAGTCATTGAGATTATCTTGCTTACTACGGAAGTCGCCCGCATTTCATTTTACTTTACGGGCGTGAGTAATCAGGGGATTGATATGCTGGTCGCGGCAGAGCTTCCTGTTGCATTGTCTTCGAGATCTGGTGGATAACACCTACCGAGAATAGAAGGCATGAAGTTATGTAAACAGGAATCGGATTTGTAAACGGCACAGCGAACCCGGATTTGACGTCGCATCAACTTGGTAGGAAGTTGTGATTGCATTACGATGCAACGCCGGGACTCGTCGCTGACAGCAATCTCCAGAACTGTGCTACCATAATCATAAATCAGGCTAGGGCGATGAACGCGGCGTCAAGTTGCCAGTGGAGTCTTGAGGCCCAGAGACTCAGTCAAGCGGCCCAGCGGCACTCTCATCAAGAATATCTTTGTTAGTGCTACCGCCGTTTTGCATTCGACTTCGGTCAGGCATGATGTATGTGGTAGTTTATCACGTGTGCGTAAACTTACACTATTGAAAGCCTACGCTTCCAGACATCCGGCATCTCAACCCTCCACATAGCTAAACACGCATTCAAACACTCAAATAAAGTCAAAAATGCCATTACTTGTATCCGTTAAGCAAACGCAGCGAGAAGCGTTCCTGGCTTCGAGTGTTTTTGCCGGAAACGGGATGCACCCAAGCGAAGAGGATTCCTCCTTGCGCGATTATTTGAAAGCTTCGAACCATGTCAGCACTTGGCCCCAATGCAGATCCTATCGTGCAACGTGGGGCTGGCATGGTTTCTCAACTGCTTCGTATTTGTGGATGAGGGTGTAAATAGTTCATTGCTCTCAACCTTAACTCTATCTCGACTCTCGTTGTATAAAGAGAAGCTGGTGCAGTATGTGATGCGAATAGTTCACCATCATCCTCAGTCTTCTCATTTCTTCACATTCATTCATTACACTTCAATCTTCCTAGAAATTCCTTTCCATATACCACCTTCTCTCACAAATCACCTACCTAATCCCTCCTCAAAATGCATTTCCAACACGTAAGTCAGCCCACTCCGCCATCCATACCCCTCAACTAACCAGATTAGTTCGCCATCACCGCCGCCCTCCTCACCGGCACTCTTGCCCACCCCCTTGAATCCCGCGCTACCTCATCCAGCAGCGCCGCCACCGCCAAAATAACCTCCGCCGCAGCATTCACCTCCGGAGCCGGCAACAAGGACCCCTCCAGCATCCTCAGCACCGGTGTTGGCAAAGGCACCGATTCCTACAGTTGCTACTCTGGCAGCTGGGAGTCGTTCCCTCCGTCCTCCAAATGGGTGAGCTTTGATGCTATGTGGAACAAGACCACGTCGTATCTCAAAGAATCCTGCGCCAACACCGGCGCTTTTGGTCCTGGAGATAGCCAGGCCCAAATTGACGCTATGCATGATTCGATTGTGAAAGTTTCAGAGGCGAGCTTGGTCGATCCGCGATTCATCTTTGCGACCATCTTGCAGGAAAGTAGCGGATGTGTGAACATCGATACTAGCAAGAACCCAGATCCTAGCCAACCCGACAACCCGTACGTGTTTCCTTCTTCTCCGTCTCTTCAGTACCTACAAATACCATTCATGATTTACTAACATCCCTCAAGCGGCCTCATGCAATCCGTAGGCGGCGTAAAATTCGTCGGTAATTCCGCCAGTGCTTCAGCCCAAGCTGCATCCATCCATCAGATGATTGTGGACGGCGTGCAAGGCACCTCCAAGGGCGATGGACTGGTCCAATGTATCAACCAGTATGGAAACATTTTCGAAGCGGCTAGATGCTACAACTCTGGAGAGGTCAACAAGAGCAACTTGAATGATCCAAAGGGGGCTACACCAAGTTACGTTAATGACATTGCCAACTACATGACTGGATGGTTGGATGCGAACAGCAAGTGGGGTAGCTGCAAGAAATAAATAGGCGCGATGGGTGGTCGTAGTGAACGAAGAGATGTTCAGAGGGGTAAAGGGGAAATGAAGGGCGAATGCGAGCAAGTATCGTAGAAGTGATGTGGCATGTGAGGAGTTATATGTTGGGCTGGCGTACCCATTTTTGTATATTTCAACCATTTAAAACCAATTATATCACAAATTTCTCTTCCATCATACCACATCAAAATATTCTAACATCAGTTTGCCTTCTCCTTCTTCTCGAGCTCTAACAATTGTTTCGCCAAATCCACAAACGTATCCTCCATGCTCCTATAAGTCACCCCCAAAACACTCTTTGCCTTCTCGCTACTACAAGTAAACGAGCCATCTTGCAGACCTTTCTCCCCCGGACTACCCTTCGGCGTCCTCTGTTTCAACTCAGGAATATTCTTACGAAGAATATCACTGATATTCTGCGACGAGACCTGGCCTTCACAGATGATAAACCGTTGACCCGACGCCTCGGGTAGCGTTGCAGCTTGAAGATGAGCTTCCGCGAGGTCCTGCTTATCATAAGCTCAAGCCCAAGCAGCGGAAGCAGAACAGGGGAACTTACTCGGACATCGGTATATACATGGAGACCATCTTTAACAATTAGATTCTGCAGAAATCAGTGGTAGAATGAATCACTTACTGGGTGGTAACTCAGCGTCCTTGGACGAATTTACAAACCCGCTATAGATCCGCGCATTCGACTAATTGAGATCGTGTGTGGTTTTTATGGCATGTCTGCACGGCCCGTAAACCATAGGAGGGGTCAGCGAAACCAAATCAAAATTTGGTTTCTCCTTCTCGACAAATTCCCATGCTGGATTCCGTCAGTGATTGTCAAAGAACAATCAGATCACTCCTCCTCATGAGTTCTTACCTGCCAGTTCCGCAAACTTCTTACTGGCCTGGTACGCGTTATTTTGATTGCCCGTGAGCGCACTTTCCCAAGTCGTCGGATTCCAGTCGTCTTCCGTGTAGATCTTCTGCGGGTCCGACACATATTCTCCCGCAAAATTCACAATGGCCGCACAGCTGCTTGTGAGGACGACTCTTTTCACACTTGGGGCATGCTTCTGGATTAATTTTAGAATCTCGGAAGTCCCTTTGATAGCGGGGTCCAAAAACTCGCGGTTGTCAGTGATGACTCTGTAGAGAAATGGCGACGCCGTATGGATCACGATATCAAAAGGTGGGTCGGATTGCACGACTTGGTCGAACGCACCGGGAGATGTGATGTCTGGGACGATGCCAAAATCTAGTTGGGATTTGTAAATTGCGAAGGCGGAGAGCACTTGCTGTGCTTTGGCATCGGAGCGTACGACACTGCGGACGGAATGCTTTTGTTTGAGAAGATACTCGAGGACCCATCAGCCGACGTAGCCGTTTGCTCCGGTGAGGAGAATTCTTTTGGACATTGCGGTTTTATTGGGTGTGAAACGAATAATGATGTTCGTCGTGAATGGCAAAGGCAATTAATTCGATGAAAATACACCAATATATACACAATCTACATAGGGCTTCGGAATAACCTACGTAAGCACCCAGCACGAAAACGACATCCGCAAGATATAGGATTTAAAGCATATGCGGAACCGATACATCAACCACGCCTGCAATAGACGAATCAGATACTTAGCAACGGGCGATATTCCGATCTACTTTCGTGGGGATGGGATGTTACATTTACCTAATCTAGACAACATGCAGCTGGTACCGAACGTACATGATTACCAAGCATCGCGCATCCGAATTGTAACCTTCATTTAGTGTTGATTGATTGATGACGATGCAGCATCGGGGATGAATTTCTTCCAAGATGTTTGCGTGCGGCTTACATATACCTCCGAAAGAGCATCGTAGCGGAAATATTTCCCTGCTTTCCCTCCCGTTATTCGGCGAGAACGTCTCCCATCTCAAAGCGCAGATGTATAAGTAGCAGCAGCAATTCTGCCTCTAAGTAGCCCTTTAAAGTACCAACAAAGTCCCCAGCACAGCACTCAAGCTCCCGAAAACATGATGAGAGCAATTGGTATGAATGCGCAAACCAATCAATTGTCCCCAAGCTGATAACGCAACGACAGATATCAAGGATGGAGCCGGTCCCATCAGCAGTCTCTTCATGAATGAAGAGACACCAAAACCGAAGCCGTCAGCCTCACAAGTTCTGGTCCGAATCCACTGTTTTGGCTTGAACCGCATGGACTTGATGCAGCGGGAAGGAAAATACAATGTTCCTCCTCAAGCGGGGAAGATCTTGGGTGTTGAATTCTCGGGTGTGATTGAAGAATTGGGAGAGGGCGATGTGGCAGATTTTCATATTGGGGACGAAGTATTTGGACTTGCGTATGGAGGTAAGATCATTGGTCGAGATTATTGGTTGCCTCTGATATTCAGTTTCGATAGGTGCCTATGCAGAGTGTTTGGCTTCCTCAGTCCATATGCTCATCCACAAGCCCGCGTCGATATCCTGGGAAACAGCTGCTGGGATTCCGGAGGTATGCACACGAGACTCCCGACTCAACAAATACTGACCTACGGTCTAGACCTGGATCACTGCCACTCAAGCTCTTCATCTTGTTGGATCTTTCAAGCCGGGAGACAATGTTCTTTGGCATGCCGGAGCATCCGCCGTGTCGATCGCAGGAATCCAACTCAGCAAGGCAGCTGGCGCAAACAAGATATTCGTGACCGCAGGCTCTGACGAGAAGGTAGACTTCTGCAAGACTCTAGGCGCCACAGAAGGCTTCAATTACCATAGTGACGATTGGGTCAACGGCATCATGAACTCCACAGATGGCCACGGTGTTGACGTTATTGTTGATTTTATCGGTAAGAATTATTCTCAGGGAAATTTCGAGGCCGCAGCAATTGACGGGAGGATTGTTCAACTGGCGAGTCTTAGTGGGCACAAACTCGAAGCTGGTTTGGATATCGGTATACTTGAGAATAAACGGTTGCGTTGGGAGGGCAGCAGGTTGCGGAGTAGGCCGCTAGAGTATCAGAGGGTTTTGAAGAATAAGCTGGTGGAGTTTGCACTGCCTAAATTTGTCGATGGTACCTTTCAGGTTCCTATCGAGAGGGTGTTCAGTTGGAAGGATATTAGGGAGGCACATGAGCTCATGGAGAGTAATCAATCAAAGGGGAAGATAATTTGTAGGATTGGTTGAGGAATTTATATCAGGCCAATCGTTGGTCCTTGCAAAACCTGGGCAATAGACGTAGCTTCCACAAGGTCTTTGGAAAGCCATCTACCTTCCGTTCGCCATGCTTCAGTTGATATAAATTCTTTATTCATTCAGTTTTGTAACGGCAGTTCTAGCCCTTAAAGCTCATGCTTATATTATGTCGCAGATGTTGTTGGTGTTTCGGTGCCAAGGAGCAGTTAATCCTACGTTACGCGGTGGTGTCGTATCGTGTGCTACTTCGCAGATCTCTCTGATCATGTTCGCAATTGAACCGATTCATTTGTAGAAGTCCGAATCCTCCACAACAAGCAGGGCTTTCCTACCTTATTCCATTCCTTAGTTGTCTCCTTCCGCCATGAATTCTTCAAGGACATTCGAGCATTGTGGAGGTAGATTGTGTCGAGAAAGGATCTTTCGCCGGCATTGAAGCAGGCCTAAGAACGTTAACTGAGTGGAAACTTTTGTTGCAGCATGGTTAGTACTATGGCTGCAGCAGAGAGTATCAATCGAAGATCTCGTACATGCCGGATACATGACTTGTAGTTGACATTGGAATCTCCAGCTATGCGACGATCTGCAGCGCTAACATTAGACTGCAGGGACCCTGTGAGTCCGTGGACCTCATCTATTAGTTTCTTCTCTCGCAGGAACAACGAGAACCTACCTCACTATCTAGGACATGCCTGATACAAGAAATTATCTTCACAAGCTTGCAATATCACTATCAAAGCATTCGAATAACTGTATGCAATATTACCTTATTGTATTTAACATGTTCTGCTCCATCAGTCAGTGGTCTCCAAGAAACTGACCCGACAGAAGATCACATCCAAATGATGTCCAAGTTGCCCTATGTGTCTTTAATCCGTGCCGGAGGGAGCAGGAGTTCTTTCGGGCTTGAAATTCTCCTGATACGGAGCAGTTGTGCGCACTTGGCTCTCCTGGATATTCTTCCCGATATCTGGGGAGAAGTAAACCATCATTCCGAATGCCGATACTAGTAGAACCATCAACAGGAGTGCGACTTCCTGCTTGCAATCGTAACCACGATCACCAAACATACGTGCGTATTCGCCGACGAAATCACTAACGTCGTCACTCCACTCGTCCACCGCTGGTGCTTTGCATGACTGTATGACCATATCCGCTCCAAGCTCATATGTCTTCTCCCTCATCTCCTCTGCCGTCATATCCAGCACCTTCCATTTCTGTAGTCTTTCGATATCCCCCATCACATATGACCATCTACTAAACTTTTATCGTCCGGTTTGTAGTAGTGAATCTGGGTCTTATAATCGTTTGCCCATGGCCAAGCTGCGTTCCACTTTGTGGTATGATCGCCATCAAAGGAAATTTCTTTCTCCGACATGTATGCCATATATCTTTCGGTGGAACGTTTTTTGTCATATGGGGTTTCATACAAAGCGTTACGAATGTTGTCGTCAACGACCGTATCGTCCTCCAGACGCTCTGCGATGATTTTTGCTCGTCTGCGTGTCGATGGACTTTTGGTCAGAGTTTTCAAGAATAGAAGCCCTCTGCTAATAAAGTGTTCACGAGCAACATCGGAAAGAGAACCTCTGACATACTCATCCACGATCTTGGAAAACTCAAGTACGATATCAGCACATTGATCAATTATGACCTCGTACATGTTTGACATAAAGTCTATGATACATCCTATCTCCTCTATCTCCCAAGGAGTGTAGTTAGAGAAGAAGAGAGATGCCATTTCGACTTGATGAAAGATAAATGATAGGGGCCAGTCAAACGGGAACATACAGGAGAATAACTCAACTCTGTAGCAAGCTCGCTGGATCCGAATGGTCTCTGAGAGCGAAAGGGGCTCGTAGGTTGGCTCAGGTTCGCAGGTTACCGGGTTGAGTGCGCATCTCGAATCGCAAAATTTTCGAGTAATTCTTTCAACCAGCAAGTGGAGGGTTGCCACTGCCACGGCATTCTCCAAATCAAGATTGAGCAGAGTCTGCGCTACCGTGTCTTGTTCCTGCTGCTTATATTGTGTGGCAAAGTATTCAACAGCTTGCTTGAATTCGGACCTAACTTCTTCGTATTTCCCAGTTTTTGGGAGGATAGTAGTACGAGAGACTTGTAGGACAGCAAGGCTCTCAGCCACAATAGGCAGTGGCAGGTTGGAGAGAATTGTAGACAATATCAAACGTTGGTGTCTCATATAGACTTCATAATACAGCGGCGAAGCTTGAACGAGTGTCCAGAGCGTTGAAATGTTTGGTACAGCCTTGAGCATAGACAACTCCAGCTCCGGGGGCAGTTTGTCGAGGCTTGCATCAGGGTTGCTAGGCCCCGGTTCGCACACTTTTGATTCGAATTCTTGGGATAAAGAAGACATTTTGTAATGGATCAAGCTGTCGAGAGAGAAGATGAAATCTTTCCGATGGAACTCAGTTGATATTGCGATGAGGGTGAATGTTGTCGGTGGTGCGTCGCTGGTTTGGGTCGAAATTGTGAATCATTAAGATTATAACTTAGAAAGGAACAGCCAAGTTGGAAGGAAACCACCGCTAATTTTATGGACGCAGCGGAGATCATGTTCAGTTGGTGAACAACGATGTACAGCCTTCCTCAAGTGAATCTGACAACACCAAAGTCCCAAGTGAATGCCATTCTTCGTGATCCCGGTTACTTCTCGTCAGCCACTGGTATGATATTGCATATTAAGTAAGCTATATTTAGTGAGTTGGAAAAGACTATAATTCCTAGTAAGTCCTGTATAACTCCAAGTTCTGCAATCGAGGCTCATTTTGGTGACACAGAATACAGGAGCCTGGAGCACTGATGTATTAGCCAAACGCTTCAGCTCACTAGTAGCAGATATTCACTGCGTGTCCACTATCTTGTAATCAACTCTACGGTACTTTCTTGCTTTAATACTCCTCTGTTTTCCAGTTGTTTCCCATCATGTCCTCCCTCTTTCTGCATGTTACAAAGTTTCCAGAGTTTCAAATTTCAAACAACCACCGCCCAGAACCACCAACCACTACGAGTACGAGAACAGCCCTTGGGGTAGCAGATTTCCCATCGGTCATACTCGGGCCTGACAGGAGAAAAGAACGTCATTGAGATTATCGCACGTACAAACTATACAGACAACGCATGAGCGTAGCAAACCGGGAATACTCTATCGAGGAGAGAATTAGAGAATCGTTGAGACCTGCATCATGCTGCTGGGCCTCCCAGACCAGCGGATATGAGCCTGGAACCAACGCTTGGCGGTGCTGGCGTCAAATTGGAAAGTTTCGGCACGAGGGTTGGTTCTCACTTCTATCTAGCAGCAAGCGGAAGTAGCTCTCAGCTGATTTACCACTCTGTAGCGAGGCGGAAAGGAGGAAAGCCTTTGCGGAAAAGCATCTCACAGCGGACACAACTGAAAAGTCTAAGAAGTCGCATAGAGAGCGCATAGAACAAGTGGAAAAATCGGCAGCAAACGCTGAACGCTTGGAAGAATATCACCTCAAGCTTGGGTATATCCCCTTTTCTTTCAAAACCGGAGCACTTTCGCTTTCAAGGCTGATCTTTAGCTAACATATGGATAGAGCGTCCCTTGAGGGCGATACGTAGGAAAAGCCAACCCCTAGAACGTTTTCCGAAACCTGTGGCGGGCAGTCCATGGGTCGGAAATGGAACAGGACTGTTTTGCCTGCTTTCGGGGCACTGTCCTCGGAACGTCATTTTTAGGGGGTTGGATGAAGGAGCGGTTTCAGTTGTGCTGGTGATCCGAGGAAGGGACAAAATTTTCACATCTTTCTCATTTTCTTCGACTGTATGGCTGCATGTCGTTATGACCACACTGAGTAGCTGGCGGGGTGATAAGTTTTATTTATGGGCAGCATATATGTATTTTAATATTCATGAGCATTTTGGGTTCCAATTTTTCAGTAACAAGGTACTATAGACTTACTGACTGTACGGAGGCGTAGCTCACCATGAAATATCCACACACACAGTTCCTGTGAAAGTGACTCTTACACCGGCTCCTGTTACAGACAATACCATAACAATCTCTGCCCGCAGCTCTTCTTGTTAAACAGGTCAATAGATGTCACACGGTCAATTCTGAACAATACTTTCCATCGACGTAATCCCCTCTCCTCACCCTTTCCACCCCCATCACCAACCCCATGATTCCTACTACAACACGTCACACATCCATGTACAGGCCACATGCTGCTCAAGTAATCTACGGAAGAGATCTACGGACGACCAAATTACCCCGCACTGCCCCAAACGACCGATTCGTCCACCGACCTCTGTTACCACCGAACACTGAACAACAATTCACTCTCCCTTTCATCACCGTATGTCCCTAAAAACACCATCTAATATCCGCATTAGCATTAAAACAGCCTTACAACACAATCCACCAACCAAAATAGGCAATTAACCAAGCCCAGTCCAGCCCAGCAAAAAGCAGCCAAACCACCCCATATCGCAGCTGAGCAGGTCCACCCAGAGGCCCCTCCCTTTAAGTGACACTTCCCGAATCGGCAACACACAACAGTACTAGACAATTTCCATTCGGCGCTAATCCTTGCGTTTTTCATTTCGTCGAGTATGAATTATCGATTAGTACATTACTGTAATTAGAAAAGTGACCTGATTCTCTACTAACCAACTAGCCCTTATTTGTATCTACTTCACCAATGCTTTCAGCGGACGCAGCTCAATCAAATAAAATAAGCCTCTGTATATATGAAATGGCCTGGATAAATGAAAATGGCAATATTTGTATAAATTGGAATTGTTCCGTAGTTTATATTCTCAAGGTCAAGTAATTTGATTCTTGTGCACCCCTTTTCGAAGCGCAACCGACTAGGATTGATAACCGAGATCGAGCTTAGGGAAGCCTTAGGGATGGTAAGGGGGTAACACTTCGCTCCACAACACTCCGCTCACGCTTCTAGGATAATAAGATGTATGTATCTATGGATCCCGTGTAAGCATAGTAAAAGAACCACCCAAAATGCACCTCTCCTTCATACCCATAGACCGACCATCCAACAAAAAAACAGCTACATACCCATCTTCCTCCTCCCTACCCCTCAATCCGCTCATCTCAAAACACCACCTCCATCGCCCAAATCACCCACACATCTCACCACCGGCACCCAAACCAGCAAAACCGCGCACCCCCCAAATCCCCAAACACCCCCCACGACGTATATCAACATAAACCCGACCTAAAAGCCAAAACTACGTAGCCCGCGATCCGCGAAATAATCTCCCAAGTTATAAAGATTGCCAACTAGACTATGGCAGACTATCAATCGTAGTGCTTGTGTTGCAGAGCTGGATTAGCAAGGAAAAGTGAGTCGACAGACCGAGAAACTAGCAGGAACTGGTGTGCTTGAGAGTGCTAGGGTGAAGAGGTATATGCTAGTGTTGGGCCGATATCAGTCCTACCTTCTCTGCTGTCTGATTTAGTGCTCTTATGGTTTACTTTAGAGGATATAGATAGGTAGGTGGATGCTTACTCGCTCTGTCAACCACGCAGCATACAACAGATAGCCTCACTAACATGCTTTGATTCCGAAAACCAGGAAGGAGGAAGGAGAAAATGAAAGTCCAGCGATATTTATCTGCCGGTATGTAAGATATCAAAGCAAGAGCAATTAACTACTACGGAACGAGCTTTTATAACAATGAAATTTGCACATGAACGAATGGATGAATGTACCAGCCGATCTAGCGCAACTCTAACTCCTCCACCTACCCGTCTGCTTGCTTAAGGGAGCGACTCCGGACGAGTGAGTGAGCAAGTAAGTTTGTACAGTATCAGTATATAGGTAGGGTAGACACTTGACTATATACACAATACACAGCGATGTCATCTCACTTCAGTCTACCTACTCATATGCCTATACAGATCCTCCCCCTGCTTCCCTGACCCCTTCTCCCTTCCATTCCTTCCTCTCACTATCTCCCCCTCCCACCTCTCGTACAACGCCACTCCCATCCAACCAAAAAACGCCCCAAAACAACCAAGCAAGCAACCCCTCAATCCAAAAACCCCCTCGCTAAATTCCTCCCCCTCTCCCCCCTCATCGCATCAATCTTCACCGCCATCAAGACACATTCCACCTTTCCCTTTCCCCCCGCCATCCCCAAATGACTCTCAATCCTCAACCTCCACTGCCCCGTCTTCACCACCCACGATTCCTCCCTCCCACCACCACCAACCCATCCCTCCTCCACCTTCCTCTTCTTCCCCGTCCCGCCCTCCTCCATACTTCCCCACCCCCACCCATCCCACTCCCTCCCATCCACCCTCACCGCCGCCTCCTCCTCCACCCCCACAACCATCCAATCCTCACAAATCCCACTTCTCCCCGGGCTCGGCGGCTCCGAGCTCTTCCCCCCGTTGCGCATCAGCAGGCCCAGGGGTTGCGTATTCGGGAGATTGAGTTTCGTGGCGATGACCTCAAGGAGTTTGCCCATGCGTTTTTTCGTTTCGGCGAAGAATTCGAGGCGGAGTGTCGGTTTGGAGTTTGGGGAGGAAGAAGGAGAGATATGCAGGAGGGAGAGGGAGTCGCCGATTTCGAGGATCAGTTCGTAGGGGTGTGGGTCTGTGAAGGGACGGGCGTAGTTTACCCAGCCGATCGAGGATTGAGGGAGGGGGAGGGGAGAGGGCGTTAATGGTAGTGGGGATGATGTTGCAGTAGATGAAGGGATATCGGAGAGGATGGAGATCCCGGATTGGCGGATGTCGGAGAGGCGGATGGTGATTTCGTGTTTGTTGCGTAGGAGATTATACGAGATAGAATGGGGAATTAATTTCTGCTCAAGACCTTTGAGATGGAAGTAGCGGCAGTCGCGAAGGAGTTCGGCGCGGTGTTCTGGGCTGCGGATCTCGAGCGGGTAGCCTCGGAGGAGGTGGAGAATTTCGGAGAAGGTGTGGGCGGAGCGGTTGGGCACGCATGGGGGGACGATGGAGGGGGGTCGCAGGAGACCTTCGCGGCTTAGACCGGGGAAAATTTCTTTGGGGGTGCTGAAGAAGACGGCGAAGCCGAGGGAGAAGTAATTTGGACTATTGCCTGGTTCGGAGAATAGATCACGAGGGATCTGGAATTCTTGGTTTCCAATTGTGATGAAGATGTTCTCTTCATACAGTTGGGATATAAGTCTTGGTACTAAATGCATGTTAGCTTTACAGTCAAAAGTGCAGACAACATGCATTCTTAAATACGTACGTGAATAGAACTGCGCATCAGCAAATAATCTCACGAAATGACTAGCATTCCTGGGCGCAATATGGTACCCCTGTAGATGAAGTGAGATATCCTTAAAAGTGAGCGGATCCCGATCAATATAGAGAGTCCTAATAGCGGTATTTGGATCACTGCCATTTACTTCAGCCGTCTTCAACTGGCATTGAAAATATCGGGAAAAGTATGAGGGTGCTCTAGAATTCTTAGCTTGTGGTCTCCGATCATCTTCTCCAGTTCGTGCGACTCATGCTAGATCCACCACCTCACAGAGGGAAGGATATACGTACCATCAGAACTTAAACTGGCCCCACTCAATTTGAAGAGTTCAGTGCCAATTTGTATGGGGAAGACCTTTTCATGCGGTAATTCGTC
This sequence comes from Rutstroemia sp. NJR-2017a WRK4, assembly GCA_002946385.1. Lineage (NCBI taxonomy): Eukaryota > Fungi > Ascomycota > Leotiomycetes > Helotiales > Rutstroemiaceae > Rutstroemia > Rutstroemia sp. NJR-2017a WRK4. The sequence continues at coordinate 504,199 of NJPR01000061.1, forward strand.
CGGGATATCTGTGTTGTATTTCCTAGCTTGCGGAACATTTGGATCTCTCAAGATACCTGGCGGGTCGACTATTACCGGAGTAATGGGCGTTATGCTGTTGTCCATGAAACCGGTGTTGAGATGGTTGTGGCCCTCCATGCCATTGTTCTGCGACATCGCTGGCTTCCCCTTTTCCCAGACTATAATACAAGCAGCTGCTTCAGCGCAATTCTTCCGGGTCAATTGCGATGACTCCACACGTGATAGGTGTTTCCGCAATCCGGGGAGTAATATGTCAATCTTAGTACCGCAGCTTGTCAGTCGACGATATTTCGTAGTCTAGCGCGACGATAATCTGCTTAGAAACCAGAGGCGGCGACCGGCTTTAAACAATACCAAGTGACCACGATAAATGTATGCAGAATGTAATGCAGAAGATCTTTTTCATTCAAGCCATGGGAACACCGTTGACAAAGGTGCAGTTTTTGAACGTTCAGCTTGGTGATATATAAGCATAAAACTAACCTATTTTCGTCGTAAGCCGAATTCATGGACCCAGTCAAGTCACGTGTAGATAAATTGCCGCGTATCATTGGCTGGACATGCGGCGCAGAACGTTTAGAGGGTCTACATCTCTCAGTATCTAACGTGAGATTGGCAAAGCGTAACGTGCCGTGTTCTACAGTATCTAGGAATAACACCTCGACCGTACAATTGGTTACAAGAATATACATGACTAGAATGAATGCCGTAAAAAGCGCATCGAAGGATTATAAAAAGACCATGTTCAAAATGATATACAAGAACTCCTATTATCTCATAATCTTGCCACTTCTCTATTTTATCTATTTGACATTATCCAGTCAATTAAAAAATGTACACCATCTAAACTGAACCATCATTTAACTTCGTAAAATACCCTGCCATATACCATGGTCGACTGGTTTTTATTTGACTCCCAACCCAAATATTATGAAATTCTATGCCACATCTCATCACTCGTCTTCTTCTTCAATATCAGATTTGCTGCGACTCGTGCTACCGCCAACAACGTCCCTTCCGGCTGCTTGAGAGCCAGGTGTTACTGAAGTCGAAGAGGCAGCATGCTGACCACCGACAGAGAGGTTTGTGCTTCGCGCCGAACTAATGGAAATATTGCGACCAAGTTGTCCCGATGGATTGACGGGGAATGGTGTATATTTCTGATGTCCACTGCCTCCATATGATGAATGGTAAGGAGGAGAGGCCTGGTTGTTTTCGGTCATAAAGGTATTGCTATAACTTGTGTCTCTCGGGCCGTCAATGGTGACACTGAATCCAGACGAGTTCGCTGGCAAATGCTCTCCTGGCTTACGTCTACCGCGGGTACTTGCTCTCTTCATGAGAGATGATCGCGGATTGCCATATTCGTCAAAGCTACCATCTCCTAACATTTGATCGTCGCGAGAGGAAGACCATCCATCGTTGTAACTGTGCGCAGAGTCCAGACCCGGTCGACGTGCGTTCAATGCCTCTGCTGCGTCTTCTTCAGATACAGGTCCGAGGTCGGGATTTGTGTTCTTGAGAGGTTTCGTGGGTACGAGACGTTTTGCATCCTTTGTAGCTCCTGACTTCTCACGAGCTTCTGCAGCCCATTCATCGGTAACAGCAACAGAATAGTTCGGGTTGGCTGGACCACCCAAGGCATCTCCACCACCACCAGGAGCATTGATAGGAATTTTGCGAAGCGCAAGTACTAACGCACACATAAACTTGGATCGGCGCGCAGCACGAACTGTCTCATTGTGCCAATTAGATTTGTGTCTGATTTCCACTTTGAGTTGCAGCTTGTCCATATTGCCAATGCCCACAGCTTCCAAAACCATGTCCGGGTGGAAATCACGAGAATTGTCTGGGTGACGAACAAAGGCTTCCATTTCGGCACGGAGCAATTCGATGTCCTCGAGAGTTGTGTCGAATGAAATATACATATCAAGCTGCTCCTTCATTGCCTTACTACGAGTAATATTCTCGATCCAGAGATTGTTGAGAACGATATTCGGTACTTGGACCATCTTCATGTTGTCGATGCGCTTGAAGACCGTGAACAAAAGGGATATTTGTTCCACAACGAGATATGTTTTGTCGATATCGCAACGATCACCGACATCGTACGGATGTTTCACGAATAGGAAGATACAAGCTCCGAGGAACTCTGCAGTAGTGGCGGCGAAGACGAAGGACAGAGACAATAGCGTTGTACCGGCCGTGGTAAGAGTGGCAAGGAATCCGCTGTCTTGGAAAGCAACTATAATATCGTCAGCTATGCATCTGGGACCAGGGATTGATGAACTTACTGAAAGCAAAAAGAACAATGATAAGCACAACAGTGACCAAAACTTGATCAAGAACACCAATTGCTTGACCAACGTCTCGCATACTCTTCGCAATCGCCTTACGATCACGTCCGATTTCGACAACCTTCATAATCATCTCATCAAGAGAGATATCACCGTTTCCGTCATTATCTAGGGCGTCAAAGATTTCTTCGGCTTCTGCCTTACGACCATTACCAAGCACTTCCTCGAGATCCTCGGCCGAGAGAGAATCTCGGCCTTCAACGACGAAAGACATCCACAATCTTCTTGCCAACGCTTCCGATGACTTGGTCTTCTCCAAAGCTTCAATGACAACCGAGTGAGCAGAGTTAGGGTTGAAAACTTGCTTTCCAGTAATTTCAGAAGCGATATTACCAAAGACAGATGTGACTTTGTCTCCAATACGACCCATCTCTCCAATCAACTTCATTGGCGTGTTGGATCCCGAGCGATTGTGTCCCACCAAACGTCTGTTTGTTTTAGCAAGAATGGCTTCAATGCTATCACTGATAACATAATCCTCTTCCGCAAATTCGGGACAGTACATAGGAAACAGAGTTCGTGATGCTTCGTAAAGTAGACCGAGTAAGTGAATGAGGTGTTTGGATTCCTTGATACGTCCGTCAAAAGATCGTCGATGGTAGTTAACACTGATCAACTGTACAACCAGTTTTTCTCCCAGGAAAATGATTGACGAAATCAGGGTAGGAATCAGAACGTTTCTCATGGTTTTGATCCAGCCATCTTGAGTCCCGTCTGGATTGTGCGGGGTCTTGTTCAAATCAGGAGAAGAAAGAGCCGTGAAAGTCACTAGCGAGGTGATAGCCCAACCAACCAACGACAATGGAATCTCGAGATTCTTCAAGATCGATGCATATTTCCGGACACCCGTGCTGACGACACCGCATAGAAACATGAATATATATGGCACAGCTTTCGAGCAAAGTTTCGAAACCCAGATGCTTAGCCAGATAATTTCGATCCAGGTGAAGAACAAATACAACCGCATTTTACCGACAGTTGAATTTGGGTGAAAAACCGCAAAGACAACGACCGGTACGGCGAGGATGATACCGACCGGAGCAACATAGAGCATATATCGAGTGACCACGGAGAAGTTGACAATCTTGGTGTAGAATCTGCCCAACCCGTTGACAGATATTTCCTCCCCATTTGTGTTTCTTCTTGTTGCATTTTTGGCTTTTCGTCGACCACCTCTCTTACCAAATAACCCCTTCTTCTCTTCGTCATTGGGAGATTCTGGCGAGCCTGCCAGTATTCCTTCGCCAGCTTTCCGTGCACCAGTTGCGCTGGATGCAGTTCGCACCTGAGTGAGGGGGATGTGGTCGGACATGTCGTTGTTATTATTGTTGTCTATAGGTTGAAAGCCGCGCCGCGAAAAATCAGGAGAACGAGGGGATCGTAACGACATTTAGTTGGAGAATTGGTCTTCGATTGGGTCGACTATGTTTCGCAGATCGTACTCAACTACGTCCGCCGTAGGAGCAAGTGGCGCGGTGAAGTGGTTTGGAATGTTGGTCGTGCCACCGATTGCGGGAGTAATGGGTTCAGATTAGATACAAGTTGTGTAAATTTGATTTGACCAATCAGTCAATCAGTCAATTGATCTGAGACTTCTGAAGAACGAATGTGAGGAAGAAGAAATGGAGTATGATCGTCGCCGGTGCTACAATTATCTTGCCGGACAATTTAATGTGGCATGGAGCATGGAGCGTGTCGAAGTAAGGCGGCCGCGTCAATGGACGGTCAAAGGAAGTTAGAAAGGTGACCAGCAGTTTCAACAATGGAATTGAAGATTTAAGTAATAACAGGAATAGAAACGAGCGTTAAAATAGAACAAGTCTCTCAACGAGGTAACAGAAAGAAGAAAGAAACCGTTCATGGGATGGGAGTACTGTTGATAAAAGAGAGAACGAAAAAGGACTCTTTTCAGAAAGTTTAACCCTTAAAAATTTCATCTGGATGAATCTAAAACCGGGGGCAGCCTTAAGGCGGTCCAAGCATGCAAGGTACCGAAGCTCTACCCTTGCGCAGCAATACTTGGTAGCCCATTGGCCCGGCCCACCAAGCTCCAGCAGCGGCCAAAAAGGAATACGAAACAAAAGGGCCCTCGGCGAGGCGTATGATAGGTGGACAAGGTTGGCCAACTCGGGATCTTCCTCCTGAACTTCCTCCTGGGCTGTAGAAGTGTGGGAAGCGGGATGTAGCTTCACTGACTTGGGACCGATTTGGTAAGCTCAACGAGTCCGGACGGGTTTCAGACTCTCACCAACGGCCTTTAAGGGGCTACGTAATAACACGCGTTGAGAGGAAAATGATGACATTGACACGAGTATTACGGAAGAAGAAGAACTTTCCAGATAGAGATTATGCAGGTCATCGAGTATGTACGTTTTTACTTCGTACTACTTTCGTAGAACGAGTAACGTTATCAAATCGTAAAGTCAATAAACAAACTACTGATCAGTGCAGATCATCGAACGGATACCGGCCGGTCGGCATCTACTTGTACACAGCCTCTTTGTTCTCACAGGCACAGAAGATTAGGAATCTAGGATAGAGGATAGTACGTAAACAGAAATAGAACAACCAAACCTTACTCAGCCACTCCTTCCACATATCGATCCGACCGACGACTAATGACTTAGATTGGAGAGTGTCGGTACCAAGTACAGAAGTATGTATCATCGTGCATACTGCATACTTAGGGAGGGGAACAACGACACGAAGCAGCATGCAGACATCTAATCTAGACTTCTGGGACACAACACAACACAACGCAGCACAATACGACACAAACAACACAATACAGTCAAGTCAGTACGTAGAAAGTTGCAGCCGACATAACCTCATCACAATCTACCTTATCAAACCCCGCCCTTCTGCCGTACCAAAGACCTACCAAAGGCCTACCAAAGACCTACTACCAAAGACCTACCGGCATCTACTCCTTATCGATTAATCCTCCTGTATCACCAGTCTAACCTTCCACCAACATCCTCCCCTTCCCATCCAAACCCGACATACACCCATACACCCATCCATCCTCCGACCTCTGCTCCTCGCACAAATGCATGATTCAATTTCATAATCATATTAATCCACAAACCTACTCCACATCTCACAGGTCTGGAGTTTACGAAATATCCATCCATATATTCTCGTCTAGGGTGCCTCGCCTTGTCAAAATTAAATGTTCGCTTGCGTGTTCCGATTCTAAATTTGACCATCTCTGTTTGTCCAGCTTTCCTTGAATAAGGGAATAACCTATTTTTCCCTTCATTCTTCACTGCTCTCCGTCTCTCGCTTACATACTCAATCTTCCTTTCCCATCCCATTACCACCCAATCTACCCACCCGAGCCGCCACCCACCTTTCTTCCAAGATTTCCGACATCCACGCAAATCCCGCTCCGCTTTTTTTTTCCCAATCTTTTCCGCTCCACCTACCATGCTTAACTCAACTTAACTTTATCCACCGATAAACTCGTCATCGACCCGACCACGAAAAAAAAGGGATCATCAATCCCATCTCGCATCCCACCTAAACCCCAACCCAACACTCAATCCCATCATGACCTCCACCTCAAACAACGACGAAATGAAACTATCCTTCGATCCCACCCGTGCGAAATCCCTCGTATCGGCCTTCCAATCCGTGTCCGAGAAAGTGACTAAAGCTGCTGCTGGAAGGAATGTAAGTATTTTCTTCCTTTAACTTTATCATTTTTTGCACAAGTACAGTGCCACTGAACTGCATATCACATCAAATACCACCAGAACCAAAAACACAAGTCTCAAATCCCACATCCAAAAAAGTACAACTAACCCAACCCCCACCTCTAGGTCCGCCTCGTAGCCGTCTCCAAACTAAAACCCGCATCCGACATCCTCGCTCTCCACCGCGAAGCCAAGGTCGAGCACTTCGGCGAGAACTATGCGCAGGAGTTGATGGAGAAGGCGGAGATTCTGCCGCGAGAGATAAAATGGCATTTTATTGGAGGGTTGCAGAGTAGTATGTCTTTACCTTTCTTTCTTGCGTATATTTTACGTTCTCTCTTTTCTTGCGGTTATTTTTCTTCCTCGATATGTGTGATCTACGACCTCGGTTCGAGACGAAACCGATGATCGATGTGATGTCAGCACCGAGATTGCGTGAGGCGATCATGAAGATCGCGGCTCGCTAGGTCGGGTCGCGGTGTGTCTGAGCGGGATGGAGATGGATGTGGATGTGATTGACGGTTAGTTGGTCACATGATGAATGGGAATGAAGATCAGATCGGGGCTCCACGGTTTGCATCATAGGTGTCGTCGGGAGACGTCAGATCTTTCTCACTCACTCGGGTGCGTTCGAGGAATGATTGCCTGTCCCATTTCATCACATCGCAACAACTTCCTGCGACATCACCCATCTCCACCCTCCTCCTTCTTCTCACCCCAATCCCAATCCCATCCAAACCCCACTAACTCCCTCCCCCACAGACAAATGCAAACCCCTCTCCTCCCAAATCCCCAACCTCCACCTCGTCTCCAGCATCGACACCCCAAAGAAAGCCACCCAACTCTCCCTCGGACGCTCTCTCCTCTCTCCACCCGCCCCCTCACCTCTCCTCATCCACATCCAAATCAACACCTCCGGCGAGGACTCCAAATCCGGGGTTTCCCCCGGCCCCGATGCAACCGCTCTCTGCAAGCACGTATTATCCGAATGTCCGAATCTGAAGCTTGTGGGTTTGATGACTATCGGTGCGATAGCACGCAGCAAGGAGGGGGGTGAGAATGAGGATTTCAAAGTACTGAGAGAGGAGAGGGATAGGTTGGAGAAGGAGCTAGACGTAAAGCTGGAGTTGAGTATGGGCATGTCGAATGATTTTGAAGAGGCGGTTAGGCAGGGGAGTGGGGAGGTGAGGATTGGGAGTACGATTTTTGGGGAGAGGCCGCCGAAGGAGGAGTTTAGGGTTAAGGGGGAGGTGGAGAGGTAAAGTATTACATTGAGTCCTAAACTAGAAGCTATATTGTAATGAAGCAATCTATAAAGCAAAGAATCCACACACAAATTAGTAACATCACCACCAAGATTACCAAAATAGCCATGATGAGGATAGCTCAACGATTATGCCCTTTCTCTTTCGCCTTTTCTGCAACATAGTGATCCCGATAGTACCTAAAAGTGCCAAACTTAGTAGGTTGAGCCCTACACGATGGCTCGAAGCACTGCCAACCCAAAAGACTTGCCGACTGTGACGGCGATATAGTGACTGCATGTTTAGTGATGAGATGTTCCGCGAAACGAGCTTTAACCGCGAAGGACCAATTTGGACAAATGGGACAGATGAATGGACAATAACCTAGTTCTCTAATGAACCCATAGCTGTTCATCTTGGCTTGATCTTCAATGTAAACCTCCATTGAACGTATGGTCTTCATGTGCTCGTCGTGAGACAGTGGTCGTGTAACCTTTTTTGGACGGGCTCCATTGTCTAATTTATGTGACCTCAGACCATGGGAAACCGGCACCATACCATTGGATCCAGAGGAAGACTTGTCATCCTTAGGGGGGCGTAAAGAATCCACAATGCTATGACTCCGGTGAGTTGACGATGTACCATTGGATCCATTGGATCCATTGGAAGAGATGTCATCCCTCGAGGGGCCTGAGATCTCCTCCAGGTGTGGAGATAAGAAACAATGAAAGAACTTCACATTTCTGGAAAGAAAAGCGTCAAGATCAAGCACGTGGCTTCTCCTAGGAGCAATGGTGATTCTAACAGGAGCCCGATCCGGTACTATGCATGCAGGAACATGAGGGCAATCTTTGTAGTCGACAGCATCACGTAGGCGTCTGTGACAGTAGGCCCGATCTACGTTAATTGCTTGTGATTCAGGAAACGAATGTGCAGGTGTGATACATTCCGGACCGTTTCCACACAAGTGCGATCTGACTCCGTGGCCCTTAAGCCAGAGAAGGAGATCCTCGTCATTGACAAACAGTCCCATAGCAATGATGATGAATTTTGAGTAAGTGAGAATGAAATCCTGATTGGTACCCTGATTGGTACCCTGATTGGTACCCTGATTGGTACATTGACAAGAGAATCGGATTGTGACGCGCGGCAAAGCACGATCGTCATCTTTGACATCTCGCAACACTAAACATCGATTAGGATCATCGAGAGTGTATCCTTGGAGAGTAATAGCAACGCCCAACAACGTTTCTTTCACAAGTGGATCCTGTAATTTTTTGACCAGACATGGAAGATGAGGATTAGTGATATACGCTGGGGGACGATGCTGATGAACGCCGACCATATCCGGAACGTGTATACGAAGTACGTCGAACAGCCTGGAACACTTTTTTCGATTTTTGATGATGTCTGGGTTGACTTGCCAATCCTTGCTGAGTGAAGGAGAGATTTGCAGATCATCCACAACGCGGCCCGAATTTTCGCTGGACAGAACGTGGCCTGGGGTCGGTGATGGAGTGTTGACCTTGAGAAAGGTCGGCGGTTTATCCACAACGCGGCCCGAGTTCTCGCTGGACAAAACGTAGCCTGGGGTCGGTGATGGAGTGTTGACCTTGGGAAAGGTCGGCGGTTCATCCACATTGCTGTGGCCTGAACCACCAACTTTCTCCTTCGAAAGGAGATCTGGAACCAAGGGGTGTTTGACGACGGACCGTTTTGGCGAAGATTGTTTAGGTACATTGTAGTACTTCGCATCGAAAGAGGACACAGAACGTGTAAAGCCAACCTATAGATGATTAGTGGTCTACGATGACATAGAGAGAGAAATGAAAGACTCACAGGAGCAATGAGCTTGTTGATGTACGAACAAATGGATCGGACGCACGTAGCGACAGATGGGTAACCCGAAATGAGTGCTTGAAGTTTGTCGAATGGTGGCCTCTGAAAGTCATGATCGGCATAATACCCTAGAACAACGGCAATGATCGCGTCGTATTCATCCTTTGTACCTTTGAAACGTTCCTCTGGAATGGATAGCATGACTATCTTGAGAACATGATCGGCAGATGGCAAGTCTGTGAGATTAATGACAAGAGGTTCTTCAAGAGTACGAACTGGTGAGGTAGGACTTCCCTTTGGTCGAATTGGAGATGACGAAGTTAAGTCAACGACCGCAGATGCTTTTTACAGAGGTCGGTCATCTGTAAGAGGCTTCTCATTGGCATCCTTGAAGTCAAAGTCAAAATTGAAGTCGACGACATCCTCGAACTCATTGGCATCCTTGGAATCCTCGAACTCATTGGCATCCTGGAAGTCCTTGGGATCCTTCCTGGCGTGGCCCCCACTGGGGGATTCATCCACCTTTCGGTGGCCTGAATCCCCTCTGGGATCCTTGGTGGATTTTTTTCTGGATCGAGCTGCTTCATACGCTTCATGTGCTCTGATGTAGCTAGGCGAGCGTTTCTTGTTGTTCCGGCGAGCGTATTTCTTTGTGTGGGAACGTGGCGACGAGGGACGGGATCTGCAATTGTACGATGGTTAGCAAATCATTGAGACTGATTGTAGATGACTACCACGATGGAGACGGTAGTACTAGTAGTGATGTGTGTGGAGGAGGTGGAGGTGGAGAAGGAGAGGGTGGGGACGCTAGGTGGGGAGTAGGTGTAGTAGATATAGTGGTAAGAGTAGTAGTACCTGGTGGGGGAGGGGGGGGTTAGAAGGGGGAGGACACAGCACGGGAGAAGGAATGGGAGGGGGAAGATATGGTAAGATGGACAGGGAAAGAGAGGGAAAGGAGATACGAGAGGGGAAGAGAGGAAGAGGAGATAGGAGAGGAGATGGGGGAGGAGATGAGAGAGGGGAAGAGAAGGAAGGATAAGAAAACATTGAAAGAGCAGACTCACCAAGTAATAGTAAAGTAATAATACTGATAAACCGGCGGCAACGTAATCGACGCCACCGAAGTTCTCGACGTGACGGCAATCGTACTCTCAGCCGGAGGAGCAGTAAACACCGCACTCGTAGCACTAAGTGTCGGCCCACTATACCCGCCCGTCGTCGAGCATTTGATAAGTCCCGAAATCTTTACACAGACACTGCCACTCAGGCAATAGCCGCCATCCGAGCAACAATTCGCTCCATCTGGATAACAGTAGGGACTTGCGCAGCAGTTCCATCCAGGATCGCATGTATAACCTGCGCAACATTTTCCACCCGGCTCGACGCAGCCGCCTCCCTCACAACAGCGGTCGGATAGAGGGCAGCAGTAGGTGTTGTCTTGATGGAGGAGGTGGTGGTTAGCTTTGAGGGGAAATTTGAAGGGAGATGTGGGATTGCTTACCGGGACAGAGACCATAGCCCGAATAGCAGGTGAGATATCGTGGGCTTAGCCATGATCTAACTAATGAACGACCATCTTGAGCTGGGAGGCTAGTTCCGTTGTGAGTAGAGGTATGGAAAGAAGGATCGGATATAGCGTCCAGATTAGCGGATCGGGCATCTAGTTCTAATTCACTAAGAACGAGGGTTGATAAAATGAGGGAAAGAAAGAGGTGTTTCAAGATTGGAGACATGATGCTGAAGTATGAGCGAGTGAGGTACTTCTGAGAAGCGGGCAGGTGGACGGAATCAAATTGGGACTTCCATCTTTATTTATCATTATTCAACGCGGTGAATGTTCCTGCTCGTTGGCTTTGATTTGATATTGATACACATTCGAGCCTTATGGAAAATGGCTTGCATGGATGTTAATCGGGGGCTGAATTTTCAATTTTACCAGAAGCATATCCCAAGTTTGCCTTGACTACTAATGTATAATGACATGGCAGGCTTCCTGAACAGTGGAATAGACGTTAGACATCAGACTACTGAGTTTTCTATCTCTTGTCGACACGCCAATCAAAACCACGCATATCTATGTCTGAGACAGCCACAGACCTGCAAGCGATGAAAAGGCGCAAAAGAAAAGGTACAACATGGAGCAACTTTACCCCGTCATATGTCAAACAAACAAACCATGTGGTCGCTGATCAGAGAAACTGCTTAAAGTTATCAACTGCCAAGAGCCAAGATGCGGGATAGAAAAAGACTCTAGGCAGCCAAATTAAGCCTCAACCTGGCATACAACTGGTCCAGATTTCTCCACAGCTTCGCTGAAAAAGTAAAGAGAGTAGGGGATCCAAAATTCCCGTATCCTAGGAAAGGAAACTTTTCCGGGGTAGCACACATAGGGCAGTGATGAGGTGGTGATGGCTTGAGATTCAGAGGCTCGGATTGGAGGAGAGAGGCGAGAAGGAGAGCCTCATTTCTTGGGTGTGGATAAGAAGAGCTATCGGACGAGTCAGTGAGAAGCTTCAGGTCGCTGACTTGGATTAGATGGGCATGTGTCGAGGCTGTGCAACCGAGATGTGCAACGACTGCTGTTATCTCATGTGCAATTTGAATTTCTTTTACCCTGGCGAGGACGACATATACGATGGCTTGTCGAATTCTGGGGGAGATTGAAGTCGGGAAGTGAAGTTGATTTTGTGTTACGGAGAATAACATTGAAGCTTAAGGTTAGTTCTTCTAGGTAAGACAATCAATTAATGACTCAGCCCCCGCCCCCCCCACAACTGTCCCATCACCCGTACAAACATCACAACCCCCATCACTACCAAAAGCACCCGTTCGAAATGTCTCACTCCGCTTCTCCCCCCTCCTCCCACTACACCGAACCCACAACCCACTACTGGCAAGAAATCCTCCCCCCAACCCTCCCCACGCACCGCTCCAAGCAGCCCCCCTTCCAATATGGCTATCCCGCTCTTCTCCCCGACCAGCACATCCTCATGCTGCCCATCCGGCCGCTCCTCTCCAACCCCGACCATGCCGTAGCGTCTCTCCTCGTAAACCAGGCGTCCATGCGTGTTGTGAAAGTGCTTGCGAATTTGCTCGCTGCTCGTATCAGGGACTTCGAGGGGGATGTTATTATCGGATTGCCGACGCTGGGATTGACACTTGCGCCTTTGGTGGCGGAGAAGTTGGAGATGGGTGAGTTTGTTTTGTTTGCTTTGGTGGTTTATGGAAAGAATGGACGGCGGGGGGGATAGAATTCAAGAATGGGAGCTTATCAGGTTGTATAGAACGATATGTTCCTCTCGGGTACTCCCGCAAGTTCTGGTACGATGAAGAGCTCTCTGCAGAAGTATCATCCATCACATCACCAGAACTGGGCCAAAAAAGAGTCTATCTAGATCCTAATCAGTTGCCTCTGGTGAAGGGTAAGAGATGTGTGATTATCGATGATGCGGTCAGTTCTGGGACGACGCTGAGAGCTACGTGGGATATGTTGGAGAGGATCGGCTGCGAGGTTGTGGGGTGCGGGGTGGCTATGAAACAGGGTTCGAAGTGGGAGGAGAAGGTGGGTATAGAGAGGGTGGAGCGTGTGAAGTATGTATTTGAAAGTCCGCTTTTGGAAAAAGTAGAAGGAGGATGGACATTCAGGTCATGAGGTTTGTAGGGTTATATGGCGAACATGCTGCTTGGTTGAACGCTGCCGGGCTCTCGAGTCGCTGCATAACTCATACTCCCGCTTTTATGATCGAACCAGCACTAAAGGGAGGACATGGATAAGTTGACGGTCACCCTTGGAGCAACGAAAGTCATTAGGAGCCGCTGCCTGGCTAACAGGCAGTCGAAGCAGGCAGCGCCAAGTCATTGGGAGTAGCCCAGTGAATGATCTACATCATCTGTGATCAATTAATACCTATTATCTTTGTATCACTATCGCTGGATCTAATCTTCCTGCAGGCATTTCATCCTTCCGCTCTTGATTACTCCGCTGAGATCGTGTGCTCTACTTTGCCCATTTCATACAACTTCACTATGCCGTGCTGTCTGATAATGTGAAGGGCCACAGTAATTCGTACTATACAGGTTGTTCGACTCTCACTTAAACCTCTCTTAGCCTTCAGCTCTCCATAATCCGAAAGAACCAATGCAGTTCTTCCACATCTTGATTGTACCATCCTCACTACCTGTCGCGTAGAGCTTTCCATCTGGAGAGAAGCTGATGCTCCAGATTGGTCCGTGATGTCCTTTGTGGAGATCTACAATACATATTAGTAATAAAACTTGAAAGTGAGAAGAGAACTTACCAAGTTCCATGTCCGAATCGAAATCATACACCTTTGCCCAAGTATCCTTAATTCCACCAGTAATATACTTCCTCTGAATTGGATGAATTGCTACGCTAGCAACTTCATATCCCAACACCACCTTCTTGAGAAGAGTATTTGCGCAAGGTCCTCCATAAAAGTAAATGGTCTTCCCAGCAGCAATTGACAAGATAGGCAATCCATCACCAATGTCACCTGGTTCGGATTTGATGTTGCTGAATTCGCAAGAACCAATATCTCCATCGACCTTTTGTTCTTGAACTACCGATTGTGTCCGTAGATCCCACCATCTGATGACTTTATCGTCTGCTGCGGTAACAATGATGTTGGGGTCCCTAGTCCAAACGACAGCTTTAATCGTTCCTTTATGAACACCCGGACCGATCTCGAATCCACTTTCTTGTGCATTGATGGTAGAGTCGACTCCAGCACCAGTACCGTTTGCGCCAGCTTGGGCGACTTTTGTCAAGTCGAAGATGTAAAGTTTCTTATCGGTTCCTCCTGTCGCAAGAAGGGTGCCCGATTCAGGGGGGAATGCGACAGCTCGAACAACATGCGCGTGTTGAATTGTGTAGAGAGTTTCGCCGGTGTAAGTGTCCCACACCTTCCTATGCTTGATATCAGTGAGATGAAGGTAGCCCGAGACCATTTTACCTACGCTGTAAAGTCGGCGGAAGCAGTTGCGGCATACTTGGCATCGGGTGAGAGTCTTGCTTGATACACCGCACCCTTATGGCCAAAGAAAGTACCAATCCTACAACGGTAAGCAATTATCGGAATCCATGTAGTTCTGCAGCATACCAATCGCCATTAATACCACTTCTAAGCATGGGATTGTTATCTGCATATAATTTAGCAGGCTGCCGTCACTGCGCTAGACAGAACACACACCTTTACAAGCCGAAATCATGTAATATTCATCCTCCTTTCCATCCACAAATCCGGAGAAACTGATATGAGTAACAGGTCTTGAGTGACCATGACAAGTTAAAGGGACATATTGCTTAGTGCTCTCTGGTCCCGCCATTATGAATGTAGATGTGCTGTAAGAGCCGTGCTGATTCTGTCTGCTGTATCTTCGAAATGGAGTCTTTAGTTCTACCGTATGATGTATTCAAACTATCCGCGAAAATGTCTGGGTACACAATGCTTTGTATTCGTTGTTCCGTAGTATATGTCGTGTGCTTGAATGAATGGAAGTCCAATTGAAGAGTGGGTGCGATAGATTCCGTCCGTCGATGCAAGAAAGAGGGAGAATAATGAGAACTATTCAAGAAGATTCGTAAACTGGTCGTTAAATTCGTGATAATTCCGCTCTCTGAATATACCTCCTGGATCCTCTCTCTCTTTTGTGTCTCAAATAATAATTGAAGTCGATATAAAACTCCCTCCTTGAAATATCGACAAACGGAAGCAAAAAGCAGAAAAGTAGTTGTGATACCCTTCGGATATCGTTTTACCACGAGGCTCAAGAATTAAACTACTCTGAGGCTAGTCTTAGAGCTGCGGGGTTTCCAGTTAATCCGGTCCGGATAACGATAGGAGACGCGAGCATGGTAGGTGCAGCTCGCCGAATTGCTGTGCTGTCTCTAGTAATTGATTACGGAGGGGCAATTCCTCAGAAGCTCATAGTCGAATATGGAATTCTAGTAACGGCGACACTGAAATTAAAGCAACACAAATCGAATTATTGAGTATTGGGGAGATCCACAGTCTTTCGCTCGTACAATACATATAAATCCTCATATAAAATGGCAGAATATAAACTATCTGCTTCCTGTGCGGGCCATGAAGACGATGTAAGTTCACCGGCTGTATCCACTCTACATCATTACCCAACAAGCTCCATCGACGTTGGTATAGCTGTTAACACACTTGGCAGGTTCGAGCTGTAGCATTTCCAGACCCCAAAGCTGTACTTTCAGCTTCCAGAGACGGCACAGTTCGATTATGGAAACTGCTCTCTGATAAACCGCCGATATTCGATGCCACGATTTCTTCTCACGCAACCGCGTTTGTCAATACCGTCGCATACCTGCCACCGAACTCCACGTACTCTGAGGGCTTGATTATTTCTGGTGGAAAGGATACAGTTATTGAAGTCCGACAACCTTCGAAGACCCCAGACGAAAATGCGGAAGCTCTCCTCTTAGGACACAGTCATAACATATGCGCCTTGGATGTGGATCCTGCTGGCAGATTCATAGTTAGCGGGAGTTGGGATGCAGAAGCACGAATATGGCCATTAGGGAAATGGGAATGCGAATCAGTACTTAGAGGGCATGAGGGCAGTGTTTGGGCTGTTCTCGCTATAGATTCAGAAACCGTCATCACTGCATGCGCCGACAAACTCATCAGAGTATTCCATACAAGCGGAAAGCTATTACGGACGATTCGAGGAAGTGCAGATGTTGTTCGTGCGCTTTGTCGTTTACCTAAAGGACATTCTTCTGGGGCAGATTTCGCGTCAGCGGGGAATGATGCGGTTATACGACTATGGACACTTTCGGGCAAACAGATTGCGGAATTACATGGGCACGAGAACTTCATCTACTCGTTGGCTTCTACACCTTCCGGAGAAATTGTCAGTTCAAGCGAAGATCGAACAGTGAGGATATGGAGAGACAACCAATGTATTCAAACAATCACACATCCTGCGATCTCCGTCTGGGGAGTTGCTGTCTGCGCCGAGACGGGGGATATCGTTTCGGGAGCAAGTGACAGAGTCGTTCGGGTTTTCACCAAAAGCCCAGAACGAGTTGCTGATGCCGAGACCACACGCATGTTTGAGGATTCAGTAAAGGAATCTTCAATTCCTCAACAAGCGTTACCCGATGTCAACAAGGAGAAACTTCCTGGGCCCGAATTTCTCACACAAAAGAGCGGTACCAAGGAAGGACAAGTTCAGATGATCCGTGAATTGAATGGCAATGTCACTGCCCATACATGGTCTGCTGGTATGTCATATTAAGCCGCTTTATGATTTCTTAAACTTTTTAGACTAACCATCTCCCAGCTCAAGGACAATGGATCAATGTTGGAACAGTCGTGGACGCCGTTGGAAGCAGCGGAAAGAAAGTCGACTATCTAGGGAAAGACTACGATTACGTCTTTGATGTGGATATCGAAGATGGAAAACCTCCACTGAAGCTGCCCTACAACCTTTCCCAAAACCCTTACGAGGCAGCCACCAAATTCATCGCAGACAACGAACTTCCCATGACCTACTTAGACCAAGTAGCAAACTTCATCACAACCAACACCCAAGGCGCCACCATCGGTCAACAACAAGAAAGTTCCGGACCCGACGCCTGGGGCAGCGACGCACGCTACCGACCAGGCGAAGGCAGCACCCCATCCGCGCTCCCCCCACCCCCCAAAGTCCTCCCTCAAAAATCCTACCTCACCATCATCGTCGCCTCAGTCCCCAAAATGCAAAAGAAAATCGAAGAAGTAAACCAAACGCTCATCTCCTCCGGGCAAAAAGACGTCTCCCTCAACTCCGAAGAACTGTCCACTCTCCAACGCCTCCGCAAACACCTCGAATCCGCCGGGGCAACACAAACCTCGCAGTCTGTTACCGGCGGCCTGGATCTTGCTGTTAAACTCTGCACTGCTTGGCCGTATAAAGACCGGCTTGCGGGTCTGGATCTTTTGCGTTTGCTTGCTGTTGCGCCTGAGACTGCGAGTTTTAGTGATTCGAATGGAGGCTCGATTATCGATGTTTTCCAGCAAGCTGCGCTGGAGGCGGAGACTCCGGCTGAAAACCACATTATGATGGCCGTCCGCGGTTTTGCGAACCTCTTCGATTCCTCAGAAGGTCGTGATCTAGCAGTTACCAAATTCGAACAAATCCACTCCATAATCAGCACCGCGATCAAAGGATCCACAAATCGCAATCTACTTGTCGCGGCTACGACGGTATATATCAACTATGCAGTGGTGTTTAGAGAGAAAGGCACAGACGCGGATTTCGAACAGGTGCTAGCGGTGGTGGATGCTCTGACGGGGATTTTGGGTAGGGAAAAGGATTCGGAGGTCCTGTATAGGGGGTTGGTGGCGTTGGGGACGGTGCTGGGGACGGGGGAGGAGGTGAGGGGGGCGGCGAAGGATGTTTATGGCGTGGGGGAGGTGGTGGGGAAGGTTATGAAAGGGGCGAGTGATCCGCGGATTGGGAATGTGGGGAGGGAGGTTTTGGGGGGGTTGTAGGTAGTGGTGAAGGAGGGATGGCTGGGTGGGATGGGAGATAAGAGATAGACGATTGAATGAATGATTGATTGACGATGATGATGATGACTGTGCGCAGGTTAAAGCATCGTTAGCACAAATGATAGACATGCATACATACATACATATATAAGTAACCTCCAACCATATTTCCTCTTCAAGTTTTTATTCCCTCCAATCTCACTCACTGATACTTACATATAATTACACACAAAGCTTCTGAGAGAAGTTCATTCATAGTTATAGTTTTACTTAATCATCTCGTTTCATTCTGGACTGGATTCCATCCCATAATATAGTATCCATCTATCTAAGACCAGACACAAGATCTCCAAAATCCATATCTCCCTTCCTTTCCCATCCCATCCCAATTGAGCTAAGCTTTCCCTTGCTGGCTCCCGATAATGATAGATAGATAGAAAGATAAATAAAAAAAATATTACAGCATAGAAAAATATAATATGTAGATATAAAAAAGGGGGGTATTTGATCATCCTCGTCCTTATCTTTCATCCTCAACGCCTGCTTGCGTCGATGTCTCGGCTGTGGCTTTATATGCCATCCCAGCCTCAGCTCCTGCTCCTGCTCCTGCTCTTTAATTCCTGATTCCTATATAAACCGTTCCTTTCCTTTTCCCCATCTTTGATTTCAGAACCCACATCCCCATCTACAACAAAACCCAAACCGCCGCCCCCAGCACCACCGCCAGACTCGACGCATAAAATGTCCTCGACGCGGGTGCGCCAGAGGTGCCGAGCGAATTGGCGTCGTTGATGGTGTATACGTTGGCGAAGGAGATATCCGAGGAGTTGAAGCAGTTAGAGCTATTAACCTCGGCGACGTTTTCGGGTTCCGCGAAGGTGATGTCCACACACTATATCACATATCATCAGCAATCATCTCCAAATCCACAAAGCAAAAGATCACTAACCGAATACAGCGCCGCCCCATGCAACGCCGTCTCCACCACCTGAATCGTCGCATTATCCCCAACATTGACCGTAGTATTCGCGGGAAGCGGCACCTGCGGGAGACAGAATGTCCCGGGGTAAGGGTTCTTGTCGGGGCCGACGATCTGGAATACGTTGGTCATGGGGAACGACATGTTCTTGGGACCGCCGCCGGGACCGTCGGTGCCGAAGCCGAGGTTGATGTAGAAGAAGGCGGTGGCGTGGCCTTGGAACCAGCCGGGTTGGATGGCGATGGCGCCGCCTTTGAGAGGCCAGAGCGTGCGGTTGGTGGTGGTGGGCATGCCGCCGCCTAGGGGGAGGGGGGTTAGTTTGGGTTTGGGTTGAAGGGAGGGGGAGGGGATGGGGATAGGGATGGGGATGAGAAGGGCAATGGAGAGGGGGATGGAAGGTGGATGGGAATGGAGGTGATGATGTTCGAAAGACGCTGGTGAAGATATGCACTTCCCCAGCATCTCATATCACCTCCACCGCCGACAATAAAAGTATTGCGCCGCCGACTTCAACCCTCCAAATGAAATCCACCCTCAAACAAAAGCGCACCCCTCAAACAAAAGCCTCAAAACCCCAAGACAAAAACAAAAAAACCCTCTACTCACAAGGATACATCCATTGCATGCCATAAGGAAACGTATCGTTCGTTATCAGATTATCTCCTCTCCATCCCGGATATGTGATAACGGTATGTGCCTGCACCAATGCCGAAGTCGCTAACGCGAGAAGTGTGAATATCCTCGTGAACATATTTGCTATGTGTGTGCGTATATCGGTGTCGCGAAATAAATAACGGGCTGGTGCGACTTTCTTTCGGAGAGAAAGCAAGCAATCGATGAAAGAGCTTTCTTCTCGGATCGTATCGTATATATCAAAAGCGAAACAGAACAGCCGGATAGGAATCGCAGATCAACAGCAGCTGTAGGTAGTCAATTCCAAGAGAAGATAATTCCGTCTCACACCATCACTTGATCGATCGAAGATCCGTCAAGCCTAGCCAAGCGATTTCCAAAAAACCAAGAAGATATAATTATATTTTCAGAAGAACAGACAAAGTAAGTATGTATGTACTGGCAGATAGATAGTATAGATATCAACGATCAGCAGCCCTCCTTCTTCGCTGCAAGCGGAGAGGGCACCCCGGGGCTTTTGAACGCACGATGCATCTCTATGCCCATGCTATCACCTACCGCAATAATAATTTTTTCGCGCTGACATTGCTGGATTGGGCCGGGCGTTTAAAGGTCTCTGCCAATGGGAACTGGAAGATGCATGGTGAGGACGGGCAGGGTGTGCATGGGCAACGGATGGGTTATACTTGATTGAGTATAGAGCGAGCACGCAGAATCTGGTGTTCTGGATGGTGATTCGAGGGTTGGGATTGACGAGAAGAACGGAGGCATGGAAAGGGATTGGTGCGTATGAATTGCATCTAGCCTGCGGATGGGGGGGATGTGCGATGGGCGAGTGGACACTGAGAGGGGAAAATTGAAAATACAAGGGGTCCCGGCTAATGATTTGACTGGAGTAAGCGCCCGGATAGGGAATCAAATGCTTGTCTGTGCATGGTGGAACTGCTTTAATAGCCGTGGATTGGGCGACGGGCATGCTGGATGGTGGATGCATGCATTGAGGTCCATTCAACTGGATGCTTTCTTGCAGTACCGTGGTATCGTGGCGATGAGAATCTGAATATACAGTAATTGCATAGGCAGGTACAATTTAATGTGGAAAAGAGCTTCGTAAGGCACAGTATCCACACAGCAAGTGAGTGGTTGTCGTAGTCGTGTAAGGTTAACTACTCCGGAGACGAGGCGAGGAGGATTCATGAACGGGGGGGCCAAAAGATGTTTCTCGCGCGAGCAGGATTACCGATCGCTCACCTCACCTCACTCATCGTACGAACACCACCACATCCAGCCCATCCATCACCCCAAGCCCAGCACCAAATCAAGTATTTCAAATCACCTGCTTACACAGTCGTTGTCCCGATAGAAGGGAAAACCCCCCTCCATCAAGCAAGCTCGGCGAGTCGCCAAGGTCCTATACCATTGCAGTCGCACATTCTCTTGTGCGTGGCGAATAAGAAGCCGTAGAGCCGTTTGCGTGAGGTAAGCCGAAGAGTTATTTTTGCGCGCTGCATCAAATGCATATGGCGATCTTCCAGCAGAACTCTCGAATCAACTGCCTGTACAAATGTGCGACCCATCACCAACGTTGTGTGCTCCTGTTGTGCTACCACAAGCGTATCAAGAGTTATGTCCCCCTCCTCTTCCATCACATCCTCCAGCGCTTCATTATTTCACATCAGGTCGGTTTTGAGGCCGCTGAGATCATAAATCATTCGGCTTCTCACTCGGCTTTCTCAGGCCACTGTTTCGAAGACGGCCCCCATTTCGCCCCCGAGAAAAAGGCACAAGTGCTGAGGCAGTGAACTGTACAACGGGAGGCGCACACAACATTCTGCATTGCCCTTTCTGCTTTCTGCCGTGTGTCCGTGTGTGTGTCCGAGCTTCCCCCCTCCAAAGTATTTGCATGCACCACGCGCACAATCGATGATATGCACACATACTAAAAATAAAAAACCAAATGCCAAAAAAGTCCCTTGGCTTGGTACAGTACAGTCCACACACATATTGTAAAAAGTTGCACGAACGAGTAAAAAATATCCAAACCACAATTTGCGCAGGCCATATCGACGGCTGCATGCAGCAACTAAGATCTGACGAACCTTTACGCAACCCCTCCAGCCCAACAAGACTACCGGCATCTGTTTCCAGATTGAAGCACAAAAACCAACATTGAAGAGAATCCTTCCCGCGCCGAGCTTACTTTACAGTTCGGTTAAAAAGAAGGCTGCTTGTCTAAAAGGTGAAAGGCTATTGAATTTCTTCAAGGCTGAGCTTACATCAGATTTTTCGTAATTTTTCTGCGGTACGTATTGGGCGAATAAACGAAACTGCAGCGATGCCGCATACGAACCGGAAAAAGAAGACAAACGCGAACGCGGATGCGAAGCAGAAAAACAATATCGCGCAACCAACGAAGCGCATCCAAGTAGTTGACGGAGAAGGCTGGGTGCATGTTGTAGGAGGAGGAAAGAAAGCGGGGGATGGCGCAGCCTGGACGCATGCGGGAGATTTTGAGAAGGGTGGAGTAGCGTATATAAACCGGACGGTGGAGGAGATGAGCGGAGATTATGAGTATTATCGGAAGCAATGGGAGAGCAGTGAGGCAGCGGGAGAGTTGAGGGGGATTTTGAAGGGGAGGGACGGGGTCAAGAATGTAGTTTGTCTTGGATTGGGGAGTCTGCAGAGTGCGAGGAGGGAGGGGAGGAGAAGTAGTTTTACACAGTTGGCTGCGCTGGGGATGATTTTGGAGGAGTTGGGTAAGTGCTGTTTTGTGGGGGATGGGATGTTGCTGATGGTTTATAGCTGGAGAAGAGGAGGGGAAGATTCAGTGCATACATCAGGACCCTCAATTTACGGATACGGATAAGGAGTTTTTACAATCACTGGGTGGAACTGTTGTTGATGATCCAGCGGCTTTCGGTCATGTTACGGAAGATTCTCTGGTTTATGCGATTCATTGCTATGCGCCAGTTTACACAACCATAAGTGAAGGTCCCAAGCCGAAGGTTGTCATCGGAACAGATATTGATAACTTTGGCCGACTTAATCTGTAAGTAGATGCTGGTGCAAGAATCCAGAGCAACCACTTACATGTCGCAGATCCGGGAAGAGGGACACAAGCACCGAAAGTCTGGAAAATATGGTCAAAGACTGTGAGGTGATAAACTTTCCTCAACTTCGCCATGATTTCTCTGATACCAAGATATACTGGAGAAGGAGCAATCCCGAGGTCTGAAAAGGGGGTGTAACCGAATCAAGAATTGGTCCTAGCCAGTGCCAATTCAGGATTTCCAATATCTCCATACGAGGAAGAGCGAGTCCCAAGCCCGCCGCCCCCCCTCCCCCCGCCTAACATACCATCCCTCTCAATTACCACCCACCGGCCCAAACCTATCCGCCAACTCCATCACCATCCCCCATTAATTCTTAAATACTCGGGATAATAATCTCTTATAACCATACAACTCAGGTTAAAATATCGCTTATATTTTGGCACCGACAAACTATATAGAAGTCCTTCAGAGCCCAGAAGTTGATCCAAAATAAGCCCAAAGAAAGGCGAAGGGAAGGAGAAAGAAGCGGTATAATGTCCTATAACCAGATTCACACCTACCAGAGCCTGTACCGCACCTGCGCTTCTGAAGGGTCGTAATGTAAATCATCCAGAACTATAATTGGCGCGCGGAAAAACCGCTTCCAATTTTGCGGCCTCGTGCTCAGCATTTGTATATGAAATTGCCGTGATGTTTCGTCCCCGGGACCGTCTTCCCAGAATGGCCTCTGGTCACCGAGACCATAGTTCCTATCCCAGTCCCAGGGTGGTCTCACTTCGAAAGGCTCGTGCAGAAAGTCCCGCAGACTGGTGATAAAAGGTCCTCGGTACACTTTCCTCCCATTAAGGAGCCGGTCGTCGAAATCGAGCGTGTAGAAATGTAGCGAGCAGCTTTCACTAGCTCCAAAATGCACTAGGAGTTTTAACATTTCTCGCGGCGTGGGGATTTGAATGTCGGAAGAGGCATGTGTGCATTTTCGGAGACAGGCTGCAACGGCCATAACCCAGAGGGGGTATTTCTTTATTTGGTTGTCATGCACGACTTGGAGGTCTTGGTGGAGAGATACGCCTTTCTTGAGGACGGTTTCGAGAAGGCTGGTGTTTTTGCTGTGGATGATGGGCATCAAGATCGACAGGTCATTGGTCGGTGACATGAGAGATGGGTTGAGGTCGATCTCCTGTGTCACGTAGTCCTGAAGGCCGAGCCATGCGGCGTAATGGACGAAGGATCCCGGTTCATCTAATTCTATTTGGGACCACGTATTGAGCTCCGGAAGTAGCAGAGAGGAACGAGGTGTTTCTAAGACATCCTTGAAGGAACGGATCGTAGAGTCCGCAAGGAAACCTGGAAGACGCCGAGGAGCACTAAGTGATTCCCCTACGTAGTCCTCTCTCCCACCAACGGAAAAGCCGATGTATCGGGAGACCAGGAACCCAGCCTCTGCCAACAGCAGTCGTCCATAAGGGTCAGTATTGTAGAAGCCAGGGAAGCTAGAGAGCAGTTGGTTCAGTCTCGTCTCGCAAAGGAGGTAATCACGCGCAGTGCGATGGAAAAATTCGACACTTGACACAAACCATTTTCGATAGGACGACGCCGACTCGTCGAACTTCTCCAAAGTCCGCACCTCGAGCAAGCCCTTTGTTAAGTCGTTAAGCTGTCTACCAACAAATTCAATACGGTCATCGACCTCTTTGTCTGAGTACGGATAAAAGTCCTTGGTCGAGGGAAAGCCGGAATCGCCCAGTTGACTTAACCAGGAAAAGACAACTGCCTTCAACGGCCTGCTCCAGGGGTTCATAGCAGCTAACAGTAACATTTGGTTGGATCTTTCCCGATCAGTCTTATCGATTTTCTGAAGTAGGCGGTCGTACAGGTCGTCCAGGCCTCTCGGAACGGACCGCAGCTTCTCCTTCTGAATTTCTATCGGGTCCCCGCGTAACACGGAAGTGAGCATTAGTCGAACGACGAGAAATGCCCATAAGAAGACCCCTTCCGCCATAGACACAATCTCATCCACTAGACCGATATATGAGTTGCTGATCTGTGCAGAAGAAGCGTCCTTCTCGAACATATGCTGACTGAAAACCCGAATGTCGTGTTCGTTGAGTTCATGCAGATAGATCGTGACCGCGGACGAGAACGCTTTGGTGAATGCGTCATAAGGCCGACAGCTAACGCAGATCTTGATACTCTCTCCAGTGCACCAGGTCTGGAGACTTTCGGCAAGCCTCCGATGATCGAAGCTGTCTCCTTCATACTCGTCAAGACCGTCGATAAAGATGCAGAGTCTGTGCCCTTGGATGCTTGTCTTGGTCACCAAAAGATCGAAAGCTTCTTGAATCATTCGGGGTCGGAACAAGGTGGCCTCCACAGAACCATCTCCTTCTCCGCCACTCAAGATTTGCCACTGAGCTGGGAAAACATGGGGGATGAGGTCGGGACACTGGCTGAGAATCTCGAAAAGGATGGATCTGTAGAGCCCTTGTAGAGACTTTTGAAGCGGATCTCCGGAGGATTCCCAGAAGAAGAACCTTGCAACGCCTAGCGTTTTGTTCCCCGCCCAGACCTCCAATTGCTGTTTAGTCCTTGGGTGCGAAGCAAGAAGCCTCATCAGCGTGGACTTGCCGGACCCTGCTTTCCCAGACACGTGGAAGATGCCGTGGCCCTCCCTCAGCCAGTTGATGTAAAGCTCTCGCGTCCGCGCTTGGAGGTTACTCTGAGCATTATGTTTTACTTTAGCAGACTCTTCAGATTGATCAGCGTCCAATATCCATTCAAATGTTCCTTCCACAGCATCATGGATTGAATCCTCTCGGTTGTGCATCGCCGGAAATATGAGCTGACGGAGGATGCGATGTTGGGTAGGAATGGATAACGCCATGCTCTGGAACCGTTGGAGAAGCTTCTTGACTTCACCCAGTGACTCTTCTGCCGCAGATGTACTAGCTGCTCGACGAGTATTAGCAGGGACAAAACTTATGGCCACAGCAACACTTGCCTGAGACTTGATCTGATTTATCATCCTCTTGCTCTCGATGTCTCAGGTCAGCTGCCATCTTTATCAAGTCGTTGCGGATCTCCTCAAGCTGAGAGGCAGTTCTAGTTCTTAGGAGGCGACCATCATTTTTGATCGCTTCCAGTTGCTTGCCAATAGAAGACTGCTGATCTCTGTCATGTGATAAGAATAACATGAGTATCATTACGTATCTAGAAACGACAAGGCCGGCACTCACGAGAACATCATATTCAGTCTCAGAAGAATCTCGGAGCGGTAATCTCGGAGGCGATCTTTCAGTTCCACAATCTCGTCACTCTTCTGAAGGCTAAGCCACTTTGTCTTGAGACTTTTCCAAGGTGTTTTCGACCCTTTAACCCTCAACTTCTGAAGCAGGTTAAGAAGCTGTTCTGATACCTCACTGCACTTTTCGGCTAGGCGGCGAAGACTCCTTTCGTGCGACCCCTTGTTGAGCTCAGCGTTTTCCAGCTCCTCGGCCACCAAGCGAAGGTCGTCTATGATATTTCCAAGATGCGCGTTCTCTACTGTCTCACCGCTTGGGGATTTATACACTTCGTACGCACCAGTAACCACGCTCCATGCAAAATCGACGAATGTGAGAATGCTGGCTGCGAAGCCAACAGCGATCACTGGATCCATCCCGGCTGCGATGAGCTGCGACCTAAGCGAAAACGCTACAGATGAGCAGAGCGAATGCAAGAAGATATTCTTGTTGTCGAATAGAGCCGCGGAATAGTCTCGACCGTCGGTAGGTGCCCCCAAAGGCCGAGGGTCGTGATATAATACTTCATGTGTTTCTGACTTGTCGTAACATATTATCACGATTTCAGCTCTGTCGTTAGCCCCGCTTACCCAAATGAAGTTTAGCGTAACATCATGTGACATCATGTGACTAATGAGCAGCAGGCAGGTCGTTATGCCATTTGAGCTGTGAAAACTTCACAAACACGGAGAACAAATTTCAGTCCCCCTTTGGGCCAGTTAAGAAGCCCGAGCTTGGGCGCATTGCCCGGTGTGACATAGGTATCATGGCGATACCGTGTACCGTGCCTCCAGTGACAGTATGGCCCAGCCCAGCGACCTCCGCGACATACCTTAGTATACTTATACAAAACTGCAACAACCGTTTTCGCGACAGCGCTACAGCGCAAGTACCGCAAGATTAGACAGGGGAATTTGATAAATTGCGTTTAGATACTGCATTCAACCCCAGTCTATGACGTTGAAAATGTCTTGGATTCACACATCTTCACCTTGGTTTTTTGAATTTCTCCTTGAAACGGTAAACACAGACCACGGAGGGAAATTGTGGCTGGGAAAGTGTGGAGGTAAATCTGGTGCTGGCTCTCCACTATTTTTGTGATATGAAGGAAAGTTTGGCAGATGGACTAATTTTTGATGGTTGGTTGCTGTGATTTTGGTTTGGGAGTTTAATGGATGGGATAACTTGCGGAATCGGGTAAGATTGACTTGTATTGGACATCGAGTGAGGCAGTGTGAGGGAAAGCGAGGAGAAGAACTACTGTAAATACGAACCAACAAACATCAAGGTACCGACCGATAACCCTCGAGAACTCTCTCAACCAACAATCTCATTGTTTTGTTGATGGTATTTATTCAGTAACCTCATATAGAAATGAATCCTTGTAGTTGGGATGAACGGCCTTCCCACTTCCCACTTCCCACTTGCCTCAACTCCGGCCCCAACCTCGTGCTTCTAACTAATACTCTGCAGTCTCTGCTACAGTAGTATTACAGTATTACAGTATTACAGTATTACAGTATTACAGTATTACAGTATTACAGTATTACAGTCTGGCTGGCTGGTCTTACTTCGTACAGTACCTTGCGTAGATTGAGCCGACTACCCAGCCAACCAACCACCGCGTCAACCTTGTCGATGTTGTTACGTTTACGAACTTTTCTCCTCCTCTTCCCTTCCATTCTTGTTCACTTTCTTCTCTTTGCATATTAAAAAAAGCTTATGTGGTGTGTGATTGTACTGCGTACTGCGTACTGAATGACTGCATTTGCATGTATTAATTGTCGTTATACATTACTCATTCTTTATTCATTGAATTGCTTGGAGCTTCAGAGGCTGGCTGGGACGATACTATCTTTAAACACCTTGCGTTAGGTAGCACTTACTACTTACTGATCCCACGCCCACCTGAAATCCTCCGATAAGAACGCAACGCAACGCAACGCAACGCAAAGACCGCGACCGACTCTTAGCTTTGGCTCCTCTATCCGCCGTCCTGTGCCAAGATTTCCAAGGTTTCCACAGCCTAGGATCCAAGTACGGAAGTGCGGTTGTACTAATTGGCCATCCATCAACATCTTTACCCAAACACACCATCGCCGTCTCCTCTGTACAAACTTCAACAAGCTTCAAGCTTCAACCTTCCCTGCGCGGATACAAGTAGTGGGATTATTCGGGCCATTTTAGTGGCTATCGCCTGGTGCACTTTTCGTTGGAGAAGCGAAGCGAACAGGAAAGGATCGCCCGAAAAGTGAGAAACGAAAGAGAAACGAGGGAAATCGACCGACACGAGGTGAACTGAATACGAAGGAATTAATTCGGCTCAGACAAATCTAATTCTCAAACCGCCGCCCCCTTCTTCTTCTCCGTCTCTTCGTCCCTTCTCCCCCGTCCTCCTCTCTTGCCCTTTCTCACCATGTCTCGTTATTCTTTCCAAAATAATGACGACAGGTTCAATTCCTCATCCCCACAAGTATCTCCACAACACTCACCTACGAGACCATATCAACAAGCACCTTCGCACAGTCCTTTAGACTCCGCCTCCAACCGAGGCCAAGGCCAAATTCAAGACCATCGACAAAGCAATCAGCAATTCCAGAATTATAACCAACAGACAGAGAATTCAAATTCCTTGTCGTCGTCAGCTCAACCGGATTATTATGCTGAACCCGTCAGTCCGATAACAGATACAGGTTCACCACCAATTCCTCCACCTCATCGGAACGGCAATCGGGCTCAGGAATCTAGGTTCGGAACACGAAACAATAACAATCAACCCATTTCTGCATATTCCAACGTAACGACCGGAGCAGATAATTTCAGCGATCAAGCTGCAGGTGGTATAAACGGTGTCGCAATGAGTGTGGCACAGGCGAATGCCAGAGAAAGTGGGTTGGAAGCCATGAGAAACACTCGTGGTTATGACCCAACACAACCTTCATATGAAGAGCCTACATTCCAACGTCCACACACACGAACAGACGCATCAACATCGTCTCTCACTCCTTTAAGTGCTGCCGCATTTCCAACTGGCATGTCTACTCCTTCCTCACGATCGACAATTTCAAGATCGAACCCTCCTTCTGATCCTTACTCAGACTCTCCATATCCTTTCAACCGATATTCGCGAACAAACTTGGATCCGGAACTGGTCGAGTTTGATCCAAACACAATTGAAGACGATGGTGATGACGGGCTAGGGTACAGACCTGTTCATAGATCATCTGTACTGAGTATAAACAAGATGTCGGACAATGGATCGAGGACACCTCCAGGTACGAAAGCGGCTGCGGCTGGTGGAGTTATGGGCTCGCTGGGCGGTTTAGTCGGGAGGAAGAATGGTGAGAACGTACAATACGATCATGTCACGAATGCGAATGGACCGAACGATTACGACCTGGCGGCAGAAAAGAACGAATGGTTAAGGAAACCTCCCGGTGGTAATAAGAAGCTGAGATTATGGATAGCACTGATAGTTGGCTTTTTGATCATCGGAGGAATTGTTGGAGGTGCAATTGGTGGCACCTTGGGGGGGAGCCATGGAGGAGATGGCCGATCGGGTACTACGCAAGCTGCAACGTCTGGCCAATCTGCTTCTTCAGATACCGCGAATAATGGTGATCTCAGCAAAGACTCAGCCGAGATCCAGAAATTGCTCGGAAACCCAAAGCTTCACAAGGTATTCCCTGGTATCGACTATACTCCAATGTATACTCAATATCCCGACTGCTTATCATACCCACCGAGTCAAAACAACGTCACGAGGGATGTGGCAGTTCTTTCACAGCTCACCAATACGATTCGTCTCTATGGAACAGACTGCAATCAAACTGAGATGGTTTTACATGCGATTGATCGATTGGGATTGAATGGCACAGTCAAGGTTTGGTTAGGTGTTTGGCAGGATACCAACAGCACTACCAACACTCGTCAACTCGACCAATTGTACAAAATCTTCGATACCCACGGATCCTCCTCTTTCGTCGGCGTCATTGTCGGTAACGAAGTTTTATACCGAAAGGATATGACTTCCGCCCAGCTGACAACCGTCATCACTGACGTCAAAGACAACATGACCTCTCGAGGCATCGACCTCCCAATTGCATCCTCTGATCTCGGCGACAACTGGACCTCGGAACTCGCCAACGTAGTCGACTATGTAATGGCCAACATCCACCCCTTTTTCGCCGGCGTCACCGCAGACGAAGGTGCTGGGTGGACGTGGAATTTCTGGCAAACGCACGACGTGGCGCTCAAGCCTGATAAATCGAAAAACATCATCTCGGAAACGGGATGGCCGTCCCAAGGGGGCACGGATTGCGGGGCTGCGAGTTCGTGTACGACTGGGAGTGTTGCCGGGATTACGGAGATGAACTCGTTTATGGATAATTGGGTTTGTGATGCGTTGACGAATGGAACGAATTACTTCTGGTTTGAGGCTTTTGATGAACCGTGGAAGATTCATTATAATACGGCGAATCAGAATTGGGAGGATCATTGGGGGTTGTTGACTGTGGATCGGGTGTTGAAGGATGGGGTGGTGATTCCGGATTGTGGAGGGAAGGTCGTGTCGTGATGAAGGAGGCTTGGGAGGCTTAATATGCTTTGATGAAGAAGGAAGAAAGAAGCATCGCAGGATAGATGGACGTCTGCAGAAGACACTATTATCCATCCACTTGATGTGAAAGCGAACATGAATCTCCTTATTTCCTCTGCCCTCTTGGAGTTGGAGTTCGGGCTACAAATACAAAGGGCGGTCCAGATTATATGAAACACTGGAACCCGGAATGGGGGCGTTATATTTCTGGAAGGTCTGCATTTTCAATGGGAGGGGATCTGCGGGGGTGTTTTGTGTGATATATATTGATTGATTGAGAGAGAGAGAGAGAGATCTTTTTGGGATTATGTGATGGGGTGCTATGTTTAGATGTCGGGAGAGAGGGAAAGGTGGGGATGGTGAAGGAAGGAACAAAGGAAGGTATATGGATGGATGTTCGCTCTACTTCTTTGGTTTGCTACTTCGGGTGGTGGTTTACTTTGGCTGGGTTAGGTTTCGTTGGATCTTCTGGCTGGTCGGTTGGGTAGCTGCTTGGAGGCTGGGAGGGTGGTTGTATGTGTATGTATATAATGAGCATTATATGAGGGATGAGCGGATGCATGCATGGGGTGGGAGAGGAGGAACACGCCAGGGAGAAAGGAGGATGTGTAATTTGATGAGGTGGGGGAAGGCTGTGGGATTGGTATTAGATGGGATGGGGATTATGATGTGGGATGAATGAATATATGGAATATGTACGGATGGGATTATTGAGAGGAATAATATTTATTTGCCGAAGACTTGAGCTGGGTTTGATGATTTATGTGATGTGTGTTTGTGTGTATGTGTGTGTGGTGAGGGTGGAAGTGTTTGAAGGAGGGAGGGCGGAGAGGTGGGGAGGTGGGTTTAATAGGGTGGGGCGGGGTGGATGAGATACAATGGGATGGGGAGATGGCAATGAGAGATGGAAATGGAAAGGGAGGGGCATGAGAGGTGAATGAGAAAGCGTATGTATATGTATATATACCGGCAAGTAAGTATACTCCGTCCTGTCCTATATCATACGATCTCGTTAACACGGCTTGACCACTCACTAGTCACCAAGCTATTCAAATTGCTCCAAGCCGGTAAGTTAGTGGGATTATATGGTATATGGTAAGTAAATCTATCTCTTTCTTGCAAAAATATTATTATATTTCAAGGAAGGCTTGGATATATCTAAGATTACATGTGTGGGCACGGAGGTTTAAAGCTAGGGAAGTTCGTGAAGCTTTGGTTGGTTGGTTGGAGGAAGGTTGGTGAGTTAGGTGAGGTAGGATTGCTTTTGTTGGTTGGGATGGGGGAGAGGGGAAGCGAAGGAGGGAGGAGACTGTACTTGCCTGCTGGGGGCTTGGTAGAGAGTTAGGTTAGGTTAAGTCGGTTAGTTGGTACTGCCGCTACTCAGGCTGGTTGAGAGAGGGGAAAGGGGAGAGAGATGGAAGGAGAAGTCTCTTTTCGCTGGATGGATGGTCGAGAGTTGGGTGGTCGAGGACTGGTTATCGGCGGGTTGAGTCATTGGAGGGCGAGAGTTCGCGTGCTTGCTGGAAGAAGGAGGAGGGAATGGAGGTAATGGAAAAGAGATGGTGTGGAGGGAACATGGAAGGGATATGGAGTGTGGAAGAAATATGTATGTGTTTTTACTAATATTTGGGTTGGGTAGATGGGGGTTGGTCGTGTATTTGTGGCTGTGGTTGTGTTTGGTGAGAGGGGGGGCGTTGGTGAGAGGTTGGAAGGGGTTGGTGAGAGGAGCGGGGTGGGTGAGGAAAGCGGGTGGTGAGAGTAGGAGGGTTGCTGAGAGTAGGAGGGTTGGTGAGAGGAGCGGGGTGGGTGAGGAAAGGGGCTAGTAAGGAAAGGTGTTGAGCTGGGGAAAGACGGTCTTTCCCATTAGAGCTTTAATGCGTACCACACATATACACCATCAGCTACTCTCCAACATCGTCGTCAATCTTTGTTCACAAGAGCTTAGAGGTGACGATATCACGCCAGAAGCCGTTCGTCCAAGAAATAAGAAATCCGGAATTCGGCCAGACAAACGACATGACCCCATCAAGGTTCTCTCTTCGATTTATTCCCCCAGATGACTACCAAAAGACGTCAGTCCAAAGTATCCGGCTCAGGTCGGGGCACTGAATGGATGGATATGTTGCGCAGGTAGGATTATTGCTATATGAGTTGGGGACACGGTTGATTAGCTGATGGTTGAATCTGCGATCTAGAACATCTCGGTTGCGGGACGAGAGAAATGGTTATATGGACGACATGGTGGGAGGGTGTGCGTGGTGTGGCCGAGATAATAAGGGCGTATTTACTCGATCGCGACGTTGCAGTGCCTGGAGAAGGAGAACGTCAATTTTGATGCGCACTTGAGAAAAAGGACGAGTGACTTTTCTGATCCTGTAAGGTTATCATGTCTAAATAGGTGTGCAATACTATACTCCTAATGAATAAAGGTCAAAAGTCTCGGTCGTGAGACCCACCAATAACTAACAGTTACTCTTGGGTGGGGATAGTTTCATTAACTAGGCAACAGTTAGAGGCGGTGTCATAAGAGTCATAACCCATTTCACGCCAACAAATTTTCAAAGATTCAATAAATTCCGAGTCTGAGATCTCCTTCCACATATTATAGAAGAGATTGTTCTACTTCGAAAATTCAATAAATTTGGAGATTTGGAGATTTCCTGCATATTATAAAAGAGATTGTTCTATCCACTTCCGTACAATGACAATGGCGACCGAATTCATCTACTTCCCGAAACTACCAACAGAAATACGATATAAGATCTGGGAATCTTGCCTGCCCGACCAGCGCGTAATGGAACTCGACTTTTTCCAGTCAGAGGAGGTCGGGATAAACTGCGCGGTGGGAGAGGCTGCCTGGACTAATTCCCTACCACCAACTATCAGCAAGGTATGCCGGGAGTCTAGGAAGATAGCCTTCGAGCAAGGTAATTTTTTATGGAAGCCGTTGGGCGCTGAATGTTTAACCAATGTGCCCAGATGGGATTTCTGTGTAAACCCAGTTCCCAATCCATGGTTTTCCCCCAAGACGAATATTGTTCAGATCAGCTGGGATTCAGGTTACGATGGTCTGTACGACGTTCCCAGGGGAGGTCCAAATACGTACCCTGTGTTCATCGCACTCGCCAAGATGGCCCAAGGGGCTTCGATTATGTCGAGTATGCTGCTGCCCTTGCAGGAAAACGACGACTATACAAATTGGCATTATTGGCCCAAATCAAAGATTCAAGAATGGGTATTCCTCCGGGAGTTGAAAGATTGTAATGTCGTTCTGAAAGTCGTCAGTATCCATACCACGGATAAGCTAGTCATCGAATCGGGTCTTTTTGGAAGTCTGGAGACACCTGTCCAGCTGGTGAGTGCCTCGGATCACGAGACCATCCGTCGTATGTATGAGTTGTGGCAAAAATCTCCCTCCCTGATGGGTGATCATAGTGACAACTCACTGAAAAGAGACACCGAGGCTGGGAAGGCTTTTGATGAGCTGATTGATACACAAGATGCTTGGAGATCTCGTGTTCACAAATGGAAAATGGAACTCGAACAGGCATGGCTCTGGAACGAATGGTGTATTAAGCGCCGTGAAGGGTCGTTGGATACTATCAATGCGCCTGCGAATATTTGGGCGTGCGGGATTCAGCCAGGAATTCACACGTCGCGTCGTGATAGGCGACGGGAATATGTAGCAAAGCGTGAGTTCGATAGGACTCATTCTTGGGTCAAGAAGGTGCTTGATAATATGCCTAAATTTCGACCTGTAGTAATGTTTCGCTATTGTACTTATGAATGTCATCTTAAGGAATGGAAGAGAATATATTGAATCAAGCAATATAACGAACCTCGAATCGAAATGTCCAATGGGCAAAAGGACCTTGCTGCTGCCACCAAGGGCTTAGAGTAGTAGAAAGATGTATAAGAGAAGATTATGAAGTTTCTAGATTGAGGTAGCGGACTGTATATACTTAATAGATGGAGTTTTTCCAAAATTTGTTGAATATAGTTTCCTAACACCTCCTTTCCCTCACTCGCTAGCCACTACCCCATGAAGTATTTCTTCGGAGTAGGGAAAAAGGCCGATTTAGAGCAAGATATTATTGCTAGTTGTTAATATCAGGTAATTTTTATTAAAATACTCTAGATATTATAATTTCTTTTATTGTTCAAATAGCTTTTCGGTAATACTACCGGCCCGTTATTTCTGATCCTGAGAGACTACTCCCAAAGGCCGCCCAAGACCGCACTTCGCAAGAATACGATGGCTCCGAAAGCACCGGCTAGTTCTTAGGTGCATTCGCAATAACAGTGTTAGCCCCCTCATCAAGAATCTTCTGCTCGACTAGCTTCGCAACAAGTTCCGTCAACCAGGTCTGGCAATTCTGTAGTTTGACACGAGTTCTCGTTGCCTGGAATCCATCAGCTAACCTGTCGCCCAAACATTCGGAAATCTAAACTTGCTGAAGATGATGAATCTCTGAGACTCGGCCCAGGAGCCGGGATTGAAAGAGCCCATTTCTCTATTATATCTCTAACTTCTTTATCCGTAGAGCAGATATCCCCATCAGTTCTGGCAGCTACATTTGCCGTGTCCGTCCAGCCAAGAAGAATATCCGTTCTGGTGCGCTCTTCCAGATCCATGTTGAAGTTTCTCACGAATTCGTGGTCGAACCCAAGGAGGGAATCCCCGTGGACGTGGATGCGCTTTCCTATTGCCGTGGCCTTTTGGGTGTTAGCATCGTAATCAGGAATCCATATGGACCAGTGCGCAGCAAACATGGGGCTGTTGTATACAGTAAGATAAATAGGACGAGTAGACATGGCTGGTGAGTTGGGTGACGGAGTCTGGAGGAGTGAGTAGTTGAAATTTTGGATGTAACGTTAATTGGTATGTAAGAAGAGGCACTCATATAGGGGGAACTTTCTCTCCCCTTATAATCTTTATATCGAGCCTCGTACTCCGTTGCCTTAAGGGAAGGCACTGCCATACATATGTCCTGACTCCTGCTAGCCTTTCTAGACCGGTAATTTTGGCCTCTCAATAGTTATGATTCAGTGCATCCTAGCTCCTTGATACAGCACAACAGCCATTCTGTGAAGAGTACGCGGCTAGGCTACGAACCTACCCATTGGTACCTATTTCGCAGCCTGCTGCCTACTCGTACGCGCGGCTGCTAAAGCCAGACAAACTCCCCCCAAACAGTAAAGTGAACCGATGCAAGGGGTCTCTTTCTTAGTATGGCGCCTATTTGCAAGTCGTCAGGGATATTTTATGAATCACTAGAACTAGAGAATATTAAGTACACGTAATGCTATCAAGATATTTGGTTTCTATAGTATCTTAGTTGAAAACTTATCGAATCTCACGTAGGTCGAGAAGGAGACTTCGCCTTGTGCTTGAGAGTTTCCAACGACAATATGTGAATAGCTTGGCCAGTTCACTTTTGTTTTCATCGGCGGTAGCTTTCGTGGACATGTGGATCCCGCAGAGTATACATGTGGATGCAATCATACAGTAGTATAGAAGCTGCATGAAATATTGCTTGACCTCCTGTGACCGGCAATTCGCGACAACTAAGACAGTAAGCTAGTATTGGTAGTCTGATTCCTAAAGTAAGTCATCATTCTTGGCATTTTGCAATACTGCAGCCGGAAATGCTACATAATACTAGTATGTGAATTGACGATATTGCACAGCATATACCGTCCGGCATATGTACGAGTTGAAGGTATATGCTACCAAAGCGGGCAGTAATACCTACTTTCGAATAGCTTAATATAGTAAGTTCGTTGCCGATGAAAAATACCTACGTTGTACTCGGTGAGCGAGCGTATCCGGCAGACAGAAGTCAGGGCGGGCTTGGTAGTACCGTTTGAGCCGCATGATACTACATAACTACTATGATACTACCCTACGGTACTACACTACGGCACTAACTGACAGCAAAGGACATGGTCGAAAAGGCGCAAATGAAATATTGGTGAAGCGGTAGATAGACTGAGTGTAGAATATCCCCCTCTTCGCAACTCCCTCGCCCTCATAGCTTTTTGCATCCACTCTCGTCGCCACAACAGTTGTTACCCGGCCGTCTCTTGAAATCTTTACAGCTATACCCCTCTTCTCACCCTACATTAGATCCTGAATAGGCCAGCCAGCAACATTTTCTATATCACAAGACTCAATTTTAGAGAGGCAATTGCGGGGCGAAGTACTTATCTTAATCCGTAACTGTGTAGATCCCCAATTTCGATCTGTATGTCGGATACGGATTCGACTCAGAGTTCTAGTTGGATGCCTTCTATGAGATATACTAATACTACCTCAAGCTGGTCAAAATCCGAGTCTGATTTGAGTGGACTTTGATATCTACAGCTTATACAGCTTCCCTTTAGTTGTAGGATGTTGAATGAATGGTAAAAGGTATCGAATGATTATCAAAACGCTTTATTTATTCTTGACTCGGTATACATACAGAGCAATTTCCCGAGAAACCCCCCAGATATTCCTTCATTTCCTACATGTGGCTGCGGAAGATTTCTACTTTCTGAATCTGCCTGTGCCCATTGGGAGTATTTCTCCTTCGTCTTCGGTACTACCTTTGTTGGTGTCTTCTCTAACCTCAGTTATAACGAACATAGGCTTCTGGCCGGGAGTGGCGGAGATATGGAAGATAATATGAGCATTTTCCCCCTTCTCATCCTTGCCTTTATATCCGTGCTCTGACTGGACAAAGCTTCCATCACCCGAAGCAGCATTATAGCCGTCCTTCGCGGCTTTTGCCTCAATAACACCGGCCTTGAATGACCCAAGATAAGGATTCGTCCACCCCTGAGAAGGTTAACTATATTTAAGACGGTTGTCGTTATTGGGCTACTTACAATAGCAAAATGGAAGGAATGATGGTGATCAAGGTCGGCACGGAACGAGGCTCCACCTGAGACACCAGTCCCTACGGAGTTGTCCCTGCTGCAGACGCTGAAGGTCATCTGATGAAATGAAGCTACGCTCCCTGGAGCTGAATAGAAACGTCCCGAGTCATGGTAGGTCTGCTGTAATAGGAGCGAGAACTGAGTCTGGTTTTTCAAGGTGCATTGAAGCCAGCGTTTCTTTTCCTGAAGCCCGGTAGGAATCGCAGGTGCTGATGCGTCGGCGGTCTAAGAATATAATTAGCAACAAATTCATCAACAACATAAAACATATAGATATTCTCTACCTGTTTCACTGCGACGGCCAACTGCAATGAGCTGACAATGAGTGAGGCGATTGCAATTTCCGCTCCCGACATTGTATGAGTTGCGGCTTAGAGAGCAAGATGACGAGGTTGTTTTGTGGAAAATGGACTTAAGAGAAAAGAGACGTATCGATCGTTTACTGGAATTTCCACGGAAGATACAGAGTAGGAGGAAATATAGCTCCTTTTCACTGGCAGGAGCAGGGGATTAAACTGTGGATAAAAGCATGAAGGGTAATATTGATTAGAGATAAATTCCATTGGCCCGATTGTGAAGTATGAGGTTTCATGCTTAAGATGCATCATTACCGTTCTCTGGAGACTGTGCAAGCCGCATAGGAAGCCTGACAAGTTGCAATCCACTGTATTTGCTTGTATACGAGCAAGATCATTCAAAAGCGTTGTGATCTAGCCTGGGTCCAGCGTGAGAAAGAGTCTATTGATTGATAAGTGCTGGCTACTATTGGTCCGTAATCCTGAGGGGAACTGTGGTACGAAGTAAATGGTAATTTTGCTATGCGTGACAGTGATGCAGGTGTGGTGCATCGGCATTATTGCCAACATTCACAGCAGCCATCGTGATTCAACTCAGCTGAAAGGCATATCTTCCCCATAGCTAGTGCGAACCAGTCCGTGTCAATTGGCACTTAAGAGCGGCTCTTCACTACTCTAAATGACGATGGCCCCGTCCATGGCACGTGGGGGCTAATTTATGCTGCTTATCTCCGCATACTAAAAGCTGTGTCGACTAGTCAGCCAGGTAAATCATGTTACCTTGACCCTCAGCTGACAATGAACCCCTGGCTTGACCGTTTTGAGCCGCCACGGCTCGGACCATCCGACTCAAGTGGTAGATCATAGCCCCGTGTACTTCACGGTACAGAGTGCGGCTCTTTAGGCCTTATAGTGTGTGCAGCGAGTGTCACGGAGATACTCGGACGAAACAATTGCATATTCACAGCCTGGTTTATGAAGCCTTTCAGACAGAGATGGATTGGAAAGTATCTCGGTAGTAACCGCCCGACGCAAGCTGTCTTTCCCCAGCCATCTTCGAGTAGGGGATCTCTTGGTTAGGGTTGCAGAGGAGATTCATTCGATAGAGTCTGCCAAAATGCAAGACAACTATATCACATCACACCGAGTATGTACTTAACTCGTATTCACACAGCACACGCATCTCGTCATCACACCAATATGCATGCGTTCTTCGAATTTCGTGATAGGTGCAACCTGACAGTGCAGTTCCAGGACTTCAAAGCTGGGCCTAGATTTTTCTGGCTTCACGGTGAACTAATTAAGATCTATATTTTAATGGAAAGCTGACATGGTTTTGACATCTAATGCTCTCTCAAATTCAAAACCATGTCACGGCGTCAAGAATGGAACTGTCTTTGACCAATCGTTCAGGCTGCTTCCAATTGATATTCAATATCGCTGCAACCCTTTTGCGTCTGGGCGGGACGGCATCAAGCTTGACAAATTGGAAAATCCGCATGCAGGGTCAGCGTATCACTAATATGTAGCTTGGTGTGATTTATCCACACGCCTAGGATCTGAGCAGGTTTTCCACTCATTACCTACTTCCTCAACAGCCCCAGGACGAGCATCTGAGCAGGAGAATACATATATAAATGGAAACAGAAGTTGACGTTCACAGCAACTTTTCTCTTCCATAAACTATTCTTGTCTCTACAACCATTGCTCTTCTAAATTACAAGAATCGAACTTTAAACTTCATTCAACCATGGACTTCTCCAGGCTCGCAGCTGTATCCTATAACGATCCAGATCGCTCTGGTCAAAAGATCATCCGGGTCTACTACCAAGTCGGCTCACAGATCCGCGAGTCATGCTACGATGCGGACAATGGGTGGTATGTCAGAGGAGACAACGTTGTTGCGAACCACGCCAAACCACGCTCGCCTATAGCCGTTACCAACCAGGCGCAGGGCAAGAAGGTGAGAGATGATTCCAGCACCGTGATATTTTACACAAGAGCTCACCTAACAACAGACATCCGTGTTCTACTTGAGCGAGGACAATCAGCTCTGCCGCGTACGTGCATTATAACCACCTAAAGGCCATCATGCTGATTATAAGCCCAGCGCGTTCGCACAACTGTGAAGGAGGGGGATAAGGGATTTTGGACCGAGGGACCGATCATTCAGCCTACGCCTGGAATCTCGCCGTCGTCCCAGCTCACTGCGGTACGAACCGACAATGAAAACGAGAATATCCGTGTTTTCTATCAGAGCGCCGACAACAAGGTCCGTGGGCTGATATCGTATGGGGACGACGGGTCATGGGAACCATCCGACCTGGTGCTCGATAAAGCACTCCCTGGCACAAGCTTATGCGCTGTATCAGGCGAGGGCGAAGTCCGCTTGTTCTACCAAAGCGATGACAAAAATATCAAAGAACACTATTCGGACCCAAGCACCGAGTGGAAAGCAAGTAAGCTAAATCATAGGTCTGACCCGAATGTGTCTCAGTGCTAACCCGCATGTGTGAAATTCAGGCAGAGTCAAAGTATGGGCCGCCGACAACAAAGCTCCTATAACAGCGGTCGCGTGGAACTACGCCTCCAATAAGTTTGCGATCCGTATCTTCACTGTCCAAAATAACGTCCTAGTTGAACTAGTCTTCGAAAAGGCCCGCGGTGGCTGGAGCCAGAACCCCGTCTCTACGGCTGAGACAGTCCTCAGCGCCGCCAGCCCGGATCAGCTTTCGTCCGCTGCCGCCACAGGACTAGACGAGAACGGCAAGCTCACTGTCTTCTACCAGCCTTCTAGGCAGGTAATTGCTCAGTACGACTCCACCGCGAAGAGGGTGCCATTGGGCATCTCAACCGCTCGTGACTAGGTTCTTACGATGATGGTTTATGTTATAACCCATGCTGAACATATAACTCAAGGGACCTTAGGCTCAATGGTCGGTTGACCATAGTAGAACCCTTAGTTATCGGAATATATAACGATCATTAGTTTCAATTCAGTTATACCAGTTATATTGGAATAGTGTGACACCCATGTGAGAATCACCAGACATATACCATAATAGCTACACCTCAAGTGTGGCGTCACCTTTGGTTTCATAACCCAGTATTTATTGTACAAAGTACGACTTAGGTTAATCCTTAAAATTAAAAGCTAGAGAACTAGAATCTAGAAAAGGGCGAAAGCACCTCGTTATATAGGCCAGCTAGTTGCACGTGCCAGCTAGCTAGTAGGGGTGTGATTCAGGGGCTTACGGGCCGTACAGGGCCGAATCGTCACAATTATCGATCTTTTTTCTCTCGCTTCCCCTTCTTTTAATCAGGATCGTTATACCGGAAACCCCATCTCTCGGCCGAGGAGCCTCCGCTTCCCCTCTTCTGTGGGTTATTGTCTCCCCGAGCCCCGAAACCTCCTGTTTCTACGCCCTCTGACAATACTTCGAAATCTCGACGTTTTTCACGAATGGAAATATCTCCTTACCCACCCCCGCAGAAGTTCGCCGAGCCGCAGGACCCAAAACGAAGTTTGACATCCCAACTCTTGTACCCCGCATTACGGCGGTTATTGATTGGCATGATAAGTGGGAACTGGACTTCATACTAGAGTTTCTTCAGGCTTACCGGGGATACATCGCTTGGAGTTTTTCTTCATAACGGCTGGTATCTAAGGCGATACAGCTTTTAGGTTGATCATAAGTTCATAATCGAACACTAGAATCCGATGAGCAAACCCGCAACGGGTAACATTAAATGGCAGCTCGAAGGCCAATTTTCAATAAAAAGTTATCTGAGTCGATATTCTCGTCCGACTAATAGGATTGGATGGACATGAGGCACGAAAACCATCGACATAATGGTTCCGAAGATGTAACTGTTGGCATATTCATGCATGACTGTTCACTTAACGTTGGTTGGGGGCACAGTAGAATTGTGGCCCGCTACAATTGTCCGGATGAGATTCAATGAACTACGGGAGTGGCTACCGGATTCATTCAACTGTACGGCGCAGACCGACACGAGGATATTCAGAGGTTGTGCTAGTTTCATGCAGCACAGAAGAGCAGGTCTATTCAATAGCGACCTCCAAACCGTAGCGTGGAGAACAAGACTTAATAGAATAGTCCTAGTTCAACTTAGTCAACTCACTACAACATAACTCAACACGTCTATCCATCAATCTTCAGTCTCATCCGAATCAGCATTATTCTTCTAGAGATTACTTAAATTCGTATTGCAACTACCGCCATGGCTCAGCTAGAATCCGAGCAGTTGCTCTCTCAACTCGAAGCTCTGAAGACGAATCCACCTGCTGCAATCTTGGAAAATGGATTGCTTAGGACAGAACTACGCCTTGCAGCAAGAGACGTCTCTCTTCTTCTAGAGAAACCAGCAGATGCCATCGCTCGTGTGATGCTTTCTCAGGTGTGCTCATATGTGGAACGATAGCTGCAGGTAGTCTTGAGATGGCTGATTGTTCTAGCCTGTGGAGAGCATTGCAGTCCGCATCGCTCCTGACTTGGATCTATTCCACATACTCTCCGCCGGAAGAAAAACTCTGGAAGAGTTGACACAGGCCACGAAAGCAAACAACGTGCTCCTCGGTTTGATTCCCAATGATCGCTCTTTCATATCGCAGACTAACATGAAAAGCACGTCTACTTCGAGCCTTGGCTGCCTTCGGGGCCATCCAAGAGAGCGAACAATATTATATTTTATCACTTTCTTATGAGCTTTTTGCAGACTCAAACTTTACAAAAGGGGTCGCTACCTGGTAATTCTATTCACGGCTTCCTAAA
Source organism: Rutstroemia sp. NJR-2017a WRK4 (assembly GCA_002946385.1). Lineage (NCBI taxonomy): Eukaryota > Fungi > Ascomycota > Leotiomycetes > Helotiales > Rutstroemiaceae > Rutstroemia > Rutstroemia sp. NJR-2017a WRK4. The sequence goes on from NJPR01000061.1 coordinate 546,442, forward strand.
TACACGTACTGATTAAATATTTCGCGCAGTGTCAACTTTCTAGGTCCAACATAATCGGCATTACCTGGACATCTTGCTTCTACCCAATACCAGAACCCGACAGATCCGAAAAACACTGCCGTGCAAGTTGCTTTTAATAGTAAAAACAAAGACTTGTTTGTCATCCTCATGGAGAAGCCCGAAACAGCGCAAGATTTTGCCACTCTGATGAGCACTTGGGGAGAAGGAAACTCGCTGGTGCAAGATCTCTTCCCGATCGGTCAATTCCTGGCCGAAGGTGAAAGTCCTGGCTCAGCTACTTGGGTTGATGTTGGGGGTGGATACGGCCAGAAGACTGTCGCACTAAAAGCCGCGTTTCCACAGCTCCAGGGTCGATTTATCGTCCAGGATGTACCCTATGTGATCAATGGCGCTGTCAAGAAAGAAGGAATCGAATATCTCGTCCATGATTTCTTTACTGAGCAGCCTATCAAAGGTACCTTGCACCACCCCAAGCAATCCAGCGTACTCTGTTGTTACATCAACACCGGCTAATACTCTGAGTCACCCACTGACTTAGGAGCTCCGGCGTACTATCTTCGTCAGGTGCTTCACGATTTCCCCGACGATCAGTGTATAACTATTCTCACTGAGCTCCATAAAGCTATGCAGCCTGGTTACTCCAAGCTTTTTATCCACGAACAGATTATGCCGAACCGTGGAGCATCGGTATGGGCAGTTTGGCGTTACTGGGAGCATCGGAGAGGACTCAAGATCAGTTTGTGAATGTTCTACGTAGTTCGGGTTTACAGGTTCGGGGATGCTACCTTGCGCCCGATGGAGTTTCCGAAGGCCTCCTGGAGGTGGAAGTTTTGGAGTGAGGGAGGGGAAGGTCTTCTTGTGGCCGAACTGATGGCCCGAAGTTCTTCTTTGACGTAGTGGTTGCGGACTTCTACATGAATCCAATTGCGTCTGCTGATGGGGGTGACGTAGGGGAATATCACATGCTGGGTCCTTTCCTCAGAGGCAACGAATCAACGATGTTGCCAATACCAAAATATGCAAAGTAACAATGTATATTTGACTAAGTCAGTTGACAACAAGTCTCCTAACTAATGAGAGTGAGTTAATTACACAGACTCCTTACGGCAGGACCGTCACGACTATCAAAGCCTCATACGCTCTCTACCGTCAATTCATGCCGAGGTCTACTACTGTGCTGCGCTGCCTGAGCACAGCACAACTGAGCCTAAGGTCTCGGTCACGCCCGCAAAAACACCGCCAGAATGGGAGAAGAGTTTGAGAAAATGGAGCTCTGTGCATTGTCGTAGATCCAGAAGAAGCTTCAGTGTGTCCACGACTAGAGGAGTTCTACATATGGTTAGTGATATTAGAGCCTTGTATCTCTGTAGTAAATGGATCTACATACAGCCGAAGCCCTAAGTGGCTTTATAGACAAGTGTCACCGAGTAGAGGGTGATAGATGAGTTCTGGCGTGGGAATTTGAGGTTGAGCGCTACGGAAATGCCGGTCGGAACTTGGTAGGCATAAGTTTGAGCTTCATTAGTAGTGAAGTCGATATGAAACCCGTTCTTCTTGCCGGTGTTGGTTGAAACCAAGAGTTGCGAGTCGTAGTATAGATTCACCGAATCCACGGCAGCGTCGTAGGCAGCATCAAAATTGACTACTATGTTCTGAAGGTATGCGGGCTTGGTCATGGCGGGCGGGTTGTGGACAGGGATATGAACAACGCTTTCCTGTGTGGTAGGGTCGTTCACGTCGTACTTGTAGGGAGTGATGCTCGCTTTTCCGGGAGAGTGGGCAATGACTGCTGGTTTGTCGACGTCTGAGACGGTCTCATTTCCGTGAGATGTGACACACTGGATATTGATAAGATATGCCTGTGTGGTGCTTGCTGTGGGAACATCTGTTCCATCTCTGGTAGTTGATGCCTGAAGAGTAGACATTGTTCAAGGAGGATGTTAGGTGGTGAGAGTTAAAGTGGATTGGCAGGTTTGCGATGTTTTGTGTGGATACTGGAATGTTCAAGCGCTGGAGAGTGAATATGTCTGCCTTTTCTTGTTTTGGAAGCTCTGCTTAAGTAGTCGGACTAGGAGCCTGGGAGAAGCCTTTATAAGTTTGATGATGATCAGCGTCCATTGCGATCATTTTTCCTCCGAGGTATAATCATGACCCTGAGAACTCGAATTTGGCGTCGAGTCTAATGTCCAACATGGCATCCATCGTTGGCATCCCTTGATGGTATCCATTGAGGGTAACATTGATGCAACCTAAAGTCAGGACCCCTCAAGTAATTTTATTCCCCGCACATCCGTTGTATTGCCAATGTATCCACGCCTCCTGCTATAATTGGTTCAAATACCACTCAGCCTGATATCTCTTGTGAGACCCCTTACTGCTCGCTGGCCGGCGCAATTATCTGTCACGTGAATATGACACATTATAACCACACCGTTATGATTTCACAGCACGGTAGTGTTATTTAAGTGTACGAGGCACGGTTTCCAGAGGCTTATTTAATAGAGCTCATTACCTGGTGTACTGAGCTTGCTGCGTTCTCAGTTCAAGCTCTCGGCAGGCAATCACACGTGACGTCACGCCCAAAGTCTACGAGGCGCTTCATTTGGTTACAAGAGCAGCAGTATTGCTCTTGTGACCCATTGATCAGACTTGTAGACCATTCCCACTGTCTTGCAGATTCATAAGGCTTACTTTCTCATTGCAGCTCTCTTGGAAGACTTCTCCCTCTTTACATCCCGGATCCGTCGAGCTCTTTTCTGTGCTTGCTAAAGCTACCCGGCCCTCTTACGGACTCTACGATGCCTTCCCAGTGGTGTAATGACTTCGTCTTCCTTCTCTTTATCCAGTCGTCTTCTTCCATTTCTCCTTCCACCAGCCCTCCCCCCGCGGGCCCGTGTAGTCTTACTATGCCCACCGCGGATAAGGGCCCTCCAGATGTTCCTCTTCTTTCCTAAAGTTCTCTGTATTCCATGAATTACGGTCGCGGTCACAGCCATATCTCACTTCTACCACTCTCGGGTGCCTAACCACGTCTCCCATTCTCTATTTGCGTGACCATTCCCGTAACGCCTTGTTCACTAACGGTTGCACATGCGCAATTCGGTGTGTCCATCTCTCTTGGGAAACCGAATTCTTTTAGGCTCATCTTAGAATCCCCATAGCAGTGGAAGTCACGCAGTGCAAGAGGAAGCCCGTGTACTTTTCCAGTCAAGAAGGAAATCATAAAAGGCCGGGATCCGCTTGCACATCGAGCAAAGATCGGCCACGCCCGCCAATCATGGGATCTGGAGGCACTCTCCGCAAATTGAAGAATGCAAAGGATCCGGCGGCCAGACAGATAAGATACACCTGGCATCATGATACCGCATACGTGACTATACCGCTGGCTGTTCTGTAGGGACGCTCGCGATCACGTAGCAGTGTCCGTTTTCTACAGATCTCACTGAACGATATTGATCCTCATGTATTTCGTAGCAGATTCCAAGCCTAGGATACATAGAACGGTGGTACCCAACAAAATCTGGGGAATTGCTGACGGTAAACCATATACGGTTCACATGAGGCTCTCCGCATGCTGGCAAAACGGTATGCAAGCCACTGAATTTTCCGCTCTTGATAGCATTGGTTAAGAAATACACACCTTTGGCGACCGAGCATAAATTTCTTTCTCCGAAAAGACAAGTCTTGAACGCAAAAGTTGCCCTTTTCCATGACACTGGCAGCCTGATGTACCCAGTTGTGATGCCCAATTGTGTTGATATCTGATTCCCGGCATTTCCGTGAGGCATGTATCCTAATGATGCCATCAAATAGTGTCACTCAAGTCAATATTCGAATAGATGGGGTTGAATGCATGGCACAAAAGAAATGCCGGTCCAACGCTGGCGTCGCAATTGTGGCATCCTGGTTTCGGCATTCAGCTTGGAGTTTGGCCCAATCAGATGGAAGCGGTCGTAAAACGAATTGAAGCGACCAATTTCTGGCTTTCCATCAGAAGATAAATACAACATCAAACCAACGGCTTTGAGGCCAAACTCATGTTGTAAGTTCAGTCGGAATTCATCCAAAACACCCGCCAACACAGCAATGAGCCTGGAACGACCTCCCGTCAAATCTCCAATGCAAATGAATGCATTGCAACTTCTCCGACATCTCTTGAAGACAATTGAGGGATTGGAGACTCAACTGGCGCAGGTTAATTCCCGGCTCGAGAAGGTAGAAAGCGACGTTGTGAGTAAGAAGTAGAGCGCTGTTTTATGTTGATGCTGAAATAATTGCCGGCTAGAAAGCTAGAATTCGCATTCCCTGTCCAGCTGAAGGTTGTACGAGCGCTTTCAACAGTAACCCTCATCGGAATAGACACATCAAAGACTGGATAAAATCCAAATCAAAAACTGAGCCTCTCTGGAGAGAACACAGGGAGGTGGCTGAGAAACTGAAGTTGAAAGACGATCAAGGCGGAGAGATCAACCTTGATTACTTACAGCAACGAATGCCGACCGGATACCCCCAGGCTGATCCAAAGCTGCTTTCGGGAATGCCAACGCTAGACGATAATACGGTGGATCCTCTCAAATCGCATGCAATGCAATGGTTCACCAGTCAGCTCGCCTTTCCCATCGGCATGGAATCAGAGTCCACGCATGATCTCCCCCAATTCGACCCTTCCTTTGAAGTCTCGGACCGCGGTTCGCAGGATCCAACCCCTTTTGACATCTCAATGGCTCTTAATTTCAATCGTTTCGATGATTTGAGCGCCGAGGAGATCAATGATATGCTCCAAGACTTCAGTGGACCAGAATGGGAGCAGATTGGATGAGACCCAAGAGTGCCAGAACTGTAAGGTAGCGCAGCAGATCTAGAGGAAATCAAAATCCTGATACGAATACCAGTTGTATCATTCGTGAGAATTCTCTGAACTGGCATTACACCGATTCCTTAGATTCATGAGCTTTATGAGAACTCTAAGTGATAGCTTAGTTATGTAACAGACTAGAATAAATGAGCGACCAGCTCACGAACTTCTGCGTAGGCTAGGCCGAGCATGGCATTCCCTAGAAGCATCCCCAAGGGCTCGGTGAAGATCCAACTGCGAATAGTACCAAAATCGCTTTCGAGAACTGTCAGATTCCGACACCCTCCCGGTTTTATTTCGGGACGAATTGAAGACCCACGTCATGCAGGAAGGTTTGGTTGAGCTTTCAGCCATATTTGAGTGCAAATGAGTAAATGACGCAAAGAAGGCAATTTTCATACTGAGAATGAAACACCCAGATAGCTTCAGGGCATTTATCGATCATTTCCGATGAAGATGGTAACTAGAAAGTACACACAGCTGCGCTCTTCAGGTAGGTTTATGACATAGTCCAATACTAAAATACCAAAGGTACTCAGATAATAAAAACATTGTAATGCCCCAGATCATTTAGGACAGCTGTCTTAGGAATAATAATCAACTTCACCAAATTTCCCAAATCGGCTTGCTTTTCTAAGCTGGAGAGCTGTGTGATCCAGGGCAACCCATGAAAGCAGTTGCATGCAGTGTAACAGCAACTGAAAGGTTGTCAGGCAGCCACTCTGATCTTAGGGGTCGATTGAGTGGACCCAAGAATTCTTTGGCATGGAAATACGAGCGAACAAGTGCTCCGTATGGCTTCCAACAGGCGGTTCATCGAGCTGACCAAATGCGACCCATCGAGATCTCCTCGAGGGAACAATCAGGCGACTGGCTAGGCAGAAGATCGGAACTGACGACTGTGTGTCTGCATGATGAGTCGATATATTTGACGATCACCTTTCAGCTGGTAGTTTTTCAGTACACTGTTCTTTTTGAAAAGTGGTGGGGCAGTTGAAAGCATGAGATGGCGACGGATAGGGGGGCTCTTTGGAGCAGAAAAACATGCCGGTTTGGGACAATATATCGAAGCTGTTTGCAATTATCCAGCAAATTTCTTAACTGCCCTAAAGTATTAAATATATCTGGGGCATCGTTGTTGGACGAATGTCTTAAAGATTCTGGGAGATGAGAATGCTTTTGTGATTTTGGTACTCAGAGCCTATACCTCATTCTATCATTTCCTCCTGCCCTCTTCCAGTAGATCGTCGAGGCATTTTCGAATCTCTCTTAAGTGCTTATCTTTGCTCCAATCGATGATGTTCAGGACATGCTTGCGGAACTCCACGTAATCTTTGGACTTCTGAAGCAAAAAAGTATCGATCTTGCGGGTATAGTACTTGAGCTCGTCATGCTCCCAGGAGATATAGAGTCGCGCCTCCGTTCCGTTCATAGCAATGCTGAATGTGACAATATCAATCGGTTGAACCTGTTCGCTCTTGCACTGCTTTAACCGGCAGTTAAGACGTTCCGCAATGTTAACGCATGATGCAGAGCCTCCGAGGCATTGATTCGTCGCCACCCACAAACTGCCCGCCCCAGAAGAGCCATCTGCCTTGAACTCAATAACAAAGAATGGATAGATCAAGTCCTGGCTGTTGGCTGTCATCTCATTCTCCATAGAGTTAAACTGGGCTTGTTGCCCCTCTGTAAACCCTGTGCGGTTATATCCATAAAGAGCATCAGGCATTGGAGTGCTAAGCTTGAGGTTGGATCCAGCATCTGGGACGACGCCTCTCCCCATTGGCAACCTGTCGCTGCGCTTTAGAGCGCCTGCAGAACGAGGGAAAATTTCGGCTTGGAAATAGCTTTGTACATCGGCTTCCGGAGCGCCCATCTCAAGAGCTTCTAAATCTTCATCTTGCCATACATCATCTGCCGATGGACCAGGAGAGTCACGGTCTCTTCCTATATAATCCACCAGGGTGTTAATGTGTTCGGGGAATTGCTCGCGGCGAGAGCGGAGGTAAATATCATTCGAAGCCAAGTTCGCAACCCGGTATAATGGATCCTCAACAAGTTTCCCAGAAGATCCACCTGAACCATTGATAGAAGCAGCAATATCCGACTGCCCAACCGATTCGGCATAGAAATACGCCTGTGAATCGACCTGATCAAACCGCAAATCGTCTCTGAACGAGTGTGATTGTGGGGGTCTCGGTGACACAATGAACCCGTCATTATCCCGTGCGAACGCCACATTCGGTTCGGCACCAACTGATTTGGCAAGTCTCTTGGGTATAAGCTCGCCGTCTGAGTGACCAAGAAGAGTATCCGACCGGTAGTTTCTGCTTCGGTAGGATCCTAGTTCAGAACCAAGAAGAGTATTCGATCGACAGTCTAGCCCTGAGCCCGACTCGACCCATTGAGTAACAAAACTATCGACCAACTCAGGACGGTATCTTTTCGGAGCAGCACTCAACGAGAGCTGGTCGACAGAGTCTTCAAGAAATTATGGGTGTGAACGCTTTAGAGGAAAATAATTTCGCTGTTGTGGTGCTGTCTACACGAACTCTCCATGAGTCGCTGATTGGGTTGAGGGAAATTCACTATACCTTGGCCGTCTGCTCTGCTTTCTCAACCTCAATCAGCTGTCGTGAGTTGGTACGGTCTTTTGCAACTCGAGCGTTCATGGTGGGCAGAGTGTGTAGCAGGGTGAGAGTTATATGGGCGCTTAGTGAGGCTGCTTAGTCGATGGCTTCTGGGAGCTTGCAAGACCTTGGTTGTGTGGCATGAAGGTTGCAGTCTTTAGTCTGGTAAGAACAGCCAGTTGAGTGATTTCGCGGACATCGGTCGCGCAAGCTACTGTACGCCAATTGGCTAGTGCAGATAGGTTAACGAGCACATGTTGCCATCGGGACGGGTAGGACTATTCGAATGATTGGAGTTCACTTTTCTGTACTGTAATTCTGATGATGTTTGCGTCTAATCCTGAATTAAGTAACTGGCATACCAGCCTTGACGGTACTGGGTGATCCAAATCAGCGAGTAATATGTAGGAGTCTAACACCGAACCTCCACATCACGTGCATACATTCCACGACGCTGACATAAGTTCACATGATCTGCCAGGAATCTCCATCTGGACAAGCAGCATTTATTTTACACTCGATTCCTTATCGATTCTTTATCGATGCTCCATATTCCATCGCTGATCCATGTTTCATATCTACAGTACTGTGGTATTCCAAACACAGATTCCTCTTCCGCGGTTAACATCCCTCGATCTTCACCAAGATTTCTTGATTCGCAATAAATCGATATCTGTAAAGATAGTATGCAAGAGCAAGGCTCCGCTAACTCTGGCCCAGCCAACGATGACGATGGATGTAGATCTTCGGAAGGTCCCATCGATCATCTCTGCGCGCGATGTAAAGCCATCGACTTCTACAAAATCTTGTGTGACGAACAAGAAATTATCAACCACCCTCAGGAGCCGGTGACGGTCATCGATGATTTGGGTCCGGTCATTGAGTGGGATACCGATTCGTGTGCCTTTTGTAAGGCTCTATTTACTATGGTTTCATTGGAGGGAGAATTAGGCTCATCCAGGGAGTATGCCTTGAGTTCAATGTTGTCCCAACGACCGGACGCGCACATTGCGCTGCATATAGCGACTCATTATCCCCTGCTGGATTCTCTTCCTCAACGAATATTACTCGTAATGGAAGATTTGTATCGGTACGGGCCTAGCTACAAAGTGCTGATTCCACAAACGAGGGACAACGTATTTGTTCGGATACTCAATAGTTCAACGGCTGGTTGTCGGTATGTCAGAATATTCACACAGAGATTTGCTCCTCAAAAAACCGCGAAACCACGGAGTATCTTCAAGTAATCGACTGTAAGAACCGAAAACTTGTCCCTGCAGATTCACTTCCTTATGTTACGCTTAGCTATGTGTGGGGTGTCAATCAAAACCCCCAAGATCTTCACTATAGTAAAAATCTTGGGCACAGGCTCCCGCCAACAATTGAGGATGCAATCGATGTCACGCTGAAACTGGGGTACCAGTACTTGTGGGTAGATCGATACTGTATCAACCAACAAGGGACCGGTAACGAAGCAATAATCCAGATACAGCAAATGGACTCGATTTACAAGAACTCAGACTTCACCATCATTGCAGCTGCAGGGTCTGATCCTTCCTACGGCCTTCCTGGAGTGAGTCGCTCTCGACTCCAGCAGGCCGTTGTTAGACTTGGCCAACTTGAGCTTGTCAATCCTGGTTCAATCGCAAATGCTGTATTACAGCGCTCTCGATGGTCGACACGAGGGTGGACATTCCAGGAAGCATATCTATCCAAACGACGAATCGTCTTCACGGACGAGCAAGTATACTATGAGTGTAATGGGATGTACAGTTACGAATCTTTTAATGTACCATTACAAAATATGCATGACGAAGGCAGCCAGATACTTGAGCAGAGGTATTTCAGGAGTCGCGGCCGCCACGGGCCCAATGTGGGCAAAATTATTGTATTTCCGGGTGGGGTCACTGAGGGGAGCTACCGGCCCTATGTAATCTTGGATCACATCCATGATTTCTCCCGTAGGACTTTTACTTATCCTTCAGATAAATTGATAGGCTTCCTGGGCATCCTAAAAGAATTCGAGACATGGCCACATCGTGTTCGCAATATTTGGGGTTCCCCTATCTCGCCGGAATCAGAAAGTTATAAGGTTACAGACTTCCTGAATAGCATGATCTGGTTATGCCGTGAAGCCAAGAGAATTTTCTCTCTTCCAAGCTGGTCCTGGGTTGGATGGACGGGGTAATATACACCAAACTTGGTGCCGTGGGTGCATACGACGAAGGCCTCGACCAAGCACCCCCTGCCACAATCGGCGTTGAGCTCATTACCGGGCAGATTTTGGACTGGGGCGTTTTCCACGACACATATGCAGAAGTAAACGATTTCACCAAACTCAGCCACTTCATTCACATCTCCTGCCGGACGATTCCTATCAAAGTTATTTCAGAGAATGGGGCTTGGCTTCGCACCCATCTCCTATTTCGTGACGGTTGTTATATGCCTTGGAACTTCACCATGTACGATGATTCTTTCAGAAGGTATTCCTACACGAGTGTTCCGCTAGTCAACAAATTCTTGCGACCAGGTATGGAGGTATTCATGCTGATTTTTGCTGAAGTTGGAGGGAGGATGGAGAGGGTCGGAGGTACCTGGCTTTCTACAGAACCGGGTTTATATCGGGATGGTGAGCCAGTCTTTGAGCGGAAAGAGGAGGACCTTGGGGGTTATAGAAGGACACAAAGTCTAAAAAAAGGTATGGTGAGAGGTGGTATGATCAGTTGGTGCATAAATATCAGACATTGAGAGTGGGGTGATGGTTGCTCGAGATGGATGGTTCCTTAGACATTTCGTCCTCTTCTCGGGGCATTAAAAGAAGATGCATATCTGCTTTACGCGGGAACAACCATATCGAAACATACAAGATCGCTCTTCTTTTCCAAGCCGAAGATAATCATTGTAATTAAGCGAAAGCAGTCACCAAACCCCATTGCACAGAGCGACTTCCATCCACTTCCGCGGAGGAAAAAGGGAACTTGACTTATCCAAGCCGAGTTAGCATACAAAGCATTGTACTAGTATTATCCAGCACGACTGGTCCTTCATAGCACTAATGGTAGTGGGAGGATGCTATGAAATAGCGTCACGTCTGTGTGTCTGCTTGAGTTCTTGCGTGGTGACCATTCAGGACATGATGCTGAAGGAGAGAGCAAGCAAAAGTATAAATGAAGTGGCGCAGTTGAAGCTGCATCGTCATTGTACATGAATGAGCCTTTCTTTGTATTCTCTCGCCTTGTTTGGAGCTGTATGATATGAATTGGTGAACTGGGTTGGATGTGGCATGGATAGGGAGAGGGAACGAGAAAGGATAAGATGACGAGGTGACGAGATCTTATATTCTCACGGCACGACTGGGGCTTCTGAAATAAAAGCGTGCTGTGCGAATATACTCACAGACTCGAAATAGACTATATCATATACATATATATATGCCTCTTATCTTACTTATATATCCCTGAATACCCCTTCTCTCTCCCTCCGCGAGCTCCCTTCCATATTCACCTATCGTATAACATTCTATATACTCCCACTTGCATAATAACTATCACCAACGTATCTATCTATCTACTATTTCCATTACCACACCCAAATTCCTCTGACCTCCCTCTCCACCGTTATTTTCCTCCATAAACCTATATTTCGTATAAACTTCTATCCGCTTCTACTTATATAACAACTATCATTATCGGATCCATTTATGATATTCATTACTACATCCAAATTCCCTTCTTATCTCTCCTCTTCCTTCATCTCCCCTCCCCCAAAAATCTTCCTCTCACAAAACCCTCTATCCATACCCACTACACAACACCCATTATACAACACCCACCATATAACGCCCACCACACAATACCCATCCCTATTCTATCCTATTCACTTATTCCATCACCCATCCACTCTCACTCCCACCCCCATCCCCACGACACCCACCTCCACCACCAGATCCCCACCGTACCGAGCTAGTAACATATAATCAAGAACATTATCTCGACATCTCAAAGAAGAAGCACCGCCCTATTACCCATCTTCTGACCCAGCCAACCACACCCAACCAACTAATCATTCTCGTACCTTCAGTATGCGCATCATACTGCAGTTATCTCGTACCCACTAACAGAGAGAGGTCGCCGATGTGGTCCCTACATTAGTACATAGTTCGCACATCTCCCGAACTTCTTCTTTTCCGCGACCACTAATTCCCAACTAATTATTTAACTACTTTACTTTTCAACTATACCCGTGAGCGTGGTGGCAGTGTTTTGGTGTTCTGATATCTTCTAACTTACTTAGAAGACCACTAACTAAATAACTGACTAACTAATGAACTACTCTCCCTCTGCATATACGTACGTACGCGGCTCTGACTTTAGATTACCAGATACTATGAAGATGTAGGTACTAGTTAGTAAGAAGTAGGCACAGAATGAATAAAGTAGCTTCCCGGATGTGAGATGCCGGAGTGATCGAGGGATGAATATATATGTGTATATATGCTATTTATATATTAGCATGCAGGATGAACTAAAAAATTCGCGGAAGTTAGGAAGAAGCTCACGTTAACTAAGCTAGCCCTTTCATTCTTGGGGAAAGGGGGCTGGGCTGGATACGGGATACTAGCCAAGATGAATGCGTGGTGATGGGTTAGCTAGTCGTAGTTAGCATACGAACTACACTGATAGAAGTCGGCGACATAGTGGTAGCGACTTAACTAGACAGCGGGCTACATAGTGAGCTAGATGGCAAGCTATATTATAGTAAGAAGAAGATACGAAGAACGCCTTGACGACGCTTGGGTTGGCTATTCTGATTTGGAGGCTGGTTTGGCTTGGGCTAGAGTGGCGTGCTTGCTGTAGCTACTTGTGTAGCTAGATTAGCGTCGAGGCGTAAGATGCGAGCGACATGCAGGGTTTAAGTTTGGACTCGGGCTCGGGCCTTGTTGATCGACGGTTAATGTCGAGTTTTTATGTTTGGGTATTTTGGGAATGTAGAGTTTATGATGGTTGTAACGGTGACGAGGTTGAGCATGTGAGTGAAGTGGTAGTTGTGATTTAAAGAATATGAAAAGAACGACTGTCACAGAGGGACGAACGACAACGAAACGAACGAAAATAAGAAACATCGTTTCGTAATCCAATTGAATTAATTGACTATTTACATTAAATAAGAAGAGAATCTTTTCTCCAATATGTCCTGTTATTATTCCTCCCATAAGTCCCGTCATGCATTCATCCGATTTCCATTACCACCCTTTCCATATATGCAAGTATGCGATGCCATGCCAACAAATAAATTATGTCCTGCCCAACCAGAACCCATCATTGAATCATTTCAAGGAAAAGAAAGTAAATAAGTTAAAAAGATCGTTTTGTTTTCCCACCAGGTAAAGTGTCGTGGGAAAGATAACAGGAGCCCGGCAAACTCTACAAGAGAGCAGCTAACAAAGCCACAATAGCAGCAGCGAACGATCCAGAAGCCTTGACAGAGCTTCCCGCACCGGGGAATTGAACTGGCCCGGTAGAACTTGGGCTGTAAGCCGAGGTCGCGTTCGTAGCCTGGACTTGTCCGTCGCTAATCTGGGAGATGATCGCACCAGAGGCAGATGCAGATGCAGATGCAGATGCAGATGCAGTAGGTGTAGGAGTGGCCTGGACCTGACCATCTGAGATCTGGGAGATGACAGCAGAGGAAACGACTGCGGAGGTAGAAGCTTGCACTTGTCCGTCGCTGATTTGGGAGATTGGTGCAGCGGAGGAAATAGCAGCGGCAGAGGTGGATGCTTGCACTTGGCCATCGCTGATTTGAGAGATTGGCGCGGCGGATGAAACGGCTGCAGCAGAGGTAGAGGCTTGCACTTGGCCATCGCTGATTTGAGAGATTGGCGCGGCGGATGAAACGGCTGCAGCAGAGGTAGAGGCTTGCACTTGCCCGTCGCTGATCTGGGAGATTGGTGCTGCGGAGGAGACGGTGGCTCCGGTGCTGGCTTGAACTTGACCATCGCTAATCTGAGATACAGGGGCGGCAGAGGTGCTAGCTTGGGGCTGTCCGTCTGAGATTTGAGAGATGCCTGCGGTAGAACTGGGTGCTCCGAATGATGTGCCGGTTGGTTGACCGTCGTACGATTGACCGATTGAACCTGGTCCGGCAGACTGGCTGCAGCCAGATGTTTGAATAAGGATCTGGGAGCATTGCTGGCCCTGAGGTAACTGATACAAGTTATAAAAATCACCTGACAAGCATTCGTAGAAGACGGCTGAGCCACCTAGAGCGAGAGATCCATTTCCACAGACTGACCAACCTCCGGTGTAAACTGCGCCGGTCTGGGGTGGTGCGTCGAATTGGAATTGACTGTTGGCAGCAATGTAGCCGGTTCGGCCGGATTGATCTTTGAGGATACCATCGGCGAGAGTAATTGCGAGAGAGTTGGATGTACAATCAGCAGCACGCTGTAGAGAAAGAAGTCAGTACGGTGTTTGATGATGGGATAGTAATTTTGTTACCTTGTGGTGGCGCTTAGAGATACTGCTGGTGTTAACAGCAGAAATCTGGAAAGATCCCGAATAGCTTGTCGCACATCCTGATGGAGCAGATGATGTTGGTGTAATCAGACTCGTAACACCTTGAGCAGAGGCAGCAGCAGCGAAGCCAGCAATGACAGCGAATGTAGTCTTCATGATTGCGATAGTAAATACGAGCGAATGTATTGATTGATATTGAATGAGATGAAGAAAAAGCGAATGAGGTACAATCGAGGGTACTGATGCAAGAATATATAGGTAGGTAACGCAAGAAAAAAATAGGATGGCAGGGTAGGATAGAAATGTTTATATAAGAGGTTGAGAGCTAAGAAAGCGTGAAGTCATACAACCATGAACGATCATGCAGTAGTAGGATGACATCGTCATTATTAGCACCGAGAATTTAGACGATTTTCCATAAAAGAGCCACTCGGCCTTACTCCATGCTGCCCAGCTTGGTAATTCTGCAAATAGATAGAGTTCATGGCATCGCAAAGGGGTTGCAAAGTGAGCTATCATTTCGAGAAGGTTATGCTTCAAGCGGGATAGACCAAGTAATTGTTGAGGCAACGCAAAGACGTGAAAAAGATGACACTAGGAAATAGACAAGCTAGCACCGAGTCGATGGCCATTGGATGGATAGTTAGAAGGATTGTGTGTCTCTAGTTTGAGGTCGTGCATAAACTACCAGCTTGTGATGCTTAGATGGCTGGAAAGAGACAGGTTTCCATGCGGACCGTGATGTAAACCAGACAAGATCTTCAATGCGAAGTGCTAGGCAAAAGTTGGCAGGCTCATTCACGCTCGTTGAGGATAGACGAGTGAAGTAGCTCAATGGCGTGAATGGCTATGAGTGATAAAGAGGGGCAGGTAAGACGTGAGGACGGCGTAGTCGGGTATAACCACATGCCTGTAGTGCACAGTGTGGGGTAAGATTCGTAAGTTTCCATCAAGTAAGAAAGCACGATGCGGCAGCGCTGTCGACCTTTTCCGACGATATATGACTGGCTGCGAGATGAACAGAAGAGGTTGGCGTGGCTTAATCGGCGGGGAAGCTCAAGGATGTCACTCAATTCAACCACGATCATTGATGAGCTGTAACCGATGATGATCACCGACTATCTCCGCATTTGGGATATGTCGGTCGATCAAACGTGATATGGATATTTGAAAATATGGAGATTTTATGGGTGCGATGGGTGAATTCAATTGAGGCTACATGAAAATTTTGCGGAGAGACAAGCATAACGGCTGAGGGCCCACATGTTGTCTTGGATATCAGGGGTAAGATGGTCAAGTGTCTATCGTCGATGTAACTATGCTAATGTAGCGGTAACCACACTTCATCGGTTGTTGGTTATGTACGTCTAAAAAAACAGCTACGGGTAGATATCGTCGTCGCTGTGCCAAACATATTAAAATAATGCGCATAACATTTGATACTTACGTGAGTTGATTATCAAAAGCCTCACAAAACTCTATGAGAAAGTTACTCTCCCAACGTCTTTTCCCAACGTCCATTCGCAGCGCTTAAGTGGATAATGACGTGCATCGGAAACCGTGCGGGGCAACTGGAGCTTCCACTGGCCCACCAAAGTGTGGAGCCTGTTTCACCTCACAAAAACGGCCATTTTCTTGGGAGTCACTAACTACATCATTCATATTCATTTGAGGTTTTGAGATCAATGGCACGAATTTCGGTTCATTTCATAGAAGAAAAGACAGTAAAGTACAGCAATTTCATCGCAAGCTGGATTTTTCAGCTACAAGCCATCCTGCCTCTTCATTCATCCACGGATGGTTATCTCCGTCGTCTGCTTCTTCCCGTTCCCGCTATATGTACCCTTGTATATTCCGCGGCCAAATGCTCGGATCAGCAAACTGGGGTCTTTCGTTGACCCCTCATTTTTCTCGGTCGGAATAGGAAAGTCCGTCATGTCAAAGCAAAAATTCACACGATGAAAAGGAAACGGGTGATCATAAAATGCATTATCCATTTTCTAACCAAATGCTACTTCGGCCATTCCCTAGTTATAAGGAAAGGGGTTTGGTAACGTAGCAGGAGTATCACTCCTGTACTTGCTCGTTATCAAATGCTCAAAGGTAGCACTCCACGAGACTCTCGGAGTCAATGGTGCCAGCCCCCACAATTCGCCCAAGAAGTTTAGGATACTTGTATGTGTGTATTCTCCTCCGTTATTGCGACCCTTCTTTTCAACTACTCCCTTGCCAACCCAAGGGCTAATCAACAGGGTTGGTACACGAATACCCAGACGCTTGAAGTCGAATGTCATATTCTTTCCGTCAGGTGCAACTTCGGTGTGGGTAAGATCATCGCCGGCTGGTACGTTGACAGGTGGTGGAACGTGGTCACCAAATCCTCCGTGCTCGTCGAAAGTCAAGATGAAGAGGGTTTCATTCCATTGAGGAGAATTGCGAACAGCTTCGTAAATTCCTTTGATGAAGTTCTCACCTAGTGTGATTGGTGAAGGAGGATGGAATGATTGGTACGAACAACATTCTGGGTTGATGTAGGTGAATTGAGGAAGAGTACCTTTCGCTGCATCATCGTAGAATTGTTGAAGTGGTGCAATGTTGGTTTTGTATGCGCCAGAGCTTTTTGTCCAGTTATAGAATGCAGCATCCGGGTTGAAGCCGAGACCTGGACCAGTAGTAGAGTTTTGGTAGTTCATCCAAGTGATATTTGCCTCTGTGAGTTGCTGGAATACAGATTTCACGGGAATTCCATACACGTTGAAGGCATTGTCATTCTTGCCATGTCCGTGCGAAGTGCCGGATGTGATGTAGGCACGGTTTGGATTTGTTGGGCCGGGGACTGCAGCGAACCAGCGATCAAAGAGAACAAAGTTTTCAGCCATCGATCCGAATACTCGGATCTGGTCAGGGGTGTAGTAATTGATGGCTTCCGCAGCACGTGTTTTGTTAAGTGTAGAATATGTGATAGACTGTTCTGTAACAAAGCCACGCATGTTTTGGGTCAACTTGCCAGCGTCTGCATCTGCCTCATTCGGATGCCATGTGGTGAAGACTTTCAATTGTTAGCATTGAAATGCGAAAGCATTGGAGCACGTACGTTGCATGTTGACACCAGAAATGCTGTGATTTGGATCGTCTGCAGCAATGTCGTTTGCACGAGGTCCAGCGCATACATCATCCTTCTGAGCGGGGTCTGATGCATTCCTTGGAAGATGTCAATAGCCATTTTGTATTGATTTCTGGGAGCTTTACATTGAATTGCAGTAGTTGTGGTGTACCAATCCATCGATTGCTGAGTTGTAAGTAAGACCACCAGCGAAGGTGTCAAATGATCGATTTTCCTCCACCAGTACGACGACATTCTTGATTCTGCTCTTCCATGAAACGTCAGTCGTCTCGTGATATTGGATGTTCTGGGGGACGGCAATTGCAGAGCCTAATGAGGCCGCAATGATTGCCACCTTGACGCCGAGCATGGTGATTGATTCGAAGATGGTTCGACTGCCACTGCATTTTGGACGAACTCAATTGCCTCTATATACTTCTTGGGGTCTCCAATTGCCATCGGGCCATGTTCCACAGCAGAACGCTAACGGTACACACGTGTGCTTCATGATAGGACGAGATAACTGAAAATTGCGGCACAGCTCCGATGTCCTACCTGAGCAGAAGTAGAAATGGAGAAAGAGACGGATGAAAATTGAGAATGGACCTAGAAGCTGCATGCATCGGAAGGCAAAAACTTTTCACCTTCCTATTTCTTCGACCTCAGCTGCACATGGCGAATGCATTCCGACATTATTTGTTCACTTCTCCATTTCTAGCAGGGGAAAACCCAAGCTGTCAGCGGCTGTGGCTGCGTCGGCACTGCTTGTGCAGAGTTCGTGCATAGCAACCTCGAAGAACATTGGACGACGAAAGAGCCGTTTCCCGAATTCTTCGACGATCTGCAGCATTTTCGGCTTTTGTTTTGTGGATCTATTTCCGGACCAGTTGAAGCACGGCGCACGTACACGTGTGTGATCATTAAGACGAATGAAATAACGCGAATTGCTCATTCGATTGACCGAAGAGCTATACTACGTTGGAAGCGAGAACGCGAGAGGAAGGTAGGAGCACTATATATTCCGGCTTGTCCCCTCACCGAGCAGAAATAAATCGGGCGTGGCTTTGGTTGATACCACTCTCCAAGACCCTGAGAAGTCAGTCATATACAGCAACCTCGAATAGCAGGCCTCTGACGAAGAGGGGTAATGAGAACCAATGAGGCTCAAACGAAAATAACTGCCGATTGATGGATTTTTTGGATGAAGGCTTTTAAGCATGTTCTTCATTCGTGTGATGTTTGCGAAGGGACCTATGGCTTTCTGAAGCCTTTCCAAATCTTTTGAGTGTTACCTTAGCTTCAAAGACTGTCCCAAGATCCCGTGATTCGATGCATTGTTGCTTTCCATGAGACAGAACTACAAGAAGGATTATAATGCTCAATTCGAATCCTGCGGCAAGAAGCCGACAGCTAAAGAAGCTTTTCGGCACTATCTGAGATCATGTGACCAAAACTATCTTGCATACTATTCCTCATTAGGAAGGTGAGCGCAAATTTATCGGTTCTTCTTCGTTGCCGACGATAGCGAGGATGGGCAATGAGAGAAATGAGATTCTTACACTTGATGTTTACTATGAGGTTACGCGTCAAGCTCTTTAATGTACTTTGTACTATCGAGCAACAAGACTGCCAAGCAAGTACTTGGGTCCATCTAGCCGACGCCACGGCGCCGGGCCTCCGTTGTGGGTCGAAGGAAACGTCGTGTTGTCGGGGAAATATATACCAATTGTCAACGAAGGGCGTCAGCGAATCGTGGAATGGTACTGGACGATAAGTCCCGAGTTCTAATCTTTTATCTATCGGTAAATGCATGCTGTCAAAGCTTCTATTCATGGCAATCGGGCATGATTTCCACATGGTTTATCCCACCCTCTGGAAACTTCCTTATCTCTTGCGGGGCAATCTTCGAGATGAACCCGCAATCGATTATCACTATGCAGGTACCCCATTATCGGCGCCTTGGCTATCTAGCAGTGAGATACTCCAAGTTTACTGAGTTTGTCTATCTCTTGATATCCCACTCACCGCTGTTGATGTTGCGCTTGTTGACCTGGTCAAGAGCATATAAACCGCTACCTGGTCCTGCTGGGTAGCTGTGTTGTCCTCAGTGTGTTATTCCATCCTCTCCTTTTCTCCATTTCCTTCTTTCTATACTCCCGTCGGTGAGTGATAGGGAAAGGTTGCAACAATGGCATTCAGAATGTTGCAAGCAGCCAGTGTGGCCGTCTCCCTAATTGGAATGGCAAATGCTGCTATCACCAGGACAGGCAGTACAGCTAATGTCAACGGCATTAACTACTATATCGGTACAGAGGCAGTTGCAACTATTGAGTCGACGTCAACCGGTTCAGACCTCGTCCCCTTAACGGTCATGAAAAATTCCAACGGCACTTTCACCACGTCTACCTTCAGGTCACTCGTGGCATCTTATCTCGCATCAGACGATGTCTTCCAACACGGCTTCCTGCAAGCCGTCCATTTGATTGGTACAAGCAACTCGAGTTCCCTCAGTACAGCATGTGCCGCGTATGGTACATCGGCCTTCACTACTAGCTCAAACGCTTCAATCCCGGCCGGTCCATACTTCTTAGAGCCAACAACTGGTGAGCTTTACAAAGCCTATCGCTTGTACTCTGACGTTCAAGATGCTTTCACCGAGGGCACGATTGGAAATGCAGACGGAACCTTCTCGATCCTTAGCGCTTCGATTCCAGGCGTTCAAAGTACCACCGTCGGTGTTCCATCCAGACTTTATTACACCAAGACCGCTGAAAAGCCTCTCGCCGGTGTAAGATTGGGTGTCAAGGATATCTACGACATTGCCGGTATCAAGACCAGTAATGGAAACCGCGCTTACTACGAACTCTACCCACCAGCAAATGTCACCGGTCCTGCCGTACAAAGCCTGATCGACGCTGGTATTGTGATTGTTGGAAAGATGAAGACATCTCAATTCGCCAACGGAGAGTCCCCAACTGCCGATTGGGTCGATTATCATTGTCCATTCAACCCTCGTGGTGATGGTTATCAATCACCGTCCTCGTCTTCATCCGGTCCCGGGGCCGGAATTGGCGCCTACGAATGGTTGGACATTGCTCTTGGTTCAGACACTGGTGGATCGATTCGGAATCCTTCCCAAGTTAACGGAGCGTTTGGCAATAGACCATCTCATGGACTTGTTAGTCTTGATGGGGTCATGCCTCTCAGTCCAGATCTGGATACTGCTGGTTTCCTTACTAGAGATCCGATCCTGTGGCATCAAGCTGCACAAGTTATGTATGGCAGCAATATCACTAGCAATTTCACATCATTCCCGAAGAAGATCTACACTTCCGGATTCCCTACCACCGCAAGCACCGAAGCCCAAACAGTTCTCCTGGATTTCCTCGCTAAGCTGGAGAAATTCCTAAACTCCACGAGCACGACTGCTCTCGATCTTGACTCTCTCTGGAATGAGACCACACCAGCCGCCGCCAATAATTCCTCGATCAGCGATTTCCTGGAGCTAGTGTACCCTGTTCTGATCACTCAACAACAGTACAGCCTCCTTGCCGAACCCTTCTACAAGGATTACGCCGCCGCTCACAACGGTGCCCGTCCATTCATCGACCCAGTCCCATTGAGCAGATGGACCTGGGGGCAAAAGAACGTTTCCGCCGACGCAAGCACCGAAGCTCTCTTCAACAAAACGGTGTTTATGGACTGGTTTGCCGAAGAAGTCGTCCCAGCAAACGCAGCCAGCTGTAGCGATAGTATATTCCTGTACCCCGGTACACTCGCAACCACATCCTACAGGAATGTATACAGTAGTCTGCCAGGTGTTCCATTAGGATGGTCCGTAAGCCGAGTCTCCAACTTTGCAGAAGTTCCGGACATGGTCTGGCCAATAGGACAAGCAGCATACAACTCAACGATCTCGATGCAGACGGAATATCTTCCTGTCGCGGTTGATATCATTGCGAGGAAGGGATGTGATGGGATGATCTTTGCGTTGACGGAGCAGCTATTGGCTGAGGGGATTCTGATGGTGCCGAAGACGGGTAGTGTAATGTATTAACGGAAGGTTTGGAAGTATCTTAACGTAGATCCTGCTGTAATGGTAGTGGTAGAATACGATAGACGAGGTAATGAATTATTGACACCCACTACATGACTCTCGTGGATTTATGCTGTATGATGTTTATCAAGAAGTTGATATACAGCGCGGGCTTTGTATCGAGCGTCCAGGTGGAATATCAAGATGTGGCAGGTAAAATGAGTATTGTATGAATGTATAAAGAGAGGAAGGGGAAGAGCTTAGGTACGTCGGTGCTTGCCTGGCTCGCTCCTTCCTACCTTAGCTACCGTACTGCCCCAAATCCCTCCTCCCGCTCTTGCGTGCTTCTTAGTCCTATGGGACCAAACTGATGAGATTCATTCCAACATAATGCCATTCCGAAAGAAATTATGGTGAATGGCAACCGTATGACCATTTGCACCTGGAGATTCATTCACACAAGAAGATGGAAGCATTTTTTCGCTCCTTCAATGCTGTCTTCGTTCATAACTATCCAGAACCCTACCAATGGCTTTATATTCAAACTTCCGTCTTTCATCTCCAAATATATCGTCTTGTTCAGCCGTGGTAGGCAATCTTAGTATATTCACTCGCACGGTCACCAATCAATTTAGACTGAACAACGGCACCAATCTTCGAAACAATTTCTCCCATAGAAACAATATCATTATGTGTTTTACTCCAGCACTATATTACTTGGATGTCCTTAAATCTAAAGTCTTCTTCAACCTCGAAACTGTCACTGCGAGAAACGAACTTTCACCTGCAACGAACATCAACATAACATACAGCACCTCGAGAATATCCCAAAATGACCAAAGACTCTCCATCATTCACAGACTTTTATGCCGTTCTTTCTATCCCTCACACGGCTACATCAAAAGATGTGAAAAAAGCGTACAAAGCCCTCGCACTTCGCTGGCACCCTGACAAAAACCCGCACACTAACACCACCACGAAATTCCAACAGCTCCAACGTGCCGTCGATACTCTTTCCGACCCGGCATCTCGAGCCCGCCACGATGCAGATCTATACAGGCGCGGTCTTGTCACTGAACCCATTCCGCGAACCGCTTCTCCTAAACAGGAAGCTGAAAAAGAGTCAACGGAAAGGCCAAAATGGCAAGATGAATGGGATGAATGGGTCAAAGCGAATGAAGCCAAAGAGAGGAGAAAAGTAGAAGAACAACGTGCTGCAGCGGAGGAGCGACTACGAGCTCAAGCTGAGGAACGCACACGAGCTCGCGCCGAAGAAAAGAGACGACGAAGTTTCAGGGAGCAGGCGCCTCCAGGGGCGGAGTGGGCAAATGCTGACGTCTACATAGAGATGGCGATTAACGAAGCTCGTGCGAGGAATATGCGGGAGTGGAAGGGGAATTGGATGAAGATGGTTGCGTTTAAGAAGACGGTTGTGGCTGAGTATACACAGTATCTACAAGTATATCTCCGCATGCGAGAAGTGTGTATTTCCGACATCAAGCGCGAGCAATTTAGCGTCTACGTATATCGTCGTGGGAAGAATCCCGAGAAGTACACTGCGGAAGAACTTTTGATTGTGAAGCAGCAGGATACGACGATGCTGGAGCATTTCACCTTATTTCAAAAGATGGGTCAGGCTTTTGAGAAGGAGCAAGCAAAGCTATGCAGAGCCTGGGCACGGAAATACCTAATGATGATCCCGGACCATGATCCTGTTCTCCGGAAGGCGAAATTACGGGATGTATTCTATTTAGCGCGGAAGTTCTGGCAGAAACTCCTCGATATCTCGACATCCATGTTCATTGATGAGAACAATGACAACGGTATTGAAACCCAAGACCTCGACATCTCCACACTATGGTACAAAGGACCACCGGGGACGCGCACAACAAATAGACCATGGATACCGACGGAGCTCGAAGCCATACATAAGCTATGGGACGATAAGACAGCCGAAGGCGCATGGCACAAGAGTTCCGACCCTCTGATCCGGAATGCGTGGGTCCCGGAACCGGGCGAGCATGTTTGCGGGAGGTGTAGCAGGTTGACGACACAGTCGCCGGGAAAGAAGCAGCCGGGGATCTGTACGGGTTGTGAGATGGTGGCTTGTGGGAGATGTATTTCAGTATTGGTGGTGTTACGGGAGTTTGAGGCTTGGATTGACGCGGAGGGACTGGCATGGGGCCCGGAATCTGATATGCAGTTGTAAGGACGATGCCACTTTGGGGGGACAATTGGATATAATTGTGGTCTTAGATTTGTGGAGAGATGTTTTCGGAGCTTTTGCACCTTAGTCGTTGATCGCTCCAGCCGCAGATACCCAAGCAAGCGTTTGGTTCTTATGGATACCTTTTTGGATACCTTTTGGCTAGAGGACACCTTTTGACTAGAGGATACCTTTTGGCTAGGGGCGTCTGCTCATTTCCATGGAGGAAATGCTCATGTAATATAGTCTTGCGCCAAACGGCCATATTCGTTTTAGAATATCAAAGTACTTGAAGCTAATCAAACAAGCAGAACATGTGATGAATCAAGGATGTAGTAAAACAGCCGTAGAGACAAAAGGGGTATTCATGATCCTCCCAAACCGAATAAAACGCATGTAACAAAACTCCAGAAACCATACTCCGTCCAATTTATACTGTCTATACCCAATTCATTCTCGTTCCGTCATGACCAGTCTCTCATAGTCTCATTCACACTCAGTCTAACTCCATTGCATCATGATGATCCTCAAAGTCTTTTATTTCCTTGACCTCTTGCTCAACCGGACTAAGCTCTTGCAACGAAATCGCATTTGGAGTCCAATCCATGTCATCCATGGGCCGTTCCCCAATTTCTTGAAGTGCCATTTCCATCTTATGCCTCGCAGCTTGCATATTCGATGCACTGTTCCGCTCCCACTCGTTCAACTCGGCCCACAGCCTGTTGAATTTCGCCTGTCGCGTTCGATCCGATAACATGACCATTAGGTCCTCCGCCTGTAGTGTCATACGTTGGAGTTCGAAATTTGTACACAGATGACGATGAGTAGCAGCGTTTCGTATCCGAACGGCATCGCTCAGGCATTGCTGCAGTGTTTTGGTCATGGGAAGAAGAGCTTCTGCAGGGACGTTTTCCGGTAAGATAGTCTTCCAGACTGAAAGCTCTACGGCCTCTGAACAGGTCCAATTGTTTCTTTGCAGAACTTTGGGTATCCAACGAGACGCGAACGCATAGCACGCTTCCTCCATGAGTCTTTGCATCATACCAAGGATGTAATGTTGTACTTCATATGGAAGGCCGAGGTCGGGAGAGGTCGAGGCATTGTGAGCATGAGGTGTCAAAGCCGTCGTCGAGATTGAGGCGACCTATTGGGCTAATGTTAGCATGTATACATCGATTCGTCAAAAGGAAACCTACCTTGGTCCATACTTCTCCATGATCTGTCGCCTTTGACTTTCTAGAATAATCTCGCACAGCCCAGCGACTTGTCGTTAAGCCGCCAGATCCCTTTGTTGTAGTAGAACTCAGATTCCCACTCCCGTAAGACTTATCACCTATGATACTCGATGTCTTGGGCGTAACTGTCGCAGGTGGAGAAGGATGTGAATGGGTTGTAGAGACGGGGGCATTCTCCCGCGTGGAAGCGGTATTTGAGAAATTCAGAGGACGCGCCGATCTCGAGTAGCCATAATTCCCCGAGGCCCATATGCTTGCCTGTAAGCCGCTCATGTTATTGCCGGGTATCAAGAAGTCAATCGTCTCGCAGCCGCCCAATACTCGAACGAAGGACGAGCTTTAATAGTTCGAGAACTCTCTCAATTGTGCGGGTTAGGATAAGGATATGAAATGACCGTGGGCAGAAAATAGAAACAATGCTCAGGGTATCATGAACGATTTGCACGTCAATAATGACTCATATAAAAATGTTGCTGCCATAGAGTTGGAGAGGTATTGAATCATCTTCGAATTTGAGACTAATATCTAACACGAGCCCTTGACATGCTTCCTTCCAATTTGGATTGTTGGAAATGCGGGTCGGCGAAACTTATATCCGATTATATTCACTTCCCCTTCGATGAGCTTTGTGTGCACGAACGTTCTTGTACGATGGACTAGTACTTCCGTAGAATACAGCTAAAGCCTTCGTCAGAATGACTGCCCATAATACGGAATTGGTGACGGGTAGTGCTCGATTACTCCTTGATAACGCGTGCTGTATCCGCACGAGGTGCACCCTGAGCAGACCAGAATGTTCAATCATTCGGCATCGCAAGTGCTTTGCAATTAAAGGGCGACATCCTGGCCAACAGGTACGTTTAAATTCCGTTCGGGTGGTTTTTATATTTCTTCGTTAGGCCAGTTCGATGCCATACAGCAAAGACGCATGAAAGAATCGTCACGGTACCTGAAGCTACATACATGCTACACGTTCAGTTTTTCATCGTCTAGGTACTGTAATGTTTTCAGAGCGATATAAGTCTGCACAAATGCGGACTTTAGTATAATTATGACGGCGAAAGATGCAAAGTCTCCATGTTTCCTATAGTATCACGAAGCTACTTTCCTTCTTCACATATTTTCAAGAGCATCGTACCAATGTCCAGCCCACATGAAATTTTGGAAGAATATTTGCTATCAGTTCTTTGTATCAACTCATCAGCGCTGCGGAACAAATATTGTTAAGTGAATCTCAATATCTTCATAGGATATACATCACGTATGCAAAGTTACCTAGCTCATCAACTTCCGATACACTATCTCAGTAGACGGCTGCCATATCATTGCTATCAAGAAGGAACCATAACCACTGCCGAGTGTCGCATCCGTTGCTGTTCCAAAAGAGTCTTCCGCAGTATTCTGGTTTGTAATGCTCGTTCTGGTAAGAGCGAAAGTGTAAATCTCGGTTTGAGTATAATTTATATATTACACCTTCTTTCTAACAGGCGTGGAAAGCGGTTGAGCGTTTGTTTATGATCTCCAAGGAAACAATTGTTGGATAGAGTTTTTAGGGGATCGACTCTGTAATAAACAGTCTCATATCAACTATAAGGTTCATCGCCACTACGCGTGTTGTCTAGTAAGCCCAATCAGATTCGTGATCTGAGTTTATTCCCGTGTTACCCCGCAGTTGAGTCGCAGCGCACTGCACTCTGCTATTTATTAGCTGCCGTTATCCCGAGGCTACCATGAGAGTTGGAGTATCTTCAAAGCCATTCAGTTTGCTTTCTGTTTCATCACCTCTTACGAGGACCCAAGATGGCTACCCAAATCCAAACAGTCACCAGCATCAGCATCAGCACCGATCCTGTCGAGAATCTATCCTTTCGCAGACTTCCCCCTTTCCCGGACGACATACCTACAGCTCCTCTACATCGGCTTTCTCTCTCGGCTCTACGTAAGACTGTCGCGGAATCCGAAGCGCTCTTCGCCGCTTCGAAGAATCTCGGGTTCTTCTATCTTGACTTACGCGATAATGATCTTGGGAATGCTTTGATTCAAGGATCTGACCAAGTATTTGGTATTGGACCTGACATATTCGATCTGGGTAGAGAAAAGCTAGCTGGATACGATCATGCGGCGAAAGGTAGTATTATGGGGTATAAGGGGTATGGGTCCCAAGTCGTAGATGAGAAAGGGAATCTGGATAGGAATGAGTTCTTCAATGTGGGTGGTTTTCTGATCACCTTACCCAGAAAAGAGATACACATAATAACCCTGGTTGCTGCCTTAAGATACCCAAAGACGATATCTTGGGAATATCACAAGAACCGCTTCCACAACCAGACATTATCCATCAGAGAGCGGATCTCTTGAAATCCTTCATGACCAACGCCCACAAACTCGTCACCCTCATCCTTACTCATCTCGAAAAGCATCTCCAGCTCCCACCTCAAGCCCTCACATCACTTCACCGTCTGACCTCTCCCTCCGGGGACCATATCCGCCTTATTCGAGCACCTGCTCAGCCTCCATCAGATCTCCGTAATTCCTTGGGGAAACATACTGACTTCGGCAGTATCACAATCCTTTTTAACCGACTAGGCGGCCTACAGATTCTTCCTCCGCCTGCAATTCTCCCTTCAGGACAATCACCGGAATGGATGTATGTGAAGCCGATTCGGGATCATTGTATCATCAATTTCGGGGACGCGATGACGAAATTTACTCGAGGTGTGATAAGGAGTAATATTCATAGGGTTGTGGCGCCGCCGGGTCAGCAGGGGAGGGAGACGAGATGGAGTGTGGTTTACTTTGGTAGGCCGGAGGATGATGTAGTCCTAAGAGGTTTAGTGGGCGAGAAGAAGTATGGCGAGGAGGAGGAGGGGATGAATGCGAAGGAGTGGATAAAGCTGCAAGGCTTGAGGTTGAGGAATGCTAATGTAGCTGGTAAAGAGATGGGGTTGGAGGAAAGAAGAAAGCTATGGGAGGAAAGTGGAAGGGGTACCTAGTATGTAACAACGTGAGGTGCGCTCCTTTCACCATT
The DNA here is from genome assembly GCA_002946385.1 of Rutstroemia sp. NJR-2017a WRK4. Lineage (NCBI taxonomy): Eukaryota > Fungi > Ascomycota > Leotiomycetes > Helotiales > Rutstroemiaceae > Rutstroemia > Rutstroemia sp. NJR-2017a WRK4. The sequence goes on from NJPR01000061.1 coordinate 574,074, forward strand.
CGCACCTCATCCGCGTCTATCCGAAGCTATTTTGTCGAAATGTGATGAAAAAATGTAGCGGATCGAGGTGGTATGTGATTGGAGTCAACTAACATTGAGCTACACACCACATTTTGGCATTTGTCCATATATATTATGGCATATGTGGTGTGACATGATCAGACCATCATAGATGAGTGCGGTTTGATATAACACATCAAATTACAGGCTAAGAATCTTTCCCGTGCATATTTCGGCTTCAGATAGGTACAAGTACATTGCCAGCACTGTCGAAAACCCTGTGACAGGGTCAAAATATAGAACACAATCCGAAAAAGTTCTTGCCCATAGATACGTGAGGTCCTTTGAATTTCGACGGTTTTCGCAAATGAGTAAGCACGTCGTTTCTAGTGAAGGAATTCTCCGGGTCGTTCCTAAATTCTTGGCCATTTCCACTATTTACGAGGTGATTTTGTCGTTCTTGATACTGCAGAATTGTCAGCATTAATGGTAAGGATAATAGTGATTCGATGCTTGTTCCCAACTGCTCTTTTCCGCTCACCGGGTTGTTGCATAATATCTCATGCATGGCAATGCTTTCGGTTGTTGCTTGCATACCCAAGACATTGTGTGACGCAGCCTAGTACGCAGAGTATCAAGCCTCATGAGCGCGGCTTGAGATGATGAAGTTCAGTCCATACATCACCGTAAACGATATAATTCTGTCCCGTTTTGGCAGGTCCATGTCCATCACTAGAGCAGCTGACAGTGAGACTAGATGTTTGATCGCTGGTCTAGACTCTAACACGCAGAAGAATTAGAACTTAAATCCCAGTTGCTTGACGGAGCCTGATGTTGAAAGGAGAGTTCTAGGTCCAGGAAAACGGTTTGCGCTATGAGTACTAAGTCACTTCACTGGTTCTTCACGTGATTTTATTATCGCCTACAGCGGCTTTCTCGCTTTGGGGGCTCGGAAAATGGAGAATATGGCGTCTTCTTTACTTCGGGCCATTTCAGAAATGGGTGGGGGAACTGGGAAGTATTAGTATAGATAGTGGGGAGTCTTCCGCGTCTGGAGCATCTGCCATTTCTTTCCCGTTACCTATATTTATCGTTCCTCTCTCCCATATGAAAAAGAATTACAAAATGGTTACTACCCTACGCGTTCTACTATGTTGTCTGACCTGTCTCGTACACCCTTGCCTCGGTGGTATAGCACGCGTTGTGCTTGAACCGAGCCAATACTTTCGGACTATTTGTTGGTACTGCGTTACTCCTCTGTGGTGGTTCTAGAGTTAACGCCACGGCTCAGGGAATTTTTCGAGTCGGCCTGTGGTCGGCCTCCAGGTCATTTTCCAGAAAACAAGTGATGGTGGGAGCAGTACAGTTCTCGCGACGGTTGCAGCGGAGGACCATGGATGTTGAAATTGTGATTGAGGAAAGGCTGGCATGGTCTTGAAGCTACCACAGCTGAGGGGCAACTGAAGAAATGACCAGCGAAGTGGCCGACGAAAACGCCAATGCCCTGCTGACCATTCGGTCCCAAACTTCTGGAAAACGTCGAGCCACACTTTTGCCTGAAAAGGTAGCGAGCGCAGTTAGAACCTGTAAAGCCTCGCGTGGCAGTGGAGACATAGCACTGCCAACCTTTCTACGCTGTGGATACTCTCAACGTTTGCAATAGAATTCTATCAACACGTCGATCAAAGGTTTGACCAACGCCAGGAGCCCGCCAGTACCGTACGGCGTCTCGATAATCGAGTAGGAAGCAATCGACAATGGACGGACAGCCGCGATGCTATCATAGGAATGCTCGAGATACAAATGCTCATGCCTCTATTCTATAAACACAGTTTGAGCGCGGGCGAAACTTTCGATGACGTCGGTCGTGCCACAAAGCAGACAGATTGGAGCAGAACGCAAACGTCGTCCCATGAACGTTCCAACTCCATTGTCCTCGACGCAATATTTGGGCATAACAGACAGTCTCGACTTACATCGAAAACTTGAAATCGAGGAAGTGGATAAGAGCGCTCGCACAAAATTACTCAAACTTTGAGTTGGCAAGATTTGAATGTGGTGGTCATAGTACAGGACGGAATTCACTTTATTCCAGAACGATGAGGACCCCAGGTCTTTACCGAAATCAAAAGCTACATCTCGTACCTCACGCCTTGCGAAGAAACGAATAATTCGAATTGACACTGATGCGACACACATTTCAGCTGACTAGCTCACGCCTCTCTTCTCTCAGCCATTCCTTTTATCTGCTTTTATCTTGTCAGTCGCAGAAACGCGACTGCTTTTCTCGTATCGCAATTGACGGCGAAATTTCATCGACCAACCATGATAAAATGACGCGTCTATCTCCGACTGATCTTTACCCCATCTACAAGCCTACTGCGAGCTTTTGAGGGCCACGTAGAGAGATCTAATTTTGATATGTGGCATCTAACGCGGCAGAGATTCGACATCTCAAGCCCAAGTCGCGTCCGACGATGAGGTCAGTTCCGAGACGCACGAATATTCGCAAGAAACGCTCGCATTGTATAACGAGACTGCTCTGTCGAAGTACCATCACGGAAGTTGTTACAATCGCGGACCAACATTGCCTCTGAAGCCTATCGCTCACTTCATCACATCGTTGTCGTTATGGTTAATCACTGGCAAGTCGTGCGATGTCGGAGCCCTGACTGGGGTCACAGGTACCGCTTCAGCAACTTTTCAAGGGAGACAAATCGTTGTAGACATTCTCGCAATGTAACCCCCTTTATCACATTGCGTCTACTGCTCATGACATATACATGTCTTGAGGCTGCCAAGACCACAAGTTACATCTGCTCTGTACGAGATACATACAGTCAGTCTACGTTCACGCTCACATAAGGTCTGCTATGACCAACAGTTCCGACCAGGGCCAGAGAATGACCATAGACTCTAAGATTGCAGTCTTCCAGCGAGTTTAAGCAGACATTCAGAATCAGAAGCCATCACAGCACACTTCAACGCCCGATCTTCACGAGCTTTTGTAGTTTAGCGAGCTGCACATTTCGGATTTTATCACCATTGGCTACATCAATCACTTTTCAGAACACGAACCACACTTACACTGCTCTGCAGCAGCCTAAACTCTCAGCCAACAGCAAAAGTTGAGAGTACAGATCACTTTAATTCGAGCGGCATGTCTGAGCACGACTGGGATTATGGCGGACGAATCAAGTGTTCAAATACTGCCAGAGAATGGCGCGAACAAACAGCACTTTCTTGAGCAACCCCGCAGTTGCATGCATTTTGGACATCATACTGTAGAAATTCTACATGTGCGAGGACCAAATAGCGCGACCCGAAATATAGCCGAGCCTACGCAGGAGCCAAATATACCATCGAACTCAAAACCGTGTGTTTGCATGGCGAAAAAGCCATTTTCCTACGAGTGTCTACGGAAAGGTGACTCGATTAGGGGCTTTTTAGCTAGGTGCTCTAGTTCCTGGTCCCTGCCCTGCTCCGAAAGCTGTGGTTCTTCTTCCTGTAGCCTCCATGTTTTGCATATCGCTTCGTGTAAGCAAAGGATGAGTTGTTCGTTTCTGGTCTTCGCCCACTCCACTCGGAGATTGGGAAATGTGTACGTCTCGTTACTCTGAAAGCCGTAGGAAAGAGTTGGGGAAGACAAGGTTACATTGCTTGAAGCAGACTTGAGCTGGTTATTCGATGCTTTAACAGCAAGTTACGATGAGTTGAAGTTGATCTACGCTGTGTTTAGGACAACCAAGAATGACTTCATTCTACATCTGAGAGCACCACGCATACATCTTCCACCCTTGACCCCGCAACAACAAGCGTCGACAACAGCAATGGAACGATCCTGCATTCAGTCGCCTCCAACTCACAAGAAAATTCAAACCTCAAAGCCAATGACCATAATAACCTCCATGTAGGGAAACACAATCCAAAATCTTGACGCCCTCCGGTTGATGTGGGAAAGGATACTAATGTTATCATGATTTCTGTATTCGCTCACAAAGTTTCCATCCCACCCCACCCCACGTTGGGCAGCTTGAACTGCATTTGCGATCCACAATCTGCCAACTCTGCAGGTGCATCATCTAGCACAGACTACTGCACATTCGACTTGACGTACCGACTCAGAAAAGACATGCACACAAGATTTTCCTTAGCCATGATCTACGTGGCTCCCATGCCTCGCCTGGACGAAAATTGAGTACTCCACATGGTAGATGCTGAGGCGCTCCGGTCTATCGACAAATTCAGAGGCAAATGTTATCCTTCACGGTACCATTAGTGGAGTCATATGCAATTTTCTGTACTTGGTCGTACTCTCCTTCCTGCAACACCAAGGACTGATTTCCGTGTCAGTGCGGAGCTGGCATATGTATGAGACGGGAATGCATTGCCGAAATTGACTTTCATCACTATCAAACTTGATAACGTATTTGTTCATCCCACCAACAATTTGTTTCGGGCGGTCCCAACGTTACTCTTGTCTTCATCGAGATTCGCATATTTTTCGAAAGAACGGGATGTCATGGAAGACCGGGTGTAACCTCAATTGGTGTCACTTAGACGATGTAAAATTCTCATGAAAGTGTTATTGGACGGGGCATGGCTTTGCAAATCCGAAAGGTCGTTATTCTCGGAATGTACGCTGCAAGGGCACGTCGAAATTCGGTCTGCTGATCGATAAGGCGACATGGACTTATGGAGAAGAAATGGCCGACAAATCCTGCAGAACTGCGGCCGAGACGCTCTGTAGGCGAGAGGCGTGGGCTCTCATCATCCTATTCCAATAGGGGAATGTACCGCCTGCACGACTCACGACCTTATCAAACACACATATGTTGGAAAACACAGAATTGAGCAAATTACCGCTCATATTCTAGCCGGGGAAAATTTCGAACAACATTTTATTGTGGATAAGATTGCGAAATATGGGTACATTTCGTTGTTCTTGCGGAGTACTTGTTCGAAGTGGGCAAGGGGGATGCTATCTCCTCAATGCGTTTGGTAATTATTATATCCCTGGGATATTCTTACTTCCATGCGTATCATTTTCTGCGAGTGCTCGCGAGATGCCTGGTGGTTGGTGTTAGGGTTGACTAGACATACCTAGTATTCCACAGCATCGGGGACTAAGCTTGTAAGTCCAAAGTAAGCGAGAAAACGGCTCACCTCGGATATATCAATCACAAATTTAGGTTCCTACTTAAGTGCCTTTCCTCGAGCCACTCGAGCCACTTAGTCAACACACCAATCCACTTCGCATTCTTTTAGCCCGGATCCTCCGAAGTTTCCATGCATAGCCTTGGAAGTTACAGAACTCGAAAATACCCTAGAACACTTGGTCGAATATTCCTCCCGCCTGTCTCATCAAACTTGTCTTTCCTTGTGCCCAACCCAACGGACTAGGTAGAGGGAACCCAACATCCTATCCCCAAACGAAAGAAAAACTTTACCAAGCGTACCACCATACGATACTTCTGTACGGGCACGAGAGGACGATAATGTTCTCCCCTATACCTATTATGAAGAACCATCCGATGCAGGTAAGAAGGCATTCACTCGACCAGACACCTCACTCATGTATAATCCGTCAAATTTCATGACGAAACTGTATCTTTCAGTCCCAGTATGATCATGTCACTCTTGGCTCTCGTGCTTTACTGCTTAGCTCAAACCTAGGAATTGCGCCCCTCAGTCGCATTAATTTCACGCTTATTCTTAGGTTGGACGGACTCTCATTCCCATGCTGTGTCACGGGCCGTTGCGTGGAACTTGTGGAAGAGGTCTTACGGGCGTCGTCATGTATTGAAGTTATTATGCTACAAGGAAACTTTCCATCCTACCGGTTACCTTTTTGCTTTGCGTCTCCCATATGTGCAAACCCCTGCAGACCCCACAATGCCTTGCTGGGCTCAACTGTACAGTATTTCTCCATTATCCCATGTTCATCCTACCCTTGACAGATCAGCAACCAAGCATCATGTCACAGTATCGTGAGCCTTCACCGCTTGCTAAGGCACTATTGCTGCATTACTGGCAATTTCGAAAATTCTTACAGAAGTAAGCTACAAGATTACCGTTGAGCTCCGCATTTCAAATGGCCTTAAGGTTGACATCAACACGCAGCGCCTCAAACTTCATTGAACCCCTTTTAATCTCTACACATATTTATACCCCTCAGACCTCCTCGTCGTGGCAACTCCCACTTCTTGGTACTCAAGTTTCCTGAAACTCTAAACATTTACTCCACTGCAAAAGATTTATATCACTTCTTCTTCTTCATTCAACCTCCTCATCACACATCACTGGAATACAATATCTCAACGCTTTCACCATGGCACCAAGTCGTCTAACAGCAGAGGATGAACTAGCTGTTCCAGAAATCAGCTATGACATTAACCTTCCTTACAAACATGAATCCGACGAATATGATAAATCAGCCAAAGGTCGTACAGAGTTTCCACACTATCTTCCCTCGGTGAGTCTCTTGACCTCAATGCTACCATGCATTCAAGATTGTGTCACATTAGCAAACCACTAACAGCACGCAGTGGGATGACGATGTTTGGTTTGATGAGGTTCAACCGTTCGAGTACCACGACCCAGCCCTTCGTGCGGACAAATCGAAGCCACACCTTTTGAAAGGAGGGGTTAAGATCAAGCACATCACACCAAAAATGGGAACCATTTTAACTGGTGTTAAGATGGAGGAGCTATCAAGTGAAGCCAAAGACGAACTTGCTCTGTTGATCACCGAACGAAAAATTGTGGTTCTTCGGGACCAATCTGACTTCTTGCACGCCGGACCTCAATTTCAACAAGACTTCATGTCATATTTTGGACCACTAAGTATTCAGCCTGTTTCTGGATCCGTTAAAGGACATCCCCCTTTCCATGTCATCCACAGAGACCACAACGAGGAGGAAATTGCAAACTTCCTGAAGCGCAAATTGACATCCACCCTTTGGCATCACGACGTGAGCTATGAAAAGCAACCACCTGGATATATCATGCTTGGCAGTAAGTTATCTATCCTTATCTGAGAGTCTTAGTCTAAATACTTACAAATCTCAAAAGTATTGGCTTGTCCAGATGTTGGCGGTGACACCGTCTTCGCTGATACCGTGGAAGCCTACAAGCGCCTTTCACCCACCTTCCAAAATATGATTAAGGATCTGAAGGCCAACCACACTTCGGAGAAAATGATTGGCTATGCTCGTGCAGCACGAGGCACCGTGCGGACTGATCCGATCAATTCGTTACACCCGGTCGTTCGTGTGCACCCAGTCTCTGGCGAAAAGTCACTCTACCTCAACTCCGAGTTTCTGACTGATATCGTTGGACTTAAGGATGGAGAGAAGGAAATGCTCATGAAGTTCTTGATTGATCATGTTTGCATGGGCCATGATTTCCAAGCTAGAGTTGGATGGGAAAAACACTCTGTGGTTATGTTTGACGGAAGATCGACGCTTCGTATGTCTTTCACATTTCCATTCACTGAAGAATGAACTACTAACAGTTCTCACAGATACTGCAACTGTCGACTATGATTCCCGCATCCAGGCTCGCCATCTTTTCCGTCTAGCAGCCATGACAGAAAAGCCTATCTCAATCGCTGAATGGGAAGCCCATCTGAACGACGACAAGGACTCTGAATGTTCCGACTCCTCCGCGGAGTCCACGCTATAAACGACCAAAAAAGTTTTTGCTTTCTGTTTTTCATTTTACAATATATCATGTGTGTCATAGCAACGTTTACGAGCGGGGATATCCTTTTGGGCTTTTATTTTGGATTTTTTTGCTGAAGCCTGTGGTACTTTTTCATTTCGATTTTCCTTCAACATACATGGGCTTGGCTTCTTGTGTCTTACTATGACGTACTTTTGGGTGGGATGTTTTATTTGCATGTTTATGTGTATGCCAAATTTACTGGGGCGCAAGGAGGCGGCTTGTTTCTGCGAAGTGAGTTGTCCCTGGGTTGGAACAAAACTTTTCACTCCATACGTTGCGCGATCAATAAATCAACCATTACCAATCAATTTTCTACTTGTCTCGCCCTCGTACTTTTGCCCATTGATGTTCGATCGTGAAATGAGTGAAATGATCGAAGGATTCAACAAACTCATCGACGTTCGACTGCTGCCAACTTATGTGCAGGTTACTTTACTGACTGCATATAAATTTTTCTGTCTCCCAGACCCCAGTTACTTCCTTCGTTTGCCCTATTCGACGGAAAGACGCAGTTGCATAATGCGCATGTCTACACCAACATTGAATTTTCAGCATCATGTCCTCCCCCCTAGTACCCCAACCTAATTGGTACGCGGGGTACGAGCCTCTTTTACTACGTACAGTACAGTATTACACCCCGCTCGCCGGCTCACCTCACCTCACACCTACTCTACCAGAATTACCTCACGTCAGCAGCACCTTCTACTGTATAGCTCCGACCACAAGTCCAAGCAATTCGGTAACCGTCATCGCTATTCCCATTCCGCACTCTAAGGAGGCAGAATATTTCATGTAGAATGTCTCGTGATGCATTACAGGACGCCCGAGCACCGCAGTCCAGTCACATCCAACGCAACGTCAAACGTGCATATGTATATGTGTATGTATATGTATATGTAACCCTACTGCGCTGCACAGCCTACATCCACCTACATACATGCACATGCCAAAGAGCGAAAGGATTACACGGGGCGCCGGATGTTTGAGTGCGGAGTTTTGCGTTGCGGCGGACAGCCTTATGGTTTGATATTTATGTATGTTACGTGGGTGGAGGGATGCCAAGTCGAAGGTACGGTAATATGTATAGTAGAGTGAGCAATCGATATGTGCCGAGAAGTAGTTCGGTCAGGGTTCGGCGGGGTCTACTTATTGCCCGTATTATGCTTTGATACGAGAGACTTTCTATGTTACGACATGGATGAATACGCGTGTGTGTTTAGTTTCGAGAGAAAGAGGAGAAAGGAAAGTATATTATACGTGATATAAAGCTAGGATAGTTTAATCAAATGCAAACGGGCAGACAAACAAACACACGAAGAAACAATCAAACAGGCAAGGGATCAAGCCTCAAGGGATATGGGGATATACGGAGTGGAAACTTAATGGACATCACGTAAAAGTCAGGTAAGGCTTCTAGGAGCGAGAGATACTTACGGGGATGAAAATTGTAGAACAACAGGTACTGGAGTCTTTTCACCGACTTTTGGCTCCGAGAGTTTGGTTGTTGGAAATTCTTCGGGATATTTAGCGGGGAAGAATGGATGAAGGGCGATGAGAGGGTAGCCTGGTAGGGGAGGGGCGTATTATGATGTAGGGTAGTGATATGTGATGACCTGAGAACGAGGGAGCTTGCGACGTGGAAGTAGAAGATAGGCAGAATCGTAATCTAGTAGACCCCCACGAAGGGGCGAATTGGAGAAGTCGGCTTCATTGTGTAGTCAGAGGCTGTGACCCCTAAGTGCAACCGTGGATGTATGTGCATATACGGCACAGTTACAGTACTGCTATACTCACCTCAGGTCATACTTCTCTAATCTACTCATCATCAAATACGTTCCATCCAAAGAGGTCTTTCAGATCCACGAATCTAGTTTCCCTTCCCTTGGCTACATTATTCACGTTTTCCATCTCTTCCTCTGACAGATCCACCAATATCCCATTTGTTTTGATCCTCTCCTTATCTCCACTTTTTGGTAACACGACGTACCCTCTTTTGATGCCCCAGGAAATACAAATCTGAGCTAAAGTGACTCCCTTCTTTTCAGCGATAGACAGAAGGGCGGGGCTAGTGATCACCCTTTCGCCCGTCGTTGGAACTTGGTTTTGTGAGCCGAGAGGTGAATAGGCTGAGGGAAGGATATCCTTCGATTTGCAGTAGTTGATCAGTTTCGTGTTAGGGAAAAAGGGATGGATTTCCACTTGGTTCATGGCTGGAGGGATCTCAGCATATGAAAGGAGAGTTTCCAGATGTTGAATGGTGTAGTTGGAGACGCCAATCGATCTTGCTTTACCAGCCTTGTAAAGACTTTCCACTTTGCGCCAAATTGGCTCGAGATTTGCAGTTACAGATTCATTGATGATGTACTGTGTCAAGCAACGATTAACATCTGACCATCGACAGGGGAAGATTCTCATACCTTCCCGTTATCACCAAGCTTGACCTCCCGATCATCAGTTCTCTCGGCTGCAAAAGGCCAATGAATCAAAAAGGCATCCACGTAATCGAGTTTCAATCTCTCCAAGCTATTCATCAAACTCCATTCCACGTCTTCCGGAGTGCCACACAAATGGGGCCAGACTTTCGTAGTAATGAAAATGTCCGAACGTTGAACGCTGGGATTGCTGGCCAGGAATTGATGCAGGGCTGTCCCAACTTCATCTTCGTTTTTATAACTATGTTGATCTTAGTTCACGAATTTCAACGCAACGGATACTACTGCACTCCGGACATTCGTTCCTAGCTTTAAATTTAAGGAGAAAAGCGGAAAAGTCACAGTAGATCATGGATATCCTTGAAGCTTAACTATCAAGTTGAGATGAACGCACAGGTACGAAGTAAAGGGATTGAACTTACTACCAGGCACAATCAAGGTGTCTGTATCCAGCCTCCAAGGCCCAAAGAACAGCATCCCGACACTTTCCTTCGATACCTTCTTTCGCAAAGGTGCCAAAGCCTAAGGCCGGTATCTGGATACCATTGTTTAATTTGAGAAGAGGGACCGGAATGGTATCGGACATGACGAATTCTCGTGAAATGCGTAAAAAGCTGGGGTGAATGATTGACAAATCCGAAACCAAGGGTCGTGATGGAACGAACTTCTAGAAATGGAAGCTTTTGCGGGTCAGCGAAGAGCACGGAGATTCGTCTGAGCTTATGTCGTATGCTGGCTGTACTTCGTATAGTGCTAGGAGGCTGTAGTTGCTTTGTTGCTGTCTGTTTAAGATGATCTGCAATACAGATGTATGGAATAAAGTGGAAGAAACGTGGTGGAGCAAAATGTCTGAGATGCCAGAATGCTAGCATTGAGTAGCGTGCTTTGCTTTCTCGATAATGCTTGTCCGAAGTGTGAAACGTGGCGCAGGAAGATAGCTACCGAGCGTCGGCGATGGTGGGTCATCCATGTAACTTGCAGATTCTTGTGCTACAAGGGTCATTCCCGCTCAGACATGCCTGACTCGGCAAGGTTGGCTTCGGAGCCATTGGTGAGCCGACCTGGATACGAAGTCAAAAGTAAAGAGCTTGTCGGAGTGGGGTCGCGAACACCGAAATGAAGATCACAAGGGTGGTCGAGGAAGGGACCGCCGTCGTCCCATCTCCGCAGTGCTCACCGTTGTTTTGCTAATCACGATCCTCATTCTTGCCAAAACCATTCATGAGAATGCAACAGTGGACGGTAAAAACGAAGTCACCCCGCTGCTACCACCTTCCGGCCCGGGCCGCGCTACTGCACGCCAAAAGAGCGACAGTGAGGGACAAAGCTGCACATCGTCATCATACAACACGAAGCGTAGGAAGAATCTTGTTGAAATGTCAGTTGGCAGCTTGGTCTGTGGAGGCTTTCACTGGTCTGTGTATCCTGGTCGGCTCCGTCTCAGGCGACGATGTATGCGATCATGCCCGAACCTTGCCATTTCTTAGTGACTTCTCTCTTCGTCGTCTGCATGCAGTCGCAAAATGCGAGTCACATCGCCCATCGCGTAGTGTAGTAAATATGCAACTTTGAAGCTCCGACGACAACTACCGAATAACTGCTCTGTCTGTACCATCGCGTATTCACATCTTTTCCGTCCGTTCTTTTGACTCCTTCCCAACAACCACCCCAGCACCACCGGCAACTATCGCACTAGTCACAGCGACCAGTACTACACCTGCCACATTAGGCCTAAATGTCCCTTTCTTCAAAGCTTCTATGACTGCAAAGTACCTCCCCGTACCATAAGCTAAACAGCCAGTCCCAGAAGCCACAAGAGCAACTGAAGCACCCATGAGTCCAACTCTATCCTTCTCTTTCCCAAGCTCAGCTCTTCTACTGAGAATAGGAGATAAAGCTTCCAGAGTATCCAACTTTGCACATGCGACACCAAGGGCTACGAATCCCAAGCCTGTGCGAGTCCAGGAAAGGAATGTTCGCTCATTTGCCAAATGGTCTCGAGCCACGCTGCCCGTATTTTGTAATGGTTTGTTGATTGATTTGATGGTGGTGATGAGCTTGGACATTCTGGCTGTACTGCAGTACTGCAGTAGTGCTAAGTTCTGGTGACTTGAATGACGATGCAAGCTCAAATGAAGTTCACGATAATTTATCCAAGGTTTGCATCCGGCGATGATCAAGTTTCGATTGTCGTGTCCGTGAAAAGGTAGTCGCACCTTTCAGCCTAATGGTCTTTCTGTACGGCGTGGGTATGGAATTGCCGGCCTTCTTGGAACTTTTGACTTCACGCCTTCTTAGAACTTTTGACCTCACGCAAGGTCGTGAAGATGACGTCGCGAAAGAAGCTAGAAGTTGTCTATAAGCTATTCGTTGGGAGTCAGAAGGATGGACGACGACTTTTTCGATCAAGAGTTGACGCAGAAAACGAATTGAGGTTGCGAGAAGGACGCAAAACTTACTGATTCGAAGTTGTCTTTGGTTGTGCTCCCAGAATACAGAACGTAGAAAAGTGAAGTCAAATCACGTGGAATATAAATAGAACCACGTGAGTCTTAGTAGCTCTTAGGTGTTTTATTATGCATAGAATTTTATTTCTTTACTGTGTCTCTTACTTGAAATGATTTTATAGGTATTTTAGACGATGTTTGTGAGAACTTGTCCTTCCGGATGGTTGTCGTATTGCAAGTCCACGAACTCGATTCATCGGCTTTCGGACTTAAGTTATTGATGATGGATCGCCGACGATGATTATCCCGGTATAATAGAACTGTCACTACAACTTCTTAGAAGTTAGTATCAAGGCTGCAGGCCACAAAATTGTGATCAAGAAAACGAAGGAATTCCGTTCTCTTTCCCTTCATCTAATTTATTTTTCCATTCTCCATACCAAAGCATGTATCTAACACGTCTGACTCACACTCTTCCTACTACTTAGACAGCCGATTTCCTACTCTAGACATTGCTTTACTGAAATTTTGATTGAAACCACAACTGGCTGATTGGTATTGAATCGCATCCTCAAGTCTCCTCAACCCTACAAAATGGCCACACCGGAAAGCATCAACGCCAAACCAAACATATCCATTATCCCAGCATCCACATCTGAACACATAGAGCAAGCTCGACGGCTATTCATGTTGTACGCTGACTCCCTGGGAAGTAAGTGTGTGATTCAGCTACTATAACACCGCATCCTTCTTCCACTATGTCCATCTCTCGACCGCTCTCTTCGTTAATCGGCCGGCCTCCTTTCCTCTGAGAATGCGGTCAACATCCCGCTTCTTACCACACTACTCTCCTTAATACACCGTTTTATTATTCCCTCCGTTCGCGTCTTGAAACTTAACATTCGTTCAAGTACCATCTAACAAACCCCACAGTCGACCTAACATTCCAATCCTTCACCAGCGAGCTCGTCAACCTCCCCGGTGCATACGCACCACCTACAGGATGTCTTCTCCTCGCCTATATGGATCCTCCATTACCTGATATGGAACCTCATGACGCAGTAGCTTGTATTGCACTTCGTCCTCTTCCCTACGCTTATCCGGCTGTGTCGGATTCTTCTGCTTCTTCTTCCTCCGAGTTAGTTATTTTCCATTCCGCACCTCAGCTAAGATTTTGTATTTCCCATCCCCTCCCTTTCCATTTAAAAATTCCTCCTTCCACATCTATCATACTCACCCACCTCCTCCCATCCCCATTTTCCCCTCCTGTACCTCCCTTCCTCACCTCCCAGCCCCTCCCTCACCACCCACAGTCCCAGTCCCCCCACCCCCACAGCCGAACTCAAACGCCTCTTCACCCTCCCCTCCACCCGCGGCCACGGCCTCGCCCGCCAGCTCATCACGCACGCGCTCTCCAGCGCGCAGTCCCTCGGCTACCGCCGCGTCGTCCTGGACACACTCCCCAGCATGCGCGCTGCGATAGCTTTGTATCGATCTTTCGGGTTCCGTGATTTGGAGACCGGGTATTATGATACGCCTTGTGAGTGAGTTTCCTTTTGTTAGGAGGGGGTGGAAGTTTTCGTTAGGAGTGTGAAGGGTTAGGAAGCTGACTTGAGGGGATAGTGGAGGGGACGATTTTTTTGGGGAGGGAGTTATAGGATGGAGGGGTGAGAAGAGGATGAAATGAAGAACGTGTGGTGGAGTTAGTTACAGTATTGGAGGATAGAGAGATGAGACGGGATTTTCAATTATATGAGGATCTAGCTAATAATTCAGGAAAGGAAGCCGATCGTCCATCTCACTTGACTGCGGAATTGCCAATATGCAGGAAAACAACTTCCATACTTGTGTTTGTAGTATATATCAAATCTATATATCATCCAAATGTTTCCCTTCCTCCCGTGCCCTCACCCTCACCCCCAAAACCATTCGCTATTTCGTACTGCGCACCAGACTATATCCACGCATCCAAGGATTTGCCTATGCAGTAGAATGTCAATACCATACGCCTATATGTACGCAAAGGTTTGTGATCTATGTAATTCTCCCCTTTCACAAATCCCCCCGGGTCTCAGCTCATCTGATTTGATCTGATCTGATCTGAACCCATAGGGCCTCTAGAATGAACGCCTTATTATGGATGTATGCTATCATGAATCATCATCGTGAACATCATCATTACCCATCCTCCAACGTATATCCATTCCCTGCACCCACGACATCCAATCCAAACCCATCCACTCTCGACTTCCCTAAACACACATCCCCTCACGAAAGATCAAACCCAGCCCCCGAATTAACCGCATACAACAACTTCTCCCTCAACTTCTTCACACTCCCATATCTCGGCAACTTCAACAAATTAACACAGGTACTCGTACTCGGCAGCCTCTCTTCATCACCACTCGAATCCCTAATACTAAACCTCGGATTCAGCTGCGAGAAGCCGAGCAGCGGGGCTCTGGGCGTACTCGTCACATATTTGAGCACCTTTCTGCGATCCTCATCTTTCAGTTCTTTCATAACATGCCAGAACATCTGAATGGTAGGATGTTCGATGCCATCGTCGCCGATCTCGTACACGCCGCCGTAGATGGTGTTGCGACGAAGATCGTCGATGTCGATTTGGGAGGACTCGCCGCCGATGAGGGTTTGTAGTTCGGATTGGTTGAACATGCTGAGCCAGGAGGGGTTGATGATCTGGCCGAGACCTTTGAGGAAAGCGGCGGTTTGGTAGAAGGGTTGGTCTTTAAGACGATGGCGGGCTACTAAGGCTATGTAGAGCGTGCTGTTTTTGTTTGTTACTGGCGTGTTCGAACCGTTGGGCACGAGCTCCCTAGTGATTGTTTGGACAGGAGAGCCTGGAACGGATACGGTGTCGACAATGGTGAAGTCGAGTCCAAAATCTTCGACGTCGCCAGGATAGTTTTTGAGCTTCAGGAGTCCTTGATAAAGCTCCTCGTCGAGATCACGCAAGTCGTTGATACTTGGACGATAGGCTTCCTGACCGTTATACGAATGTGCCCATTTCAGAAGGAAGAACCCCGCGAAACTAATATCGACGAGGATTCCCTCGTATAAACATTTACCGACGACGCGGCCCAGGAACTCATACTGCCGAAGCAGATCATTGATATTCTCCTTATATTCGGTAGAGTCTTCTGTTAACCCTGCTTCTTTCAGAAGTGCTCTCCGTTCATCCAATGCTGCTGGATTAGGATATAATAAGTTTTGGGCATTCGTTATGAAAAGATTCCCGCCATTCTCAGACTTGAATGCTTCATTGGTAATACTGGTTAGGAACTCTTTTGTCACTCCACCTCCATCAATACCAGCCTCTTGGGTATCAAATTGGTCCACAAACGTGATCTGGATGGGTTCTTTTAGACCCTCACCAAGTTCATAGAAGGCCTCGTAAGCATCCTCAAAGATACGGTCTCGATGTATCTTTGCGCTGTGTCTGCCTAGTGCTTCACGACCGCCATGGCGATGGCCATTCATCATCGATTGCTGTGCGATTGATAATCGCCATGATTCAGGGTCAACGTGTCCGCCTCTTCGCCGGGTTTGATCTAGGTAGACAAACTGCCGAAATATTGTAACTCGTGTCTCAAATGGTATAACAAATGGCATGTTCTGTAGAACCTCAAGTCTAGGTCCAACAGCGGCGAGAACCTTCTGTCTGGCGGCTTTTTGCTGTTGTTTTCGCATCCTCTCTATCTGCACCACTCGCCTTGGTCGAGCCATGCCAACAAGATCCAAACTACCACTCGACGCGATTTCTTCCTCATCCTCCTCATCCTCGGGCTGTTGCTCATCCATTTCGTGCCGTCTCTCTTCTTCCATGACGACTGCGGGAATGAATCCTTCCATGTCGAACCGCGCTGTCATGAGCCAATGATCTTTCGGTAAAAATCGACGTCTGGAGTCTCGTTCATAGAGCATTCGCATAACGCCAATAACAATGGTTCGTACATAATAAAAGGTCATACCAGCTATTCCTGCAAACGGTCGACTCGACTGCTCCGGTGCTGATAATGAAGTGCTCGAAGAGGCTTGATTCTTGTTTGACTGTCCGTTGATGCCGAAGTAAGAACCTAGGCCACCTTCAATGATAGGCTGATCATCTCCAGACAGTTCAGCTGCATTATAGAAAGTCGTAAATGAGATGTTTTTCAGAAACAGTGTGAGCTTCTTCACAGATTCTAGGGGAAGAGCGCTATCTCTCAACATCGAGGACTTTCCGACCATCTTCCCGCCTCGGAGTTGGGCAGCAGAGGACCCGCTCAGGAATTCCTCGTCATCTGTCAACTTCAGGACAAATGTATAAAGTTCCAAGAAAAGTAATATATTTCTCCATTCACGGTCTCTCGCTTCTCGGGGATATGTGTCATTGTTGTTGAGTTTTCGGGGTCGGAGTATTTCAAGTGCAGCATTCGAATCGCCCACGATGGCATTAAAGGTATTCGTTGAACTCATCGCCTGCCAAAAGAATTTCAAAGCAGGCAGCTCATTTTTATCCGGAGTTGTCATGGTTCCAAGACAAAGCCACATGCGAATCTCATCAGCACGACCAGGAAATATCCTCAAAAGAGTGAGAGCGTAGCTTGCAAGTAAACTTGCATCTTCCTGACCTCTCAAAGAACCTTTTGCATAATCACTATTCACAGAAGGGTTAGAAATGAAACCGAAGAATTGATGGGCGACATACACATTGAACTTCTCTAGTAATCCTGAGATACTAGCTTGATTGACCAAAGATGATAAGCGATCCCTCACGAATAGAGGTAGCGACGCCCTTGAGCGTGTGTCATTGGTTTCGTCGATTCTGCCGATAATGTCGCTTGAGCATCCAGACAACTGCAGCGATAGTGCTCTTATTAACTCGGGCTCTTGATCGTTGCGCTGTCTCAGATCATACAGAGCGATGAAATGAGCAAGAAGCCAGAGCCTCGACTCCGGTGCCACTTGAGATATGGTATTGCTTGTATATTCGCGGACTATAGCTCCACCGAGGCGATTTATATTAATCTTCGAAGCAAGATCTTGCAACCCACCAAGTCTAGTTTCCAAATTTGGTGTCGTTAGGAATTGCAATGCTAAAGAGCCGTAAATATCGATCAGTGCTTTATCTATGTGGTCTTAGTAGTGAAATCGAACTGTTGATTCAAGAAAACTTACCGGATAACTGTGCCTCCTCCTTCACAGGTAGCCCTGCCGCATATGCCAGCATTCCAGGTTTTTCGTCAGGAGGTGTTCTAATTATAAAAGCAGACAGAAAACTGTAGTATAGTGTAGATATTTTCGGTAGGATTTCCGGGCGGCGGAGTAATATGGACATTAAAAGATCCATCAGGCTTCCTTCGAAATTGGGCAGTGAACTATTCTATGGGTTAGTAGAGACCAAGTGTGGGATGTCATTCTGTACGTACACGGTGAGAGCACTCAATGTAACGGTTGCGAGTCGATACAGCGAAGGTTGGATATCCTCACGGTTTAGGAAAGATGTGCTGTCATGACTTTGTATCTCCGTGCTAAGTGCGGTCAAACGTGCAATATCTTCCGCTCTCCGAACATTGCAGAATGTGAGGAGCAGTTGTGTTCTTTGAACCAGCTCCGTCCCGTCGCCTTTGCTGTATCCCTGGTCATAACTTCGTCGTCGCTCTTCGGCCAACTCTCTCCTCGTCCTGTGCCCCCGCCACACTCTTTGAATTCGCTTCGAAGCATTCAATCGCTCCCTCTCTCTTTGGCGTTGTTCTCTTTCCTGCTGAGCATGTGCCACCGCCTTCTGAGTGCCTGAAGCCGAGGGAGACCAAGAGCTGGCAGCAAACGGATTTGCATTCTGCCCGGAGAGATTGACCTGTCGCGGCCGGCGGGAACTACCACTAAAAGTTTGGAACATTTCGACGACTGTGTATCCAAAGGGTAAAAGAACACTGTTTTATGAAGCGTCTTCTTCTCGTTCGCCTTGACTAATTCTATTCTATTCTACCGGGGGAGAAAGAGCATACCGAAGCATCAATATTATGTATCGAAAGCCGGTCGAAGATGGTGGGTTATGAAGCGATCGATATCGATAAACGGAGTTATTCGGAGTCGAGTGGATGGCAATGAATGTCAATCTCCCTGCCTAAGAAAGGTAAGCTTCCTTGAGAGAAGAGAACTATGTGAAGTCTGCAGTAGGTCCAGGATGATGGAGTGAGTGATCGATGGCTCTTCCTCCAAATTTCTTCTATGCGATTCTGGATTTACTTACTAAGTCGTGTACTCGTAAATGGTAAAAGCAATAAAGTAAGGCAGTAAAGTAGTTGGAGGCAACACTGCAGCCTCTCCGGAGCTACAGCCTTATCCCCTCAGCTGCCAACCCGTGCGCGCTAAACAAGGGTCTGGTTCACCGGCCCCGGGCGCCTGGACCTCTATCAAAGATTAAATCGAGACGGATATATTTTCGGAAGAGAGCTTCTTGAGCAAAACTGCAGGCTTAAATTGCAAAATGATTTGAAAGGAAGAACTTTTACTGCTTTTATAACTTGTTGGTTTTCATATCTAACTACTCCATTAGGGCGAAAACCGCCACCAGTGCTAGTGCTCGCGCTCGCGCTCGCTATATTGCATGTTGCAAAAAGTCCAAGAAGACAAACTCATTCTTGCCTTTACGCTGTCGCATTCATGAGTCTCCTCACGCGGTCCTCGATTCCAGTCTTTACATTTCCTTTAATTCTGCTTCGTGCTTTCCGCAAAAATGCTGCCGCGATATGTTTCTATATCAGGACCCGTACGAAGTTCATTCTCTAGGAGTATTTATCTCTGTGCGACAGTCTACGTTTGTATTAACCTTCTTCAGGAGAGAAAAGAGCTATTAGCTTCGCACCAGCGGACCCTCTAGTAACCACAACCTCAATCACAGTGTCTCTGGAAGATTGGGTCCACCGATTCTGGTAGCTTCCGTCGTTGTATATGTAATGTTCTGAAGCTGCTGAAGAAACAGCTTGTGTGATGACAGAGCGTTCCCTGTCATTAGCTATCTCTCTATAACTTTCCAGAAGAGACCAGCAAGACCACCCAAGTGTAGCTCATTGGAACAATAATCCCAAGCATACGAGGAAGCAAGAAAGATCTTGCCTTTGAGGTAACGTGCATTCGGTAATGGAAACAGAGTCTTTACGGAAGGCTTCAAGAACTTTCACCAATACAGTATTCATGAATGACCCTATCTATTGAGGATGTAGTCGTCGAGATTCTCCCAGCACAACCCGAGTTCTTACGGGACTTCGATGTGGCATCACAACACGACGAGCTCAAGCTTCGGATCTGCTTCCGGTTGATGCTGCGGCGTTCTTGCTTAACAGAATTGAAGGTCTCAACCTATTTATTTTAGCTTCTGAGCTCGTTTTCAGATTTCTTCGAGATGAATATCCGGTCTGATATATTTCAGACGTGCATAATCAGTACTGGTGCGCAAAGTAGAACTCTCATAATACGGTAACGCGCGAGGCCCCTTCCAGATATAACCTTCCGCATATATAGACTCATAGAAAAATACCTTTTTGAGATTTTGTCACAGGTCCATTCACAGCAGCTATATGATTACTAATTGTTCAGCTCTGCGGAACTGAAAGTATCTCGGACTTTTGCTGAGATGTTTCGCAGTTTCTGTTTGAAAAGGTCTTCAATGAAATTCGTCTTTTTGAAGCTTTGGTGGGGGTTGTGAGCGTAGTGGGATGATAATGACTGCCGAGCCTTATCGCTCGCTACATCATTCACGCAGTACCACATTTCTTCGAATCTGTCACTACCAAATCATGACTGTGCTAAGCTCAATCGGGTATAGCGGGCGTGCACACAGAAATTTTGGAAAAAAATCCAAAGAATAGTTTTGTCTGTCGCGGTTGTATATTAAGAACTTCTCTTCCTTCCTACAACAACCCCAAAAAAAACAACCCAACAAAAAGACCTAAATAGCGATTACAAGTACGATTCTTTCGTGCTTTTTTCGTTCTTCTTCGCCTTTTCTTAACCAGAAAACCCCTCTTCAAAAGAGATACAAAAAAATTTGAAAACCCCCCATAAAACCCCAAGGTTTGCGATCGATACCTCTTACGTCGACCGCTCCCACGAAATACCCTCACCTTCCTTCGAAATCCAACTTCCAACCTAACCATTCAGCTCGTGTCTCTGTCTTTCGGACATTGCTATCGACCTCTCCACGAGACGCTCAGTTCTCTAGAAGACTATTCCTCGGAATTTTTACCCCTCCTGATCTCTCCACCCTCTTTTTCAGATAGGAATACTCCGCAACTTAACAGGTAAGACATTTTGATATCATCTCTTTATGCATTCGCGACCATTGCCTTTGTCATCGTCTATTCTTCCATCACCCTATGACACTAGTTTGGCGATTTACTAACTTCATTTTTCGAAAGGGCAAAAGAAAAGTAGATCGCTCATCATGTCTGCCGCAACCCAGAACGAATCCGGTGCTGTAGACCAGCTAGCCTCTGACCTTGGCAACACTTCTTTGAACGGAAATGCCAACCCCTCCATCAACACTGATGTTCCTGCTTCCGAGGACCCAGATACCGCGGGACCTACCCCCACCACCGCTCCCCACCCCCAAGCTTCCGCTTCTCTCTACGTCGGTGAACTTGACCCATCCGTCACCGAGGCTATGCTATTCGAGCTTTTCTCCCAAATTGGTTCCGTCGCTTCTATTCGTGTCTGCCGTGATGCTGTCACTCGTCGATCCCTCGGATATGCCTATGTCAATTACAACTCAACCAGTGATGGAGAGAAGGCTTTGGAGGAACTCAACTATACTTTGATCAAGGGTCGCCCATGCCGAATTATGTGGTCTCAACGTGATCCTGCGTTGCGAAAGACCGGCCAGGGTAATGTCTTCATCAAGAATTTGGATGTTGCCATTGACAACAAGGCTCTCCACGACACCTTCGCTGCGTTTGGAAACATTTTGAGCTGCAAAGTTGCTCAAGATGAGTCTGGGGCTTCCAAAGGATATGGATTCGTCCACTACGAGACTGACGAGGCCGCCGCACAAGCTATCAAGCATGTCAACGGTATGCTGTTGAACGAGAAGAAGGTCTTTGTCGGACACCACATCCCAAAGAAAGACCGTCAGAGCAAGTTTGAGGAGATGAAGGCGAATTTCACAAATATCTACGTTAAGAACATTCCTGTCGAGGTTACCGATGAAGAATTCCGCGAGTTGTTCGAGAAATACGGTGATGTCACATCAGCTTCCCTTGCCCGTGATGCTGAGACTGGCAAAAGCCGTGGCTTTGGTTTCGTTAATTTCGTTAACCATGAGCATGCAGCTACTGCCGTTGATGAGCTTAATGGCAAGGACTTCAAGGGTCAAGATCTCTATGTTGGTCGCGCCCAAAAGAAGCACGAGCGTGAAGAGGAACTCCGTCGTTCATATGAAGCTGCTCGCATTGAGAAGGCCTCAAAATACCAAGGTGTCAACCTCTATGTGAAGAACTTGGATGATGAGATCGACGATGATAAGCTCCGTGATTTGTTTGCACCGTTCGGTGCTATCACCTCCGCCAAGGTCATGCGCGACACTCCTGCAGAGAGTGCGGATTCTAAGAAGGAAGACGACGAAGAGAAGAACAAGGAGAACAAGAAGGACGGGGAGGGTGAGACTGAGGAAGAAACTCCAGCATCCAAGCCAAAGCGTCCTCTTGGAAAGAGCAAGGGCTTTGGTTTCGTTTGCTTCAACAACCCCGATGAGGCAACCAAGGCTGTTTCTGAGATGAATCAGCGTATGGTGAACAACAAACCACTTTATGTTGCTCTTGCACAACGTAAAGATGTCCGAAAGAGCCAATTGGAAGCTAGCATCCAAGCACGCAACCAAATCAGGATGCAACAAGCCGCCGCCGCCGCTGGTATGCCACAACAATACATGCAAGCTCCTATGTTCTACCCCAATGGTCCACAGCAGCCTGGTTTCCTTCCTCAGGGAGGACGAGGCATGCCATTCCCTCCGCAAGCTGGTATGCCAATCCCAGGTGCTCAAGGTGGTCGACCTGGTCAATTCCCAGCTGGTTTCCCTCCTCAACAAGCCGGACGTGGCGCACCAGCTGGTCCACAAATCCCACCTAACATGTATGGCATTCCCGGCCAATTTCCTCCTGGTGCCCCATACGGTCAACAGAACAACCCGCAATTCTTGGCTGCCATGCAACAAGCTCAGCAAGCTGCTGCTCTGGCTGGTGGACGAGGTGGACCAAATGCTAGACCAATGCAAGGAATGCAAGGTATGCCACCAAACATGGCTATTCCTGGCATGCCTCAACAAGGAATGCCACAATTCCAGCAAGGCGCGAGACAAGGTGGTATGGCTGGCCGTGGGGCCCAAGCTGGTCGTCCAGGCCAATTCGCAGGTGGCTTCCCACCACAAGCTGGCCGTGGTATGCCTCCTCAGATTCCTGGTATGCCTCAAATCCCTCAGGATGGTGTTGCTGGTGGCATGTTGCAAACTCAACTCTCAGCTGTTCCTGCACCACAGCAAAAGCAACTTCTTGGAGAGGCTCTTTTTCCCAAGATCCAAGCCTTACAACCAGAGTTGGCTGGTAAAATTACCGGAATGTTGTTGGAGATGGACAACCAGGAGCTTGTCAATCTGTAAGTTTCGTACACTTCTGATCTGTAGGGAATTCTTACTGACTTTGTTTTAGCATTGAGGATGAGAATGCACTTCGCGCCAAGGTTGATGAGGCTCTCACTGTCTACGATGAATACGTAAAGAACAGAGGCGAGGGTGAGGCCGGTGAGGGTGGTGAGGCGAAGGAGGGTGATGACAAGGGTGAAGAGAAGGCTTAATTGCTCACTCTCTTTTCATGTTAACGAATCTTTTCTACACTTCAATCGGGCGTCTTGTCAACTCTTGCTGCTACGGTACGGTTCCGGAAAAGTTATTTACGCTTTGGTGGCAACATTTTCAAATTTTTCTCTCGGGCATGCACTTATTTGCATTCTTCTATTACGAACAATATCCCCCTCCTATTGGTCAATGAATATTTATCTTCTATTATCTCTAGAGATTGGAAGAATTTATATTTCAACCACACAGACGACACCATGTACTCATAGATCATTCTCGTGTATCGACTCAACGACAAACGGAAACCACCTTGCAATACCTGCTGAACGAACTGGAGCTACGACTATTTCTCTGCTCGAACCAACTTGCAAGATGGCTTCCTTGTTTTCTCTACAAAAGTTGGCACGAACCTTAAATTTTCAATCGCATTGTCGAGTCTGCCTTTTTATGGACACCTACCAACCTACCTCTTTTTGTCTTTTTACAATTTTCTCCTTAATTCTTTTATTAACGACAATGCTGCATGACTTCCCCTTCTCGTCTCGGTCTCTTCATTAAAAACTGTTGTCTTTTTTAATCTTTGATGAATTGAATGAATAGGACGAGGGATTTTATGAGATGCATTTTGGGTTGTGGAGAAAAGGAAAGGGGGAATGAATGAATTGATTGGGATGGGTTGGGTGTTTCACGATTAGATATAGATAGGACAGTGGGAGTCAAAAAAATAAGAAATTAAAAAACATTGCAAATTAACCCTATGTGTCTATTGTTTCACTGATCCTTTCTTGGGGTGATCATGAGTTACTTGTGCGTGCAGATAGTTGGTAAATATTTCTCATTACTCGCTTGTTTGTTTGTTTGCTTGCTTGCTAGCTAACTTCAACACACACCCTAGCAATCATTGCCAGTCCTCCCTCTCTCACACCCGTTCATTATTCATTTTACTTCATTTCATTCCATACACACTATCATCTACCTCTGATGTCCTTTACTTAGACCGGCCCGTCACCTCAAGTATATTTCCCATTCCTGACCTGTTTTCGCACTTCCATCCGATTCCAGTTCATCAAAAACGCCAAAAAGAACCCCTTGACCCTGACCAAAAGCTCCCAAGAGTTGAGAAAAAACAAGCATCCCTTAGAGAGAGTAGAGAATATGAGAGAGGAGGTAGTCGCACGCCAAAATATCAGTAAGTATTGATCGACCATAAAAAACGCCGTGTTGCTCGCTGCGAGGGGAAGAGGGGAAGAATAAGAAGAAAGACAAACAGATCTTCCGTCTACTGATAGTGAGAGTGAGAAGAGAATCGATGAACAGTTCATTGCATGGCCCGGCCAAGTCTTCGACAACCAGGGAGGGCCATTCCATCAAGCTTCCGCATCGAATCAATTTCCAGATGCTTCGTATCATAACATCGTCGCGTCCAGCTCGTCCTCGATCCTCTAATCAATCTTCGCAGTAGCCAGCGAAGCCCCCGGGTTCGTCAGGTTGTTCGCCAACCTAACATTGATGTGTCGTTTCTGCTTTGCGTGCTTGCGTAGCTTCTTTCTCGCCACCATAACCGGCACCGAAGACTTGGTCACGAGGTAATTCGAGAAGGATCCCAAGATGACTCTGTATTGTTCATTAGCCAATGCTCTTCTTTTCCTCCGTTCTCTGCACGAAAAAGCTCTGGTGCAAAAGCGATACGCCAAAAAGAACCAAGCAATGAATGAATGAAAACGGAGAAAATAGCATACCCTTTCAAAGCACTCCTACCACGACTCCCCAGAATAACCAGCGTCGGATTGACAAAATCGATGACTTCACAAATAAGATGTTTCGGATTCTTGCAATGCAAGACCTCGATATTGACCTGAACCTGCAACTTCGTCTTTCTCAGGAGTTCCGAAACGCGATCTGTGATATCCTCCACTGCTCGGAAACGCGCCTGTTCTGCTTTATTTCTAAAGTCTCGGCCCATTGGACTCGCGGCTCGACTTCCTGCATCTAGTCTGAAATTAGGTCCTAGGGGACTTGGTCCCAGACTAGGTGTAAGAAGGGGCGTGTTTGCACGAGAAGCGCGGGCAGATTGTTGGGCGGCTGCGATGGCGGAAACCTGCTGTTTGATTTGTGCATCGTCTCCACCGTTGCTATCACCATTCGTGATTCCTACTTCTTCGTCCACGCAGTAGATAGCTAACATTGTATCTCCGTCTCTTAAGACTGTGCCGACGGTCCATTCTAGAGCATGTGCAGCTTCTTCACTAAGATCGGTTGCCACGAGATACTTCCTCGTTCGACGATTATTCTCACGAGCCTCCCGTTGCACTTTGGCAAAATCTCCACGTTGAAGAGTGCGCACGCATCGTTGCGTTAAAGGCGTTGACTTGATTGGTTCCATAGTCAAAGAAAGATTTTGAGCTCGCTTGATGTCGCTCAGATCAGCTTCGGTGTCCGAATCATGTGGAGTTGCAAAGCCGGATGTATCTTGGTCGAAACTTGTATGCGGATGTACTACAGGTTTGCTGGATTTGAGTCCTGCAGCGCTTGTGACGGTAATTTGGGGGTCGAGAAGTGATTGGACTTTATACTTCTCATGCATAGCTGCCTTGGCTGCAATTTCTTGTCCTGCGCAATGTTAGTTTCTTGATATAAAATGCACAATAATATTGTCACTTACGCTCTTCTTCGGCAGCAGCCATCTGACTTAATGGAGTCCTTGGACCCCTCGCTCGACCCATTCCCAAGGTCTTATCCTCAGGTCCCTTGGCACTTGCATCGTCGCTCCTTGCAGCCTTCTTTCTCCCTCTTTGCCCCTCACTGTCAGATTCATCTGTACTGTCTTCGATATGTTCATCGCCTTCCATAGGCACATAATCCTTCTCCAGTCGAGCGCTTGAGGAAGCTGAAGCATCACCCTCATTTGGTCGGTTTTGCCGCCCTTTCTTACTCAGCGATGACAGTCCTCCATTGGATCTGGCTAAATTGGCATCTGACAATCGTCGGTAAGCGCTATTCACATCTATAACTCGACCGTCATCCAACACTGCAAACTTCGAAGGATCCGCAGCCGGTACAGGAGAATTGGACCGTAAAGCGAATCGATTATGGGGTGATTTTGATTTTGAGTTGCTGATCCCACTGCCAGCAATTGAACTATTTCGACCTCGATCGCGACTTCCCCCACCAAATCCGCTGAGATCTGCGCCAGCTCGAACAATTTCCGCCATTGAGTTTGTAAATCTCTTTCCAGCCTGCGTGTTACGCTTCGGCACAACGGGTCCTCCGGGGTTATTCGGCAGATATCCGGAAAACCGGTATTCTTTAGGATCGATCCTAGTGGTAGCTCTCGGCCCAAATTCCACCGTAGGACGTGTAGCTGCATCTGATGAACTTCTCGAGTGTCTGGTATTCTGGGTATAAGGTTGGTGGTGTGCTAATGTCGGCGAAGTCTGCGCACTTTGAGAACCAGAAGGCACTGGTGCGCGAGGAGTGGCAGATACATCGAGCATACTGCGGACGGGTGGCGTAGGTGGTGGACTCTCAATATCAAGCATACTTCGAACAGGAGGGATGGTGGCGCCTCCATTTGGCGCCGTGCCGGCAATTGATGCATGTCTGGGCATCGCGGTATTCCCAACATCGAGCATACTGCGGACAGGCGATCGAGGACCAGTGTTTGTGTATGGCGAAGGGGTTCTTCCTCCCGAACGGCTTCTTGAACCGGAACCAGTAGAGCTCACAGAACCTCTGGGTCTAGGCGGAGGCGGCCCTTCCAATATCGCGAGCACATCCCGCCTTTCTTGATCTAGAACGGATTCCAAAGACATATTTTCAGCCGCTATGATGTTTGATATCTTCTAATTCGTATGCGCTTCGCTAGCTCTATGTAACGGCGGATAATGGCAGATGTTGAAAGCTTCGAGTATTCGTTAGGTACGGAGATTTTTCGATCGAGTGGGGAGGATAAGTTGCGCAGAAAATCGTACGAGGCAAGAGCAGTGAGTGCTCGAGGGTTTGTCGTTATCCGTTTACGAACTTTCTTGATTTGCAAGGAAGTCTTCGATACTGCATTGTGGTTGATAATATAATCTCTGTCGAGTTGCTCTTAGGACATTGCTTCAGCCCCGGTCGTTGGTCCTCGTAGTTTGGAGAAGGATAGAGATGTGATCGGTTATGAATGGGAGGTGGTAGAAAGGCGATGATGACGAGGATGAATGCATCAACTGATCTGATCTATTTGAAGTTGTGTTAAAAAACCGAGATTGCCAGAATTGTGTTCCTTAAGAAGATAATCTTGCAGAATTTGGTAACTGCAAGCTGTGCATAGACCCTAGGTAGGCAGTGATCGGTGAGACGTTTGGTGGGTATTATGCTGGTATTATGCTGGTGTTATGCTGTGCTTTTATGATTCTCGTACCGGAAGAGGGCCTGCTTGGGGAGTATTGGCGCCGTAACCTGGGCAGGAGGGGACTTGAGAGGCTGGTTTTGGGAGATTCGGCAGGTTCTAGATGCGAAAAAAGGCGAGCTTGTGCCTTGGTTGCTGATTGCTTAGTTGCTTGGGTTGTGGGTTGTGGGTTGTGGGTTGTTGTCAAAGAAGAGGAGCCAGCCGCCTAACTGTTCCTATGTTCAGCTTGTCGGGTACCTAAAATAACCCAATTTATAGGCACGTGCTCTCTCGAGGGTTCTAATACAGTTGGTAAGGAATTCCCCAGATTTCATCGGATATAGAAGTAACTGAAAAGTTGGCAACGTCAGTCACTAAAATATGTTCTTTGACAAGTCGCAGACCATTGATGAGCTATAAATGTATAAAAACGTATTGCTTCTGGCGGATGATCTCATCTGTGGAGCGCTTCGCAGCGAAACGAAAGGGAGACGAGATGCACAGGCACAACGTAAAGAGAACGAATCGTATTGTATAGAACGACCACCTGTGCTGTACAGTCAGCCCAAAAAGGGGTTTCTACATTTATAAGAGGTTGGAAAGATAAGGAACAAGTTGATTATCGATCAATCGAACCATTTTCCCTTCTTTCCTGGCAAGATCGACAGTTTTTAATGTACATGTCGAGTACAGAGTACAACAAACGACAACCCTTCCCTTCCTTCGTCCACCACAAAGACGAAAACTGCCAAGCCCCTTTCTTTCCACGTCAAAGCGAAGATGTCGAGTCGAGGCTACCTTCTATCTAGGTCTATCTAGTGAAGGTAACACAGATTCCAAACCTCCCGTCAACGTATTACCTACCCGATTGACACATTTTCCATCCTCGTGCCCTCCCATCCTGCCGTCATATGGCATACCAACAGACACCTAACTTAGTAACCATATAAGATTCCCCCACAAAGTCCCCAAAATCCCAAACACCCTCCTTGCGAACAACAGGGCGCAGCATCTTGGCGAACAACGACCACCCTCACCCTCCTCTTGGCTCCATTCAGATGCGTTCCCATCCAACCCAAGCTTTTCTTCAAGCTGCGGCATCAGCACATCAGAGTTCTTATCTCACGTCCAGCCGAGTCTTATCGTGTCTCGTCTCACCTCACTACTCTCCGTATGTATATACTTAGCTGCTGTGGAGCCAGCGAGGAACGGCTAGCAAATCCATGGATCACATCCCTTCCTATCCCGCCTTTTTTCTTGACCCTGTTCCTGTCCCCGTGGTGAATCCACTGTATCATCGTCTCCCAAAACCTCCAACTTTTTCTACAACTTTTCACACAAGCATACATACATACATCTTTCTCACCCCTCCATACCGTCACATTACCAATCCCAAGCCAGCCATTCCAAATCTGCATGCAGCAATGCCCCTCCCTCTTGGCAGCGCATTGCATCAGCAAAAACTTCGGCACATCATCCTACCCTTACCATCACATCGTTAATGCATTCGAAAGTTTGCATTTGCCCCTCCTCGCCCCCAGCCAGCTGAAGAGGGTACAGTCCTGTGCAGAATAGTACAGGCATATGTTACACGAGCAGCCATCACCACCCAACAACCCACATACCGAACCGAACCGTCCCGCAGACTCGCTGCTGAGGTGTTCACC
The DNA here is from genome assembly GCA_002946385.1 of Rutstroemia sp. NJR-2017a WRK4. Taxonomy (NCBI): domain Eukaryota; kingdom Fungi; phylum Ascomycota; class Leotiomycetes; order Helotiales; family Rutstroemiaceae; genus Rutstroemia; species Rutstroemia sp. NJR-2017a WRK4. The sequence continues at coordinate 603,566 of NJPR01000061.1, forward strand.
ACCTCACATACATACAGCACCTCCAAACCTTGGGGAAGTGGAGCAGACAGTTATGTGATGTGTATCCTGTCAATTATTTTCACCTAGTTAGTCGAGGTCGAGTCAAACACCCTCCCAGTTAGACACTTAGTTCTAAGACAATACCGGCCATAGCACCGGTAAACTAGCCGAGCTAGATTGCGGAGAAGCAAAAGCGTGGCTCCTGCGTGTTGGATCAGGGATCCGACTATTCGAGTCGCGTGCGACCCTACAGGACATCGAACGACTAGTTACTGCTGCCACCGCACTGGACTTGACTTGACTAGTTTCCCAGGCACAGCATCGCCGAGTACGTACGTGTATGTTCATTTTTTTCTGTCAATTTGGATGTCATGTTCTCGATATCTGTCTGATGGAGATCATATGTATGGTGTTTTGATGCTCGTCGATTTCTGGCGTTCTTACTGGTGAGGAAGTTGCTTATGGTTTGGTCGTACGGGGGTATGTCGGGGTGCGAGAAGCTTGGTTTGGTACCCATTCACATACATATACATATACATATACATATATGTCAAGGGGTTATCTCGGAACACAGTTGAATGATGACATTAGCATGACAGGAAGTTAAGTCATCGACCCTTGGGTAGCTATTTGAGAATCAAAACCTTGAATCTCATTCATTATTTGCGGCACCGAGAACTAGTTATTCTTTCATGCAAACGCCCAGGTACATGAAGAGATGCTCCTGTGTTTTCATCGTTCGCCATTCTCTACTCCTGATTTTCGTACCTCCATTTCGTCGCCGAGAATTTGCTGTTGCTGTTGTGAGAACATGTTTAAGGATCATTGGATGGAAGTTCCATACCGTTTTGCTCTTTCCGTTTCCTTTCTACAGCTCAACCCTTTTCCCCGCAATCCCTTTCCGCGCACATTTTCCTGCCTCTCCAGCTTCCTTCTGTTTTCCCAAGTTGCCGCCCCTTCTCATCCCTAGTCTTCCTCCAGTGTAGTTCTTGCTATTCCCCACTCCTTCCTCCATTTTCCTTGGGTCGTGTCTCCATCTCATCATTCTTTCCACATCATCTTCATCCATCTCGGCCTTCCTCGCATCGCTTCTTTTTCGTAATCCTTCTTTCCTTCCCCCGGTGATTCCCATCCGCCTGCTTTGCGTTCCAATCTCTCACTGCCAATCTGCAATGGTGCCCCATGGTTTCCTGCCCATTCCTGTTCTCATCCTGCTCCTCCTTCCAAGTCCGCTTCCAGTACAGTATGTTCTTCCAGGTGGGTAAATAGAACCTGTGCGTTAATCAGAAAAATCCACCTAGCTCATCGAGCAGCCGCGTTCGATCCGGTCGGTACTGGTTCTTTCCGCTTTCTGCCTTCGTCGAGCTCGTTTTTTAGGTGTGCTGCTTTCCGTACTGATTTTCTTCCACACGCTACCTACCCGATCTGTCAGTTCACCTCAATTGAGCAGTAACACCCACGTTCCTTTCTTTCCCATTGTCAACCCGCCTTGATAATTATTAGCGCGTCATTCCATGTATAAAAGACCCCTCCTCTCGTTCTCGTTCTCGTTCTTCTTTTCTCTCCAAATGCAAGATACCTACAACCAAGGAGCTTAAGAATTCCTTGGTTGACAGACGTAAAACTCTGGGAAATCACTTCGGTGATTTCTGGGTCCAATTTTTGATTGCCTTTACTGTATTCCAAGTGCTTGCACTTTGGAATCAATTTTTGAAACCACAATTCCTTCGGGAACCTTCAAATTTTTGAACACCACATTCCTTCGGGAATCTCTTTTTTCATTGAGTTTGCAGCCTTGTGCTGGGGCTTGAAGAAGAATCTTTTCCTTTTGATGGCTCGTCGAAGTTGTGTTGACAGTGTTGTTCGAATCCGACTGGACTGTTAGGGCTTAGACCGGATGTGCCTGATAGGTTAGTTATCCATCTCTGCTTGATCGACATCTAGGAATGTTCCTGTTCGTAAGCACCGAGTAGGGTCATCAATCCATCGATGGTATTGACTTGGAAGTTTCGATTAGTTGTGTGCTGACGTCAATTCAATAGAAAGATGATCGATCCTTTGGCTTCGTACTTCACCACTTCGAATCCGAGTCGGTTACTCTTCGAGTATCGGCGTCTTCTGATCGAACCGAGTCGAGTCCTTGGGGTCGCCAGACAGTCGAATAACCGGCGGGGAGCAATCCAGTTCCAGTGGGGTGGGTGGTCTCCATTGGAGAAGGGGAGAAAAAATGTCCAGGAGCAACACAAGGCAAGCAATACTCAGGTCCTGGAATATGTGGGTATGGGTATGAAAGAGAGAAGAAGAAGAAGAAGAGACTGGGAGTCAAGGAGGGATTTTATAGCCAGTGATGTGGTAGTGTAGACTTGGGTTGGAAATGAGCCATGGTACGAGAGACGTTGGTTTGCATTAGAATGGTAGTCGATTAGAGCTAAGGGTTAATAGGTAGGATTTAGCTTGTTTCTAAATTCTTGAATTGGGTCTAGGTTGGCCTTCAATATCTTCTACCCATGGTTTGAATTATTTTTCTTGTGATGTGCTGGATATTTGGGCTACGTGAGGACTATGGCATCGTGTGATTTCGGTACCAAGCGTTGATGTGAGTTAGTGACTGTAAGTGAGGACCGTTCCATGGCACTAAGGCTTCGGTTCACATTCTAGACCACATGACACTGTGTGTTGCCGGACACCAGAAATCCTGGATAGCAGATATGTGCAGTATCAAAGTAACCAGTGGTTGAAAGTACAATAGAGAGTTGCCCTAATCGTCGGCATTACGGTGCACTCCTACGGAAAAACTGGTAAATATGTGGGGTTGAAAGGCTCTGTTGCTCGAGTTATTAAAGCATGGCGAGTTGAAATTCAGGGGTAGATAAGAATACGGTATACCATATGGGTGACTTTTGTGATATATTGTGATTCAACCAACTATGAGCAGGTTTGGTGCTGTGAGCCATGGGAAATAAAAGGAGAGCAGTCTTAGTATGGTGAAGGCAAAGGCCTTGAAGGAGGCTGGAGTCATATGCTTTGGGCAGGAAAGTAAATTTCAGACATTACACTCGATTTTCTGAATCAATGAGATACCAGAATTTGATTGCTTTTCGTCGTCCAGAAATGCAAATGAAAAGAAGATCAACATGTATCATTCGGTCTTGAAAGGCTGCTTTGGTTCGTGCGCGGCTGTCTCTACATGGACGACGATTCTGACTTTGGAGAGATGAGAATAGTAACACGACGTAACATTCGTGTGAATGATGCCATTCTCCCAGTCGGACTTTCGACCTCGTCGTTCTGCTTGCGCCATCCCCCTCAGCCGAGCATGGAGATCGTGTGATACCACCGACATAAGAGCAGCAGCTCGTGCAACGACTTTTTTGCTACCTGCTGTTACCACCCCATGCGATATCGCTTGAACACTCATTCGAAGCTTGAGACCATATTGCTGGTCCGAGGATGATCGATACATCGGTAAAACTCGGCAGTCCGAATTGCACGCGATCCGCCATGAATCGGTAGGTTCCTTGGATGCACGATCACTATCGAACGACTTTCGTAGCGTCCCTCGACTCCTTGCTTCCCTTTCTTCTTCATTCGGCAGAATACTAATTCGCCTACACCAAGCATCAAAAATTCCAATTATGCACCGGGGAATATTTTGCACGTTCCCTAGCAGCCGTATCACACCGCACGCATCGCACGGCGCCCCCCGAAGCGTTGACATATCTTGTCCTCTCTCCCGACCAAGTACTCACATGACCCCGTTGCCCCTCATCTGCAAGAGCCTCAAGCAGACCTCAAACCTGGAACTCGCAGTCGGATACCTACATCGTCACCGCTCCCAAAACTAATTTTGATCCATTTAAACATGAAATTTGTATCCTTCACACCGCTGATTCAAATGCAGAATCTTCACATTTACTGATATGTGACGATAGGATAGCGTTGAATACCAGAAAACTTTGGCCTGAAACTCGAAAGCAGTGATATGTAGGAAGCCGTGGGATGATACATACCAAGGCGCACACCGCTTATATGTGAATGAAAACGATGAAATCCTCCGCCAGCGACTTCATTTTGGAATCGGATTGAGTAGCAGTACTTCTTGAATGGATCATGCATGGAACTTGAAAAGTAAACGGGCTCAGACGGAATGAAAGTAGGATGGGCTATGTATATAGGCATATTTTAGGCGCACTATGCACCAAATTCCATGCCATGCCATTTGTTCCTGATGTCATGATACAATATTTTACATCCTTCCCCGCAACCCCGCAGCAACTCGAGTATCAACCAGATCACCGCTTCCTCTTTGAGAAGTATGTCAAATTGGCTCTTGCGCTTGTTCCCGTCTTATGTACCAAGATCCTCCGATCCCAAACAGAACTCCTGCCCTCCACCACACTGACGATTTCATCCGCAAACTTTTGAGCAAACATTCCTCGTCCACTGCCTCTTGAATTCTTCTTGGTCGCTGTGTCTAGTATCCATTTGATCGCTTGACGTCGGCGTTGTTTTAGACCGAGCGGGACGGGAATTTGTAGAGATGCTCCTCCTCCTGCTGCACCCTTTTGCGCACGGATACGTAGAAGAGGAGCGACGGAGTCGATAGCTACTGTAAGGTATAGGACAGGGTTGAGTGGGAGATGAGAGGCGGGTGGTGTTCCAGGAATGAGAGGTTTAGATGGGTTTGGGTTCGGCGGGGGTGCGGTGCGCAGGTGGTTTAATATGTATGACATGTTCTAATATGATCAAAAGAATAAAGTTAGCCAGATTCCTTCATACTGAGAAAAAGTACGAAAACCTAGTGCGTGGTAACAGGACGACGCAAAAAGTAAAAGAACAGAACTGACGAGCCTACCCTCTGGGCAACACTCTTTTTGCCATGTCTCATTAACAGATTGGTGACTTGTGATACTACCGGATCGTATCGGTATTTTAAATTGCTGTCTGAAGGAATAGGAAGAGTAGGAAGGCCGAATTTGTGTCCCTCGGTTTCGGGATCGAAGACGTGCCCTCCGTTGGCGACATTTTGCATTTGTGCCATTGCAATGAGGTTCTCGAAAGAGAGGTTCTCGTCTGAGTTTTCCAAAGCAGAGGCGCTCGCAGAGCTTGTGTTCTTGTTCTCTTCCTTGATTATTTCGGGGGATTTATCTTTGCCTTCTTGGTCGCGTTTGAGGATCTATGATCAAAGTTAGCAATTATGATATCATAATAGACAAAGACAAATCATAAGTTGCTGTGGAAAATACCTCTTGAACCGGTGTACCCTGATTGAGATCTGGCTTTGTCTCGCCGGTCACTTCTCCCATATCTGCTGCCTCTTCACTGACATGACCTAGAACATCTTGATTTGGGCCTTTGGCGGGGGGCTGTTTCTCGTCCGCATAATATCGACGTGGTGCGATCTTTACGAAAGCTGGGTTCCGTGGAGCAACGATTGGCCTCGTTCGAACGGTCAATGACCGACTTGCGGCGTAGAAATTTACCCTTGGAGGCATGGTTGTGATATGGATATTCTCAATTACTCCATGTCTCCGCACCTTAAAGTCGAGAATTTCATGGCAGCCTGAAAATCATTTTGAGCCTCAGGCTCCTAGATCGTGTCTGGTTTGATCGTCAGTGCGATCCGTTCGGCGGGAAGACTAACTCATATGGATTAGTACTTCCACCTCAATTGCTACGGTGATACAAACCCAGATTGTGCTCTTAATGTGATATCTTCCATTTGCACACGACTTATCGACACCAAACGGTGGATAACATACAATAGACTACACTTCGAGATATCCAGGAACCTGACAGCAAATTATATCTTCACGAAGCATGTTTTCATAGCTACTGGTAGTACTCTTCCTACGTACAAAGAGTAGTCGAGACCCCTTTTCCACCTTTTGGCTGATGACAGGAATTGAAAGAACTCAGAACACCAAATAGAGATTGTCGATATCTAAAAGCTTTTTCTCAAAGTACTCCACCACCAGCCCAAGAAACAAAAAAACAAAAAGTAAAACCAGGATAACAGTATGTCTGCATATAAACTCCAGCGCCCTTGCTGCCCTGTGAAAATCCGCCACGAAACCGTCCGACGCCTGATGTCTCATTTCATAGGCTCTTGCCCATCCTTACTTCAGCCAAGACGAATGGCGAAGCCAATTATTATCAACCTCTTATCCTACAGGCTAAATCGAACCACTGACCATCCTCCTTCAATATCGAATATGGTATATGGTGCTGGGGAAGTTGGAATTACCATCCATTCCGGCTTTGTGTAGGTGAGGTTGGACTTGAGCTCTCTAGAGACTTGAGAGCTACCTCTGCGGCATCCTCCTTAGCGTTGTTGACATACTGGCCGTCGTACCAGAACCGTGCCGCGATATTTTGACCCTGCACAGTCACTGTGCTCGACCACGCAGTCCGCCCTCCTAAGTTTTGTTAGCAATTGGTTTGATAGAACAACTTAAGGTGTTTTCTGAAGACGACAGTTTTGGAAGAACTTACCTCGTCTATCCGACACGATCTGAAAGACGGGAGGATGAATTTGTGCCTCGCGGCATCTCTCTGTGAATTCTCAATATCATGGTCGCCCTATAAGACCAATTGACATACCTTCAAGCTTCTCTTGCCATGTAGCTCCGGAGGAACTGTAACTTGAGAAAGACATTATCGAGACGTGTGGAGGAAATCTTAAAGGGTCGAGGTTGTCAGGAAATTTGTAGTTGAAATTCGAGTGCTAGTGGTGTGGAGGAGAAACAGTGGGGAGCGGGTTCGGAAAAGGCGTTATGTTCTGCAGGGAATGAACGTGGTCTTATAGTGAAAGGGTGTATACTATTGATAAGTAGATGGTAGCTTAGAAACGATGTGAAACTCTGAGGTGGCAGTCAGATCTTCAGGAATTGGTGAATTTGTATTTGCATACATCCATGCAACACAGCAGCTCAAACCTTGGGACTGTCTCGGCATGCTGCATTCGAATAGTAGAACGAATAGATCATAGAGGAGTAGCGTCGATCATCCGTTGGTCGGGGCCATGTGTGCTGTCTCCATCGGTGGTCAGGACAGCTCATGTACGACCTTTCCGACTGAGTTTTGATGAGTTAGGGAAAAGTAAATTTGAGGCTTGAGACAATAGCAACGAGTGGAAATGCACAGCCAACGCTTGAAGTTCTTGCAGCAACTTTGCAGCCTTGCAGTATCATGGGACTTTTGGGTTTAGAGGCAAGAGTTGGCATAACGAAAGTGTGTAAAATGTATGTGGGGTGGAAGTGCATGCAGAGGGGACGCGAATATGACGATAGGAAAGAGGGTTTTCTTGAGGAGTCCAATAAACAAGCGAAGTACCAAATGGCTAGTCGGAAAAAAAAATAATCGAGCTGCAGGTGGGTGCATTTGGGTGGTGATGAGGACATGCCAGTACATTTGCTAGTAGATCACATTTTACCCATTGCTTTTGGACTGAGACTTGACTTGTCTCTTACCCAGTTCGGACACACAAGAACTGATTTCCTTTTCTCGAAGTATGAACTATGGTTCGTAGACCAGTTCAGAACGCTCAATCAGTAAAAATACGGGATTCCATGTACATTAAGAGGTAAAGCAGCCTGTACTTTGTACAGTGTGATTGGTCAAGATGATAGCCATGAGAATTGATCCAGCAGGAGTCCATATTTCGAATTCATATCTTGTCTCTTTCCCACTACTGTAAACGACCAAGACGATGAGATCTAAGTGCTGCAGGAACGGGTGCCTACATGCTCATGAGACGATTGATCAATGATCGCCAGGGTATATATTGCGGAGAAACGCCCTTGAGGCGTATCGGAAAGGTACATAAGTACTCAGCCCTGGAGCTTCTTCGATTCTCCTAAAACGGCTTCCTCGAAGCTCACCGCCATCCCGGATCTGTACCAGCGGAGTTCCTTCAACCTGGTCGAGAATGCCTAGAAGAATCGATGCGATAAAGCTAGCCATCATGTGTTTTTCGGATATAAAATAGACGGGAACATACCTGCATTTACCCAAAGTATATGATATATAGTCGCACAGAACTTGCAAAGTCAACTGTCAGTACCAAGTGGATTTATTTCCTCGCCTCACCTGGGCACGCCACAAGAACTTGGTCGGGACGGGGTGCTAGCAAAGCACCAGACTGCTCCAAAAATACGAATGCCCCGCAGGTCGGATGTCCCGCATTAATTATCCGTCCACAGCATATGCTGGATCAAGGGAGCTTCATTCGAGTTGACTGAGGGGAAATCGGCCGCAAGATACACAGCTTGATAATGAAACAAACTTGCTCGTGAAAGGTTGCGTGGCGGCTTGAGAGATGGCCAAGTATATAGGAGCTTGTCTATGGATAGCCTTAATTCGACAGCGCATCAATTGATCGTTGTTGGTGCCCAAGTGTTCGAAACGGAATCGAGGAGTCACCTAGACTTGGACCTCATTTTATGGTTGGACAAAACCAGCCGGGGTTAATTTGATATTGATCGGGGCGTTTGATGGTCAGGAACCGTTTCCCTTTTCGCAGGAATGGCTTGGTGTTCTCGTACGGGATGTGGTAGCACAAGCAAGAGCCTAGGGAATTTACGCACAGTCCATGTTGTGTTGTGCATAATCACGTGATAAGAAACCTGCTCTCTTATCCGCATGTCTACCAGTATTCATCATTTTGGTCGGGTGAGTAGGAATTTTTCTCGTTATTTAACAACTACAGTACTCAAAAATACCGGTATCAATTACGCGAACATTCTATTCCTCCATCCACTCAAAATCACGCCACACGTGGAACTCCGCTCCGACGGCTCCAGTCAACGCTAGGTATGTCTGAACTCAGCATATGAGTATATCCGCTGAGTAGATCTCAACAACTTACGTCAGTCCTGTCATCGAGGTTCCCAAGATAGTTCAAGGTCCACGACAAGCACCTGACAACCCCAATCAAAGGGAACTGGGGAGCACAGTGAGCACTCGATTTCTACCTCTCGCCTTACCTACAACCCTGCATCCCGAGTTAAAGTCCGGGCCCATTTATCCGGAGTTACGTCTCACAGAACAAGATCAGAGGTCATTGATCAAAAGCACCATCCATAGTCTTTGCAGCCCTCTCATAGAAACGGATAGCATCGCAGTTTCGGACAACTTGCATCATGAACATTTTCCTTGGCAGTACTCGGCCTTACGCGGTGGTGGATTGAAGTCTAGTCAGCGCAGTTTACGGCATGATCACTAGTGTGGTAAGTTCAATCTTGGCGATATTCTTAGATGATCTGAAGTACACGGCACGCGGACTAACCGATGTGCAGTCATCTGCTCGGCGCCGGTCTCGCTTTCGCGCGTATGTCTACCAGTGAAATTCAGATGTATTGTATTAGAATAGACAAACTCCAGCACTGCCTCAAGGAAAAAGAGCTTTGATTACAGTCAGTAATGAGAAGACAAACACAGCTTTCGAGATAACCCCCTTCTTAGTAGAAACCATCGATTCACCGAACTGGCATAGCTTTTTAGACATGGAGAGATTCGAAGTACAGAAGTAGTTAGATGCACCGAGATGAAAACAATTCTTACCCAAGCCGGCCAGATACCATGTCTTTGGAAATATAAGAGGCGACATCACACTAAACCCGCACAGTAGGTGAAATAATTCATTAACAACCGACAAATTCCAGTGATCTAGCGAAAAACATATAATTTTGGGACGTTTGAATAAAGGTTGGATCATTAGAGTTCTTTCTTTTGGTGCTCTAATCAATAAGCTTAAGTGAGTATATGCAAGTATTGCGAGGTAAATTTCTTTGGGTGGTGATTCTGTAGTGATTGAAGAATCATTGCACTAACTGTGCCGCAAAACCAACGTTGGTAATTCTTACTAAAATCTTTACTAAAAAACCAACACAGCACGAAACCCTAGCAAGCTGACAAGATGCCCGACACTAGAATAGGATGAGTGTAGTCCCTTCTCTATGCCTTGTTGACTGACTCATATCGAAGCAATAAGAATTGTTTCCAGCTTGAATAACTACGCTTGCAGTTGGTCTCTCTAAGACAATATTGTCCCGCGACAGGGGATAGGAGAAGAAGACGGGATGCATGGAGAATTCAAATAGATGGACGATGATCGAAGAAACTTGACTATGAGGGTTCATTTCGAGTCCACGAAGTCATTCATCTGACAGTCCGCGTCCATCTACTACTTCCCGACTTCCCCTACCGGCGCATACCATACTTTCTTAAGACCTTTCTCCCGTTGCCATGTTGAATGAATCTGAAAATGACCTTAAGTCACCCGCAGCTTACGAGTCAGTTTCTATACAACCAGTGAGCTGGTACCTTGAGAAACATGGCCTTGAGATGGGAGATTCAGATTATGTGCGCTGGAGCAAGACCAACCCACGACATCCACGAAACTGGTCCTCGCGGCGGAAAGCCTATGACTATAGCCTCCTCATCTTTCTCGACTTCTTCACCACTGTCATAAGCACAACAGGGACGGCAGCCAGCGAAGGAGCACGTCACGAACTTGGAATTGGAAAGACCTTGTCTCTCTTCAGTTTCGTCTCCATTTATATGATCGCTCAAGCCATTGGCTGTGTGGTTTTCCCTCCATATTCTGAGTCTTTTGGGAGAAAGCAACTGTTCATCGCAGCGACCATCTCGTATTGTGTGTCTAGCATTGCCATTGCACGGGCTTCCACCGTTTCTGTAATCATCATCTTTCGCTTTATCAGTGGCCTGGCCTCTGCGGTGCCCACAAACATTGTTGCCGGTAGTGCAGAGGACCTCTTTCATGCTGGGCATAGAATCTGGATGATTTATGCCTGGGCTGTTACGACAAATGTAGGTGCCTGTGTGGGACCGATATTTGGTACATTCGTGGCGGAGTCCTTGGGCTGGTAAGCCAACCCCATTGCTGGTGTGTGAGTCAATGCTGAAGTAAAGAATTCAGGCGGTGGATTTTCTACCTTTCGACCATCATAACAGGCCTGTGGTCAGTTCTCCTTCTCTTCATCAAGGAGAGCAGGCCGAGCCAGCTACTCAGTAAAGCCGTTGCCGAAGTATGCAAAGAATCGGGAGACAATACTTTGCGCACAAGGAATCCCGATCATGCACCTGACTTCAGTACTTTCGCGCAAGTCGCTTTGATCCGACCAGTGCGGCTGGTCTGTACTGAACCCATCGTCTTCATCTGTTCGATCTTGACCGCAGTTGTTTATGGACTACTATATCTCTTCACGGGAGCCTTGCCCATCGTTTACAAATCCTATGGTTTCACGCCTGGTCAGGCATCTTTGTCGTTTGTCCCTCTCATCCTAGGGATATTCAGCGGCATCTTCACCCGCTTCTACGATCACAGAATCTACAAACGCCGTCAACAAAAGAGTCAGGAGTTAGAACCAGAGGATAAACTGACCGGATTTGCAATTGGAGCCCCTCTCCTCGCCATAGGACTTTGGTGGTTCGCATGGACTATCCCACCACAGGTGCAGGGTGTGCCATGGATCGTCTCAATGCTCCCACTTTTGCTCGTTGGCTATGCCACCAATGAGTTCGGCTGTACCTTGACGGGTTATATTGCAGATAGCTATACTGTCTTCGCCTCCTCGGCCTTTGCATCGACTGCCTTCCTGCGAGCAATTTGCTGTGCTGGATTCCCACTGTTTGCTGGCCGCATGTTCACGGCATTAACAGCTAACGAGGCATCGTCTATCCTCGCCGCTGTTGCTTCCGTGTTTTGTGTTGCTCCTGTGGTATTGTTGAAGTACGGGAAAAAGATAAGAGAGAGGAGCCCATTTGCGAAGTACAGCTTGGAGCAGTATAGACACAATGAGGTGGATAGAGACGCTGTGATGGATGATGACAGTAGTGTCTAATGTCTAATTATGATTTGCCCGACTTTACATGGTACGCTCTGTTCGGCCGTAAACATATGTTTACTATACATACAATGAGATGTAGACGCGCGAAATGTGCAACGTGATCATATGTCGAAGTCAGTGTTGGCTGAAGATGAAGCGGCCGCTAGCGTCCAACGGTAACGGTTAACCTTCTACTCCGTGCCTCGGTGATATTGTATTTCAGGGTGTCTCCGCACATGCTTGATCAAGGGAACATCTTCTTCATCCGACCCTTTTATAAAAAGATACAAATCTTAGACTACATTCTTTTATCCAAATAAACCAATAGATTAGATTTCAATCTCTAGAAGAATCTTTTCCAGCGCACTTGCATTTCACAAATATGCCTTTCCACACGAAACTCACAAAGGCGTTGGGTATCCAACGTAAGTCCCGTCCTCGTGCGCAATGCTACTGGCTCTTTATTGACATGGAATCATTCAGTTCCTATCGTTCAAGGTGGCATGCAATGGGTGGGATATGCAGAGCTAGCCAGCGCCGTGAGCAATGCTGGTGGTTTGGGTATCTTAACTGCACTCACTCAACCTACTCCCGAGGACCTGCGCAAAGAGATCCAAAGATGTAGAACCATGACGAAGAAGCCATTTGGTGTCAATATCACACTGTTACCTTCTATCAATCCCCCTGAGTAAGTCTTTAAAATGCAACCCTATTCCAGACAGCCTAGCTCAACGGCGCGCCATTGAAAGCGATCATTTGAACCTACTCAGCACCGCTGCAAGAGCTAATGTAATCTTCTTACTAGTTACGGCGCATATGCACAAGTTGTTATCGATGAGGGTATCAAAGTCGTCGAGACCGCAGGAAACAGTCCTGGCCCGGTCATCAAGATGCTGAAGGCAGTCGATACAATCATAATACACAAATGCACGACCATCAGACACGCAGAGAGCGCAATCAAGCTTGGCGTTGACTTCTTGAGCATAGACGGTTTCGAGTGCGCCGGGCATGTTGGCGAAACAGACATCACGAACTTCATTCTTCTTAGCAGAGCTCGACAATCGCTCCAAGTACCTTTCATCGCATCCGGAGGATTCGCAGATGGCCAAGGGCTCGCGGCAGCACTAAGCCTTGGTGCTGAGGGTATCAATATGGGCACACGTTTCATGTGCACGGTTGAGGCGCCGATACATAAGAACATCAAGGATGAGATTGTTAAGGCATCGGAGGTTGATACACAACTTGTTCTTCGCAGATGGAAGAACACTTCTAGATTATACAAGAACAAGGTCACCGCGGAAGCAGTGAAGATAGAACAAGAGAGCAAGACCGGAGAATTCGCAGAAGTTGCGCCATATGTGAGCGGCAAGAGAGGGAGGGAAGTCTTCATCAATGGAGACCCTGATTATGGAGTATGTGACCATTTCTTTTTGCCCTACAACTACTAGCCCCTTACTGACTCTTTTCCAGGTCTGGACAGCAGGTCAAGTCATTGGTTTGATCCATGACATTCCTACCTGCGATGAGCTTTGCAAGAGGATTGAGAAGGAAGCTGCGGAAACTTTGAGCAAAGCTGCATCTCTTTATCAACCATCAAGCAAGCTATAAGTATTTGTACCTTTAGGATTATATCTAATGAATGAGCTGAATATCCATGACATCTTTGTCCATCTTTAATCTTTTGAGGACATTAATGAAAGCCGCGTCCGGCGTCTAGCCGTGGTAGCATGGCGTCTGCGGCCCTGCCTTCCTGGTTAGGTCGACGAAAATGTGACTAGCGTCATCTCCTTCCAGTTGTTCCTTCCCTTTCTACTAACATCAGCATTCACTAAATTGTCAGGTCAGAGCAGCTTATTATGCCTTGACCTTTTCATTCACTTCACTTCACTTCACTTTCTAACTCCCATCACATCAATTACCTCTTTACCCTCCCTCATTTACTACCCAACAATCTCTGCAACACTTCCAAACATCTAATCTGGATTGGATCTCAGACAGACCACTTTTCCATTTATTCCAGCTTGTCTTTTATACTCTCATCATACTACTAGTTCAAAACACCGGCTGTTGATATAAGCTTTCGGCGTTGCGAATTTTGCACCTTGACTTTCACTCACTTCATTTTACCTTCAATCCAATAACTTCAGCATGGATCTTCCGCAAACAGATGCTTTCTCTCCATCCGACCCTTCCAAAACAGGAAGTGAGAACGGCAATACTGTAAGTCAAATGCTCTCGTCTCCATATACTATCACCTTCGATCTGACGCGTCGGCAGGAGAAATCCCAAGATATTACCATCTCTTCAGACGGCGATCTTATCATACGACTTGTCAAAGAAGCAACTGGCAGACGTCAATCCAACGGCGAGGAGAAGGAACAAGTCCGCACTCTCACGAGCTTTCTAGTACAACGCGAAATCCTCTCAAAAAGCTCTCCTCAATTCGATGCTCTTCTCAATGGTCACTTCCGAGAAACCGACGAGTCTATTGTCGATATCCAGGACGGCACGGCCTTGAGCTTAGAGTTGTGGTTCCGTATCCTCCATAACACTATGACAGAGGAGATGTACACGCTACCTGTTGATGAAGTCATTGAAGCCATCGAGGTATGCGGATACCGCCATCTACAAATCGATTGGTTGGGCGAATGGGCCGAAGAGTGGTTCCGCCGCCAGGACATTGAAAAGAAAAGTTTGAAGGACTTGCTCGAATTGATTTACCCAGCAAAAGAGCTCGACCGACCACGAGAGTTCCAGATCATGACTAGAAGACTGGCCTACGGAATCTCAGATCAAATTGTAGATCACAACCTCACTGCCCACTATCATCTTTGTTTGGACAACACTGTCATCGGTGAGTCTCAACGCTTACGCTCTCTAGTTTCGAATCATACTGATACCGTATAGGTGCACTTAACGGTGCTAAGGGCAGCCTCCGCTGTAAAGTTCTCAAAGGCCTCTTCACGCCCATTGATCAATTTCTTGAACTATCCTGCAACTGCAAGGAAGCCTCACTTTTTGCTTACTGTAAAGGTCTTTCGAAGACTAATATTTGGCCTCTGGAATTGCACATGAAGAAATCGTGTCAAGAAATCCTCGACAGTTTCAAACTTTTTACCTGCGAGGTAGCCAAAGATAGTTGCACAACGTGTAAAAGCTTGCTCAGGGATACGTCTATCAAAAGAATTCATGACAAAATTCAAAATAATTTTGAAGGTCTTTGTTTGGACTGCATGGATGTCTCCAAGGCGTCGGCTGAGGCTACGAAGAATTATCTGAGGAGGGATTTTTCCGGCCACTACGATTCGGGTTGTAGGGTTGATCATGGCCAACCAACATGGTACTGGTCTTACTTGGGTCAAAGAACAGTAATGCAGGCCCATCAACGAGAAAAGAAAAAACAAAGGCCTATGCAAGGAGGAATGTTCCGGGGGCATTCGAGAAGAAATATCTGATTAGGTTATGAAATGTCGTAGGGTTTTCATGGAGCATATGGCATTGTGGTACTTACGACCAACGACAAGCCAACTGAAATTTCTCTTAAGCAATGGGACTGGTTTCGGGGAGCACATGGCATTCAAGCATCCACAACTACCGACAAGCCAACTGAAATTTCTCACAAGCAGTGGGACCGATTTCAGGGTATGAAGATTATTCTTGCGTGTGCAATTTGACATGTATCTGGGGAGGAATTTACATGTGGGCAACGAAGCAGATAGTGCAGTATGTTTGCATGGTTCTATACTGTTTTCATATGCCTAGTTATTCAGAATCTGGGATGGATGGTTTGCAGAGCAATAGATATAGCAGGCAGTTCAATCAAGCTTTGAGTGTGCTATTCCAAACCGCTTTTCCACAGAAATCCCTTCGAGAAAGATAAATTCATGAAGGAAACCTGCCATACCTATGAATGAGAAACCCACTCGGTAGGTAAACAAAAAAGGCCGGCTGTCACGGCTGAGAAGAACAGGGAAGTTGAAGGCCTCCTAGGAGAGGGCAGAAGGCGGGGGAGGGGTCGTAGGAAGCGGGGAAAGAGAGATGCATTTCACTAGACATCTGAGTGAAGGGAAAGTATATTTCCTTCTGTTTGCTTCAAAGCTAAACTTCTTAGTCTATCACGTCTAACTACTTGCCATCCGCTACAATATGACAGAGCATTAAGGAAATGATATATCATGATCATAATCATACACCCATACTATTAAGACAAAGAAAAACATGCAACGCTAAACCAAGCAACCCTCAGAGTAAACTCAACACATATCCATCTGATTTTAACATCGGGGGTATCTCAAACCATTAACACCTAAACCCCTTTTTCTCCGTCTCTTTTTAAAATAAAATAAATTCATTTTCTACGCAGCTTCCTACTCCGTAGTAGGATCAGCCGGCACCTCAATAGCAGGCGCATGCTGAATCGCCGTATCCTTAAACGCCGCCTTCGCCTGCGACGCCGCGTCCGTCTCGCCCACCAGCCGATCTTTCTGAGCCACCGCATTCCACGTCAAGTTCTCATTGATTGCCTCCTTCTCCGCCATATCCAGCCACGATTGCCACTGCGGTGTATTCGGCGCCGCTCCACTCGTCCGCACCCACCCGACCTTTTTCGTCTCCCGGATCGCATACCATAACGTTCTTGTAAACGACGGTTTGCCTTCTGGGGAATTGAGATCCTGCGCTAAATACGCTTCGCGCGCTTCTTCGGGGTAGGTGACTTCTTTCCACTCGTAGCTGGAGAGATCCCAGAATTTTCCCTTGTTGATCAGCGCGGCGCCCCAGAAGGCTCCGTTGAGTACGATGTAGGAGACGCCGATCGCGACTTGCATTTGGAAATCGCAGTTGCCGAGGAGCACGACGGAGACCATGAGGAGGAAGGTGCCGAGTCCGACGAGCACTCGGTAGGGGTCGGTGGAGACGTGGTATTTGCATTCTTCGGTGCCGAAGTATAGCTCCCGCGCGACGTATTCGTCGCATTTGACGACTACGAAAGCGCCTTCTCGGGTGCGGATTATGACGTCTCCGCGGGGGACGGCGGAGTTCATGTTGCGGTTCATGAGGATGGGGGACCAGTAGGAGGCGTAGCCGACGATGGAGGAGGCGAGGGATATGGTGAAGAGGGCGACGCAGGCGGTGCCGTCGTGGGAGAGGACGGCCCAGATGAAGAGACCGATGGTTAAGAGGCATGAAATGACTGCGAGGCAGTTGAGAGGTGACCATGAGTGTGACGGGACATGTGGCTTTTCGTTATCCAGATTGGTGCCGCGGTGGGTGAACCTGGCCAGAGTAGACTGGCGTTTAGGCGGAGGCACTGACTTTCCCTTCTCCAACTGTACACTTTCAACACTAGCCGACGCGGATATTCCCTTGATATTATTCGAAGAAGGAGTGGGAGTAGGTGGAAGAACGGGTCGATGTGTGTGTCTGATTTCAAAGACTTTGAATTCGAAGGCTTTGAGGTTCTCGATCGGATGTATGATGTTCGGGAAGTAGTTCAGCGATTGCACGTAGACCCCGCTGTGAACTCCTACTACGGCGGCGTTGGCTTGAGGCATTCGAGAGGGGCGCGCGGACTTGAGGAGGACTTGCGGGGCGGGGATGATTCGAGGGAGCATGCAGAACCAGGAGGATGTCATGGCTTGGGAGTGTTCGGCCATGGCAGATTCTCCTAGAACGGCGAGAAGTGATACGACGTCTAGTCTCCACCCTTCGCTTTTCGGCCGTTAGTATATCTCACAAAAAGGATAGAGGTGGTATATAAGAATATGAACTTACCGAGACTCCCTGCCGACGGGAAACCATTCTGATGGCATGTCGAGTATATGTTTTTATTCTCCTTCACTTCGCAGACTGCTGTCGAGGACTCGTAAAACCAGAGACCAAGCTTGGTCTCTGAAGGCGAATCTGCTCCCACCTTTCGTATTTATATATCTCAAATAATGCTGCCTAGAACACAGCAGATCGTACAGTAAAGTTCCGAACACTCTATTCAACTCAACTCACCGACAAGAGTACAAAAAAACGAAATTATATAAGGAAACCAAAACCCACCGAAACACTCACCGAAACGCATACACTTTATACAAATCTTCTCGTATCCAGGAACCCCATCTTCTTACCTAAAAACTTGCATGCATGCCTAGCCTGCCCGGTGACATCTTTGCGCGGCTGAAATAGGCAAGAAAAAGCTTCACGGATCGGAACGCTGATCGCGCCAAGCTCGAATCATGAACGAGCCCTATTTGTGGATCTGACTTGGGGCGGTCGCGCTTTTCGTGGCCGCACTGGACTGGGGAAAAAGAGTTGGAGAATAAACGTGCAGGTAGGGTTGTCTACCTTGCTCGTACGATGTGGTAGTGTACCAAGGGGGAGGCGCAGGTGCGAAAAGTTCTGCACTGCATTCGCGGAGTTTCACACTCGAAATTTCTTTTCCTCGTTTTTGCGAATGCCTGGAGCAGTGGAGGAGGAGGGGAAACTGTGGAAATATTGTACCACCAGTTACATACTATTTTTGGGTGGGGGCTTTCAGCTGCGGGACTCACTTTTCGTATTGTCCCTCCGGATGTGGACATTTGGGGGCGGGAAGCTTGTTTTGCAGAGCCTCTTTACTCATGCCGAAAAGTATATTGGATATCTAACTTATTGGAAGGAGGAAGAAGAATCAATTATGTGGAGAGACTGTTGTTCGTGTGCTCCAAAAAAGTACCGCCCGGCTTGATTTCTCCGAATCGTCTTGAAAGTACAGTACTCAAAATACAAGTTGCTAACGACCGAACGCCCCCATCCATCGCCCCCGTTCATCTCCCATCTGCTATCGAAAACATTACCCAGTTCATTTCACATCCAAAATCCAGCCTTATCAAATCTACCAGAAAAGACTTACAAACCATAAATCGTTAAAAATACGTGCATGAAATCATCACAAGCGTAAACCGCTCATAGATCGCGGCAGTTTTTCATAACCGTGATAATTTCATACCTCTATTCCGACCGTGCAGTCAATGCCGAGTGAGTTTTGGCTCCCAATTCGCCATCCAGGCAAAGTCTTCCACGATCCATTGACAGAAATCCTCCCATCTTCTCGTCCATTCCGCTGTGACCTTCTCCCTTTCCGTATCGTCCATACAGCTGTGCTCCAGACTCCACATAGCAAGTTGTTTCCAACCGTAAAGAGACATGGCTTCGGAGCCAATCATAGTTTGATAGAAATCGTGAGATAAGGATGATCTGTAGAGAGTTGGTTAGTAAGAAGCGCGAAATGAGGAGGAAGCTCGAGACAAACCTGTAAAATGTGGCATTGTCGCTGTTGATCGTACATGGGACATCATTGGCAAGTAAGATAGGTAGGTTGTGCCCCGCAATCGTAGGCGTCAGTCCGAGAATCTCATTGGAGATCGGACATGATTCGATGGCAATGTTCTTCTCCTTGAAAATCTGCATAAGCAGTGGATGTCTGGCAACCGCGTAGCCGTGTCCGATTCTCTTTGCATTCAGTAAGATTGCATCGAAGAGATTCCCGTCAGTTTTGTCCCCCACTTGTAATGTCTCCCCGCAGTGGAACAGAAATGGTATTTCGAGCTTTTGTTCTTTGCATTCGCGCTGAAATGCCAAGAACTCAGGAACGAAATGTCGGAGCTCATTGCCCATTTCTTCTTCGCCCACAAGATCAAATCCTTCTCATCATCAACAAACGCTCAGATATTTTTTTGGTATAATTTGACTTACCACATAATAACCTTGGAAATTTCTTCTTAAGGTAAATGCACTCGTTAAGAGCCGTTTCGATTTGCTCCTTCTTAAATATCCTTGGCGTGCAATATATGACTTTCATGCCTCCGAAATAGCCCTTCTGCCCTTCGATCTCCAGCATAGTGTTCCGTAGTTCTTGATCGATAATCTCCATGATCCCCTCGTTACGAATAGATCCCTTACCATCATCGGTTTTCAGAGAGTTCGTGCTCATAAAATTCGGTCGTATCTCTGCATACTGGATGTTGTCTTTCACGAAATCTTTTATACACGCTCGTGTATAATTTCGGAATGCAGATTCATACGCGAAAAGCCCTTTCATCATTTGAGTTCTGTAATTAAATCTTTCCCAAATACTAGTCCTGTCAGTTCAAGTTATCGTCAAAAATTGAAGATATAACATACCCACGAGCCGTCTGAGATGTAGCATATGTCTCTTCTTCTGAAAAGAGCATCTTCTGCTCCAGCCAAATCTCGGCACCAGAAGTGCCACGTAGAATCCGGCCAGCATCTTCATAGTGGAACTTTAGCTGAAATTGCCTGTACGACATCCATGCGTTGGAAGGATAGTCTGCTGTCCACAAATCGGCCAAGGGAGCTGCCTCCTCTTCTGTCATAACCATGAAGGAGATACGTGAAGCTGCCATATTTTCGGGGGATGTCAAAGGCAACGTGCTGCGAATGTACATGGCCTCGATGTCTCGTGCTTGCTGGATCAGAAACCTCGCCGGTAAGCAGGAATTGAAATGAATATGTAGATGCGCTCCTTTGGGCATTCGCCTCGCGATTCTCATCAATTCGGTGTTATTGATAAGATCCACGTTCCCCAGGAAGTGCCCGCCTGGCCTGCGCTTCCCAGTAGGCTGGCCATTCGTATCCAAAGCTTTTCCGTAGGTTTGCTCTCGATCATAATTTCTGATGCGCGAAACAATTTCAGCGGCCCTTCTTTCAGTTTCACTAGCCGACGTTTCCACAGCCGCGTCGAATGCGCGCTCTTTTTCAGCTAATTGAAGATCTTCTAGAGCCTTGCTATAGTCGTCGAGAGAGTTGAACTCCCGTTTGCTGATCGCAAGGCGCCAAGGCTCCTCTGGTGATCTTGCTCCAGCGCGCTTCAATTGAGTCATTTTTGAAATCTTGAGATGTGGTTTTTCCTTCATGATCCCTTGACTCCCACGTCCTGGCGCTTCCTCCCCGTCTTTAAGTATAGAGCAGAGGCCGCCCATGCCATACAGCCTCACTCGCTAACTTTGCTAAATCGTTCCTGCGCCGGTGTTGCTTGACTAAATTGCGATTTAAAGGCGACAACTTACGAGATCTAGGAAACAAGTGCGAGCCTGACTGTTGTGGATGAGAGATGAAGTTGCTGGTATGTATGCTCAGCCACTTTTTCAGGTTGCGCACGCGCTGTGATTGGCTGCTGATCTTGCCTTTCCAATTTCTTACAGAAGAAGCTAGATTCCCGAGGTTGGATAAACTATGTAACACGAAATATCTAAAGCTTCTTCGCCGAAGAAGTAATGTTGGACGTAAAATGTGTGAAGGTGCGAGACCATTACATGTCATTTAAATGAGAGATAATTGAGACATCGGTGACTGACACAGCAAAACCCTGCTTGAAAAATGATGATATATTGCCGGGCATAGAGACACGAGAGGGGGAGAGCGTGGAGAGCTACGTAGATTGTCAGGGACCCGCACGGACCAGGTTGGAATTACCAGGCGATGCAAGGCTGCATTCGGGGCAAATCCTATAAATCCCTCGTGCGTGGAGCGATAGATGATGTTATAACCGTTGGCTGGCTGGGGCGTTTGCACGATGATAACAATTCCAGCGCTTCTTCAAACTGGCCAAATACTCACCGTATACAAGGGGACCACAGCATCGATACATCATTCGCTGTATCCACGACCTTTGCATCATTTGGGAATTTGGACTTGGATGGCACTGGGCATATAGCGCACTGGTGGCCGGATTCAGAAAGTTTGTTTGAACACTAGACAACAGTATTCTCGTCATCACCAAGTGCTGATGTGGTCGCATGGCAGCCATGTTATGCCAGAAGCATGGGAACGTCTACACGAAGTTGCTCGCGACTCAGCCTTCAGTGAGAGCCAAAAGTCGCCTCGGTGATCAGCCGCTGAGTACACCAGAGCAGTGTTTGAGCTTACAGCTTCACGTGAGCCTGTCTGTAGACGAAGGCGATTGACGTCTGGAACGATATTATTTAAGCATCTATTATTTACATGAAAAAAGACTTTTGGCCCTCCACGTAGCTATGCTAACCCGGATTTCATCATGCGCCTGGTGCTCCATTGCCGCCTATTTAATGTTGACAGCTTCTAAAGTGGTGGATCTTCTCGTATGCAGAAATTTCGTACAGCCCCTAATGAAATCGCCCTTCTACGTGAAAACATTCTAACATCTTCTAGTCTTCAAACTTGATTCCCTTCTTGCCCTCGACATCGATGTAGCCACCCCTGTAACTCCCACGCTTTTTCTTGTTCTTTTCCTTGGTGAATCCTTTCCCCTTTGTGACGATCAAATCTTGGTGAGCCTTCTCCGCATAATCGTAGGGCACGTATGCATTACTTGCCAATCTCGGGTCGACCTTGATGTCCTTTGGAATGCGGGAGAATGGAACATTGTTCTTCTTGGAGGTGTTCGCGGTAGGCATTGGCGGCAACGGTGGTGAAAGTTGACGGCTAGCAGAGGCCGACTTTGCATTTACGCCATTTGATGAATCTGAGGATGAACCGGAAGACTGAGTCTTCTTCGAACCCTCAGACAAAGTTTCACTGGTATCAGAGCCAGCATTGGTCTTCTGCTTTGTTCCATTTTTAGAATCACTCCCAGAATCCGAATCAGAACTTGAATCAGAGCTGGAATCAGAATCTGATTCGGGCAATGGAATGTTCTTTGCAATTGAGTGTGTTGAGGAATCGGAATCGGAGGACGAGGAGGAAGAAGAGTCTGAGGAAGAATCCGAGGAGTTGTCATCGGTCGCCTTTGTCCTTTTAGATTTTGGGGCTTCCTCGTCGGAGCTTGAATCGGATGATGAGGAAGATGAGGAATCATCAGAAGATGCAGCTGCAGCTGTCTTGGCCTTCTTTGCCTTAGGAGCATCGTCGTCGGAACTTGAATCGGAGTCAGATGATGACGAGTCGCTTGATACAGAGGCTTTACGCTTCAACGTATTAGCTTTTGGCTTTGGTGATGCTGATTTGGCGACTTTAGGCGCATCGTCTTCATCGTCGGCATCACTGTCGGAACTGCTGGAGGAAGAGGAAGAGGAGGAAGATGAGGAGGAAGAGGAAGATCTTCGAGATGAGACCTTTTTAGTAGGCGGCGCATCTTCCATCTCAACATCACTACCTTCAGCATCACTGTCTGAATCGCTGCTATCACTACTCTCACTGCTGCTGCTGCTACTGCTGCTACTACTTTCAGAATCCGCAGCGGCAGCTTTCTTAGCCGTTGTCTTTTGCTTTGACTTCTCTTCCTTCTTGTCGCTGACAACAGCGGCAGGTGCTGTAGCCTCTGCCTTGAAAGCCTGCCACTCTTTGTAGATTATTTCGAGCGTAGTGTTATCGGCATTGCTCTCGACAGCTGCTTCACTCCTGCTGCGACGTTCCGTCTTCAAGGTTCGACTGGTTTGCATGAACTCATTTCGATCGAGGAATGAGCCGACGATATCGAGTAAATGCGAAGGGAGGTCTGCTTTAGGAGGCTCACCAGCATCGCGGCGCTTCAAAAGCTCTTTTGCGAGCTGTTTGTCATTTTTCGTCTGATTTCCACCTGCACCAGCGCCGGCAGGAAAAAGCCAATCTGGCTGTGATTGACCTGGAAGATTTCTCCTCTTGCCTAATTTCTGTCTGTTCGCGTTACCAGCCATTGTAACTTCTGCTTAACCAAAAGTCGAGTAAAGAATGATTGAAATTAGACTCGATTGACCGCGAAATTGAAGCTTATCGTGGCAGAAAAAAAAAGTTCAAAAAAGTTCGCGATAGAAAAACAACCTAACCGATAAGGAGCGTGGCTTGCTAGACTGGACTAACCCGATGCATACTAAAAGCCGCCTACATAATAGTGGGCTCAGTTAGCCAGCGAGGCCAGCAAGTAAATTTTGCACAAGACAAACGGCCAACAGGACGAACGAGAAAATGGAATTTGCTCCAGGCCAAAATAATTCAGATCGACAAATTATGAAATGTCTTCCTTGAGGTGAGCGTGTTCAAGCCAAGCTGCCAACGCATACCCAGACTTGAAATGAGCCAACGCGCAATTAACAACCCCCCTAAGATATTGTGAACTCTATGGTAGAGACTCAATATGACTATCCTGAGGTCGATCGACGCCTCCAAACGTCCCTATCCCCTATGCGATTTTGAAGCAACGCAAGAAGTCATGGAAACCAAGGCGCTGGGCGGAATGCAGGCGGAACAATCTATGTGACTGCTTTACGCATAACAGCACTCACTATATCTTCTACAAAGTTGTGATATCGCTCTACATTAAGTGGGATTTTCGAACCTGCGAAGAGGATAGCTGAGATAGAATTACATACAAGCCAGCAGGTCACTGACCGTACTGGAAACCTCCTAGCCCTACATAAACCGATTGAGCAGATTGGAGGCAAGGCTTACTTCCTATGTTGCTGTTCAAGAGAAGCCCAGATGTCCGACTCCAGTTCCTTCTGTTCAACTCTTTTCACAGAATTTCCACCCGACCTTGGTCCAGGATCATTAAAAGCGGCCACTTCCCTCACGCCTTTCCCAACTTCTAAGATGGTACCTCCGGGGTATTCCTCCTTTTCAATAAGTGATAACATCACCTCAGCCACAAACTCAGGAGTTACCCATCCTGCATCTTCTTCATCCGGTATAAACTTCATCTTCTCCGGATGGTCTGTCCACAACGGTGTTCTAATGAGACCTGGTGCGACAGCGCTCACACGGACTTTGGGGATGTCGGGAGTGGGAAACTCGAGTCGCGCCAGAGATCGAACAAATCCTGATATAGCATGCTTCGATGCTACATACATCGGGGTGGGGAAGAATGGGACTTGTCCCGCAACACTGGATATATGAATCACTACTCCTGGCTTGTTTCGGCTCAAGAAATGTGCAATGGCAATCTGTGTTGTCCGAATCGGATGTGTGATATTGATGTCGAGGAGTTTATATCTTGACTCGGATGTTTTGTCGACGGATGGAGGTGAGCCCGGCGGGTGCCAGAAGTTTGAGAATGGCTAGAATTTAGATCAGTAACTCCTCATATATTGTACAAGATGACATAAACTCACAGGCTCGTATACACCAGCCCCAGGGCAAACGATATCAGCACCGCCAAACTTCTCAGTCGCGACTTCAAACACCTTGTCTAACTGGCCCCATTCGGTCACATCAGTTTTCTGGAATATAGCTTTCGATTTCGATTCCTTCGAATCGGACGAGTACTTCTGAACCAGTTCTTCTGCTTCTGGCCGTAGAGCCAGATCTGCAATAACCACGTTACATCCTTTGCTGAGCAACAGAGCAGCAAAACAGAAGTTGATGCCAGAACCCGCTCCTGTGATAATGGCGGTCTTTGATTCAACGTTCATCGCCATTTTGCGTGTTTGCGTGGTAAGTATCTCGTGGAGGATATCAGATTTTTGGCGGTTGAATAGATGTGTATTTGCCTTATATACTCCTTACGTAGTTGTTGACATTACAGTGAGGGGCAGAGGATCTCGGGATACTTGCTCCCGATAACGCATCCTTTCGCGTCCAATGCTACCAATAGTTATTAATTAATGTGAATAGTACCTACACACGCGCTGCTATGGAGCACAACGATAGTTGCAGAATCGGATGAAAGGATGCACTGATTTCCAAATAGTCAGAATTAATACATATCTCAGAGGAACTTGACGAAGACAAGGCTACAGGTCTCACGATGTTCTACCCCACTCCAATACACCCCACTTTTTGTTCCGCACAATTGTGCCAAGATATACCCGTGGCGGGGTCAATTCTCTTACGATACTTGGAAAACTTCCGCTTTTCTGCTTCTTTCTTCAAGGAAATTCTTCGGGATACCAAATCCGGCAACCATGAAGCTTCTAGACGACCACTGGAAATCGACCGCATCGTACATGAAGCAACTTAGCCGATGGAATTATGCATCCCAGTCCCCTTCGAGGAGCTTTTAAAAAGGAAAGTTTGCCGAGCGGAATCGCTCTTGTTAGGATCTACCCTGAGGAATCACGAACGCCTAGCACGCATTCCGTCAGAGCACATGTAGAATCTGGGGACCCCGCGATTTTTATTCCCCGCAAGACGACAATCTTGATGACTCGTTTCGACAGCTAGTTGCAAACTATGGACTGTCAGGCCTTGTCAAGAGACTTCATCCTTCTCTCCGGCTAAGAAGGTATTCCTAACGGGGCAGGGATCGACAGCTTGCGTCGTGATGTTGCAGCACCAGTGCGTGTGCAGGAGGTCTTCATGGGGATATATAAAGTTACTGAAATGCCCTGTTGATCCATCAATCCACAGCAGCTTTTGCTATTTGCAATCTTTTGCACTCACCGTTATATTTTTCATTTGAGCTGTTTAGTATGGGTCGAAAATACCTTGGAGGATCGGGGGATGCACTGACGATATGGATATCTGTTGCTGCTTCAACTGTTCTGGTGTTCTATGGGTACGATCAGGTAAAGGTTATCCCCCATATCCAATAGACCCGCAATACTGATCATAACCTAGGGCGTATTCGGAAATGTCCTCGTGGGTGACGACTTTCTACGAACAATGGGCTACCCATCAACCAGTCTACAAGGCACGATGACCTCAGTCTACAACCTAGGATGCTTCTTCGGCGCCCTATCCACCATCTGGAGCGGAGACATCCTTGGTCGACCCAAGGTCATTCTCCTGGGCAGTACAGTTATTGCTCTCGGCGGACTCATCCAAGCAACGAGTTTCGGCGTCGCACAAATGATGGTAGGAAGAATCGTCGCAGGGCTTGGCACAGGCATGAATACTGCTACAGCTGGTGTCTGGCAAGCTGAAACTAGCAAGATGAGGAGTCGTGGAAAGCTGGTTATTATTCAGATGGCTAATTGTATTACTGGGTTTTCGATTTCGAATTGGCTTACGCTGGGGTTCTCGTTCGCTAAAGGGAGCGTGGCGTGGCGATTTCCCCTGGCTTTTCAGATATGTAAGTCTACTAAGATCGACGTCTTTGTTCACAAATGGATGAATAACTGACATGATGAACAGTCTTCACACTCGTCATCTGGTGTCTGTGTCCCTTCTTGCCTGACTCGCCTCGACTCTTGATCAGAAAGGGAAGATACGATGAAGCATACGAAGTCCTCGCAGCACTGGAAGGTCATGGAGCAACTGTGGATCATCCAGAGGTAAAGCAGCAGTTTAATATCATCAAAGATGTATTGGATCGTGAGCACATGAATACCTACACTTGGTTTCAACTACTGTCTGGTAAAGGACCCTCCGGTGTTCTGCGCCGGATGATTTTGGGCGCCTGGATGCAAGCAATGAACCAGATCAGTGGTATCAATGTCACCTCATACTACATGACATATGTATTCATCCATAGTCTCAATATCTCCGAGTTGAGGTAAGCACTTCTTCTTTTCTGAAAAACCCAAACACATGGGGGGCGATTCTTACACCCAGAAACACTAACACCATTCCAGAGCACGAATTCTCTCCGCCGCCGGCTCAGTCGACTACCTCATCTTCTCCATCCTCGCCTACTTCGTCATCGAACGCTACGGCCGCCGCCGCGTAATGATGACCTCCGCCACCGCGTGCTGCACCTGCTGGGTAATAATCACCATCGTCCTCGCGCTCACCGACTCCGACCCCGCGCACAGCTTCCAATACGGCGCCGTCGCCGTCTCCTTCTTCTTCATCTTCTTCGCCTCCTTCGGCATGGGTGTACTCGGCGTCCCCTGGCTCTACCCAACCGAAATCAACGCCCTCGAAATGCGCACCAAAGGCGCCTCGCTAGCCATGGCGACCAACTGGATCATGAACTACATGGTCGCGGAAGTGACGCCCTCCGGGATAGCGAATCTCGGGTGGCGCTTCTGGATTATTTGGGCGGTGTTGTGTGCGAGTTTTGTGCCGATTACGTTTTTCTTCTATCCGGAGACGGCGAATAGGAGTTTGGAGGATATTGATAGGTTTTTTGAGACGGAGCCGGGGCTGTTTGTGCATAGGAATGTGGTGGCGACGCAGTTGAGGAGGCCGAGGGTTTATGAGGAGGAGGATATGAGGTTGGCGGGGGTGGGGGATGAGAAGGTGGTGGAGGTTATGGAGGTGGAGCGTTCGGAGTAGGGCTTTGTTGGGAGGGTAAGATATGTCTGTTGATCTGGTATTACAATTAAAGGATAAATATCTGTGTCACTGAAATCGAACATATGCTACATCCGCGAAATATAAAATAACAATATTGGTATTGTCGGAAAACAAGTGATAAATCATAATGACTATCTAATGATACTCTAAGTCCTTCCTTCTTAGACGAACTCGAGAAGAAATCTTTCTAGAGTCTCTTCATATCTCTCAAGGTACTTCATCCTCCTCTTCTTATCATCAAGACTATCCAGATACGAAAATCATCCTCTCTCATGAACCGTTGCAAGGAAATCTCACGAATCTGCTCTTCGTCTTCTTCCGAATCTCTCCCCATGCTCTCATAAAGATCGTCATCCTTCCCTCACTAATGGCCCATCGCTTCATCTCGCCGCATAAAATAAGGCCATGTCTCAGATTCCCCTCTCATCACTGCTGGAAATATTTCGTGCTCAATATCGTTCCTGGTTTGGGACTTGGAAAGTACACTTCGTTTTCGCGGAAAGTCATGAGCGCTTTCGCAAGACCATAGCTGGTGCCGAAGGGAACAACTAGACGTACAGTACGGCGAAGTGCGCGTATCTTCCGATGGTTGAGTGAAGGGCCTTCGGCTGAAATGGGAGCGACAGCGATAGTGGGTGGTGTATTGCCAGTGTAATTCCTGTTATCAATGCGGACGCAGACCAGAGTGAAGCGCGGTGTAGTGAAGGTCGAACCGTGTGGTAGTTTGATACATCCTAGTTGGCGATGAGATAAATACATTCTGGTTGGCGATGAAGTGTATTCTCGATATGTCTGGTCCATCCAAGGTTTGGCAATCGAGGAAAGTGCTGGCGATTGAATCTGATCCATCGGTATCCATCCCGCTGCTCATTCCTCCTCTTACAAAGACAACCTCCTCCTTTTCTTACTCTGTGTAACTGGGGTACCTCGCGGTACCCAGCATCAAAAATTCCTTCAGTCTATCTTCCCATCCGGTCGAAGGACGAGAATCACTTCGTCGCACCACCCTTCACTTCCCCTGTCTACTCATCTTCCTACCTCTCGAACTCTATCGCAGCAAAGTCAGCTCAGCTCACATTCTCCCCCCACCCGGAATAAAGAATTGCAAACCCACCTCATGTGACCTCGAAGCATGTGAATGGCTCACGTGCTCCGCCATATATTTATTCTCCTCATACAACATATTCAGCGGTGTTCCGTCGAACGTCAGATCCGAGTCGTCGATATTGTAGGGGAGTTTCCAGGCTTCGTTGTTGTGGTAGGAGCCGGATGAGGAGGATGAAGATGAGGATGATGAAGATGAGGATGATGATGAAGAGGAGGATGACGATGGAGAGGATACGTTGGTTATGAGGTAGTATTGGTTGTTGGAGGTTGAGGAGTAGTTGCTAGACATTTTGAAAGATGTGAGTTGGGAGGTTTGCTGTGATGAGTATATTCTGGTAGTAGTTATATTGACCAAGCCGATTTCTTGCTTCTGATATAGTAAAATAGAATAGCAATGAGTAGTAGTAAGTCAACGCCGAGTTATTTTTCTTTCTCAAAACTTTAATATCCGCGTGTATATATAATTAATGACGGCAGCGAAAATTCTAACAAGAAAAAAAGTCACCAAACCCGACGACAGTGGTAATACCCATGACTATATATATCACGCAAAACCTTTTAAAATCTCATCCGCAGAGTCTTACTCACCTCACCTAACATCTCCATCCAGCCGATCACCTTCCATCGTGTGAACGGAACGGAGACCAAGAATAGAGAAAATAGCCGTATTCGGTAGGGCAGATGACAATCATGATGGCATTTGATCTGTTGTCTTGGGTGATACACCGACACACGATCTGAGCATAGCCGCAGGATATCAAGATTTCAGCTATGGATGAGAGTAATGTACCGCATTTGACTGGTCAAATGTCAGAGCGGACATCGGGAATCCTGACTCGAAGGGAAACTGATAGAGGCAAAAAAAAGGGTTCGACCGAAAAAAGCCAGAAAGCCAAGCCGATAAGAACGCAAATGAGTCAGCTTAGCAGCCTTTACATGTCGGAACTACCTCCGTGAAGTCTTTTTACGGGGTGTGTGTTTTGGTTGTTTCTAGCACGAGCTCGAGGGAGTCGTGGTCGATCATTGGATTTTTTATCTCCGTGCTTCTTTCTCCAGGTGATATCACTGGCTGTACGGACCAGATGGCAAAAACTCGGATCGCATATCCGTGGCCCTGCAAAACCGGTTCTGGCATTTAAATGTCGTGACATCGTGACCATCAGGACACTTTCCCGAAACGCGAAAGCCGCCGAATAGTCGTGAGGGTGGTGGAAAGCTTATTGTGATGTTGGGGGTTTGGCTTCTCCGGTTTCTGGGGTAGAGGGAGTCTCCACGTTATGCAGAATTTCGTAATTTGATGTAATGAGGAATTGCTTTTTGCTTCTGGTTTTTGGGGGGGGATTGCGGGCGGCGATGCGATGGCGATGAAGGATTTTGGTCATTAACTTACATTAACTTAACCAACTTCCTTTATTGTTTGCTCTCCCGCTGTCGCTGTCTGCATTTGTACAGCGACATGTCCAGCCACTGCGACTCCGTGCCAAAAGTATGTAACTTATCGTACCTCCGCAAAATACCTCACCGAAACTATCGATCCACCCCCGCCATCGATCTATATGGGGTATATCTGACATACATATGCATACGATAAATAGAGCGACGGACCGACTCAGCCGCCGATATCAATACATATATACACAGCCTCTTACCATCAGACTGAGTCACTTGTTCATCTCAGTCAGCCCTCTTCCAAATATTGGAAAGATATGGTAAGGCTCGGAGGGAGTGGTACGATATCACCCGACGTTCTAGTCAGCACGGGCGCGTGGTCAGTTGTTTTGAGGTTGGTGAAACATATATTCGTCGCCCTATCTGCATGTTTTTCTGTTTTTGTGAATATGGAGCTGCGGTCTATGGGAAGGCTTCGACGCGGCTGAAGGGGTCCAATATATCTACGCAGAGGCGGCCGAAGTTTGGGAATGAGATGTTCTACTCGGTCCGTCTGCATGCCGATTCAGTCGGAATATATTCCATAGCATGCGGAATGTATAGTCAGCACCTGATCTTGTCCATGTCATGTGCTTCCACATTTCACTCCCACGGCCTTAACAGACTGCGGCTCCGCTCATACCGTAATTTCCGTCCTTCACCATTCACTCTCCTATATATACCCCAATATCACCAACACCAGTATCCAGCATTGTGTGCCTACCTGCACATCGGTTCCAAAAGCGTAGAATGGCTGAGTGGTTAGCTCCAACTTCAGCATGTCAGTCTGGTACAGCTACCCCATCAGAGTAACTACGCAAAGCGGAAAGCCAATCTGATGGGATGAGGTTGGGTAAGGTGCGCGCCCTTATTTTGCTGTTTTTGTTGTTGCTGATGATTCGAATATCTCTTCTTTTTTTGCTTTCTGTGCTCTTTTTGTTGACTGCTGCGTTTGTCGACGACGACTTTACGCGATGCTTCTAGCGAAGTCGATGATTGGAGCTGCGGTGGTGTTTCTGATATTCACTGGAGTGTTAGCGGGGTTTTTGATTGGGGAGCAGGTGCACTTATGGTAGGGTGGCGAGAGTTCTTGGTTTGTGAATATTGGATAGTATTAGATACTCTAGTCATCGATTACTCTTCCAGCTAGCTACCAAGTTCATCTCAACATCTTCCATTGTGCTAAATTGATAATCCCCCAAAACGAACGATCCGTCTCCTCTTTCTCTTCCCTCGACGTCGAACCTCCTTCTCCACGATCAAGGTCAGACAACTTCCCTCTTCCCATAGTCCCATATCCTTCCCCTCTCCCCCCATCCAATCCCGCCCCTCCATCCTCCACATCCCCTTCATCCATCTCCGCATCCCTCCCCATCTCCTCCACCCCCTCCAACCTCCCCCCATAAACATACCTCCCCCCCTCATAAAGCACCCAACCCCTCTCAATCAATCCCCTCACTTCCCCCCCTCCACAACATATAAATTCTATTCCCGTCTACTCTCAGTCTTTGAAACAACACCCGTTTCTCAGTATCCGAACCGGAACAACATTTCGGACATTCTGGGATGGTGCGAGAGATATCGAAGGTTGCGAGGACGGTTCGGTGGGGGTGGGAGAAGGTTTCGCGCGGACCGTAGAGGATAGGGAAGGTGTGGCTGCAGTGGCAGTGGTAGAGGACTGTGAAGGAGGGAGAGGGGTTGGGGCTTGGGTGTTGTTGCATTTTGGGATTGTGAGGTTGTGGAAGGGAAGGTGATGGGTTAGGTATGGTTTAAGGGTGGGTGATGCAGGTGGACGTCGGGGGTTTTATATTCGAGGAGAGGAATAAGAGTCGAGTGAATCAGACTGGGAGCTATTCTTAGAAGAACGCGGATTGCACGAGGCTTGGGCGAAGATAAGGATATGGTCGCCTCTTCGGATTCGCGACGATAGACGATGATTTGGGTGAGTGAATATGTTTGGCGTATTTTGGTCATGTATTATACTTCAAGAATCGCTGGTATGTATCTGCTATCAGTTTGCGAATCATGATTAGGAAAATGGGTACATCACTACTCTCTCCGTGACACTATTTATTTCATGAACACGATGTGTGGGTAAGCTGTGGATTTGCTATTTGGACGTCTGGTTGTTGAAGCAGGTGAGTATGAGACTCAACACGCATACGACCTCACTCTGATGAAGTAGGCAGACTGAACTCCAGCTTGCATGGCATTTTCAATTCTTTGGCTCTTTGCCATGTCCTAAGCCCCTTCCCCATCCCTTATTCTAATTTTCCCATGTGATATGGTTTCAATTTATTATTGGCATCGGGAACTTCATCCAGCTCCAACACAGGTACACATTCACATATCATATTGCAAAACCAGTCCATATGGCAGCCGTACAAGTTCATTCTCAACCTGCCACTGCTAAATGAATGGTTTCTATCCCCTTTCTCTCTGTCTGTATTTTCCACATCCACCTCGTGTAAGAGTCTACGAGCTTTCGATGCGTACGGTTCGTCTACCTGATTTTTAGCCTATCTTGTCAACGCTACCGCTCTATGCTATCCGTAGAATATTTAACTTATAATTTAATTCTTCGCGATATCCCGCTCCGTCTTCTGCGGTGCGACAATGTGCACATCTTCCTAGCAAGTGGTTGCCGACAACGATATATTTGGGTGGATGTCTTCTCCTCGGAGTCATGTAGTGTGCGGTAAAACATAAGTTCTCCTCGGCATCACAGTTCAGACGACATGATCTTGTTGGGCATTGGTTAACATGCCGTGCGAAGTTTATTCTGATAGTGCCCGCGTGACGGCAGTAAACATTATCGACAGTAGGAAACATTATCGACGGTAGTAAACAATATGAGATATGCAACAAACCGGGAGAAACCATGTCAAGCAGGTATTGGCAACTATCGATCATCAGACGAGAGTATGATCTGCATTTCAGGCACAGCAGGGCTGGGTGGTGAATGAGGTTGGGAAGGAGGTAGGACGATGGATAGCCGGATCCTGTCTGTAGGAAAAGATAGAACTACTGACGGGTATGATGGGCTGGCAAACTGTGCTTGGAGGAAGTGGACACCGTGATGATGCATGCATGGCCTAGGCGTGAGATGTAGAGGACCGATTCGATAGGTCTGAAAGCATTTTGATGGTGTCATTCGAAGAGGGTGGGTTGGTATGGATAATGACAACGGCTACGATAACTTTGTGGACGAAAGTTTCAGGAATAAGAACTCTTGAGTGCCTTATGCTACCTGGAATCAAACGTCTCCAGTGCAGATGACTATGCCTTGTATCGTGACTTGATACTCGGGGACGATGAGCTAAAACGTTTCACAAACTGAGGGCATAGCCTTCTGGGGATCACTGTAGACTATTCGAAAAATTAGGCATCCATTAACCAGCTTCAACGTCAGAAACGAAATGACTGAGTCCATTCCAACCATCTTCGGGTTTGACGCCAGTGAGTGACTCCCTGACGGATATTATAGTTGATCCTCTGGATCTCAATTAACCCAGTGCAGAGTTTAACAGTTGCCTTCATACACGGCCTTACATCCTCTGAAGCAGAATCATGTGCAAGGTAGGGTAGGTGAAGGATAAGTAAGATGCACTGGAGTATATAAATAGTTTTAGGGACAAACCACAAAAATTTGTGTTTAGACTATCGAGGATAGAAGCTTTGTGGTAAGTTGGCGAGCCGTGAAAGATATGGTAACTCTTATTACTTGATGCATTGAGACACGACTGACTTTGCTTCAGGTGACTATATAATTGCTATGATGACTTCACCACACGTTGTCGAGCTTGCTTGGCTACGTACGACCTCAAGACTTTGGGATTCAGTTAATTATTCATTGTCGAGTAACAGAGTAGATGTAGACTTTCGTTGACTTAATGCATTCGGACGACTTCGCATGTAGGCGAATGTATAACATTATTGTTCCACGCTAATTGGCTTTACGCCTACTAAGCTCACACTATTCCAAGCGCCAGTAGCTTACTTCAACCTGCTCTCAACAGTCTTCCAGTTGATCACATCCCAGATAGCACTGAAATACTCGGCTTTCCTGTTCTCATACTGCAAATAGTATGCATGTTCCCAAGCATCAATACCCAGAAGTGGAGTGTATTTGCCTACGACTGGGTCTTGATTGGCGTATGTTCTGATTTCTACTTTTCCGGTTTCCGTGTCCTTGACTAACCAACCCCATCCACTGCCCTGGACACCTGCTAATGCCGCGTTGAACTTGGACTTGAAATTTGCGAAATCTCCATAGCTGGATTCAATTGCAGTCTGAAGATTAAGAATTATCAGCTGATGTCTTTCTCTAGCCTTACATAGCGGAATATAAAAATAAACGTACCTTCAAAGCACCAGAGGGCTCTCCTCCACCACCGTTCTTGGCTGGTGCCAAGTTCTCCCAGAAGAGAGAGTGGTTGATGTGACCACCTCCGTGGAAATTGATGACTGGTTGCAATGCAATTGCCGCGCCGATGTCCGACTTAGCTTCTGCGGCAGCGACTTTTTCAATGGCGGCGTTGTAGCTGTTGACATATGTTTGGTGGTGTTTCGAGTGGTGGAGCTCCATGATTTTACCTGATATCGAGGGTTCGAGCGCGCCATAGTCGTCTGCGATTGAGTTAGTATAACCGGCAGGGCAGTAGGAAGAGAGCGCAAGCTCAATGTGAGACATACATGGTAGATCTGGGAGAGTGGCTTTGGTACGGACAAAACTTGTGCTTGCCATGGTAGCAGCTCGTTTGGAGCTACCCCGCAGAGCAGCGCGAGCTACATTGGATGTGCGAAGAAGTGTCGTGGACATATTGGATGATACTTTAGACCGTTGAATTGAAATAGTTTGACAGCTGAGCTTTGTTTCGAGATATCAATTGAGGAGTTGAAAGAGTAGAAACTTCCGGAGGTAAGTAAGTAATCGATTGGAGCTCTGCGGAAACGGCATTATGTCACTGCCTTGATGCCGAGTCCCGCATTATGTAAGCAAGGTAGCCAGCATAACGCGATTCTGCTTCTACGGAAGTTCTTGGTACCAACGTTGGTACTGTACTTGTATTCTCCCGGGGCACAGTGTCGTACACTACTTGTGAGACGAATGGCTTAATCATTGAGGGGCTATTTATTTGTGCGACTAGCTGACAGCACCTCTCCAATCTCGGGGAAACGTCATCGCAAAATGTCCTACTACGATATCGATGCGATTCTCACTGATGCTCAGGTACAATACCCCTCCTTGCCCCCGCTGCGCGACTAACTATGACATGTTGCTAATTCAATATAGAAAATCCCATGTACCTTCGAGCTCGACGTGCCTGCTTTGGGCTATCTCGATAACAATGCGACCAGTGCTATGAAGAAGCACACACGCGTAGACCTACCACTGTGGCTCGCCGAACTCCTCGCCGTCTCCTACTCCAACACCGCAGGGCCTTTCGTGAGCCTCGATCTTCCCGCTTGTTTATCTCCACGCGTACTCAATGCCTTGAAAGCCGACCCCAAGAGTGTAGATCTGCGGAGCTTAGCACAAAACTTCTACGGGCTAGGTGCGAGGACCTTGGAGCTGTTCAAGGAGGAGGAAGTCTGCGATGTCCTTATGAAAAGTTGGAGAACAAGAGCAGGTGAAATCAGTGATCATGCGGGGAGTGGGAGCATGCAAGCCAATGGCAGAGGAGCGGCGGGAGAGGGTGTGGAATTTCTGAGAGGTTTAGATGAGGCTGAGAGAGGTCTATTCAGAGCG
This sequence comes from Rutstroemia sp. NJR-2017a WRK4, assembly GCA_002946385.1. Lineage (NCBI taxonomy): Eukaryota > Fungi > Ascomycota > Leotiomycetes > Helotiales > Rutstroemiaceae > Rutstroemia > Rutstroemia sp. NJR-2017a WRK4. Next base: position 639,824 of record NJPR01000061.1, read on the forward strand.
GCGCATGAAGGTTCAAAGGCTATGGGGAAGTGGATGGGCGAGGTAAAGAAAGGTTAATCACCTCATGGGACATTTAGGAAACATGATACGCGGAAAAATCCCACAATAACGGGATGGAGTGCGGAGGTGCTGCAGATGCGCAATACCTCAAAACTGGTCTAGACTTTTGGCGTGGGAAATACCACCTGGCGCAACAGGCACCTATATTATATCGCTAGCAATTCAATCGATTCTAGATACGGCTAGTGCCTGTTGTTCATCCCGCGTTTGCGCAAGATGTGCACGTCTTCTGCGCATCGTAGGGCAGACATTCGAGGATGTACGAGAGCTCCGGAGCTATCGAATGAAAGCACTTAGAAACGGGTTTGTCCGAAGCCTCGTCCTTTAGTAACCATCGGCCACATATTCTTAGGCACCCGTTTCGTCGTAGGAGAGCAGCCAAGGTGTTGGTTTCTGCTTGGTCTCTGGCCTATCATCTGACCAGATCCCCATTCTCCAACACACCTCCAACACCTCAGCAAATTGCTTATTGCTCAAAGAACGTGCCGATAATCTGCCACGAAAGCTCGTATTACTTCTCCATACATCTCAGCGTCAGCACTTTAACGTTCCGGTGTCCCTGTACACACTTTATACTTTTTCCACAATACGTTTTAAGGGGTTAGTGCCTACAGTGCCGTACGTGTCAGCACAATCCAATCATTTTTAACGCGGGCCTAGAAAGTTCACGTAGCAATATTGAAAAGCCATACGCCAGAAGTTCCGTAGCTTCTTATCATCGTTTTCGTGAGGCTGATTTGCAGACATGCACACCCCGACTAGCTCATGTGGACAGGGTTGAGCTGCAGCTCCCTCATTCAGCTCGACCGTTACACAAAGCCCGAGCTCCCAGATTCACTTCTCCGCCGAAGGCTACACATGATCGTTGCTACATTTCTATCCTATGTTTTTGGGACGATATATGACCAAGCTTTCACATGAGTATTACAGGTGGGTGGCACAGCAGATAACCTAATTACCATCACATTCCTTATGTCAAAACAGTCCCAACCACAGGATTGGTGCTGACTGTTACCCATGCAACCAATGATAAGCGCCACCATGGCGGCTCAAAGCAGTGTAGGTCTGAGAATGTTACTGCGCCATCTGATTGCATGAGAATAAACTCAACTTTCTTCAATTTCTTTGCACAGGTTGGCTGTCAGATACATCCCTAATCGACGAAACATCACTGGAATCCTTGCAGTCAACATTCACTTATTATCAAGAGGAAGGAGCAAATCTCGTGGCTTCCCAATTTCTTAATCTCCTTAGCTTTTCACGATCCTATTCTACCATCCTCTTGATAAGTTTTTTTGAAGCCAGACAAATCATCTCAAGTTTTTAAACCACTTCTAAACACTTCAAACATGGATGCATTATTCGCTCATGTGAGGGAAGCTGCCAAGACGGCTGATGAAGCTCAGCGAAAGAAGATCATTGACGATCTCCGTGATCTTTCCATTGAGCTGGAATCACCATGGGACTCAATGCAGCGGATCATGTATCTGGTAGGAATTCCCGCCCACCCGCTGGATCTTGTCCACGTAGCAGCATGATGTAAACCTAGGCTGACAACAAATCTACTTAGCAATTTCAACTAGCTGGTGCTCAAATCGGCTGCGACATGAAGTTGTTTGAGATTTTGACGGCTAAGAAGGAGCCAATGACCGTTGAAGAGTTAGCAGCGGCAACCAAGGCTGACCCGGCGTTCTTAGGTACGTCCACGCTATGATTGTCTCATTCGCTAGGAAAATTGTTATACTACGATCGTTTAACTTTCTTCGGAAAATTGCTAACAAACTACTAGGCCGCCTGCTCCGATATCTCGCCTCCGTACGCATGATCAAAGAGACTGGCAAGGACACATACCAGAGTAGTAGGGTTACCGAGGCCTTGTCTCAAAAGGCGTCGAAAGGCGGCATTGGCCACTAGTAAGTTACTCCAATTAGACCAGGTAGCTTCAAGGAATTAACCAAATCATAAGCTTCCACCTTCTTGGTCCCACACTGCAAGCAACTCCTGATTACCTTGCCGAAAGAGGGTACCAAAATATTACCGATAACACTTCGGCTCCGGCACAGGTTGCTTTCAACACTAACACTCCTCTCTTCTTCTGGATCCAAACACAACCTAGACTTGTCAACTACTTCGGTGACTTTATGGTAGGTCAGCGAGGTGAGATGCCTTCTTGGCTCTCCCGCTACCCCATCGAAGAAGAAACCAAGGATTGGGACCCACGTAAGCCGGTTCTCGTCGATGTCGGCGGTGGATTCGGCCACAAGTGCCTAGAGTTCAGGACCGAAAAGCCAAACGTTCCTGGCCGAGTTATCTTGCAGGATCTGGATCATGCTATTCAGAATGCGCTCCCTATGAAAGACGTGGAGCTTGAAGTGCATGACTTCTTTACCCCTCAAAGAGTCAAAGGTTCGTGCACACTCCACACAACATCTTGGTTTTGAAAGAGATATTGACGAAGAGCATAGGCGCGAAGTACTACTACATGCGTAACATTCTCCACGACTACCCAGATGACAAGTGCCTTATTATTCTGAACCATCTAAAGGAGGCTATGGGTCCCGACTCAGCTATTTTGATTGATGATATGATTATTCCAGAAACTGGTGCCCATTGGCATGCAACACAAATTGACATGGTCATGATGACCGCTCTCGCAGCAACTGAACGTACCATTGATCAATGGCACGCACTTCTTGCTGCTGCAGGACTCACAGCTAAGAAGATTGTCCAATACACCGTCTCTCTCGGAGACAGTGTTATAGTTGCTGTGCCCGTCTAGAATCTGGAACCGCAATTTTCGGCGTTTGTACTCACATTTTTAGAGTTTTATGAGTTATAGCGCGCTGCTTTGGTTTTATGCTCAGATGATTAAGACAACTTATAATTATTATGCTAAATCTACCGCCAGGTTCCTTCTCACCAGTAATCGCTCTTGTTCCGTCTTGTGCAACAGTGTATAACATATGGTTGGCGGCTCTTCAGCGCAGAAAACACACGTCGATTGGAATATTCTATGATAGCTCGTTGCTGTTCTTAAACGAATACTTCGGAAAATCTTAGGCATCTCAATGTCTCGGATCTTCCAATAGTCTTCGGAGCAATATCTAGACAAGCTATATTATTATAGTATTTATATTGTCTAACTTAATTGTCTTTTAGGTGTTTTTGTTAGCCTGTTACTTCGCATCCGAAATGGTGGGGCATCAACTAATCTTTCCAGTCACCACCCCCGCGGAAGCCGCTGTGGACTGGACGGACGAACTGCTTTCACATTTCTTACAGTAGTCGTTACCAAGCAAATAAAAGGACCCTCGTCTGATTTCTGGGTAACAGGAACGCGCTTGCATCCTACACGGTCATTCTTTCCACCCTCTAGACTTACCCCGGCATGCGTTCGATCCTCCGGTACAACCCAAGGCGAACATCACTTACGCATCGGGAAGGTCGTTGCAGTGCAGCAGAACGGGCCGCGACACCGGGAGACTGTCTAAATCTTAGTACTACAGTAGTAGAGCATTGCTCCTGTGGAGTAAAAAGGGTCCAGTTAATCAGGTCTTTAAATGGTATGCTCGCGCGAGACGCAAAATGAGATGCGAGAGACAGCTGTCAAAGAGAGGGTGCTCTCGAACAATGATGATTCCATGAATCGGCTGGGGTTCATGACCCCCACAGTCCATAGTAGCACTAGATAACCTGGCTGCTCAGGGATACAGAAGTAAGCGATGCATGGGAAAGGGTTTGGCGTTCTCTGACATCCATTCATCACCCGTTCCGTACAGTAATTCCGTGTCCGCTGTCCGGATATACATATGTGGAAAGTTGTGCCTCTGATCTTGGGAGGGGGCAAGCTATTTAAAGTAGCAGTGCAGCGGTGCAGCGCTACACTGTATCGAAGGGGCAACGAGCCTTATCATCAGTCCTTCCTTTCACACCGTCTTTGCAAGAAATTACAATTTGGCGCTTCCAGAGTGGCTATTTACAAGGCTTTGTCTATGATCGCTGCTGCGATCAACAATTTCCACATCGTCACATCTGCTGCGTACCAATTGCCAATCAAGGCTACGAAGTACGAAGCATGTTATTAATGGAAGGAATAGCTGGCTCGTAAACAGGACACCAGGGGGTGTACTCACTCACCGACCAACTCCAACTTCGATATTCTCAATATCCAAGTCTTATTTAAACATTCAGATATATAACTATACTAATATCTAAATTCCACTTGAACAATCAGAAGTTGGTCGGTGAGTGAGTACACCCCCTGGTGAGACAATGGGATTGATACGATTAGTCTTTCTCATTCAAATGACTTAGTAGAAGTCATAAGGATTCCAAGACTTTCTCGCCATAAGCCCTGACTTGACTTGCTTTGCTAAATTCGAAGTAAGCCCATATACAGCTTCGTACTTCAGAGAGGTTCGAGAGCCAAGCTTTGATATTGGTAAGCATTAGATATAATCCCAGAGATAGGAAGATATGACTGCAGAGAAATCTGTGCTTACCGCGGAATTATCGTTCGCCTGGTACTCCGAAATCCCATTGGTGTTCGAGGACAAAATAGCCTCCACTATTGACACAAATTAGAGCAAAGATTGTGCTGCGCCCTGTATCTGGGCCAATTTACGCAAAATACACTCGGGCTAACCATTTTTCCTTTTTCCTGCTGTTCCTTGTTCTTCGTCTTCTTGGGGAAGGGCAGCGAGATCAACAGGACAAGCTACACACACGGCCCACGCATGCTGTGCATTGGACTTGCATCGAAAGGTGCCAGCGCAGTCTCTTCCCCTCACGACGCTTCCTCTCAGCCCCGTGTCGACTCGCTTGTTGCCGCGCATCTAGGCTACACAGTTACGGACGTACAGTACAAGTATTGACAAGAATGACGGAGGAATCCTTTGAATTCAGAGTGTTCTGGCACCCCCTGTCGCCACGCGACGCCCATTTTTCTGGGCCCATGACAAAGGTGGAGTAAGGCCCGAAGGAAGGGAAGGTTTGATGGGTAAGGGTAAGGGTACGGGAAAGGTAGCGTCAGCTGTAGGTCATGTCAAAAGGAAAAAGAGTCCGTTCGCAATGCCTCTTGCGATGATATCAAGATCATTGCGGGGCCTTCATCTAGTAAAGGGTTTTTCTACCCCTTCATTCATATATTTCCGCACGGATTGTTGACTGCCGTGCCGTCTTGTCTTGAACCTGTTGATCATTCGTTTTTATCTGATCGGATCGGATCTTCAATTGGTGTTATCGGCTTTCAATCTTTCATTGTTTAAGTCGACGGTGCCAATTGATATCGGCGAGGGACTTCAAGTGTCGTGTTCGCACTGAAGCTCTCGAAACTAACTCATCATGCCTCAGACGGGTGAGCCGGCGGGTGGTGATGTCGATCGTGGTAGGACTGCGTCTATCATCGTTCTGGTTCAAGTGAGCGTTGCGATTTTGATTGTCGCCGCCAGATTCTACGCCCGATACATGATCAAGAACCTGGGGAAAGATGATTGGTGTATGCTCTTTACTCTGGTGAGTTGCTAGCTTCTGGCGCCAGCGACCATTTTTCTAACACTAAGTTTAGATCCTCTTTATCTGCTACGGTTCTCTTATGACATACGAATGGCGATTAGGTGGCTTCAGGCACTTGTTTTATTTGACCATGGAGCAGAGTTTAAGGGTCGCGAAGATAAATTACATACTACAGGTCCTGATTGTCTTCTCCTACATCACTGGAAAAGCAGCTGTTGGCTTCCTTGTGCTGCGAGTAATCGGTCGCGACTCTTCAGTGTGGCGCAAGTGGGCGGTTTATACGGTCATTGGAGCAACAGCGCTCATCAATGGACTGGATTGCATCTTTACATACGTCCAGTGCTCTCCTCCTCACGCACTGTGGGATCCAAGCATCCCACATACGTGCTGGGACCCATCTGTACAATCACGATTTGCTATCTTCACCGCAAGTATGTATTTCCAGCAAACATCTTACCAACCAACATGATCCCAAAGTTCCTAGAGGATTATCTGCTGACATTTCCAACAGGTGAGAATTGTATCGCGGATGTTGTTCTGGCGGTCGTTCCTGCCACAGTAATCTACCGACTGAACATGGAGATGAAAAAGCGGGTGAACCTGTGCATTCTCCTCGGTCTAGGACTCATGTAAGCTTTCCTTCTCTTCTTTTCAGCCTACTGTATTCCAAATACACTTATTCCGTTACCAAGAAGTATGTAAGCGCTAACGATTTATTCAGAGCTGCTATTTGCTGCATTGTCAAGACTACTTACCTTGGCTCACTCAACGCCCACTCGGATTTAACATGTAAGCTGACTTGGCTTTTTTTACGTTTTATCACTTTGGCTTGGTTTTCGTCTATCTATACCCTGCTGAGAATCATTTCGTTCATTCCATCCTACCACATTCCCATCACACCTTCATACACTCCAGCCAGCGCTACACAGACGAGCAACCCACTAACGCAGCATCCCAGGGAAAACATACGACCTCCTAGTATGGAGCGGCTCCGAACTATTCGTTATCATCGTATGTGGGAGTATCCCACCTCTCAAGCCCTACTGGGACAAATATGTGACGGGCAAATCGCCCTCTTACGGAAGCAGCGGCGCCGGGTACAGCAACTCCAGTCATTTGAGCTCCTTCCGGAGAAAAAGCCGCGCAACGTATATTAAGCAGAATTACGACAACACGACGGCAAGCTCGACTGATCAGGTCAATTCGCCGCCTCCACATCATCCAAATCTGCATGGCGATAAGTGGATACAAGCTACGACAGATATCGAGATCCAGAGCGTGAGGATACGAAGCGAGGATGAGATTAGGCCAGCTCCTGGGGATAGTTTCGTATAGAGAATGAGCTTTTCGTACGGTCTTCAAGCGCTGTATTATATTGTATTACTATTACACTCAGTCGATGGGTCAGACGAACGAGATATCGGAGTCCCGGTTGTGGTTAGGTTATATTTGGAGTTTGGAGGCGACTGGCGCAGCGATTTCGTTCGAGATACCATCTATTTTCCCCAGTCAGCCTGGCTTTTTTTTGGACACATCTCTTTTGTTTCACGAAGTCCGATTCAGGGCGAAGGACGCGGCTATGTATGTATATAGTTAATTGTTTAATGTTATATATCTAGTAACTATGGCGAACAAAACAACACCTGAAACAATCTCCCGATGATACGGCTCAGAGTAAGACATACATGTACGAATTCTTGGCTTCGCCGCCCAGACTGTGTTCTTTTTCTTTTTCCGTCTGTCTCAGCCACTTTCTAGAAGATTTCAGCATTCAGCCCTGCGGATGTCCGGTTCGACGCTGTAGTACGGTAGGGAGGTTGTATCCCGAATGTGTGAGATAGTCGAGTCGAGGTACTGGACATATATTAAGGACGGCTTGACTCTTGAGGAAATTGTTCGAGACAGTAAGCGGGCTCATTGACGCCAGGTAGTGAGATCGTTTCGGTGTCTGCCGTTTGGCGTGTGTTAGAGACGCCAGGATTACGTCAATCTATGTGGGATCGGTTCAGGAGAGGCTGAAGGACCTGTTGTGTGCGGGCTGATAGATAAGCTCGACTGTCCAGTGAATGGAGATTTCCCAGTTGGCTAACTGGTGGCCCTTTCACTGGTATGGTGGGTGAAGGATTGTGGGGGTTCGTTTGAAACTTAGAGACGAGACTTATCTCTGATTGTTGAGATAATGTTACCTCTGAAAGGCTTAAATATGGTTGCAAAGATAGAGATCTAGATAACTTTATTTGATGACCGCTATCATCTTACTGAACTTCTCTTCTAAGACCACGGCTTGTAATAATAGTCTTCACTTTGACTTCAAGGACTCGAAGACCTTGGTGGAAGGTGAATAAAAAAAGAAACTAGACAGCCTCCTTCAATACAACAACAAAGGTTTAAACGGAGGATGAATTCAATTTTCATTGGAGAGGATTGCTCATATGCATGCAATGCTATCAAATCTCTTTGGATAATCCAAACCTCTCCTCCATCCACGTAACTATTTTCAAGAATGCTTCTATCCATTCATACTCTCTCGCATCGAGAGGCTTCAACTTTTGAGCAGCAGCAATCCGCCATAATGGTGGCATACCAGGATATTTTATATCCTTTTTCACGAGAAATCTCGGCCATCTCCTCGTTTGTGTCGTTTCAGTCTTGCTGTTCTCCTGGGAAGCTGCATCGTTGAGGCGGGGTTCCAATTCAATGCGAGGCATGATCACATCATCCTCGTTATAGACGTACGCCAGTCCTTTCAATGCTGTTCGCAAATGGCCAGCTATCTCTTCCGGATACTGGGAGTCGCTTTCTTTCTTGTCTGCCGTACAAAGAAGTGGAAGTTTGTCTAAATTCATGGGTAGAGGTTGTGGTTCTAGCACCATTTTTTGGAAGGTCTCCTCGAGTTCTGGGCTCTCCATATGAAATGGATGCTTCTCTAACGTATCAAGCATTAACCACAAGTATCGGTCGTACGGTATTATCTCTATCAAATAAAGCGGCGCTTTCACTGATCCAGGAGAGAAATGGGTTAACTTCCGGTCACGAAGAGCTTGGTTTGCAAACGATCTGAGTCGGCTTGAGATGTGTGATATATTGCGTTCTGCAACGTCTTGCCTAGGATCGGTGGTCTGCTTGACCACATGAGGGTACCTCTCAACCAAGTCTGCGGCGAGCTTGATTTGATCTGCCTTTTGAGCATTGAGATTCGACTTTGCTTCCTTGACCCACTGCCAGTAACTCCTACCATGCTGCAACCATGCCCTAGCATCCTCGAATGGATCGACGAGTTGTGGACGGGGAGAACGCCCGTATTTGGTGAGAAGATCAAGGTCCGGGCTGGGAATGTCAAGGCAGGCTCGAATTTCAACAATCCCCATTTGACAAATGTTAATTATGTCACCAAAAGTTGTTGAACTGTGTGGTCCTGGAACTTGTGCCAGTGGGGATTTTGGAGGTGCCAGAGCCTTGTTCCTAAACACTCTCGTTTCGCGGAAGAGGGTGAAATATTCTACCGCCAACGCGATGTCCTGCGAGGAGGAGAAGAGTTTTCCATAATGGAGATGCGTCAGAACACATTCATTCAGGTAGTCCAGACGATAGCAGAGAATACGGATAACCTTTACTATCGGTAGATCGTCAAAGACTTGATGCACTGTTTCAGGGGGGAGTTTGGTTAAAAATCCTATCAAAATAGGAGTTCTACCAGCCGGTGGCCAAGGTGTTGGAATAGCTTTCAAATCCATGATTATAGAGTTTGTGATGCTTTCACGAACAGATGTCGATTTTGTCTACGAAGTAATACAGCAGCTGAAAGCTGTACGTACTGTAATGAGTCACAACGACGGTGGGGTGTGCCAAGAAGGGTTTACATTAGCGAATAAATGCCACAACTGACCCCTAAGCGGATGTAACCACATCAGCGCAACAGAAAGAAAGGCTGTGACTCTTCTAAACATTAAGAAGCAAGAAATCAGTTCTGAGTTCCTCATTCGAAAATGCTTGATTCACGAGAATCTTGTCGGGAGTATATTCAAACGCAAAGCCCTTCAGTCATAGCTCAGCAGCTACGTCAAGACCAAGCGACATGCCAGGCACAGGGTCTTCCCAGTGCATTAGCGGTCTATCTTCCACCATCGAAATCCGATCTGGGTGACAAAATATCTCTCGAGTTATATCCAGAACATGCAAAATTTCCTAGATCATTAGTCAGGTATATGCAATACGATGGATTATTGCAAGGCATCAGAGCGTATCTTCATCAAATGGCTCCACCAGCGAGACACGGGAATCTTCCAGATGCTGTAGATGCTCACCATGATAGCCCGCCTTCAAAGGATGATATCGAGACAGCACTTAGAGTTCTGGATTTTTGTGTTAGAAACCCGACTATTTCGAGCATGGATGGAAATGCTCCTCTTGATCGTGTGATCGATGACTTGAATAATCGTCTGAATCGTCTCCCTCAAGCAGTCAATGTACAGAAAATCAAAATGAAAAAGAAAATGGATGGCCTTCGGAAATGCTACATTTGTCGGTACCTCTTGGTGACACACCATCCACTTTACCCGAGTATGTGCAAGCCATGCGGGAGTTTCAATCTTGCGTCGAGCGACCTTTCGATGCCCCAAGCTCTTCGTCTAGACGGACGGACGGCTCTAGTCACGGGGGGACGAATCAATCTTGGTTATCACACTGCGCTGAGACTTCTGCGATGCGGTGCTAAAGTCATCGTCACTTCACGATATCCAAAAGATGCTGTCGCACGCTACTTAATGGAGAAAGACTCTACTGAGTGGGAACGGCGGTTGACGATCATAGGAGCCGACTTCAGAGCGGCTGGTGATGTGTTCCATCTGGTCGAAGCGACCAAACGGGTTCTACGCGACTGGGGAGACGAAGCAAAGTTAGACATTCTAATCAATAATGCGGCACAGACATGGACTGATTCGATTCGACAAGAGAGCCAAGCCATCGAGCGAGAAGAACAAGTACAGCTTCCAGAGAATGCTGCGAAGAATTTACTACTCGATACAAGTTACAGCCCACGAGTTAGAGGCGGTTTACAAACTTCGAATCTACTCCAGTTCGACACCGAACAGAAACGCATCAAAGCTGCATTAGCCGAATACAAAGACCTAAATACCGTTGAGCAATCCGTTTCTATTTCAGAACACGACCCTAAAACTTCCTGGGTACAAAACATCTATGAGATACCTTACGAAGACGTAATATCTGCTCATTCGGTTAATGTATTTGTACCCTTCATCTTGATCCGCGAGCTGCTTCCTCTCATGGGATCACCCGGCCCACGAGAGAATAAGAACGAAGCATCAAAGCCCTTAGGACACATCGTCAATGTTTCTGCTCGTGAAGGAGTTTTCGAATCTACACCAACCAATCGGCACAAGAACGGATATCATGTGCATACAAATCTCACCAAAGCGGCGCTCAACATGCTCACAGAGACAGAAGCTGCTACGGCATGGAGGAAAAGAAGAGTTGCGATGAATAGTGTGGATCCAGGATACTTGAGCGCAGCACCGGAAGTCATGGCTCGTCGTTGGAATGAAGAGTGTCCAATTGGGTGGGAAGATGGAGCAGCGAGGGTCTTGTGGCCGATTGCAGTGGGAGAGAGCGGGAAAGGTGCTGTTTGGGGCAGATTTCTGAAGGACTTTGGTATGGGTGAAGGGGAAGAGAATGTCTGCAGATAGATTTACTTGCCAAAGAGTGAGTTAATTGTTCTCTTTCATCTTAAACTCTTAACTACATTGGCACATCTTCTGCACACAACGGTGAAGCATGTGCTTGTTAACTGAACAATGGATTACCCAGATGTGAACATCCTCCTGCCATTCTGTGCTCAAGATGTAAATTACAAACATCCGCCATAATGCAGACTATTCCACGTTCACCCAGAACTCCTCTCTCAATCCTCGTACGTTTGTTTACGACCAATGCTGTTCTACACATCCTGAATGCATAGAGGAAAAGCCCACAAAATGCCGTAAATCCGCGAAAGTCTGCCTCCTTCCAGTATGGTGTATCTAAAGCCTTCCTACACAGAATTCTCGTCCTCTTGTTTGATATTATCGTCAATGTGATTCTTCTAACAATCCATGCGTTTCTAATTTGAAATTAACTCCTTCTTTAACTCAAAATATCGCTTCTTCTTTGAAGCCAAGAGCTCTGCCTGCCACTTTGGCATCGCAATGACATAGTCAATGACCAAGTCCGGATGGATAGCGTGCCATTTTGGCTCGCCGAAGTAACCTGGGCTGTCTAGAACACCCCTCCACCTACCTAAGGGTAGCCCGTAGTTCCGTTTCAAAAATCTAAATCATTCCGCAGGTTTTCCTTTGTCTGTTGGATACACATGGACTAACTGTCCATCCGTGGGTTGAATCGTTGATGGATAATCTACATGACACGTACTTTTTATTTAGCATTAAAGAAATGACATTGTCTCATCGAGTAACCCTAAAGTCAGATTGACCATGTCACCAGATGCGAAATCATGGCCTAGTTCGACTCGGGCGGTTTGGTGGGCCCTAGCTTTCAACCCAGCAAAGTCTTTGATGCATGAGTTCAAGATGCAATTTGAAGACAGAGATATCTGAAGGTGGAATGTATTCTCAGGCTCTCTGGTCTTCTGTATCATTGGCTACTAGTATCATTGGTTACTAGTAATGTCTGTTAGGATATATCATATATCCTACTATTCCTTGCAGTCCTGTTGATATGCTACGTGATTATCATACGAACGAGCATATCCGGTATTCCATAAGCTTTCTCTAACCTCATCTGTCACTGCAATGTACACTTCCCACTCCGCCGCATTCGCTTGATATCGCCCAGGATAGATGGAGCCATCGTCATCGTGGAAATCCGCGACTTCTCCCTCCCAACCAGTCCGGATGGCAGGAGCCAGCAGGGTGGTTGTCGGCTCTTTGTCTCGCCTCGCACACTCATGGTCGACCCAATCTCTCTCTTTTGGCGAAGCACGCAGATCTATACCTAAAGTTGCTGCTCGGCGCTCTAAATCCTCTACATAGTAATTTGGATTTGCGCACTGTGTCGCCTGCTTCCACAAAAGCGGATCAGGTTCTGGTGTAAGCTCGTCCCACAATCGCTTATAATCTGCGGCTATGCATGTCATGGCAACTTGACGTCGCGTTCTCGGAACCCGGCGCACCAACTCACGCAGCGTGTTCTCTTGCGGGAGAAGTGGCCACCAGATCATAAATGGTATATACTCGTACGGCGGGGTAATGCGCGACAAGTCGTTGACCATGATGAAGCGAGCATTGATAGCACATCGAATATCGCCATAATCGTACCCAAATCTGTCTTTGGGCTGATCAAGACACCATCGTGCAAAGGCTGTGCTGTGGTGGATTCCGCGGATGAGGGCGTATTCCTCTTTAAGGATCGTGGTGGGCCGTCTGAGGCGAGCGTACCGATCGATATTGCCCTCATAAGCAGCATGAATGATGAGAACATCCTTCTTGGTGGTTGGGAGGTCTACAGGAAGTGGGTTGTAGAGGAGGGGTACGTGTTCAATGTCTAGATACTCCTCCGAGTCATAAGTACCATAATCGTCTTCGCCGACGCTATTATCTTCGGTGATGTTGAAATAATGGGGAGCTTTGTACCAGTTGCGCCAGTAATCAAGTTTACTTCTCAACGACGAGAGCACAGCTGTATCTCCGTTTAGACCTGTCGCTATTCGTGGAGATTCTAAGTTCGCCGAGCGCGTATAATCGTCCAAGACGGAATATCGCATGGGCTGGCACACGATATGATTATAGATCTCCTTCGCACCGGTAACATCTGTATTATGCAATGCTTCTTCCGCAATAGAGATATCCGGGAGCAGATCCAATTCACGATATAAGTCGAAATAGCCACCAACTGCACACGCTCGACCGACGTGGTACCGCATGTCAGGATGTCTTTGAGCTAGCTCACGATATGTGTCGACAGTTGCTACATCGGGATACCAGATACAGTATGGCTTCTCCTCGTCATCCGTCATGGGTGGAATCTTGTTACTCATGATCAATCGCGCGTTTCGCGCGCGAGTGAAGACTTTCTCGGTGCTCGTACTGCAGAGTTCCTTTACTGGCTCCGACTCGGCGAATGCCTCATGGTGCCGCAACCCGTTGACCATGCACGCTTTGACTCTGCTATAATGAAGCTTTGGTGGAATGAATTCCCCTCGCATCGCACCTAGACAATACTTTTTTAAGGTCTCGTCATTGGGCTTTTCAGAGGCAACAGAAGAAGAATCTGAATCTTCGGAGGAAGAATCCGACTCTTCTGAAACCATTGTGAAATATTTCTCGGAATCTTGAGGCTGTAGTGACAACGAGGAGAATGAGAGCAGGCGGATGGCTAGGTAGAAATGCAGAAAAATATAAAGAATTTGGTCCAAATTGAGGTTAGATACCATTTAGGCATCCCTCTCCTGTTTAAATTAGGTTACTTAAACGGGCAGGTCCTTTGGCCGGGTACAACTGGTTATAACTATTAGCAACTGTTGGTAGTGTCTATTTCTGTCGGCTCCCTGTATTCGGGTAGAGTTGCGGGGTCGTACTGCTTATCTCCGAACGAGTCACTGTGCACGAATTCATGTTATTGGATAGCTACCAACAACTATACTTCGAGGCTATTTTGTACTTCAAGAATTATCAGAAATATAGATAAGTCGATAAACTATGAAATATAGTATTTGAGGAGTTATTTTAATTAGGAAAGTTGAAGTTCAAGTATAGCTATATTTCGAATGATTCAGTGCACCTACCGATGTGTGCTAGTTGTTTGAGAGGTCTATAGTAGCAGTAATATTAACATTAGAACAACTAGAACGCGATCTTGATAACTTATATGACCGAGAGGAAATTTGATTGAGAGCTAAGATAGACTGTCATATCCGTTTGATTTGGCGCCCGCAGAGTCTGCACGAAAGCTTGAGAGACACTGATCACTCTCAGAGCGATAGGAATTGCGGAACCGTGAAAGTTACGTGGCTCAGACCAGACAACCGTGAACTGCTTAGCTGTAGGATAGCAAAAAAGAAAGAACATACGGGACGTCGAGTTGTAAATACTTAGCGAGACCTGGTTAGGTGAATTCTAGTCTAGGTAAGTCAACGCTAGCTAACATCTAGGCTAAAATGCGCTAGTCCAAGTGACTCTGCCACTCCGGTGATGCAGGAACTTCACTGCATACGAGTTCCAGATATAATCATTCTTCTAGGGCTCTTAGATGTTTCTTCTCCTTATCATCAACACCTAACCACAACATATCAGGCCTACTATAATGCCCGCCAACATCAACGAACCCCTTCGCATGCAGGATGTCATCCAAGTTGACATCTGCATAAAGTATCCTCTCTTCAGTCTCAGGAATATCTTCGGATAGCTTTCTACCATCAGGGCCTATAATTGCGGAGTTGCCACCTCCTGGTGTACTCATGAGGGGACCCCCAGTCGTACCCATTCGGTCAATCCCCTTCTGAGTAATAAGAGCAGTAGTATGGAGAACGAAGGATTGGGATTCAATGGCATACGTTTGCGAAAGAGCTCGAACACCTGAGAGATGCTGTTAGACTCACAAAGCGAACGAGACTTGGAGAGGAGAGAAATTTTTTTACGAACCATCTGTAGTCATTGACCATAAGCCTGGTCCACCATCATGCGGAGAGACTGGAGGCCATGCAGCAATGTGGAAGTCTTCCTTCTGGAGTACTGTGTGGTACTTCAACAATGGTTGTATGTGCTCCCAACAGGCCAGAGCACCCACTCTGCCGACACCTGGTGCATCGACCACATTTTTCAGGCAGTTCTTGCCTGAAGCATCTCCAAAGATCGTTCTTTCCATATGGGTTGGCTTCAGCTTTCTCCTCAACATCTTGATTTCTCCATCGCTTCCGATTGTAGCTTGGGCAATATAGAGACTGTCGTTATCATTTTCAGAGAATCCGAAGCACACGTTTATTTTGTTTTCTTCTGCGCAAGCACGAATAAGCTCCATTTGAGGTGAGTTAACTTTCAGCGAATTCTTGATGTATGCCGCAGTTAACGCGAAGTCAACTGGTCTCGACCTTTGGAACAATTAGCTATGTATCTGATAGGGCCTTTGGCAGCCGGACTCGACATACCATATCCAGGCAGGATAGCCTGTAATCCAGCATTCCGGGAAGGCGACCAACTTGGCACCATTCTCAGCGGCTTCTTTTATCAGTCGGAGGGTCTTCTCCACGGATTTATCGAGTTCCAGCCATTCCGGCTCAGCTTGTGTAACCGCGACGCGAACTGTGGACTTCGTTTCTGCAGCTGTCATCTTGCTCTCGTAGTCACTCGATGGAGATAGAAGCTTATTCTGAGTCAAAGATGTCCCATCGAGAAAGATAGATTGAGATCCGCATTATATATGCGTTGTGGGAGAGTAAGATGGGAGGAGCAAAATGCGGGGTCAATATTGACCTCCGCGTGCGGTAGCAGGACGAGAAGGGACGATTCGGGTTACATTATGGCTTGTAGAAAAGCCTGCCCGGAGAAAGCTGTGATGATACATATGTAGTACCCGGAGATGCTTTCATTCGTGTTGCAGTCGTGTGCAACTGCAGTTGTGGTTCGCGGCGGCTGAATTCCGCAATCGCTAACAATTCCGCCCACAATTTAGGTACAAACACCGCGGCATTTGAACTGCTATCTACGATGTAAAATCATCTATTCCATTTTCGAATGCAAAAGGCTGATAAGGGATCTCTACAACGACCTTGCTTGCAAGATATCTCTTGCTTGGGGCTGATACGGCAATTGATGTGTCATGGGCTTTGCCGCATTAATTGAAGTCGCCGACCTGGTCGCTATGAGTATGGTTGAACGAGGCTTCGCTAATGTTAAAGCAGCCATAGACTCATCATGCTAAGGTCCAATGTGTTGAGAGTCGAGAGTCTTGGGTCTTCTGGCTACCCCTTGATAGCATCGCGATGTCGTTTTTGAGTTCAGAAAAGATCTGCAACTCGCATACCGGCTCTTCTCCAACACAAGCCGGTCCGCTGATGACTAGGACACCCTTATTCTACGCAAAAAAGTAGTCATCCCTCAGCATCAGATCCGTAGTGGGCTCCTTCAACCTCAGCCTCCTGAAATAAGCCACACAGGTTAATGTTTAATGGTAAGCCGGTACCCGTGTTCTGAAGTATGACGAACTAATTATACCAGGACTTCCGACGCTCTTACAAGTTCAAGCTCGGGAGTCTGGCATAGGTGCGAATGAGGTCAATGACTTCTTTGTTCACGCCTAGGGCCCTGCCACTGCTGCTGTTGCTGCTATCACCACCGGAATACAGCTAGACGAGTCGCAGAGAATGATACTGCGCCGCCTACCGTCGAATTGGACACCTATGGGGAAGCAAAGGGGTCTCTAGTTTCCGCAAGCTTTGGGAGCACTGGCGGTCTATTAGTCAGGAGAAGATGGAGATGCTGAAACTCAACAAGGCCTCACATGGCGGTTATGTTGGCTGTACTGTAGAGACCAAGTTAGGGGAGCAGTTAGTCGGCTACTCATTTTCAGCACTGCCTTGAACTGAGTTGAATACGACAAGGAAACTGAAGGAATATTCGGCTCTATCAGTTGAAGTAGCGCATGCAAGCTAGGAAGCCAGGTATGCGCTCACTGTCGAAGAGCTACCTCGCTGTGGGAGTTGCAGTAACGCCACAAACCTATTCACCGGGCTGGGTTATGATGACTAATGGGTACCCGGTGGGTGGGTTGAAAAGCTGGAAATACCCACCCATGGGTACCCATTTCCCACCTAGAAGCCTCCCATTCTAACTCATCGTACTTTTTACACTGAGAATGTCGTCAAATATGGCCCTGTTTGCAACCATCTCAGATCTCATTCTTCATTTTCCGAATATCCGATATCATCGATTCGTCTCGGCAACATGAGTTCTGCATCTTTTGCTATCCCCTAGTTTCCTCTGTCACTACTAAGTCTGGACAGATAGGAAACCGTGTTCTATCAAGTGATTCGTTCTCTCTGAGGTGCCACAGCTTGTCAGGGAGGGTATCTACTTCAATCACTACGGAAGTGTTTTTCTTTCTTTCTGGTGAGTCTGAGTTCGCCGCTAGGCTGCGCAAACGGAGCTCCGTAGTAGCACCACCTAGGTTCGAAGGGATCTACGGATTAATCCGCAGCGGAGCGGATTTTAGACGATTTCTAAGTAGTAGTACTATGTTCAATCGACGGATATCCATGAATTATCGGAGAAGGTATTCGGATATTAGTATATTCGAAAAAAGATGTTTCTTTTCCCAATCCTGAGTCTGTAAACTTTTTAGTTAGTCGGTATCGTTGAATGATGCGTCAACGAATCTCTACCTAAGGATTTTCTTGAATTTTTCAACCAATTCTCTTCTGGTGTATTGGCGGCGTCGAAGAGTCTTCGAATTTTCATCCAACCTTATCTTTATTATGTTTGTAGAGTCTTTGAAAACCTTATTCGTTGTATATAATACATAGTTTCTGTAAGAAGCAAGATATATGCGCACTTTCACCAGAAGTGGGTCACTTTGGGTCGACAACTTTCTTCGTCCCTATAGGATGTTTAGGTCCGCCTCTTTCGTACCTATGTACTATGAGGGGTAGCTGAAGGTCATGCAAGCAGAATTCATCAAAGCAGCCTTTCTTGCATTGGATAAATTATAGCCGAATATATCAATTTCCCGAAATCATAATTGTTGTTGCCGATTCGCGGACAAATGTCCACCGAGGTCGCCAAGTCGTCATGCACATGGATGAAGGCGTGAATATTTGACATTGCACGCACATCGCTACCAATTTTGGTCCACAATGTTGCGATGCACATTCAATCAATTCTTGCCTTGAGATGCAGCGAGTGCCGAGTTTTGTACCCTTTTCTCGTGGATATAAATTCGCATCATGAGGAGAGCAGTGCTGGTGCATCATGACATTTTCTTACCCTTAGAGGCGACGACACCATGATTTCGCTTTTAGCACTATCATTGTTATTTTCACATCTACTCCTGCCTTCAGCGGCTCAGCTCACGGGTCCCGTCGGAGTAACCACACCTCTTAGTGAGAAGACGTTTGAATGCAACATTCTCGACTACGGAGCCACAGCAGGAAGTTCAGACGACGTTTCGATTCCTATAACCGCAGCCTTTGAAGAATGTGTTCAGTCCCGCCCTGGCAGTCGACTCATTGTCCCTGCTGGGAACTGGACACTGAAAACTAGCATTGTATTGAGTAATGCTACCAACTGGGCCTTTCAACTCGATGGCTTGATCACCGCTGTATACTATCCAAACTCTACGGATCCGAGTTATACAATTCCGTATTTGGTGCCACGTGAGAGAATTCTAGAAGGCTTCGCAGGTGCTGACGCTCTCAATAAGACTGTTAACGGGGAAGGTGATGGACAGTTCCTCCAGGACTTCATCGTGATCGTGAATGGTATGATTTCTTCCCATTCTAGTCCGAGAGAATAGGTGCTAACTCACTGATAGCTGTCGACTTTGAGCTCTACTCGGCGAATGGTCTAGGTGCCATCCAAGGCCAAGGATATCTGTACCGAATCTCGGGAAAGTCAGTCACCCCCCTATCTCGTATTCTCCATACTTACCATGTGTCCAGCACGAATCGTCCGCGAATGCTACGTTTGATATCCCCTATCAACTCCACAGTTCATGATCTTCTACTCATTGACAGCCCGAAGTTTCATTTCGTATTTGATTTCGGTGTCAATCTAGAAGTTTATCACCTTACTATTCGAGGGGCAAATCTTGGATCATATGATGGCATTGATGCTATAGGCACAAACTATTACATCCACGACAGTGAGGTAAGAGGCTCCATTGTCCCAAAAGGTCTTAATATATAACTTCGCCAGGTTACAAATCGGGATGAATGTGTATCGATAAAATCCCCGTCCCACCATGCTCTTGTCGAGAACCTAGTATGTAACCGTGTAGGCTCGGGGATCTCAATAGGTAGTCTGAACAACTCCGCCGAGATCTCAGATATTGTAAGGTCTTCTTCTTCCTCTTGTCTTCGATATTACGTCTTCCAGGTTCTTAGCTAATAAGATCCTAACCATAGCACGCAAGAAATATATCAGTAATCGGCGGTAACGAAATAGCATTCATCAAAACCTATCCCGGCGGCTCCGGCTACGTAAGAAACATCCTCTGGGAGAACTTCCGCTCCAAATACAGTCTCTACGGCGTCAACCTCAACCAATACTGGCAAGAAGTATTCACCCCAGACACAGGAGCCGTAGCCTTAAGTAATATCACATTTCGAAACTTCTCCGGTTAGTCCATCCCCCAACAATCCTTTCCCATACGCACTCCTCAACTCACAATCCACAGGCAGCATAGCCAACGGATCCGTCCGCCCACCCCTCTACCTCTTCGCCTCCGATCTTACCCCCGCTGTTGATATAACTATCGATGGTTTCTCCGTCTGGACCGAAGCCGGTTCGCGCGTGATAAACAAGATAAGCAACATATTCGGCACCGCCGACTCTGTGTATGGCCCAAATGATGGCATCAAAACACTCGCGGCTGGCGCTACTCCGACGACTTACACGAGTAGCTATACGATTACTACGCCGCCCGTTGCCGGATGGACGGTTCCACCGGATCCGAGCTGGATTGCGCCCAGTAGTGCGTGGGGCAGTAAGTTTTCTCCGTGGTTCTGATGAAATTGTATTATATGAGAAGGAATATAGATATAGAAGCTAACTGCTCCTACTCTTTCTGCAGCAACCGACCCCATTCCAGCCTATACACCTGCCCCGCTGTGGAGACCCACAGGGGACTATGATGTACATTACTGGGGCTCATTCTGACGTGATCGAGGGGGTTATCGTGCAATTCAATGCTCAAAACTATTCGCATCTATGACATTAGTTAGCATATCCATAACTGAAGTTTAACGTAAGGATTTAGATAATTCAGCCAGTCGGCATCAATTCTTCCTGCTGCCGTTTGAATTTAACTTCCTTTGCAGCAGCATCATTCTTTATATCTGGTCAAAATCTCCCTGTATATACCTACCTGCGCGTTCACCTGTCCCATATGTCGGACCTGTCGCTGTATCCGACCTCTAATAAATATCTACTTTACATCCACGGTTCTATCTATATACCTCTACTCAACTTCGATCCCTGTGTTAATTCTTTCTCACCCTCATCCTACCATCTACGCCCTATCCCTCTCACATCCCTCATTATACCCTCCCTAAATTCATTCTACTATAGTCACAAATCCCTACTAATCGAGCTAATCATCACCAAAGCCCTCCATTTACCACAAACAGAACCAACTCGACGTGTCCTAGCCGAGCATTTTAGACCATTTTAGAGAATCTTCACTGGTAATGTCAGAAACGAAGAACCTAGACATGCAACCAAATCAAGACTTGCAACAAGATCAAGGGATGCAGCAGCATCCGGATAAACGCATACCCAGCAAGGCATGCAACAACATGTAAAGACGTGCAACCAAATCAAGACATGCAACAGTATCTGGTAAACGCACTCTATACCAATATCCAGCAAGGTATGCAGCCATGTGTAGCCCAATCAGGACGTGTAACAACATTAAGACGTGCAACAACATACAGATATGCAACAAGACCTGCAACAGCACCAGGCATGCAACAATACTGAGACCTGAGGCAGCATATACCTAGGTAGACATGCACCTGGATGGACATGCAATAACATCCAGACATGCAACAACAGCCAGACGTGCAACAAAACCAAGACACGCGACAACATCCATCCGAGATATACACCTGGATGGATATGCGATCAAGCCAAGACGTGCAACAAAATCAAGACGTGCAACAACATCCAGACATGCGGCAACATGCATCGGAGATACACCTGGATAGACATGCAGGAACCTCTAGTCATGCAACAAGACCCAGAGGTGCAACAAAGTTAAGACGTGCAGCAAGTTAAGAACATCCAGATATGCGGCGATATGCATCCGAGATCCACCTGGATGGACATGCGCCTGGATACACATACACCTGGATGGACATGCACTAGCATCCAAACAAGCAAGATACACAAATAATGAAACTCCAAGTAGGAAGAACATGACCGTTTGAGGAAAGCTGAGTCGATCGCATGCAGTATTTTCGCATCAGAAACCGACTTAATGAGAATTATAAATATCTACTATCCTACTATTTCTCCGTTCCCCTCATCCTATTCCCTCCCTCTCCACAACCCTCAACTGCATCTAACCCCAGCCCTCAAAACCCGCGCCCCCACCCACCCCTACAACTGATACCTAAACCCCCTATCCACCTCCCCCCCCTCCAACGTCCCCTTCCCCCTCTCAATCCTCCCATTCAACCACATATACGCGCCTCTCATCGCCACCATCAACGCAATCGCCATCGCCGCCATAATAAACAGAATCTTAAACCCATCATGATAATACGGTTTATCCCTCGCCTGAAAGATATGCGAGGCCGGCACCGCACTCAAATTCGTCATCGCCATGTACAGCGCCACAGCAATAGCGCGGCGCCTTGGCGTCGGCTGGTTAGCTTGTAGCCATGCGACATTGAGCGGATGCCAGGAGGGCGAGCCCCCCGTAAAGACGAGAAAGGCGTAGAAGGTCCAGTTGGAGTGGTTGTGCGGGAGGGTGTCGAGGACGATGAGTCCGGTAAGGAGCCAGAGGGCGGCGAAGATGATGGGGATGCTTCGGGAATTGGCGCGGTCGCTCCACCAGGATAGGGAGAAGGTTGTGATGATTAGGAGAGCGCTGTTTGGCATGACGAGGAGGTTGGAATTGAAAGTTCCGTAGCCGAAACTCTTAATGATGGATGGTGAGTACGTGCCTAATGGGGCCGAATACTGCAGTCCTAGTAGAGCCATGGAGCAATGCATCCACACTTTCCAGTCGGTGAGGACTGAGACGACGATTTGGAATTGAGAAAGATGTGCGTCGCGTGGATCTGTATTGTAGGGGTTGTCACGGACGATGCGACCTAGAAGGATGTCGGTTTCTCGTTTGGTGAAGGTGGAAAATGGTAGTTTGATGATGGAATTTCCTCGAGTTGGGTCACGGGGAAGTAGAAAGAGCGTGGTGAGTCCGACTGTTAGAGTCGCTAGGCCATCTTGACTATTCGTCAGTAAATGCTTCCAACCGGATCACAAGAAGGAAGCTACCTATGAGGAAAAGCCACTGCCATCCAGCTAGACCACATCTTCCGCGAAGCCGAAGCAGCCCATATGCAATCAGTCCGTTCAACAAATTCGCGGTATAGCTACCAATGAAGAACAAAACTGTTCTCTTTCCCAATTCGCGCTTCGTGTACCATTTTGTCAGATACCAAAGCGTACCGGGAATAAATCCTGATTCGCAGAGACCTAGAAGAAATCTTGTTGCGAGAAATCCACTGCGATTCTTGATAAAGGCTTGGAATGTGGCGACTAATCCCCACGCGAGGAGTTGACATGGAAGCCATATATCGGCACCAACCTGATCATCGATCAGCACTTTGACTTTCAGCTCTCGGCTTGCGATTCACACCTTTTGTATCAACAGATTTGCTGGGATATCTCCAATGCAGATACCAACATACACAAGACTGTTTCCTGTGTTGACCGTCTCTTGCGTGATAGAGAGATCTCCCATCAAATTGTCTGTTAGAGCATTCGAGATGTTTCCTCTGGCCGAATTTTAGTCAAAGTCACATACGACTGACATCTAACATACCTGTCCAAGTTCAAGGTGAAAAACATAACCATCACCAAAGGTATAAGGTAGAAGTCTAATCTTCTGAGAATGTGCTTTTCCTCATCCTGGTTCCATTGAACTTCAAGAAGCTGTCTGTTGAGTTCCGAATGACTTTTCTCGACAGAATCATCCTCGTTGACGCTTTCCACACGAGATATGGTGTCTGGAGGTGCCATCTTGTGTGCTAATTCGCAAGCTGATAACCGCGGATTGTAGCTCTTCTATACTTCTTACATGCCGAAGCCACGGGCAAGCACCAGCAACATTATTACCAAGTCCATTTCCTGGAGATAACACTATCTATTGATGCATGTAGGTTGGTATTGCCGCAGTCACAGGTGGATACATACAAGGTATTCTTTGCATCAAGCATCAAGAAGGTGTGCTTGTGTGAATGCTTGATTCAACCTAACACAGTCGGATTGAGTCTCTGATTCGAGGGGCTGGACTGGTACACAGCTATGCAAGCGACCGTTGCGAATTGTACCCCTGAAATGTCGTCTTTTCTTAACCACAACTCTCGCATATTGCAACCTCCAATTGATGGATTAATTTAGACATTCTCGGTCTCGGGGTATTTGCTAAATGTTGTATCATTATCGGATAGATATGGAGCGACTGATTCAATAGCGAAATTATTGAAGTATTTGTCGTTATCGCTGGTCGGATATCTGGTTGAATTACACCTTGGGCTGCTCAACCTGCCAAGGTGAGGAGTAAAAGAAACATTTCCTGTAATCATGCCTGCGATCAACGATATATCCCTTCGAGACGACACCGAAAATGGCACAAGCCACCACCATTCGACTAAGAAAGGGCCAGTGAAGCTACCGCCAAAACCTGAGAACCTACCACATCCCGAGTATAGCACACCAAGAGGTATATCGCCATTAATCGCGGTACCGAAAGCAGGCCTACAATATCCAAACTATACGCCATTTAAGCTTCCTGATCTTGTCGAACATGAGTTTGTCGATAGAGGCCTTCACGCAGATCCGAAAAAAGCGAGACTTCTCACTGCTGCATCAGAAGTCAAGCATCTGACACCGTTTATCGGCACTGAACTTGTAGGCCTTCAACTCACATCACTCGATGATCAGCAGAAGAATGAATTGAGTCGATTGGTGGCGGAACGTGGTGTGGTCTTTCTTCGTGACCAGGATTTGGATGTACACGAACAGATCGAATTTGGATCCTACTTCGGAGAGCTTCATATCCATCAAATGGCCGGCATCATACCCGATCTACCATGGGTTCATCCTATTCATAAAGATGAGACTGCAACGAATGGTCGATCACATCAAATATGGCATTCGGACGTCAGTTATGAGGTACAGCCTCCCGGATTGACCCTTCTGAAGATGGATACGCTTCCGAAAGCTGGGCCGGATGGATATGAAGCTGGTGGTGATACGATTTGGGCGAGTGGCCCTGACATCTATGACTGTAAGTGGTACAATAATTCCGCAGGTTTGAATGTGGCTAAGCTTTGAATATCCAGCTTTATCTCCTAAATTGAAAGGTATTCTGGAATCACTGGAAGCGAATCACAGTGGGCTTGAGCAGGCCGAAAAGGCTCTGAAGACCAGTGGATGCCTCCGGAGAAGTCCAATTGAAACAATTGTAAGCTTTTCCAAGATCGCATCTCCCTTAACCCACCTAACGAGAACTCTCTGCAGCATCCTGTAGTGAGAATACATCCTGTAACGGGGCGAAAAACATTATATATCAACGAAAACTTCACCAAAGAGATTGTCGGGGTTGAGAAGCGATTTGGCGACTCCCTCCTCGACTTTCTAAATCGAACAGTTGCCGAATCATATGAATACCAGGTGAGGTGGAAGTGGACCAAGAATGCTGTTGCAATTTGGGACAATCGTGTAACTTTTCACACTGGAATATTCGATTATTGTAAGTGCTCATGCCCAATCCATTTGATGTGTGGAAATTGATGGTTGAGTTCCCAGATCCTCATCTGCGACACGGTCTGCGGGTTGCTACTCAAGCAGAGAAGCCGTATCTTGACAAGGCCGGCCCATAGGAGCAGTAGCATATGTTGATTGGGTGAGAATACAGAGCTGAACTCGAAGATGGCTTTCATGTTTTCTGGCTTTCACTGTAGATCCCAAGTTTTTGTGGCAGGAAATGTTGCAGAGTTGATTGGGTGAGCGTGGTGAGAAAATGGAGGAGATTTGTCGTTGCTAGGAATGTCTCATTTTCGGTTTTCGGTAGCGTCCTTTAGGCTCAGAACACGCTAGAGCTCTTAGCGACCGAGAACCATCTGCGGCTGTCAGCCTGTCACAGTTTGAACGACATAGTTTTCACAATACTTCATACTTATTCTACTCCTGGTCCTTTTCCAAGATCAAATGTTGTAGAAGGTATTAAATATTCAATTACCGTTACCCCAAGACAAGCATGCTGCCGTTGGAACTGTCTTTCTAGAGTGCTGCCTGCAAGTCATCCCTATACCTTGTCTGCCTCCACGGCAGTGGCCCTCGGAGAGCCAGCGGAGCGTCACCCAAGGCATAATGTTAACAGAGAATCAATCAGCCGTCCCCAAATCCAACAGTCTAGGCCCAAACCCAAGCTCTCCCCGCAGCGCATAGACCTACGGTATTCCGCGCATCATCTACTTTTACCTACCTACCCATTGTATCTCCTGCTCGAATTCGAGCATCTCACGATCAATTCGAATCCGCGAAGAAACCGAATTGCATGGCAGCAAGTGTTGTGCTGCAGTCGAAACTGGTGGAAGGACCGCTGAAGGTCATCCCAGCGTCAGATCACCCAATTTGGCGTACTTGTATGAGCATAATTCTGACCCCGCCAAAAGCCACAGGACTTCCAAGGTCTGACACCGGGCCAGACTTCCTTCACGGCTCCTAGTGGGCATCATCCCAGCCGTGCCTTGCTTAAGTTCCTAAAACTTCCCAGAAGTTGCGTGTTCTCGTCCCCCCGGTCCCCCCAAAATCTTGTTTTCACTACGGACTTCATTGCTAGGATCAAGCATTTGGCCCGCCAAAAGCATGCAAACGTGCCCCGAGATCCTGAAACTCGACCTCAATGACATCACATCCTGCCATTTTCTTGTTCTAACAAACTGTATATTTCTATTTTATGCCAGACTAACAGATGCAATTAAATTTGGATCCACCAAATCTTCATCATCCATCTAAGCACAGAGCGAACTAACAAATCCTTTATATCTCAAGCAAAGAGCTCCTCGACCGATGTCTTTCGTACTAGACCCATCGACCGAAGCCCACCGCGAGCGAAAGCAAAAGAAAAAACACTCCCAACGCGAATCTTCCGAAGATCAACAAGTCGCAAAGATGCCAGAAGGCAATAGTTCATTGGCCCGGAATTTCCAACCAGAATTCAAACAAGCCTCCCAACCCGAAACTTCCAAACCTCGTTACAAGGGCGGTAACTATGGTCCCGGAAGTATCTCCTCGCGGATCGAAAAAGCCATGGTCGAGCTCGAGCATCAATGTTGGCGGTGTCGACTCGATAAGCCTTCGGGGCTCCTCGATTACATAGACCCAAAAGCCGTCTTCGCGTCACCAGAATACGGTATCTTAACCGACGACAGCGATCCCACTCTGAAGGAGACACTGGAGGATGATGACATGCGGACTTGGAACTCGTTCGAAATTTCGGATATGAAGGTTGTGGAACTCAGTATGATGTCTGCGGCGGTGACATATACAGTCGAGTGTTCAATTACGAATGAGCATGGAGAGGCGAAGGGCAAATACAGGGCGTATTGTACGAGTTCGTGGAAGCAGTTGGCCAGCAGTAAATGGAAGCTGTGTACTTACACTGAGGCTCCTCTTCCAACAAAGCGCCATTAGGAGGATTAAGAGGGAATGGATGGGATGCGACCATTGGGATTCATGATTGATGTTTAATGAGTGTCATGTTCGGTGTTGGGTGAGACGAGGCATCTAGGCATGAGGCGCGCTGGACATGGTTTTGGTGGCATAGGGATCTGGATAGGAGTTAATTGTTAAAATGTTCTGAATCAAAATCAATTTCGCAAAACTTATGTGTGTGAAAATTGGAACTGTAATCCTCCGTTCAGACCAGCGGTGATTTTTTGATCAATTCCATCAAACAGCCGAGGTTCCTTCAATTTCTGTGCTTCTCTTCTTTGGATACGAGACGATAGGCAGGTTTGTGTAGGCAGATGTCAACCCCCCAAAACTCACGATACTTTGGCTCACGACAATGACCGTAGACAATATGCCGACCAGCATCTTATCACCTTTCGAAACTCGGACATCCCCATACAACGTAGCATCCAGACTTACGCCGACGAGACCTCATCCAAGATCCAGAACAATTTATCAGCATCACACAAGCACAGTACCAAATCCACAACCAGAGCCCTCATCCCAAAAGGCACCATGATAGCCCTTGTCCTACATCACCTCTCTGCACCGTTTTCCTCTTCCATCCACGACCATCCCCGATCTTTAACACCGACAACCCAAACCAGACGAAAAGCCGCAAAAAACCGTTGGACTCCATAACTCCGAAAAAGCGAGGGGCCCAATGACATCACCGCTGCCCCACGCAGCCACACGGGCGCTGTGATTTGCTAATCAGGAACAGGCTCGTACCTCTGTTCCCATAACGACCAATGAAAGACCAACAACCACGAACGACGATATCAGTTGTAATGTCCGATTTCATTCGCCCGTCGTCATTATCACACCCTCTCCGATGCGATGCAAGATGCATCTTTGTGCTCCATGCTCAAAGGACGTAAACACCGAAATGGGGGTGATGAGTCGGATATAACTATCGTGAGGAGAGGGAATTGTGATGTATATAAGGTTGAGGGCAGGACCCAGTGAATAGAAAAGTCAATATCATCATCATCAACATATTTAAACAGTCTAGCAATCAACTCTTCCCTCAAATCTTCAACTCAAAATACACACACTCAAACAACAACTCCAAGAACAAACAAACAAACAAACAACATGTCTTCCACTACAGTCAAGCCCAAGGTTCTCTTCATCCTCTCCTCTCATCCTACCATGGGTCCAGGAGGACCATCAACTGGATGGTATCTTGTAAGTTTACCTTCTTCTTCAGCCATTCTACTCCACTTGGATTCGCCTAAGCCCTGTCCTGTCTTACCATCCCGCTCCCGTTCCCGCTGCACTTCTGCTGCCTTTACTGTACCCCGCAATTCTATGTTATACATTCCCTAGTGGGTAACTTCAGATATTCTAACCAGAAGTGCCGCTTACCTGTTCCTACTCCTTGCCAATTACCTCTATCACTCTTAATTCCTATCCTTCTTCATTTACCTGTCTTCTGCCCCTCACTTCACCATTACTCCCCCTCCACAAATACTCCTCCGCCCATATCCCTCACCTTCACCCCTCCCTTCTCTCCATCCAATCCACCACCCTCTTTAAAACACCCAAGCTAACAACCCCCAGCCCGAATTCGCCCACCCATATGAAGTCCTCGCTCCCCACGCCGACATCACCATCGCCTCCCCCGCCGGCGGAGCCGCTCCTCTCGACCCCGCCTCCGTCGAAGGCTCCAAAGATGACAAAATCGCCATGACCTTCCACGAGACCAAATCCGCTCTCTGGAAAAACACCGAGAAGCTCGAGTCCTTCCTCGGCCGCGCCACTGAATTCGACGCTCTCTTCTATGTTGGTGGTCACGGACGTAAGTTATCTCCCATCCCCCTAACCAAAAGCCACACACTAACCCCCTCCCAGCCATGTACGACCTCGCCACGCTCCCCTCCTCCCACGCCCTCATCCTCGAATTCCACAGCCACCACCTCCCCATCTCCGCCGTCTGCCACGGCCCCGCCGCCCTCCTCAACATCACCAACCCCACCACCTCTCTCCCATTAATCAACTCCCTCCCCGTAACCGGCTTCTCCAACGCCGAGGAAGAAGACATGGATCTCATGAAATACATGCCCTTCCCGCTCGAAACCAAACTCAACGAAGCCAGCGGCGGGAAATACGAAAAAGCGGCTGAGAAATACGCCGAGAAAGTTGTTGTTTCCAAGTTCCCTGAAGGCGGACTTTTGATCACGGGTCAGAATCCTGCGAGTGCGGGTGCGGTCGGAAAAGCGATTTTGGAGGCGTTGGAGGGGGAGAAGGTCAAGGGGGGTGATAAATCCGGGTTGAAGGCGAAGTTGCAGAAGGGGTTGGAGAAGATTACGGGGCATTAGGTTAGGGCTGGGGGTGGATGGTACGATTTCATATGACTGAATTATTGGTTTGAGCGCTTGCATGGGGTTTTACGGTTTTGCTTTATTTGAAGATAGACTATTAGAGGAATAAGAGAGAGATAATTTTCTCGGTTCATTTTCATCCCTTTCCATTTCCTCTGCTTCTATCAATTCCCCTCTTCAAGTCCCTTCTGCAATTCTTCTGCAAATAACTTGCGCGCTCCAAATTTCCTCCCTAGACCTCTACTCTTTATTCTCCTCTCTGCCTCCTCTCCCAACCTATACCCCAAGCTACCTATATATGAAACTCGACCTCAAGCCAGTCCAACCCTCCCCTGTCAATCACCCTCCCCCTGCCTTTTGTCGAACTCCCCCAAGTACCCCTCCCCTACTATATATATCCATCCTCCCCAATATATCCCCTCTTCCCGATACATAATCCAGCCGTCCTCTATCCATTCCCCTCTCATATACCCCTGTGATCTTTACATAACCCTGTGAGTCCCACCTTCCCGGTCCACGCTGCACTCAATATCGGTGCCCTTTGTGGACTTGTGGATAAGTTTTGGCCGGTCGTTTATTTTTCTATCATGGGTATAAGGCCCGGATGATTGTCAAACACTTCGGGATTCGTCCGACGTGTAGTACGTATATATACATGGTCCCCGAAATATGCTGACATGCATCAACAACCCCCATCTTATACATATCTCTCCTCCCCTAATGAATTCCCCCCTTCCGTTTACATTCTCCTCCCCCTTCCCCACAACACATCTCATCCCCCTGCCACTAACCCTCCATCCCCTCAATCACATGGAAACTGAGAAAATCCATATGCTTCGGCATCTCCAATATATAGGTGTAACGTATTATCACTTGATGACATATGATTATATATCCTACATGGCCTAGCATAGCATATCCTAGTATAGCAATTATAGCATAGCATATCATACACATCATAGCCTGGCCTAGCACATCATAGCCTAGCCCAGCACAGCATAGTAAACTCCATCTTCATCTTCATCCTCACCTTCATCTTCACCTTCAACTTCACCCTCATCTTCAACACCATAAGCAGAAGCAAATCACATCCATAAGCCATTCAGATCATCAACAGAGAAACAAAAATACATAGAGAAGAGGGTAATTATCAACTAGAAAAAAGCTCCTAAAGCCCAGTTAGCTACGCGCATTCATCCTTGCTACACATCCGTCCATCCATCAATTCCAGACCATAAAGAAACCTATTCAGCTACTAGACATTGGGGTATCTGAACCACCACCGCCGCCGCCGCCGCCACCAAACACATATCATTTCAACCTGGTAAATCTCATGTATGAAGTGTCCTGCTCGCTCATGAAACATTCCCCCTAGCTCACATATCAACTTGTAAAAGAATCATTAAAAGCCCCGTCCAACAAAAATGTCCCCAACTTCCACGCCGGATATAACATCATCACATCCTCACTCAATTGTTCAACTTCTCATTCGCAACCTCCTTCGTCTCTTTCTTCTTCTGCGACAAAAAGTTCCCCAACCAATGCAACGCATCACTCGAAACAATCAAGCCCGTAGCCACCACCGCCTTGCCATACCCAACCAGACCCTGATCCGCAGTCTTCTTGACCTCGCCATTATATTTACTCAAGACGTAATCCTTGCCTTCGTTTCCAATAGTTATCGGATAGAAGACGAGAGATTTCCCATCGTTGATGAGTTCATCCGTGGGCTTCTTCACGACGGGGAACTTGGATTCGAGGCTCGAGAGAGTCGAGTCGCCGAGCTCGTCGGCTTTGGCGACGTAGGGGGAGACGTACTGGTATGGTTTTTGGAGATAGGGAATGATGGGTTTGCCGAATTTGGCGTAGCCCGTGGCGGTTAGGTCGAGGGATTTGGCGCCATAGGGGTTGGATTTGAAGGTGCTGATGGAGTCGCTGATGACGGGGTAGGAGGTGAGGTGCTGGGGGGTGGTTAGTGGGTTGGTGGTGGTGAGGGATTGAGGTGAGATACTTACGCTGAGGAAGGCGGAGGAGGTTGCGTCGCCGTTGACTTGGGCTGCCATTCCGTTGGATTGTGAAAGGGAGTGAGGCATGTAGATGTGGAGAGCTGTTGATGGGGTAAAGTCAGTTGTGTGCCGAAAATCTCGTCAGAATGACAGTAGAGGAGGGCAGGTCAAGCAGCCATCACGTTGATGGATCTGACGGTGCCTTGCATAAAGCGGGAGGGAGTGGAGGTGAAGAAAAGGATGGAAGAACGGAATTGAACTTACTACTTGCTTGGTCTCAAATGATCCCGTCTGTAGTTTACGAGAAGTGATTTGGGTGTGATGTAAAGGTGGTGAGAGAAATAGTCAGAAGGACAAGAAAGTAAGTTTTGGATGAGGGGAAGAGGAATGGAAGGGAAGAAGGTGGTGTCGAGGTAATAAGAGAGACAGTTTTCCGGGAACAGAAAGAACCAGCTTGGTCAATCTAAGGTGTGTGATTGATAACACGCTACTAGCTCTTGGAATTCCTAGTAGCTTTATAGAATATTTATTTTGGGAAGGGGGAGAGAAAGGAGAAAGAAAAGAGCGGAAGGCTACTATGGGCGACGGGAGATGGGAGATGGGAGGAATTCTCTCATTTGCATGTGTTAGCAGTACCCACATCCACATTCCCTGTGTCAACGGCAATTTCTTTGTGGTGCACTGAATGCGTGCGATGTGAATGGGCAATGGGCAATGCACGAATGGGTATGCAATTGGGAGCGACAAATCAAAGGGTGCAGCCAGGCGCAGGAGAGTGTCCGGCCATTCTGGCCATTGAAAAAGGGTCTTGGGAGCTAGCAGTAGTCATCGCACGTTGGTGACGAAGGTGGTCGAATGGCTCGAAAGGGCTACTTTGAGGTGTGGGAGCTTGGAGCTCTGATAACCTTATCCAGAGCTGTTGCCAAAAAGCATGTGAATGTGGATGCGGATGTGTTGCTGCCTGAGGTTGTGATTCTTCGGAAGGTTTCAGACGGATGCGAATGATATCAGATGAATGAGATGAAGATGTATATAAAACGAGATAGTGCCCTCATTATGTGGTTCCATGATACATACCAAGAATGAGCTTTCTATGAGTGTTCGAAGGACCTCTGAAGAGCAACGACAGCAGTTTTAACACTTTTTCTCCTGCTTTTCCTTTTACTTTCCACCAAGGCAGCCACTCCCATCATGGCCGTTAGAACTTAGAACCCAAAAGTTGGCAGCATGCAGTCTCAGGTGTGGTAACACAAAGAAAACCTTCCTTATCACCCAACCCAATGCGCGTTCCCACAAGCCGGCCTCGCTTTATACCATCATCTCGGGAGTCGGGATTATACGCTTCCACCGCTAGCATGACGAATGTCCCGCTCATGCAGCGAGAAGCTCAATCAAAAGACGGACCAAGACTTATAACTAATACGAGGTACTTGATACCATATCGCAATGAAGTGAGATAGAAGTACTCAACCACTCTCCTCGAAATAAAGTTCCGCCTCTTAGGTAGATCCTTCGCCAGGGGTCAAATTTTAGCTTGGAGAGCTATCGGGACATCATCATTTGATTGCTTGGTTCATCACTCAACATATATCGCGTGCATTTGTTGATAGAATGGTGGGAACTGCCTCTTACTGAAAGCTCTGTCACTTCATTTATCATCCCATCTACAGATCTCGAGGTTCGCGCTTCACATGTCCAGATCCATGCTCAGCCCACTGTCGGCCGACCCACATGCGACAGGACATGTTTAGAAAAGCGACGTTTCCGTCAGCCACATCACTTCAAGGACCATTGGCATGTGAAAACGGGTGCAATATCGGATGAGAGCTGAGCCGATGGAGTTTAAGTTCAGGGGCGAAAAGACTCTTCGGGACGGGATAATTTGAGCCGGAACTGCGGGCCGCCGAAAGGGTCCAGATCATTTCCGAACGGCGTCATAAGTTGTGCTTGAGATGCGATGCAAAGTCAACGCAGGTAATTTACACGTTAAACTTCAGACCTGCAGCAGAAGCAAAAATATCGGGACGCTGTTGCACAGTGGCTGCAGTCCTTGAGGATACAAAGATAAGCTTCGAAGAAAAGTAACATGACAAGAACGAGACAAGATACGTATATTTCTATATGCGGCCAGGATTCAACATGCTCTATGCACCACCAAGTACCCTTCTCTATTGTAAATTCTACAAGCTGCTTTAAACTACTACCAACCTTCAGATCTTAGTATACTCCCTCTACCAACGACCGACAACTCGGCTGAGCTCACATCTCGTCAACGCTATACACTGACCCGATCAACCGAGCCTATCTTCACTACCTAGTATCCAAATATCCGATATTCTTTCATATTTTCCGAACGAAAGATTCTCGCAGATATTGCTCGCTATTGTCATTATGCATATCTCATCGCAATACTTGGTTTGCCTTTCCCGTCTTTCTCCCTCTAATACGCTTGCAAATAGGGATAAAGGCGAGTAAGCGATAGGAGGATATATACTTCACTTCACTATACCGACGCCGACGATATATAGATACTTATTATAGATTATCAGTCGAACTAACCTACAATCCTCAGTTATAGGATGTTGCTGTATATATCAAAGACTTTGAGAAGATCGTGATACTAGTGTGATCATGACTAAGTAACTGGTATCATCGCCTTGTATGTTTGGATATCCTGCCAATTGATTCTATATCTCAAGTGTGATGGGTGCTAGTGCTACAGCTGAGAGCTGATTCTTTACAAGTGTATGCTCTGCTGGTATGACTTTATCGGATGGGAAGCCACTTTGATATACCTAAACCCATCAATTGCGAACCCGGGGCCTAAGAGCTCAAACCAGCAGAGCACGCAATGCAGAATGTCAGCTGTGGAAGCCGCAGTAGAGCTGCTTCGAGGCCTGGAATTTGCACACTGCGGCGGCGATTCGTAAACCGTTTAGTAGTAATTCTAGATCCCGCAATTTGTGCGAGATTGTAACAGCTATCCGGTGCAATACATAATGCGGATACACAGTGGATATTACCGAAGTCCATTGTCGTGTAGATAGTCTAGCACAGAGTTATATCAAGGCAGAAGTTCTTGATATTAGCGTACTATGTCGTACTGGACATGAAACTCGTCTCGGAGAATCCCCCCGGACTAAAGCCGGAGCTTTTCTATAACATAGCCATTCCGTTTGCTTATTGAATGGATCATACTTTCCAACTACCAGTCTTTCGGTACTTGGGTCAGATACTAGGTATCCCCTTGATATAGTGGCAGCGCGTGTGGACCACGGAGAATAACGATCAGCGAGAAATCCTCACACTTACTTACTTTCAAGGGATCATCTTACGGCAAGTCAAGCACAAGGCTGAGAGATCCTTGAGACAATGAAAGCTTGTTTGTACCAAGATTAGTCTCCAAGATGACTGGTGAAAAAAGGGGAAGCAAGAAGCTTCACCATTTTGAGATAGGAAAGCCCTGCTGATGGAGTATTTGAACGATCCACTGCCAGATCTCCCTGCGTCTTGCCGGGGTCTGCTCAATCGGAACCTCACAAAGGTATATACAATTTCAACTCAATCACTGGATCAGATAATTATAGTTTTGCAGCAATTGATTCATTTATAACTAGATAGAACAGTTCAAAGTACCGTAATGCCGGCGATTAACCGGGTCCTAACCCCCCTAACTAGCCGAGACAAGCTCCGCTTAGTGGAGAGATCCGAATACGCGGGTTATATACGAATACGGTAAGGCATTGAATCTGATAGACCATAAATATCTAATTTGTAAACCGGGAAATATATTCTAAGAACGTATTTAAGGGACTCCTTCTTGCATCTTGGCGGTTGTAAAAAGCAAACTACGGTTAAAAGCATCCAAAAGCAATACTACCTTGTACGAAGTACTCTTACTTTCCACACATCCCGAATTTGCACTTTTCAACACCTCACCCAGCATCAACATGGTTTCCGCTAGAACTTTCCTACTCCTCCCTTCGCTATGCGCGATGATAACCGCCGTCTCCGCAGAATGCCGCTGCGGCTCCTCTGAATTCCTCACCTTCCCCCGGGTGAACCTAACCTCCGACCAAGAGCACCCCTGCGCAGCCTACAGTTCGTCCTCTCCCTTCCTCCCCTCTCCTCTTCCCACACACTAACCCCTTCCCTTAGAACTCCTCGACGCCCGCGGCACCCAAGAACCCCAAGGCGTCTCCCTCATGTTCCAAACATCCATCTCCCGCGCCCTCGCAAACCGCTCCTCCCTCGCCGTCAGCCAATCCATCCTGTACCCCGCCGCCCCCGACCAAAACGTCACGGCCGGCGTGGCATACACGCTTGATCTAATCAAATACGGACTCCGGGACTGTCCGGCGCAGAAGTACTTCCTGTTCGGGTACTCGCAGGGCGCGACTGTGATGCTGGAAGCGCTTGGGAAAATGGATAATGCGTCTGCTGCCGCCGTGGCATCGGTGGTGTTGGTGGGGAATCCGTATCGGATGCCGGGGAGGAGATCGAATGTGGATTATGAAGGAGCGCCGGATAATCGCACTGCGGTGGGGATGTTCGCAACGCAGGTGTTGGCGGCGAATGGGACGGTGATTCCGAAGGTCAGCGATGAGTGGGATTGGAGTGGGAAGGTGAAGGATATTTGTTTGCAGGTTAGTAAATACGATGAGTGCCAGTGGGTGGTGGGTTGGAGAAGGAAGTACGGGCTAACTTTTCTTGTGGTAGGATGATATTGTGTGTGCGTTTGACTCGAAGTGTCAGTGTCAGCTTTCGAGCGACCATCTTTCTTATGGATTGATGGAGCCTGTTCAAGATTTGATCTTTGAGCATGTTGTTTCGATGATGTAGTAGGCGGAATGGTTTGGTGACTTGTTCTCTCATCATGACTGCCTTCATGGTGTAGCAGGGAAGCGAGAAAGTTGTCTCGAAAGATCTGTGTTTTCCCAAGTTCGCTTTCGATATTGTGGAAAGGCAAGCTACTGATACAAAAGTCCTTCTCTTCGTTATAGTACGATCAAATTTGTACATCTTCGCGTTAAGGGTCATCATACTGTTGCTCGAATTGTACTCTACCGTCGATGAAAGTGGTGATATTGTAGATATTTACTGGTGGTTCCCTTTGTTTTTGGTTGTTCTTTCGTACCTGTAACTGCAACGCTGGATCGACAACGCACCCCGCATTTGCTGCTAGTTGGATTGCGGGATAGTGATAGTAATAGTAATATAATCCTGAACGAGTTCTTCTGTATAGTTCACACAGTACATACGGATTGTGTCCCATAAATGATCGACCCGGGAGCACTTGCAGAGGAACACTAAGCACTAAGCCACTGACATATCTTTTCCCCTATCAGGTACCGACAAGACAGCTAGCTTACTATCAAGCCTGCCACTCCCCAACCTACCTCCGTAAACAATCTTTTCGTATATTCAATTCCCCAGCTTTACCGCCAGTAGCGGTTTTTCGGGCACCTCTAGCAAAAGCAGTTCCTTCCACTATAGTATAGCTTCTTCAACAATATAGTAACCTGGATCGAGCTAATCCTCTGTAACGGCGACACCGCGGCACGAGCACGTGGATCTCTTTCGGGGCGCTGCAGAAACCCTAGACATCCTCACGCGGATGAAGTTGCAGCTGGTGCCGGCGAGGAAATGTGTCCAAGCTTCTTACCAACAAGTCTCCAGCACCGGGCACGCGGTATCTGAAATCCGTTTGCAGATAGCGAATCCAGAGAACGACTACGTAGACGGAATCATCTACTCCCTCACGCACAGCGTCATCATCACCGGCCAGCTAACCGACGCCAAACCCGCTTCCGTCCTAGCACGCACCTTCAGCCATGCCGCTGACCCCTGGTTCTACATGCACGTGAAAAACAGCACTTCCGCCTTCCCTACAGTAACAGAGTACATCCCCCTCCCCGAATACCTCTTCCGGTACGACCGCGCGGGCTTCTGGGTCGGGTGACAGGGGTACATGTATTTTGGGGTTATTCCCTTCACGCGCTGGTTCCGGTGGTTGTGTCCATTGAGAGGTCATCAGTTGCCGACTTTCTATCCGGCGGCGCTGGAGAATGAGAAAGAAATTAGCACAGCCATATCCCAGCCAATGCTGAACATCGGCGTATTGGGCTGGGGAGCTCGCTCGCACGCGGAGTTTGTAGCGAAGAATCGCGCGCTGGAAGCCCAGCTCCGCGAGCTGGGGGGCCGTAAATGGTTGTATGCGCAGACGAACTACAGCAGGGAGGAGTTCTGGCGGGAATATGCGCGCGAGCGGCCGTGATATGAGGGGTTGCAGGAGAAGTAATCCGCGATGGGTTTGCCGAGTATATACGACAAGGTGAAGGACTCGCCGCGGGTGAAGTGGAAGAGTCCGCGGCAGTGGGGCGAGGCATGAGGATATACGTTATGCTGTCTGCAGTTATCAGGCTTCATCGACATGCGAAACGGAGATACAAGGGAGAGTGAGTAGTTTTGCTGGAAATATAATGAATTCAAACTCCAACAGAAGAAATGCCTCCGAGGACGTTATATACAAAATTAATCTTAACATAATATTCATTCATGAGATTAACAATACCCATTCATTCATCATGCCCCAATGCCGACAACCAACGCCTACAAGCATATACATGTATACGTATCTGTATGTGAGTGTGTATATAGCTTAATGTTTTCTTGTACCGTTATGCCATACTTGCTACTTTGCTAAGAAGAAACGCCCGTTCCCGCCCTCGAAAAGAAAAAATGTGATATAGGAAGTAGATAGATTACTCCATGGGAGCAAAGAAACGACTAGCTTCGATAATATCCTTATCATCATTTGCGAAATCCCACCCCACAATCGTAGCAGTCTGACTACAGCAGATGATCCTCCGCGCATCGAATTGCAGCTTGAAAACACGAGCGTGTGTAGGCTGGTTCGGCGAGTGTTGTGCGCCGGGTACAACAGATGGTATGGGAACGACTTCTGTTGCGACTGTAGGAGTGGTTCGTGCAAAGTGGGGCGGGACCGATAGGCCTGCTGACTGGAATGCTGATGCCACTGCCATGTTCATAAATCGTCTTGTGTGATCTGGTAGGCGATCAATGGCGACTCGTAGGTGGTCGAATTTGAGAAGGTTAGGATGCTCTATAAGTGCATGACGTAGTCCACGTGCGCCGCCAGCTACTGCCATATCGATCTTGGCATGCCAGTAATCTCGACGGTCGGGACCAAGATTAGGCATGTTAGGAGGTAGGGTAACGACTGGTGAAGACAGAGCTGCGGCAGTTGAGGCTAACATTGCTGGGTTAGTGTTTGGTTCCCGGGGAACATTGGCCATGGCTCTAATCGCAGCACGAGATGCTTCCTCTTGTCTGAAAGTATGCTGGGCTTTCCAATTGCCTAGCTTGTCTCTTCGCCATATGACAATGGTCTCGTCGTAAGATCCAGAGACAATGCGACTGTATTTTCCTCCACCACCACCTGGCGGCAGTTTCGCACCATACCCAGTGATATCTTCTGGTCTGTGTGACCCTGCGTTCCGCGGTTGGCCTCGCTGAACTAGCGCTTCCGTCGAGATGGCGCCACTGTGGACGGCCTGGAAGTATTCTGCGTCAATCTTCTCGGCCTTCTCCTTATCCTCTTCCTCGCTGCATGGCCTATCCCCGAAACCAGCTTGAACTGTTCTAACAAGGTTGGTGTGTCCTCTCAAGCTTGCTACTTCAAGACCAGATTCTTTATCAAAAACCTTGACTTCATTGTCACTGCTGCCACTGACTATCCGACGTCCATCATACTGAACGCATGCAATCCCTTTGGTATGGCCGAGCATAGTACGTGTGCAAGTATTATTCGGCCAGTTCCATACTTTCACGGTTCGGTCACCAGAAGCAGATACAATCTCGTCACCGTGAATCTGTACGGCATTGACGGCAGCGCCATGCCCTATTAGGGTTCTGATGTGCGAATAAGGTTCTTTTATGCGAAGTCCTGTTGATGGGTGAGGATCATATCCAAGATTATTAAGATGGAATGAAGGGGCATCTTCCACAGGGTTTCCAGGCTCGCCCGGTCTCAGAGGCTTGCGGTTGAAGACCTTGATGGTTTTGTCCTTTGAGCAGGTGACCAAAACCCGCTTGTCAAACTTAACATTCAAAACAGACTCCCTGTGAGCGGTGGTCAATCGTTGCACAACCTGACCTGTTGAAAATCTCCAAATAATGACTGTAGCATCACTGCTTCCTGAAACGATTATATCTTCCTCAGGATCCGGATCAAATTGAAGACAGAGAACGGATCCAATATGTCTTGCCAAAGGAGGAAGTGCAAGCCGTCTCGTATCGAGGTGCCAGATTCGAAGTGTTTGATCTCGGCTACCACTGACTAAATAATTTCCCGAATGTTGGATCGTGTAAATGCACTCCGTGTGACCCTCCTCGGGGTAATGAGGATGGGGTAGTTGAAAGTTGGTGTATTTTCCAGTCTCCCAATTGGCCTCGAGACGCCGCCTCTGTGAATAGAGGTGGTGCCAGTTTAGCCGTTTCTGTCCACTACTTCGATCCTGAACTGTCAGTGTAGATTTGTTTGGTTGTGGTACTCGTCGCCTCCTACTTCTTTGATTGTGTTGTGATGAATTCTCCGGTGGACTGACAGGGGATGGTTGAAATTTAACGCTCTCGGGCGAGTTTGGCGCATCTACCATGATTGCGTCTTCACCGGAATAATCTTGCTGTATGTTCTGCTTGGACACTTCAACTTCATCGTCTGAAATTGAGAGAATACGTTGAGACGTAGCCCTCCGTTTGCTCGCGTGGTCGGCATCCCAGGGACTTGTGGACCTTTGTCTTTCCATCTCCATAGAACGCTGCGCAAGAAATTCCTCCCGGAGCGACTCCTCGAAATTTATCACTTCCGTGCGATCCATCCGGAACCCATCGAGAATGTATAGATTCTCCCAAAGTTTGCGGTCGAGTGCAAGCATTTGCCAATGGCGGGATGCGCTGGCAGTTCGTATTAAGGAGACCGGGTCGAGGAAGCTGAGGATTCTTAAACAGATTTCTGACGGCAAGTGGAGGAAGAAGTCGATCTTGAGTCGAGGTCGGAGGCGTCGAACAATGTCCCATACTTCTGAGGTTGGTAATGAGCTCATCATGCTCACGATGTATTCTGGAGGGGAGGTAAATCAGCAAACATCACTGAGGAATTGGGTCGCACTTAAGTCTTACCAGTGCGGTCATCGGATGACATATCTGCAAGCCATTGAGGAAGTCGATCGAACTTGAAATTGCTGACTGCAGTGAGAGGATGCTCACTATATCCTTCGTCGGGAGGGGATCGTCGTCGCGACGACTCCATGATGGGTGGAATTCAATTCTGCGTGGCGTTTACTTTGAACCGTCTTATATAAATGTTGGTAGAATCGTTGCCCAACAGTGTGCAGAGACGAGTCAAGATAATACAGGTTCCTTGAATAAAAGTTGAAAGGGGTGTTTCTTGCTTTACCCGTCGGCTTCAATAGTCTGTTATGAGAAGGTGGGTGTGTGATGGCTAGTTGGTGTGACGAGGACGAGGTAACGCTGAGATAAAGTTGTACAGCGCAAGGCTGAGAAAATCCGGAATATTCGCAAACTTTGTTATATGCAACAACACGCATCAAATTGCAAGTAATTGTACAGACAGGGTTACTATATGGAGTACGGAGTATGGAATTCTGGGTTATTACTCGTTGTAGTAGTAGTAGCAGCAGGTCTATTCTTTGTTACCAGCTGACGGGAGTCATGCCAATTGCCCTGGCTTTCTGGGAAACGGAGAGAGAACTGTCCTGCAGCTGATGACGGTATTTACGCCTTCGACGTTCGGCTGTCACCTTCGCGAGACTCTCTACCTGATAATGCACTGCTGCAATACTCCGCTCGACACGCACGTTCTCCGGCGACTCACGGTCTCGATGGAAGAAACAATAGGTAAGGTTGTTTGTTGTTGTCGTTGTCTGTGTGGGGCACAAAGAATCTGGAGGCGAACGGCGAACGGCGGTATCGAGTGTCGGAATTGTTATCGCCGAAAGATGGACATACAGATCAATGCTGATGTGGGTTCTGGTTCATTCTGGGTTCTAGGTTCTTGCTTCTTCCTTCTTGCGTTCGCCTCGGGTGCGATAATGGATAATGGTTGATGTGAAGGAAGGATGCGAAGGATCATTTACCTCGTAGAGAGATAGAACTCGCGATATGTACGAAGTGTCGAAGACACACACACAACGGGCGGAATAAAAGGCAAGAAATGGGAATAGGAGTATGAATTGATGTGAAGAGAAGTATCCGATACATTCGTCCAGCCGGACTCTGCACTCGATTTATTCTGGTGATATCTTACAGCTGAAGTAGCTGGTACTTGGGGTTTACTGCACACTGCACAGGCTTATGCTTATATTACAGCAGCTGATGGCTGATGCTGATGGCTGATGGAGGGTGATACACGATTCTCCCGTGATGTTGTTGCCTGTTGTCTGTCCATGTAAATAAAGGAACCCTCTGGTAGGCGTTGGAGGCAGGAGTGTCATCTGCTCCCTTCCATCTACCTATCTTTGTCCTGGTCCCAGTCTCCGGCCATCTCATGATCGCGGCATCGTATATCAGAATAGTATACAGGCTCACAGGCAGGTAAGGTAAGTAGTAAGTGGGTAGTAGGTGGGTAAGTACTGTAGGTAGACAATTAGGTGCGGAGGCAAGTACGTAGAAGCAGCTGTTGGTTGTAGACTTGTTTGTAGTACTGTACGAAGTAGTCTGATGGGTACGTACTGAGCGAGTTTCTATTTTCCGAGGGATCTGGTGGGATGCATGGTTTGGTCTGGTTTGGTCTGGTTACATAGGCAGATTCCGTCCACATGTGCATTATCCATTATCCATTAGTTATCTATTATCCATTATCTATCGTCCATTCATTCATACATTCATTTACTCGTTCACGCATGCGCATTGCACACACCTCAAAAGCGACCGGATGGACGTACCTGCGTTCTTATTATATACTCCGTAACCTTAGGGGAATACTTGGGAAACGAAACATCCCACCTTGAAATCCCACTTAGGGATAGATACAAGTCAAAAGCAAGGAAAGGAACACCAAAAAGGTCCAGGAATCCCAAAGCCCCCCTCGTCCCCTTATTAGACCCCTATCGGCGGATAAGTCCATAAGTCCCTGGCGGTATCTTGAATAACTAATTGAATAAGAGAATAACGAATAGCGGAACAATCGAACAGCTTAATCAGAAAGCTCACCCGTTCATCAAATCAAGGGCCAGAAGAAGATCCCCACCTCTACCCAAGCAATCACCCAAGCACTCACCCAAGCACAATCCCCGACTTAGCGCATAACTTAAGTTGGGAGGGTGAAAGAAGGAGAGGGCAAAGGAAGAGCAAAGGAAGGGTAGAGGCGACAAATCCTGAGACAACTCTCAATCAAATACCATACAAACCCACCACACACCACCACTACACTGCAGCACACCACACTGCACCACACCACACCACAACCACACTACACTACGGAGTACACTACATTTCCGCTGCACTGCACTACCACTCACTACCACGCTCCACGCTCCCGTTCCAAAGGATCCAGAAGAACCCCTCCCATTCTCACACATACAACTACTCACTGCACACTGCACACTGCACACCACACACTACCAGATCCCTCCAGGACTTTGCACTCTGGACTCTCGGGGCTCTGGACTCTGCACTCTGCTGTACCCTCCTCCCATAAACTTGACAAACACGATAACCTTACACGATACACGAAAAGTCCTATGGTTTCAACTTGATTCAAGAAAATAACCCCCACGAAATCCCTGCATCGGTAGAAAGAGAACAAGTCGAAGTCGAAATCGAAGTCGAAGTCGAAGTCGAAGACGAAGACGAAGACGAACAGGCGACCAAGAAGAACAAGAAGAGCGATTAGTGAGAAAACAAATACGCATCGATCCTACACCTTACACCTCACAGCTTACACCCTACCTACATCGACCCGCAATCAAATACAATAACAAATCCACTTCCCCACTCAACAGCCCCCTAACCGACCACTGAAAGCTCGAGGTCCAACGAAGAAAACGTACGAAGGCACTGCGAAAAGAGGCGGAACGGATACTCCAGCATTACCACCAGTCTGCACTTGCTGCACGCACTCCAAGCATTAAGGCCTATTAATTCGGTTTCGACTTTCTAGCTTCCACAACTGCATTGCATTGTTCACAAACAGCATTAATCCTCCCGAAAGAGGAAAAGCCGGATATTTTATTCCATTTACTATTTCCGCTACTATAATCCCACAATCATTACTGATCATCTTCAACGTTCATGTCATCTGGCGGTGTTGCCATTCGTTTGGCCCAGGCTCAATCTCATGGACCTCTTTTAAGAACGAATACAGCACCTGTATTCCCAAACAAAAGCGCCGAGGGCAACGTCTCTGGTTTGAGTCAGACAATGAGCCACACGACACGCTCGTCGCAGCTTTCGGGCTCGACAGCTTTTACGACTTCTTCTACGACATCATTAAACTCCCTCTCCAGCTCGGCG
This sequence comes from Rutstroemia sp. NJR-2017a WRK4, assembly GCA_002946385.1. Taxonomy (NCBI): domain Eukaryota; kingdom Fungi; phylum Ascomycota; class Leotiomycetes; order Helotiales; family Rutstroemiaceae; genus Rutstroemia; species Rutstroemia sp. NJR-2017a WRK4. The sequence continues at coordinate 683,978 of NJPR01000061.1, forward strand.
ACACTGGTACCCGCACCTTTGGCGATGAGCGTGCAAAGTGCCCATGTGGTTGCGACGAACAACATCATTAATCAGCGGGCCGATGCTTCAAGATCACTTTATCAAATATGCGTGAATTTACGGCAGCGATTAGCACAAGTTCCTGGCTTTGACAGCCACCTTATTGATTCCGACGACGAAGATGAGGGAGATGATGATATGGACCCGGTGTCATCACTTTGGCGATGTCTGCGAAAAGGAACGCCTTTGATGACAATTTACAATACTTTACAACCGGAGGAACCGTTACCACCAATCGACGAACGGATGCCCGAGCCGAAGAGAGTCAAGGTTGCAGCGTTCAAATTCGTAGAGGCTTGTTTAAAGGATTTAAAGCTCCCAGCGGGGGAGTGCTTTTCTCTGTCCGATTTATTTGGAGACGATACGACGGGTTTTGTGAAGGTACGTCCGATTCTGCTTAGATGCGCAGGGAGGTTTTGCGATCTGTCGGTTTATCTCCCTCCTGCAAGGGATAATGAAGCCTGGGCATTTGGGAATACATAAACATTCCAGTGTTGAGTGTAGTTCAAGCAACCATTGCCTCATCTTCTATGGAAAACAAAGAAAATCGCTCTGAAACGAAGTCATCATGAAGGATCCAGCTTACAATTTCTCACAGGTCACTCAAGTGATAAATCTAGTTCTCGATGTCGCCGAGCAACGTGGGTTGCTTACTACTCAGGCCCAAGATAAAACGTCTGCGGTTACCCCCGGATCCCAGATGAGCTACAGAGATCATGTCGTACGAGAATTGGTCGATACGGAGCGCAAATATGTGCAGGATCTAGAGAATTTGCACGAGCTGAAGAAAACGATAGAACAAAAGGGCGTTATACCTGGCGATGTAGTTCACGATATATTCCTAAATATCAACGCGATCCTCGATTTCCAGCGAAGGTTTCTTATCAAGATCGAAACAACGAATTCCCAGCCTGACGAACAGCAAGAATGGGGCCTGCCTTTCAAGAACTATGAAGAAGCATTTGGAATCTATCAACCATTCATCGCCAATCAACGAAAAGCTGCAACAATTGCAAAGGAGAATTTCGACAAGCTGGTTCTGGCTGACCACCCTGTAGTTGTGGATTTCAACACTTTGGACGGGTTTCTTCTCAAGCCAATGCAGCGCCTGGTGAAATATCCCCTCCTGTTGAAGGTATATTAATGCAACAATATTGCACTTCCCATGGCTAATTGAAAGTAGGACTTGCGTGATAAAACGAGTCCAAGCCCGGAAAGAAAGGAGGACCTTACCCTTGGTATCGAAGCTGCGAATCGGGTTCTTACACAAGCAAATGCCGCCGTTGACCGGGAGTTGAGGCAGGAAGCTCTGGAAGACCTTTGCAGCCGCGTTGACGATTGGAAAAACCACCGAGTAGATCATTTCGGAGATCTGTTACTGCACGGCCATTTCCCGGTCGTGACTGGCAAGAGCGATGTTCAAAAGGAGGTATGCTGCTGAAAAAATAATATCACCTAAAAGTCCCCGCTCCAAAGACTCTGGCTAACCATTTGGACGTTGTTCCTAGCAGTATACGATATATCTTTTCGAGCGCATTCTTCTTTGCTGCAAAGAAATTAACCCCAATAAGTCAAAAGACAAATTGATGGGAAACCAGAAGGACAAGAAAAAGGACAAGAACAAGATCAAGGAAAAAGACAAGAACGCCAAATTACAGTTGAAGGGCCGGATCTTCATGACAAACGTAACAGATGTTGTGTCCTCCGCGAAACAAGGTACGTATTCGCACCAAACTGTTATAAGTGGCTTCCTAACATTGAATAGGATCATACACCGTGCAAATCTACTGGAAAGGCGATCCTGGAGTAGAAAACTTCATAATCCGCTTTCAGAATGAAGAGACCATGAAGAAATGGTATACCGGAGTGGATAAACAAAAGAAAGATCACGCCAGTAATGGTACGCAATCCAGCACTAGCCCTGATACTGCTGCCTCAATGGAATTTGGTTGGATGCGGGACCAGATTACGTCTATTCCTAACCCTTATAAAGAACATGATGAGGACGAAGATGAAGAATACAATGGTCCAGATACCACCTATGGTTCCCCTCCTAACTTCGGAATGCCTCCCACTCCTAGCATAGCGCGTACGAGGTCTGGTACAACGGAAAGCAGCATGTCGTTAGCTAGCATTGCTCGAGCTGCGCCAGCTCCTGCTCGATTCCCGATGGGTGGTGCGGGCATGACAATGGCTCTTCCTCCACCGCTCAGTGTGAAGACCCAGATGCAAGGTCCAATGCCTTCGCCGACTCAGCAAAGACTTGGAGACTCATACTTCTCTCCTGTAGGCGAGTCGCCGGCCTCGTCAATACGGACAAGTACAGCTTCTTCCGCGATGTTCCCATTCTCGCAAACGTCGGCATTCCCACGACAGGCGACACCTCAAGGCTCGTGGGAGGAGCATAATCGTTATACGGCACCCGCAATGGGTCGCGCTCCATCGCGGGATAGTCAGACTGCTGGCAATGCATACCAGATGAATGGCCGCACTCCACAAAGGCCATCGCTACCCGCAATGGCATCCCAGTCTCAAGCGGCTGCTGCGCAACAGCGAAGTAGATCATACAGCACACCTGATATCAACGCTCAACCAGGAGCTCGGCGTCTTCCCAACGGAACCATCAGTACCCAGCAAGGGCAGGTCCCAGCTGTTCCTGGTATTCCAGCTCATCTGCACCCCGCCTATGATGCAGGAGTGCCCCGCTCTCAGAACAACTCGCCTAACGGTTATCCAGTGAGAGCGAACACACAATCACCTGGGGCCCAACGAGACCGGCTAGTACAACAACCGTCGCCATATTCTGGTGTTTCGCCGTACTCTAATGGATCGCCGTATCCTGATGGTCCACAAAACATGAGCCCACCACAAGCATACGTCCGCAGCAATACCTCTCAAATTCCCATAACTGCCCTTGACAGCCGAACACTACCACCATCACTAACTAGTGGCAATGGTGCCATGTTGATGTCGTCAGAAAATGATATGGCATTGCCGACCCAGCTTAAGGTTAAGGTGAACTGTGATGGAAATTATGTGACACTTGTGGTAGCCTTCAATATCACCTACCAGTCCCTCACTGATCGAATTGATGCAAAAGTGGGAAGGTTTTCAACGAATGCCATTGCTCGGGGTACGATGAGGCTACGCTATCGGGACGAGGATGGCGACTTTGTTACTATCGCGTCGGATGACGATATACAGATCGCTTTTCAAGAATGGAGCGAGGCACAAAAGCTATACAACAATGGACAGCTTGGAGAGATTGAATTGTTTTGTTTAAGCAGCGATACTTGAGGTTGAGCAATTTATGACTATGGAATGAAACATTTGAAGGCAGGCAGTTCTGATGGATATCGATTTACATCATTTATCTCGGGATATCACTTATAAACATTCATGGGATGGGGTTTTACGATTGCAACGTCGGAATGATACGGGATGGCATAAGGAGGATGGGCATTTGAGTTGGGTTTTAATTGCTTTCTTGTACAGGTGTTCCCTGGCGTATATCTGCGAACGGCGCCTAAACTGCATGGAGAAAGATGAGAGAGGCATACATTTGCTGCCTTCGCACAGAAGCATACGGAAAGATGTCGTCGTTTTTCATGCGGTTTCATGAAATGTGGAGTGGAAATACCTGGGGTGACGGGGAATGGAGCTGCGAGGATACCTTTTCTAGGCATGGTGCCCCTTTAGGAGGACATAGAATACCATATCGTTGATACCATCATAACAATTTCACTTCTTGATTTCCCTTCTCTGAATAGTTTCATGGTGTTACAGAGTTGATTTCCTTGATCTCTTTGAGTCCCTTTGCGCCGTGAATGCTTCCTCCCTTCCTATCTTCCTTGCACCACAATATCTCCTCGTCGTAATGCTTCATATATACAAATACATCATTCTACCTCTATATCATACCATCTCTCATGGCCTTGCACTACTTGATAATGGCCCGCCTAACAACCGCTTGGCTGTCCCCTCTTCTTCTACTCCGCACCACACCATCTCCAGTCGAATTGATACACAACAGCGTTCTCTACCTCTTTGCGGCAAGTCCGCCCTTCTATTTCTTCTTCCGCGGTCCAACGATCTTCGGGTACATGCGCGATAAATGGTAGTTGATGGTGTTTTTCTTTTGCGCGGCGGCTTTCTGCAATGGGGCGGAGTGAGAACGTTAGTGAATGGATGCGTACTGGTTCTAGCATCTGCATCTGACGGGGGCAGTGGGAGGAATGGTGTAGAGAAATGAAAGACATACCGGCGCATCCATACACGCCCTCAACTGCGTCTCGAGCGTCTGACACCCTGCAACATTGTACCCGGACGAAGCCCAGCATGCTGTAGAAAGCAGATATATATATTAGCACAGCCGTTCCTTAATTGCTTGCTTCCATTGGAGAGGACTTAGATATGCGGGTGAGGGGTAGAGATACATACTCAGCACCGAAGACATAATCGTCAAACACGGATTCGAATCCGTTTGATTCGGGCGGCGCACGCGCAGCTTAGGCAGAGGCGGCAGCCGCATGGGCTTTACGGCCGTGGAGCCTGCTTTGGGTGGCATTCTGGGGAGTATGTATGGTAGTGGGATTTGTGCAGAGGCGGGCAGGCAGATCTGATATTGAGGGTAGGGTAGGCGGGATGGATTGATTGGGGTCTTGAATAATTTATGGAGCTAGTGTTTAAGAGGACTAGCGTGGATGCGTGTCGTAGTGGTCTCGGGGCTTTGTTTACATGAGAAATTAGTTGGCGAATCAGAATCTGGGGGGTGAAATACACAGATAAAGCAAGCGATCGAGTGGGAGAGAGACATTGTTACGAGCTCGCATATTTACGGAATATAGCTTCGATAACTATTACTCTTGATTTTGTCGTGAAGACGTGTTTATTGATTGATAAGTATTGAGTTAGGGGGAATTATACGATACGATACAATACGGGTGCGTGCTACGCGGTTTGGCGGAAATTGATATTGGTGTATGCGCGTGTGAGGGTACGGGATAGGAAGATTTAATTGTATGGTTTTCGTGGGAAAGATGTCGGCAGTGAAGGAGCAGCAAGCGTTTGATGCTGTTAGAGAGGGGGAGAATTGGTAAGAGGAGCTCTCGCTCTATTCTTTGTGCGAGGAAGTTCTGACGGGAGAAAAAGGGATTTATATAAAGACGCATTCGCACCACAACCCACTGGCAAGCCGCTCAAAGCTTGGGATCGAGCACCGGTTGCTGCACACGCACCACGGTTGCACGGGCAGAAGATATGGAAGAAGCGCGGGGGGTTGCGGGCGCGTGGGGAGGGGGAGGGGGAGGAAGGGAAGGGTTATAATGATGCAGTTGTGGAATTGGAAAAGGAAGGTGTGGGTGCGAGGAAGAAGGCGAGGGTTTTGGGTGCGGCGGCGAAGGAGAATATCTCTGCGGCGAGATGGCAGGATGTTAATAGCAAAGATGGAGAAGATGACGCGATGATGGGTGCTAGTATGATGCGGATGAGTCCGAGGAAAATGCAGCTGGGAAGTCCGGATAAATTGAAGGTGGTGCCGAGGAAGAGGACGAATGCGAATGTGACGATTACGCCGAGGAAACCGTTGAGGCAGATGATGTTGAATGGGCAGGGGCAGAATACGGGGGTGAGTGTGGATGGAGGGTCACCGAAGGGGAAGGAGGTGGCAGGAGCGAGTCCCGGGAGGAGGAGGAAGTCGTTGAGGAAGAGTGTGAGGGGGGACGGAGAGGGGGTGAAGGAGGAGGTGGGGAAGAGGAGAGGTTCTGTGGCGGTGCCTGAAAAGGGTGTGGGGTCTCCGAAGAAGGGGGAGTTGGAAAGAAATGTGAAGAGACAGAGTCTGAGAAGGTCGACACGTGGAAGAGGTTCTGGGCAAGGTGTCACCCAGCCAGTTGAAGAGGAGCCAGTCGTCCAGAAAGCTGCTGACGAACAGCCTATTACTCTTCCAGATGAGCAACAGGTTTCAGAAGATGTCCAGCTAAAAGAGGCAACTCCTGAGTCATCTCTTACCGGAACTTCTGAGCATGAGGGAGTTGCGTCGTCATTACTTTCTACTGCACCGGAAGTCACCCAAAGTGAAGTGAGTGCTGCAGAATATGTAGAGCCACAACACGATGTGTCAACGGCACAACAAAGTCAATCTACTGGGAAGGAGGTTGCTATTGAAGACGAATTCGCTTTGAAGCCTGTCACATCTGTCAAGCAAAAAAGAAGTAGTCTTCGAAAAAGTACACGCCAAAGCGACCGGCTGCGTGGTAGTTCCGGGTCTATTGATACACTGACTGAACTTCAGCCATCGGAGTCGGTTGGGAACAACTCATTTACCACCTCTACAGCTGAGGCGAAAATAGAAGCCCCTCAAGAAGTTGCGGCCCCGGCAGTAACTATCGACAAGGAGTCAAACGATACTCTTACTTTCACCATCGATTTCGACCTTGGTCAAGAAAAGGCCAGTGGAATTCCTCTCGCAGATGCTGCTGCCGCTGCCGACATGGCTACGCCTGTTCAAGAAGTGAACCACATTATGGAAGAGCTTCTTGCTCAACCAATTTCACCCACCAAGCTTTCTGATGAAGAGAAGTCAGATGGGTACACTGGAAGCCACGCCAACGATGGAGAGATGCTTGATAGCCCTTTTACACACGTATCCGATGCAGAGTATTCCGACGAAGACATGGACGACGAAATGTCCGAGCTCTCAGAAATCTTGCTTGAACCTACCATCAATGTTGATTCCCTTGGATTGTCGGGTTTGAAATCTTCCTCAGAACTTGAGATGGAAGATGATCAAGAGTCCGATGAAGCTGAGGCAATGGAGGATTTCGAATCACTGGAGCCTGTTACGGTTGCTGATCTGAACGTCAGCGCTCTCTTATCAAACTCTGCAACGACAGAAAAGGTGAATGAAACATCGGCACAAACAACCACAGACAGCGAACTGCCCACGAATCAATCGTCGGCTATGGGATCAAGCTCATACATGACCGACGATACAGACCTTCTCCGAGAATTCCTCACACGAGTTAAAGCAGACAAAGCAGCTAAAGCAGCAGCTCCTCCAAAGCGACGATCTCTACCACATTCACCACTTCGCATCCCTCTCGGAGATAACATCGACATCGAACCTTCATCTCCCATCCCAGAACCCGAACACGAACCCGCATCCACAAAAGACGACTTCAACCTCAGCACCCCCGGCCCACCCACCTCCTCCCCAACCCGCAAACGCAAATCCAAGCCCACTCCTCTTCCCTCCTCTCTAACCACACCCGAACCCCAATCCTCCACCCGCCGCAGCGGCCGCACTCGTCTCCCCGTCTCCAAAGTACCCCTCCCCGCCCCCTCATTCATCCCCGTGCGCCGTCTCGGCGGCCAGGACGGCGACCCCCAGGTCGCGCTGAAGCGCAGCGCGGATAAGGAGTTGGCGGCGTTGACGAGGGTCAATACACGGAAGAATAAGGCGGGCGCGGTGAGCGCCGCGGAGGTGTTGGCAAGGAAGATGGAGGAGAAGGAGGACCCGGTGCTGAGGCAGAGGTATTTGAGGGAGGTTTTCGAGGAGAAGGTTCGAAAGGAGAGGAAGATGAAGGAAGGGGGTGAGGAGGGGGCGAGGGGGAGGAAGTCGGTTATGTGGAGGGAGGAGATTGCGGAGTATAAGGTGATGGAGACGAGGAAGGCGAGGACGATGGAGAGTAGGGTGGTGGATGGGGAGGGGGAGGGAGAGAAGGCGGGGAGGAAGGGGAAGAAGGGGGAGGGGAAGGAGGTTAGGGAGAAGGAAAAGAAGAATAGAGTTAAGGTGGATGTGGGTGGACGGACGAGTAAGATCGCGCTGGGTGTCCCTGCTAACGGGACGCCGGTGGCTAAGAAGAAGAGGGCTGCTAGAACATAAGCATTGTGGATGGAAAGGTCAGCGACGGTAGGAGTATCTGGGTATTCTTGTTTCTTGTCTATGAGGGTGGTTTCTTCTCTTCAACTCGTGGAAAGGAGCTGGGAGTGTCGGTGTGCTGTGGTGTAATTGGAACTGGAATTGGAATTTGAGCGCTGAGTGCCTGTCGCTCGTTTGGCATTAGGTCTCATGGAGTTGGATTGGATTAGATCTAACTGTGTCGAGTTGGGTTAGGTTGATTTTCAAATTTCACGTTCTTTCATTTTCTCATTCTAGTTCATATTCCCAGTCTCTGCAGCGTAGTGCCGTCGTTCAAATTGCGAGGTGGGCAACATATAGCATAGCATAGCGTAGCATAAGCGTGTTTGGAATTGTGATTGGGATTGTAGCGTATTGTATATGGTTTGAAGAGTTTAGGTAGCATCTGAGTGAGCGAGCGACTTCATTGGAATGGAATGGAACTTAAAATGCATATACATTTGTCTCTAAAAGAATTTAGCAACGAAAGTGGTTTGAAGAACGTGGTGTGTGATGCTCTGTTTCTATGGATCAGCCTATGGGGTTTTCCAAACACTGTTTCGACGCTGATGGGAACACGAAGATATTGTATTTTTGTACTTGGAATCACGGCTGGGCAATGTGAGGTTCATTGGAACTTTTGTTTTACATACAGGCGGCGCCTGACTGTATAAGCTGCCATAGATTCATTCTCCTTATTGACCGTCAAAAAAAAATATAACAGTTATGTCAAATGGTATCTCCACCATCATTAAACTAATCCCATCTATCAATACAATACAGTCACTGGCATCTACTTAACATTATGCCACGCCATCCCCAACAACACATCCCTCGCATCCGCATTCTCCCAATCAATCCCCACCTCCACCTTCTGACTCCCCTTACTCTGCAACGCCACCAGCCTATCCCCCTTAAAGTACACCAACGTCCCCAACTTCCCGTTTCCAGCCGCCGTAATCCTGTACAACGGCCCCGCACTATGCAAGACTTTCTTCTCGGGCAAGAACTGCAAGTCGTTCTCAATACACCAATCTTCGACTTTGTTCCGGAACGAGACTTCTTCGACGGGTGCAGGTTTCACGGCTGGAGTAGCCGGTGCAGGCGGTGGGGATGCTTTAACGCGACGGGGCGTGCTGGCGGGCGCGGGGAGGTGCGTCGAGGCTTTGGAGCCGAGATCGAGCGCTTGGTTGATCATTTGATGGCCTTTTTCGAATTCATCTTGGATGGATTTCAGCGCTTTGATTTCGGCGGGGAAGACGTCGTCGCGCCACCATTCGAACCATTGGCCGATTTCCTGGTTCGGGCCGACGACCGTCAGCCATTGATGCAGCACGTTGTGCCACATGGGAAAGATGGTTTCGACGAGCACTTGCCCGACGACACGCGGTTTGAGAATGTCTTGCCAGGCGAATGTGCCTTGGAGACTGGACATGTAGGGGGCTTGGTCGTTGGGGTCGACCATGAAGTTCTTTTCGTTTTTGAGGAATTTGGCCATGCTGGGTAGCACGTGGTTCATGATTAGAGGCGTCCAGGTATCGTTGTCGGAGCTGGGACGAAGTACTTCGCGCCATTGTTGGAGACCCGGCACAACGCCTCTATGGAAGTCCCAAGAGTCAATAAGATGGCGGAACTTCCTCTTGACATCACTGACAAGTCCCGTAGAGCTCTTAGGATCGGCATGATGCGCGGAAAGATATTGTAGCCAGGGAAAGAGCCAAAGATGCGGTAATTCGTGATTTCGTCTTTTCTTGGGATTCCAGGCTGACACTGCTTCGTTCAGCTTACCAACTATTGCCTGGTCGAGAATCTGTGAACGCACGAATTTCGGCAAGAGACCTTCCCAGGCATCCAGGAATGCCAGGACAGGAGCTGGGTTATGCACATCCCAGCCCTGATTAATAGCAGACACAAGTTTAGGAAATATAATCTTGTATATCATGCTCTCATATGGTGTGGTAGATTTGACTCTGTTCTTATATGAATTGTTCATGAAGGAGTCTTGAGTAGCCACGGCCTTTTCATTGCTGGCTGCGCCTAGAAGATGTCGAATCTTATAAAGATCTGGCACCATCCCATTTAATTTGGGATCTTCCAAAGGTTGCCAGCCTTCTGTTGCTTGCCGAAGGAACGGATGAACAGCTGCCACAGCAATATTCGATAGTTCTTCATTAGAGCCAGATATTTCAAGTCCATCCACAGCTGCGAGCGCTTCGATCACTGGGTCCCACTGTCCATCCTGTACGGCCTTAGTGATACCTTGAACACTGTCTGCGAAAGATTTCAACTGATCATACTGCCGCTGCTCTTCTTCCAGCTCTTGGCGTTGTTGTATGAGCTCCATCTCTGTGTATGCTTTCCGCTCCTCGAGGTTTTTCCATTCCTCCACAAAAGCAGAAAGATCGTTCTGGGCTCGTCGAGCCAATTTCTTGTTCTCAATCTGCTCTACACTTTCGGGCAAGACACCAGCCGTAGGGGTCAGCAGTCCAGAAGTAGATGTTAGGAGCTTTTGGCCTGGCCCGGTCATATCCAGAATAGGAGCAAAAGCTTCGGGTATATCTAGACCTGGGGCAGCGCGCTGAATTTCTTCCACCGTTCGGTATTTAGGTTTTGGTGCTCGTTTGGGCGTGCCCATCCCACTCATACCACTATCAGTGCCACTTGTTTTGGGCTTCCTCCTTCGCTTCTTCCTCTCTTCATCCGAGTCTTCAATCTTCTCTCCCCTAAGCCTAGCCTGTCGTTTCTCCTCTTCCTTTTCTTGTTTCGACTTCTCTGCCACAGCTCCAAGACCCACGCCCTGTGGCCGCAAAGTAACTTCGATGACTCCACTCCGACCCTGTCCTTCCTTTCCTAAACCTTGTCCCTCTTTGTAACCCATCTTCGCCATCATCCTTGCGGCAAAGGACATTCCATTGACAGGAGTCGCGCCGCTGCCGCCCTTCTTCCCACCTCGGCCATTTGAAGGAGTTGAAAAGGCGCTCGGTCGCACAACCCTTGGAGTCGACTCCTGCGCATCATCGTCGTTGAGTAGAATTGGATTATTCGCCGAAGACGGCACGAAGCCCCGTCCTAAAGGTGTACCCGCGCTGGACCCTAAACCCGTATTTCTCGACTTCGACGGAGCAGGACTTTGAAAACCCAGACCCTTTCCTGCCCCACTAAACCCTAAACCTCGTGGCGCATTCGATTCTTCTTCATCTTCCATAATCTCGTCTTCGTCTTCGTTTCCAGCACCATCTTCACCGTCATTATCCTCATCGTCATCATCTTCCTCTTCATCCATAGTTCCTTGTTTCTCCCCACCCGACACAAAACTCATCCCTTTGCCCCTTAAACTTTTTTTCTTCCATCGTCTTCCAGGCCCGTCGTCTTCACTTTCGCTCCCGAAAACTCCCAAGGCAGCACTTTCCTTCGCGTCGCGACCAGTGCGCCTTCGTTTCCTCGGATTGTAATCTTCGAAATCTTCTCGAGGATCGGTAGATGGATGTAGAAAATCTTCTTCGTCACCCGAAGATTCATCGGATGAGTCGCGCGCAAAAGGATTCATAGACATCGTGGGTGTGACTTGCGTGTTTTGGAATGACCGCGGATGTGGTTCTCTTAAACCTCGATTGACGATTAGGAAAGATTATTCTGATAGTGATTTAAGGTTTGGGACCCCTGCCTTGGAGCTCAGACTTGTGACATTGTGGCTGAAGTGCATCGCTTAGTCATCACATTCACTTCCACTCCGTTGACATAGCTTCCACAAGAGATTGTCTAGGAGTGCTTGACAAGCTCCGGCAAATCTTATGCTGAAGTCTTCTTACAACACCATTCTCCGTGTAAGTTTGGTTCGGCTGTAATTGCTAGGCGAACGGCATGCGCATGCTCCCGTAAACTAAGTTTAGCACACTCCCAACACATCACAAGCCATGTGCTGGATCTGCGGACGTGGAAATCGAAGAACGACAATGTGGCTCTAGAATTCTTGGAACCACTTCTCTCTGACAGAAAGAAGTGTTGTTGTTGATCAGAGCTAAAGAGACTTGGTATGAATAGGAAGTTCATGCCGAGCATCGTTAAGCGAATGTGGATGAGGGGGAAGAGTTTTTGTAAAGAAATTCCTTCCTGTTGGTGGCATACATTCCAGTTCTCAACTATATATATTGAATCTCCTTAGAACATGAGGCCGCTGTTAAGCCAGGGAATCAAATACGTTTGGTTGCGCTAGACATACGTTTTAGCTTCCAACGGACTTGCGAGTTTGACACCACTTGCCTCCACAAGCCATCATGATAGTAATCTTCCCGGGCCCAGAATGTATCACTACTGCGGACTTCATATTCAGAAAGCAATGTTGAAGGGAGATGATAAACTCAAATATATAAAGCCTCATCCATCCTATTATATCGAATCGTCAATGAAGGAGCTGACGTAGCCCTTCCTATACATATTCTAAGCATAACGTTCGTTAAATATTCTTCCTTTCATAGCCAAATTCAAGCCAGGGGTCCGCTCTCTTAGCGGGAGCGAAGACATCACACTCCCTTGGTCTTTAATCCGGTCCCACGTCAGGGCTCATCCCATTGCCATATCCGCCATCCGATGGTCACGATGCAAAGACCCGAACAACTTTATCTACACAGCCTGTTGCAATCACACATCTGATGGCTTGTTTCGGATCATCTTTTTTCGCCGTTCCATTCTTGGTTGGAGTCGCCGTGCCACTGTCTCCGCCGTTGAGAAGAGGAACATCCTTGATTATGTTTGGAGCCCATCTCATACAACTGACGAAGTGCCCGTGCGCATCCTTTAGTTCCTTCACACACTTTCCTTCTTGAGCGAGATCCCAACACCTCAGAGTTCTGTCATCTGCTACACTCAGTAGGTACTTGCCGCCAGGATGAAAAACGAGCGCTCTTATCCAATTGTCATGGCCAATCAAGGTTTTGATCAAAGTTCCCCGAGCATCCCAAATTTTGATGCTCTTGTCTCGAGCTCCAGTAGCAACATATTCGGCAGAGCTACTTGCAGGTGGTGCCTTTTTCAAGCCAGCTAGAGCGGCAAGATAGAGGTAGCTGGCAGGGGGCGCAAAGACGCAGCATTCTATCGTGTTTTCATGACCAAGCAATGTTGCTTTGGGATCTCCGGAAGAAGCGTCCCATATTCTCGCGGTTTGGTCGACTCCGGCGGATAAGAGCCATCGACCATCAAAAGAGGGCGCAACATCACGTACCCAGTCCGCATGCCCACGTATCGTTTTGACGCAATATCCCGTGGAAACATCCCATATTCGCAGGGACTTGTCTCGACTCGCCGAGACCAAAAGATTTCCAGAGGAAGGGGATCCAGCGGCGCCACTAGGTATAAATCGTACTGCAGAAACGGAATGATCGTGTCCTGGAAGCGTTCGTATGTTTTTGTACTGGTCGTTTGGATCCCACAACTTGATAGTAAGATCACTTGAACATGACGCTAACAGAGTCCCTCCTCTGGGACCACCAAAATCTACGTCCAAGACCGCTCGTGTGTGTCCCTTAACTGTTTGTTCTAGCTCCCCCAGCTCCCAGTCCCAAATCTTTATAGTACAATCTTCTGAACCAGAGGCAAGTGATGAAAAGACCGGGTGAAAGGCAACACATGTTATTGCTTCCCTGTGTGATTGAAGATTATGCCTTGCTGGAGATTTTGGTAGCCAACTGGTGGGATCTTGATTTTTGTTTGATAGAGACGTAGGTGTTGCATTATCGATTTCATTTTGAAGAGCAGCATTCCTAGATTCGAGATCCATTATCTGTTTCCAGACAATCAGTATATCGAACTTGATCATCTTCGCAAGGAAGTTTCAGACCTTCTTCTGCAGCCGCACCACGCTCGTCCATTTCTTCTCAAGAAGGCCTTCATATTTTTTGCTTGTAGCAGCATCGAAGCTCTCGCCGATGTCTAGTTCTTCTCGTAACGCCGCGGCACTATGTAAAAGATTCGTTGACGTGAGATATGCTATAATAGACTTGTGTCTGCATTGATATCAGCCAGAGGAATCGCAATGAGAGCAAGAGATGCCAGTAGGACCTACAGCTCCTCGGCCTGCCGCGACGTCAGGATCTGGCTCATGGCGAATGTTGTGTGCAATGCATGAACTGAATACAATGATCCTATCAATTGCTTCTAAGGCGATGCGCCTTTGTCGCGAGGTCGTGAAATTGTTGCTGTCGCCGATCTGGAGTTTAGAGTCTTGATAGATATTCCTGGTTGTGAATTGTGTCTGTTGATCTACACGTTTGCACGTCTGTACGCCTGCACATCTGCTGCACACGCCCTCTCACACCCTATGCTTTATTTATGCTTGAACCGCGGGGTGTCCACCACTCTTTTTTCTTTTTGAGCGAAAGGTATGGCGGAGACCTGAAGGCTGTCTGGTGGCAGAAGTGTAGTTGTGTACTTCTTGAAGTCGAGTAATCGATGTAGAGTTACAATACGAGTATGCGGAGGGGTACCGATAACGTTTGAAGATTTAATATTGTCTATTTTCTCTTTTCATCGGCAGTTCGAGGTTTTGGATATAATTTTCCCATGTTGACAGTCGAAACAGTCAAACTGCGGCGCGCTGTGTAACTGGCCAGAGTTTCCCCCTGACTTGTGAGGGTGCGCTGGTGCACGCGCCAGATTGCAGGGATCATTTTTGAATGTTCGTCGTTACGGCGACGGTTCGGCTCATCTTGATATTTCGCGATCAACAACAACTTGCACAGCACATCAGATCTCTTGTTGCTTGAACGACGATCACCACACAAATTCGTCGTGCAGAGCCTTTACCTGTTTATTTACTCTATACGCAACACTTCTGAGAATTCACAATTTCGCAGAGGCAATTCAGTATTACTACAATTTCACTTCGCACGAAGAAACTCCCTATATCATTTACCCCACGACAGTAAAGTCTTCAATTTTGCGCCGAAATCAAAACTGGTAGGTAGGCCCGTTCTTCTTGCCTTTTCCTATGCGCAGCTGGAATAAAAACCCATGATTTGCAAGCCTCTGAACAAGATGCTTCTTCATACATGCTTGAGCGAGCTGGAAGAAGAGTTGGCTCACTGTCCATGTCTTTACTGAAGCTAACAAATCGTGTAGCTATTGGAAGACCTAAAGACACTCTTACCAAAACTGCAGTAGGCACCATGGCGGAACAAGAAGAAGATTTCAGTTCTTTACCTCTGCCGGATAGATTTGTTCACAAGGTACAGTCGATATCCCCGAGAATACCTTCTGCGTTGCGCCGCAGCGAGCAGCCGCTCGTATCAATAGACTAACATGCGCGCCTCGTCATAGATATGGAAAGTACGAAAAGCCGCATACGAAGATGCCGCCAAACAATTCGAAGTCACACCAGATGAGCACGATCCTGCCTTCCGACCGTTTTTACAGGATCCCAGTTTATGGAAGGGGGCCGTAGCAGATTCAAACGTAGCAGCGCAACAAGATGGCATTGCTGCGTTGTGTGCATTTCTCAAATTTGGAGGCCGGGAGCATTGTACTAGGACACGATCTCATACGTTGGCATCACTTGTCGAGAAAGGACTCAGCTCCACAAGAGCTGCTACCAAGGCTTCTGCCCTGGAGGCTATTTTACTTTACGTTGAGTTGGATGTTCCGGGCCCTGTTATTGAGGAACTTCTACCAGCATTATCACATAAACAACCAAAAATTGTTGCCGCGACAGTAGCTGCATTAACTGCTATCTTTCATAACTATGGTTGTAAGACAGCAGATCCTAAACCAGTTCTTAAGATACTTCCAAAACCCTTCGGACATGCGGATAAGAATGTGCGTGCGGAGGCTACGAATTTGGCTGTCGAGTTTTATCGATGGCTACGTGAGGCGATGAAGCCCATGTTCTGGGGGGATCTCAAGCCTACCCAACAGACGGACATGGAAGCACAGTTCGAAAAAATCAAGGGAGAACCTGCGCCAAAACAAGAACGATTTCTTCGATCGCAACAAGCAGCTATGTCTAGAGCACCACCGCCAGGTGAAGGAGGGGCCGAAGAAGAAGACGAATTAGAGGCCGAAGGGGTTGAGATCGACGCATTCGACTTGGCGGAGCCACAAGACGTGTTATCCAAAGTACCCGCCAATTTCCATGAACAACTCGCTTCATCGAAATGGAAGGAGCGTAAAGAGGCACTAGAAGCCCTGTTCACATGTCTCAATGTTCCCAGGATCAAAGACGGCGATTTCAACGAGATAGTTCGCGGACTAGCAAAGTGTATGAAGGATGCAAATATTGCAGTCGTAACGCAGGCGGCGCAATGTATCGAGGTTTTAGCCAAAGGCTTGCGGAAGGCGTTTACCAAGCATCGATCTGTCGTTCAGGGTCCTATTATGGAAAGACTGAAGGAGAAAAAGGCGTCTGTTTCGGATGCGCTGGGTGCCGCCCTCGATCAGGTCTTCGCCGCGACGAGCTTAACTGAATGTTTGGAGGAAACCCTAGAATGTTTGAAGCACAAAAATCCTCAGGTCAAAGAAGGAACGGTCAAATTCCTGATTAGAGCACTTAAGACAACCCGCGAAGCTCCTAGCAAAGCCGAGGTTGGTCAGATTTCCGAGGCCGCAAAGAAACTCCTTGCCGAATCTAGTGAGGTCTTGCGATCAGGTGGTGCAGAGGTGTTAGGTACAGTAATGAAGATTATGGGCGAGCGTGCCATGGGCCCCCACCTCGAAGGTCTTGATGATATTCGCAAAACTAAAATCAAGGAATACTTCGATACTGCAGAGGTCAAAGCAAAAGATAAGCCAAAGCCGCCGCCAGCACCCCCTAAAGCAGCAGCTCCTGCTGCTGCACCGAAGAAAACTATGGTTAAAAAGCCAGCCGCAAAGAAACCCCCACCAGCACCAAGCCCATATGCGCAAGAAGCACCGTTAGCTCCGCAACCCACAGCAAAAAGCGCTGCTGGCTCGAAACTCAGCAAGCCATCCGGGCCTGGAGGGCTCAAGCCTCCTGGTAAAAGGACAATTGCCACGTCAGGATCAGCCCCCCCTCCTGCAGTTACCTCGCCGAAGCGTGCCGTTGCACCCGCGTCCCCGGTTGAGGAAGAAGCACCTCCTGCACCTCGTATGGGTCTTGCTGGTCGTGGACTCGCTGGCCGATCTTTAGCCAAAGCGCCTGCCGCTGCTGCAGCTCCTCCAATGTCATCAATGTCACCTCCACCCAACGCTGGTCTTACTGCTTTGGAGCGAGCTGAGCTAGAAGAATTACGAGCAGACAAAGAACGCTTACAACAGCAAGCTGACGAACTCCGCCATGAACGCTCACGACTCAATTCAGAAGTACAGGAACTGAAGAATCAAAATGCACAGCTGATCGAGGACCACACCAGGGACGTGCTATCCATCAAAGCCAAGGAGACCCAGCTCGTACGCGCCAGATCAGATGGTGAAGCAGCAGAAGCCATGTGCGCACAGTTGCGACGGGAAATGGAAAGACTAAAGCGGGCACTAACAACTGCCGAGCGAGTCAATAGCCAACCTCTAGGCAGCCCCGGACGCGATGGTGCAAACGATGAAGCTGGCATCTACCGAGATTCCACCTACGGTGCGACATCAGATAACGGTCGACCAGCATACAGCAGCCGTGCCCGCATGTCCTTCGCATCAACCATGAGCGAGGAGAAGGAAAACGGCGGTGATCCTCATGCAGCTGCGTACGGTCGTAAAATGCTAAGTCCGGATTTGGATGTGCCGCGTAACGGCCGATCCAGTGCTGCAAGCGGTAGCGGGAGGGGTAGTCCGGCGCCGCATGCTTACTCGAGTAGTGATCGGATGGCGAGGGATGGCGGTGCCGCGACGAATGGTAGTGGAGTGGAGAGTTGGAAGAGAGCTGCTGAGGTCACGAGTGCGTTGAAGGCCAAAATTGAACAGATGAAGGTAGGATCTCTCCTTTTTTTTCGCCGACGCGACGCGAGATGTATTTGTCATTGTACTAATTGGGATTTCTATCAATAGGCACGGCAGGGACTTACTAGGCCTTGAGAAATTGATTGGTCAGGGGGTGGTTATATAGTTAATGGATGATGATGATTACTGTTGTGCTACTTCTCGGTATTATGATAGATGGTATGGCATGGTATGGTTTGGGAAACGGCAAGGTTAAGGGAAGGGAAGGGAAAGGAAAGGTCGGAGTCATTGGCAATTGATTGATCAAGGGGTGTTGTGGTTGGTCATGCATGGCCTTTGGTCTCTTAGAGATACTTCTTTTGAGTTTTGCTTCGGGGGCGGTATGAGGTGGCATCCTCCAAGATCAACTTTTTTCTTATGCTGCATTGCGGTGGGTTGTCGATGTAGCGAAGGCGGCTTATTTGTTTCCCTTCTACACGATTCGAAACGAGACGAGATGAGACGACAAGATATCTATGTATGCATATGTCGTGTGCTGTATGGTTGGCGTCATGAACTGCTCAGCGGTGGAGGCTGTGGCTGGCAGCGGCGCTGGTAGTGACAATAAGCATTGTACTGATCGATTGACTCACCGAACAGGCAGATAGGCAGACAGGCGGAAGCAGATCTCTCATCTGACCTCTTCCGTTTTTTATTCTCATGTGTGTTGTTTCCTATGGAACTTGCCAACCGTACCGTTTTCTGTATTTTCCTTTTCCTACCTGTTGTTGCGGTGCGGTTGTTAATGATACCACGGAATGCGAGCAATTTTATTTATTTTACTTTTCACTCTACTTCACTTTACCGTGTGTGTGGTCTGGTCTGGTGTTGCTGATTGATTGAGGTTTCGGTGCGGTAGCACAATATGCATGAATGGTCGTGGTGGAGGTGACTGAGTATTCGGTCCTTAGCCTATGGGGTGCCAGAAGACGGCCGTCGTATTGCTCACTCTTTGGTCTTGGAGTCTGGGCGGCAGAGGAAGTGGGAATGCGTTGCATATATGGTAGAGTCGTAGTGGTGAGCATGATCGTCGTCGGAATGTGTATGCGTGTATGTATGTATGTATGTATGTATGTATGTATGTATGTATGTATGTATGTATGTATGTATGTATGTATGTATGTATGTATGTATGTATGTATGTATGTATGTATGTATGTATGTATGTATGTATGTATGTATGTATGTATGTATGTATGTATGTATGTATGTCTATGTGGGTATGTATGTTTATGTGTATGTAGGCCTGTTTATAGGTAGGTAGTACTAGGTAAGGTACTCGGAGACGGCATTTTCTCCCTACTACTCTACCTGCATGCCTACTACTTCTGTATGTCGCTGCTCCGGTCTGCTTTGTATCATTGATTGGATAGACATATGATTGGTCATTGTACATTGGCGCTGTATGTTAATTTATATAGGTATAGATTTTGGTTCGCGCTTTATAGGCGTGCCAGAGATGGATATTTTCCGGAAAGTGTGGCTTTATTATTTGCTTGGCGAGAAGAGAACAGGAGGAGGTTCTGGTAATCCTCCTTCTTCTTCATCTCCTTCTGTTTTCACGCGCGTACAGCACACAAAAGCTGGGATTTAGTGAGGGTTGTAGCTTGTTGGTATTATTTTGTTGGTTTGTTTGTTTGTTTGTTTGTTTGCTATGCCGACGTGATGCGTAACCTTAGGTACGAGATACTTCTACAGCTTACTTCGCTCTAAGCTTCTACAGGAAATCGCTATCGCGCAAGCAGTTGTCCCTATGAAGTAGGATTGTGGCCAAGCTTTCGGCAGGTGTATGAGTGGTGCACCAGGGGGTGTACTAACTACCCGACCAACTTCAAACTTCGATATTCTCAATATCTAAATTTTATTTGAACAATCAGATATATAATTGTTCTAATATCTAACTTTCACTTGGACAATCAAATATTCATAGTTATATTTAAGAATATATAATTTCATAATATTTAAATATTATTTAAACAATCAGAAGTTGGTCTGGTAGTTAGTACACCCCCTGGTGGTGGGTGATATTCTAGAATCAAAGGAAGGAGAATAAGGATCAACTTAGGGGTTCTAGAACTCGCGCAATGTACCCCGTACAGCCTAGAGGTTAACGTGGAGAATCCTTCGGTGCAGAGTGTACCTTTGCAGAAAAAGTTGAGATGAAGGATCAATATACTTTGACTTGGGAGACAGGATAGATAAAGCCGAGGTATATGGATTGAGGATGGGGTTAAAAGAGCCTGGGTATCTCGTATACGAGTAGCAGAAATGCTGGAAAGGAATATGCACACCGCTGCTCGTTGATTCGTTCCTTGGATTTCATAGGTACGTATGATGAAATCTAAGACCAAACAATCAAAGGAGCAGTCAAGCCAATTCGAATTCTAATACCCGTGTAGTATATCCGTTTCCTCTATCCAGAAGAAGCTCGTGTGTGTGGAAGTAGATGATAAGGTTGTAAAGGGCCATCCTTGCAAGCGAAAGGGAGTCATGCATACCATATCACACCAAATCACAACGGTCGGACATAAAATACAACCGCGCTGGATGGACACTGGACAGACGTATATTTGTATGTGTAATGCTAGTAAGACGAAATGAAACGACGGGACGGAATGTGGGTGCTCGGAAACCGAAGGGTTGAAGATATGAAGCTTCTGCACCGAAACAGAAGAGTGCAGGTGGTCGAGCGCATCTACTGTGACAGCACCGATGAGTAGTTTCGCTTTTGTCTCGGAGATTATTGGGGGCTGTTGGAAGTGTTTGTTTGTCGAAGTTGTGTGTGGTCCGTAGGGTGTGCGCTGTGGGATGGGATTGGTTCGTGGAGACAACCAGAACTAGAGCTAGTAAGAGTTGGGAGGTTGGAGGGGCTTTCGTGGGTGCTCAAGCCTCTAGAGAAATCACATCATGTCAGATGAAGAATCTCCAGCCATGTAGCGTGAATATGCTCTCTATTCCCAAATTCGCTTAGGTACATGGCGGCAGCGAGGCGAGCGAGAGATCCAGGCTGGACATCTACATGTGAAGGTAACACCAGACCCAGACAGAAAGGTCTCAATGATGACATGGTGATCCAATACTACAGCCTCTGCCCACCTATCCGTTCATCCAAACCAAGGCATACACTCACAGCATGATTGTGCAGACCCACCAGCCCTGCACTACGACATACT
This sequence comes from Rutstroemia sp. NJR-2017a WRK4, assembly GCA_002946385.1. NCBI lineage: Eukaryota > Fungi > Ascomycota > Leotiomycetes > Helotiales > Rutstroemiaceae > Rutstroemia > Rutstroemia sp. NJR-2017a WRK4. The sequence continues at coordinate 705,023 of NJPR01000061.1, forward strand.
GATTGATAAACGGACATGTACATCCATCCATCCATCCATCCAGTCCCCAAGTCGTAAGAAAAACAGGGTATTCTTGGCTCAAGTTTGGTAGCGAAGAATATGCGTGAGGGTGTGATGGCTAACTAACTGCATGGTAAGGATCGAGTGGTCGGGGTAAGACTGAACACCGCGCAAGTGCTTCGGGTTTGCTGGCTGGCTTGCTGAGATGAGATGGGCAGTCAAGCGGATGGCATTATTAATTCGATGGATAATCATGGAACTTGAAGATTATTGATGGGCTGAAGGAAGGATCTCCAATGGTTCTGTTTCATCGCGGTGCCCATGATCGATGAGGCAGGTGGGGGGCTTGGGTTAGACGAAGATTACGGTCGGTAGGCGGAGGATGAGATGGCCATGTGAGGACCAGAGAGGTGAGAATGAGGATGATTGACTGACTGATTGATTGCTCATTGATCGGTGAGAGGTTTTGGGATGGCTGGGCGCGGAGGAAGTGAGCGAAGAAGGAAATGTCTAACGAGGGATTTGGAATGGAGGACGTTTGAGGGGTAGCTGAAATCTTTACGCAAACTGTACCGGTATACATCTGTCTCCCAATATCTGAACCAAGAATCAAGGCGACAAGGGGCAATATACCCAACTAGGCGGTCCTCATGTCACAGCATTAACATCATCGAGATCTTCGTCCCTTCTTCTTCTTCTTCTCCTCCTCCTTCCATTTCCCCCATTTATCATATGCAGGAACAATGTAAAGGGATCAACCATCTATATACTTAGGTAAATGTACATGTGTTGTAACCATGAACTCTCCGGGTCAAATAAACGAATATGCACCCACTCTATTCATCCAGATAGGTCCAACAGATATCCATATCTATATGTATGTCTATATACATAACCAACAACATCCATATTTGTATAGATTGCGTTATAAGATCGCAATTGATTGATTGATCAATCAAAATATTCTCGGATAGAAATTCAACGGCTTTCTTCCAGAATGATTGATGATTCATAGGGGAAAGGAAGAGACGGGAAGGAAACAAGCAAAAGAGACGCGGGCTCGGATGTAAGGAGTGATTATCCGGACTCTCCCTCGAGCTATTGGCCGATGACTTTCGATAATGGCGAATTCATAATATAATTATTGCGACTTACCCAGCTAGGTAATGGTATCGATGTCGCAAATCTACACTGAGCGACGACGGTAGAAGAGTCTCCGTGGTACACCGTTAGGCAAATTCTATATTGCACGGCATTTGGGCTCATACTATCGATGTGGAATGAAACCCCCTTCATCGACGCAACGACGGCTGCTGAATAGAAAAGAAGAAAGGGAAAATGCCCTCGTCGTCTCTTCCCGTCTCTCGTCGCTCCAGTACAACCAACCTTATTATCATCCACTGCATCCAGTGCAGTCACAGAGCAGCTGGACTGACCCAAAACAGCCAAACAGACGAGAACCCTTCCCAAGAAATGCATATCCTTACTACTGTAGCAATACTCAATTCTGTCACCTCTCGAAATCGGATCTACTTGGCCTTCCACCAAGGAGCCCTGCTCTGCTCTGCTCTGCTCACTCCTCATTCTACCCTGCCTTGCTCTGCTAAATCGTCCGTCCCCCGCAACGTTGCGCAGCCAATGCAGTGCAAGGATCGTCATTAGCCGGGCAGCCACCACAGAATGATATCTCCTGTCTCTGAAAATCTCCCATCTGGTGTGCTTCCCCAACCACTTACAGCACCTTGACGTCCTGCGACGGGAAGGCCTTCCCTTTCTCCTTTTTCCCTTTTGCTTGCCTGCTTAGCTGCACGTCCGATATATTGATACGGTACTGTATTGCAGCCGTTTTTCGTGCATCCGCGGTCCGTGTCTGGCCCTTTTCTCCATTATCCATCGCGATGTCTCGGGCGGGTGGTTATTAATCTCCCTTCTTACATACATGTACGTTTATGTACGAAGCCATATAGGAGAATAGGAAGTAGGGGAATTGTCATCCGCGATTTGCACGTGGAAGGTTGAAAAACGGTTTATCTCTTGCCGTCCCTCCCTTGATGGACCATCTTATACACATATCTACATACATATAGGATGGCCCGGTACGAGCCGGTATCGAATTCGATATGCTGTGTACCTATGTAGTCATGTAAGATGCTCCTTCTAGACAATAAATCAGCTGATGTTCAGCGAACTGGTAGATCAATGCCGCATTCCATCGCATCGTCTCGGCTCTTCAATGAAGGGTCTTTTTGTGTTTCTGTTTCGAGGGATTTCGGTATAATTGGGTGATAAGTTATCGACTTGCCTATTCAGGACGTTCCTCCCTACGAGGACTTATTGACCAACCAGAATATTGCCCGAAATCACTCGACTACCTAGCAACGTACTATCTCCGCAAGTACGAAGTACGAAGAAGAGCTATCTTACTGATGGCTGATGACAGCTTAGCTACATTACTCATTAGCTCCTCTCTATTCCAGTCGTTTGACAGCCTCGACAGCTACCTCGCATTATCCCCCCACCCCGCTATCCCCCCACGTCCACTCTTACCTTACAGCATCAGTACAATAGGACCTTCGCTCCAAGCCCTCCTGCACGTCAAGTGAGGATCAACCAATGTTCGCATTTAAATTCTGCACGAGGATAGCCCAGGTACATCTGACATAGCATAGCATAGCATTCAACGAGAGAAATAAATTGACCTTTCTGGCATGGAGCAGGGCGATCGTGAAATGCCCCGATACTTTCCCCAAGAAAGATATACACGCTGCTAACAGGCCGAGAATAGTAATAATAATAATAGCAAAATCGGCATCTACCGAACAGACAGCACCAGACCTTCAGCCCAGAAAGCCCAGCGATCTGGTTACTGTGGTGATTTTTGTATATGGGTGGTGGTACAACCCAAGCTGCGCTAATCGTCCTCGTACGAGAATGAATAAGAGCATCGTATTTGGGAGCTGCGGTGCAACCACTCTGGCTAGCTAGCTGAGAAAGATTTGGTAATGCAACCAGTCTGCGGAACACTTGAACTAGGTAACTTAGGTATTTTACGAATAATGAAGAGAAAGAAAAGGAATATTATAACCCGTCTCTTGATGCAAGAGGCGTTTGTGTTCTGGACACTTAGCAAGGATGATTTGGTGCGGTGGAGGGGTAGGAAAGTTAACTTGTGAAGGAATATATTCATATGTCGGTCAGTCCGTCAACACGAAGAACGTGCTGACCAAATACATGAATGTCTGCCTTAAGATAGCATGTGAGAAGCATAGTTGTTGACGTATACATGTGGGTGTAAAGATGATGCTGTTGATATCGCCGTTGTAAGATTACTGTATTGCGCAGGAAATGACAAAGTGAGTGGGTTACATAGTGTAGTCGTAGCGAGTATACTGACAGACAGACTTGACTGACAGCCAGACAACGGGCAGATGAAACCAACGTCATGCCAGCTGCACCTGCACCTCGCTATTCTCCTTCTCCTTCGAGTTGCCTAGCTTGCCATCTGGCTTACATAATCCTTCCTCCTCTCAACCACATCTCATCGCAGTACAGTAGGGAGCCAGCACTTCTAGGTACGTACCCTCACCGTCGCAAACCAACCTTAGCTACCCACCAAGATAGATTCCCGGCCATCAATGCGGAAAATTCCCTCACACTTGTGCTGTCCACCTCTTCCTCAAACATGGTATCTATCACTTTTGCTTGTTCTCAAACACCAGCGAACTCTACCCCGCAGTTCCTCTAGAACCACGCTTAACTGCGGTATTGGAGCTTGGGAGAGCTAACTACTGTAACTAAACCTCTGCACTGTAACTAACTGCTGTAAATCCTTAACCCTCTCATGTACCTAGCATAGTAGTATGTACCTACTCGTGCTACTGTATCAACTAATCTAGCCCCAACGCATAATCCATCAGAAATCCCACCAGCACCACTACTGTACCTCACCTCACCAAGCTCACCTCCTATTTCTCAGCCAGACCACAGCCGAAAAAAACGTTCAAAACAACATCTGTTTCCTGCCCGCGGAACCGAAAAAACCCATCAATGCTAGATTACCGTACATCACCTCACATAGCATAACAGAACCCAGCTACCTGCATTTAATCTAAATGCAATCGATGCAGTCCGTCCGTGCCGTTCCAATTTCCATTCCATTCCATCTCCCATCCCGTACGCATCGCATCGCAGTGTTCCTGTTCTCTCAACCCGGTTCTTGGAATCGGTGGTCGTGGAATCTGCTCGTCGGTTAGGTGGGGACTGCCAGGTCATATATATATAACTTTGTGCAGAGAGGACTGCATAGAGGAAACGAATTTCATGCGTGCTTGCTTACTATTACAAATACAGTAGAGTAACTTGATAGCTGTATCAATTGAGGTGCTTTTTCTTTGTTACCGTATATGCGTGATGATTTTTCTTCATGTCTTGGCAGGACAAGTGACATGAGTAGTCTGGAATGAATGTACGATCCCCTTAGATGCGTTTCTTCACGGCCGGCGCCAATATCAATATACTTCGGAGTCCGGATTGACTAGCTGACTGACTAGCTCATTGACTGATATTGACAACTGAACTGTATGGCAACCCTACACTGTCTGCCTGTAGCCCACCCATGGCCTCCCCTTTCCCCAATCCTCTCTCTCCTCTCTCCTCTCTCCTCGTCCCTATCCCATATTTCCCTATGCCGATCCGCAACCCCTACAACCGTACAACCACCCACCACCACCAACCTCCATCTCCAATCCCCAAGGGAAAAAAATGAAAAACACGGAAAATTTTCTCCCAAGTAATCGTACAACCAACACCGCATCGGTCGCGATCGGAGCACACAACACATATGCGTACACGGGCGCGGGAACGGCTACGCACAGCCCAGCACCGCATATGCTGGACCGGAGTCGCGTCGCGCGCCGAGCGAGAGAAAATAATTCATAGGTCGCGAACCAGCCCGTGACCCTGGTTGTGGGAAGTCTGTACTTCCACACAGTGGTTCTGGATGAATTGGAGGGGTGGTGAGGAAGGGGGCGAAGGGGAAGAGGAAAAGAAAGAGAAAGTAAAAGAAATCTGTGAAGGGGAGTGACTGAGCCAGCGCAAGGGATTAGAGATAGAGATAGAGATACTTAATCTTTTGTAGCATGGTAGAGACTCAGTAGTAGAAGCTTCGTAGATGAAGTTAAATCTTTCGATTATGCCTCTCCTCTACTGTATCATCGATTTCCTAGACTCCTTTCCCATAAATACATCATGGTGATCCAGCCACTCCATCCATGCCCTAATAATGATAGCCGTCCAATCCCATCCCAATAATCCATAAAGCATACCCCATATCCATCCGTCCATCCAGTCATCCCATAAGAGAGGAGAAACGCCAGCCAGCCAGCTAGAACCAGTACCGCTGGCCCCACGTAAAGCCGTCCGTTGCAGGATATATGAGATATAGAAAGGAAATAGGTATAAAAAATGAGACGCCCTCCAGTCCTGTACAATTCCAATTGAGTCAAATCCAACCCAAAGCTCCAATATCCAGATGTTCTAGCTCCGTTCCAGATGCCGTTGTTGTCCAATAGATGTGGTATTGTAAGAGTATTTCTTCTGACCTGTGTGTCCAATACACATCATACAACTTATCAAATATAAAATATGCCTGCCCAATGCCCAATCATTTTTTATTAAGAGTTTCGCCTCTGTCGACTCGATTGACTGATAGTGATGTTGTGTTGTGTTGTGTGTTTGGGTATCCTTCTGGTCCTTCTTCGTCTTCTTCTCGTCTCCCCTGTTTTTATATTCTCGTGGTAGGTTGCGTTATTTGTCCTTCTCCGGGGCATAGAGGGGTAGGAGTTGAATTGCCCCGTCTCGATAGTAGTAGTCGTAATATATTATGGCCGAATCATAAGTAACTCATATGATCCCATCATACATGAAGTCGGCTCTTTTTGGGGATATCATAGTACCATTCCGGTCTTACTGAGTGTTTGCAATCGCCTGTGGTTGTATCTTCGTTAGCTTTCTGTCATTCTTTTTCGTGCTATCCCAAATGTATCATATCATCGGAGGAAACTTTTCGGAGAAAAGACCAAATGAACAGACGGAGGGGCGCTCGGCGGGGGAGGGGAGGGGTGCTAACCACACTTCTCATCCAACCTATATGATCCACGTCAGTATGATGAGTCGACTGGTACAGTCAGACAACGAGGAAAGAAAAATTACCTAAATTCTACAGCCACCACATTGGGAGGACAACGGCGATGTGTACTCTCATAAGTGGTACACCATGCTCGGACGGTATAACGAACGTGACCTATTGACCGGACGACACTTCGGTCAGTGATACTAATTCTCTTTGGTGTAAAAGTGGGAGGAACGCCGAATGTTAGTAGGAAAAATAAAAATCAAAGCTTACCACAGCGAAACTCAACTTGAGTATAATCGCACATTTTCACAAAATAGTTTCAAAAAAGACCGAGTATGCTGGTAGAGATGGTGGTGACAAAAGTTTTGGCGGGATGTACTTTTACCACAACCTCGGGCCGGATGGGGTTGGCTTATCGTTTTCACTGTTCCGAGTAACGAGAGAGATTCTCGATGGACGACACAAAAGAAGTGTAAAAACGCTAGCAATCCCGGGCCTGTGCTGGTCTGTTGCTTGGTGAGAGACAGTAGGTGCGTAGAAAGGTATATGCTTGGTGAAGTAGAGAGGAAGGAAGATAAGGTCTAAGGTCGGGTTCTTGGATCTGATATGAGTAGAGAAGTTTGAGGTCGAGACAGGACAGGATGAGGGACTAGATATGTATAAAAAGCTCATCCAAGCTGCAGCACCTCTCGATCTTAAGGTTCCACCCGGTTTTTTCGGGTCATGATTAAAACAAAATACCGTGGTGTGGTCCTCTCCGGGGTAAGGACAATATTGGCAGTCGAAGTGGAAGGGGAGTGTGCTAAGGATGGCCAGAAAGAAAGAAAAAATAGGTTTTGCGTGTACTCTACATTATGATGACCATTTTCTGGACCAAGTCGATTTATTCGAGACGGATTAACTTGATCGAGTATAAGATTCTGGAGACGCTCACTGGCCCTATGCTCTTCTTTTTTTTTCCTTTCGGTTGTCCCATGCGAATTGCAATTAATGACCATTTTAATTTAATCCTGGATGCAACTACAAGAGACAAGGTAGCAGAAGTAACCCAGGTCGAGATATCAATTCGACTAGGGGGATAGCGAATGCCGGGACGACACCAGAAAGTACCAAGGGGGGTGAAAGCCTAACCTAGTAAGAAAAGCTTACTGGCCAATTTTGCTTTGCGCTTTACAGGCTGAGTTCTTAGCGATACCAACACGTGGAATCCCAACCACAAAGCTCACGGATATGGGTACGGATTTGCACTGTACTTTTTGCCCTGTCTCAGAATAGCAAGTGGAGAACAAATGCCTGAAATGAAACTGCACCGCACTCCACTGCACTGCACTGCACTGTGACTAGCCATCATCAGGCCACCTCTAAAATTTTCCGCGAAGAAGCTTGAGTGCACGAAGGAGGGAAATCTGCAAGCGCCGAGTACCAGGTTATGCTACGCTTCCAGAAGAGAGGTACGCTCCGTAGACGCGGGGGAATTTCGAAGGTTGTGAGAACTTTAGAAGCAACTTTTAGGTTTGACCTAACGGACATAGCACCTTAGGAAGACACGATGGACATGGTCATGCGATGGCTATATGAACTTAGTTTGGCTTGAAGGTGGAGGTAGAGCTGCACCCACCGGCATCTGTGATCTTTGATACGTGTGATCTAGAAGGAAAGCTCGGAGAGATGTGAGTTTGAGAGACGTCTATGCCCCCTCGGCAGACCAACCAACTCTCAGTACCGCCCCCGAGAAGGAAACGCCCTGCCTCGCTCTAAACTTACACTCGCTCGGTTCCGTGGGACCAGCTCAGGTACCAGCCTGGCAGTGAGTGAGTGGGGAAGTTTTGATGAAATACTAATCTTCAAGCGCCCTTCGCATTTGCATGAGCCATGAGCCGAGTTGATGACTCAAGGCAGCAAGTAACTTTAGCAGAGCGACAAAACCATACCCGAGGATTAGTGTCAGGTACATCCTTGAAGGCAAATTGTACCAAATTGTACCTGTCGTCTAAGATTGTGTCATGTCAACAGAATTGTTGCAAGATTGTTCCAATCCAGCATTAGGAAGGGGAAGGGGGGAAGGGGCGGGGGCGGAGGAGGAAGCAAAAGTCTGCCACTGGCTACTGAGCTACAGCGCGGACAGTCTGCGGACCAAGAAACTGGAAAGCACCTGTGCACAGTAAATCAAAGAGCAAGATTTTCGGTTTTATTAATCACCAAAAAGAATGAAAGTGCCATCTGATCTTCTGATTGGCTAGAAAGCACCAAACGAAATAGCAATAATAAGGACATCAAGGGCTATCAACCAGTTAGTACCGTAATGACTTGGGCGTGACGGTACTTTCTACTCGTGTCGCAAGGAAAAATACGGAAATGTGGAGGTTATATCGGGCCATTACCAGGCCGCTGGGTTTTCTAGAACACTCCCCGTAAACAACAAATTTCGGTCATGAAGCCGTAGCAAAACCCAAACAGGAAAACCTTCTCTCCTAGATAGATACCCGTAGGATTTTGTGATAAAAACACTGCCCGGACTCAAAACCCTCGAAGCTTTGATGTAATGTATACGCAATCATTTTTTCTTGCTTGGCCGCCACACTGCCGCTTGCTCTTGTGCCGGGGCCGTGTTCACGAACCTCATAAGTATGCTTGCTTTATTTGCATGGAATCGAAGCACTTCGTAATGGTTTGTTGGTTTCTTTCGGAGCCTGGAGAGAAGCTCTGACGTATCTCCCACCCTTGTATCAGCTAGCCCTAATCAATCTTGCTTGTCGGTAGTTGGACGTTATTCCCAGATCTGATGGGGTGGGTGTTCATTGTGAATACAGCATAATCCCATTCTGTATATCCACTGAAGGACGTCTCGGGTGGATTGGCAGGTAGATCAAGCGCTTGCCTGGGTGTGTACCGTTGTGTGCCATACAGCGAGCATCATGACTTACGTGAAACTAAGTTTCCTCCTTTAAAAAAAGTTTCAGAGAGCAGTGCAAAACATCAATGCTACGGCATAACATTTGGAATTCGAGGAAAGGGGATCGGTAAAGTAAGTTCGGCAAGCAGTCGGGCAAGCCGATCAGTGGATGGCGCCGCCGCTAGATGGTTTCGGCAGGTGACTAAAGGTCCTAGTCTGGTTTTGCGATTTTGTCCTTATCATCATATTTAGATGACGGGATGTCTGCAGACGGGAAAGAATGATTCGTATCGGCATGTAGGCTGCCCTCACGAGCCTTTGATCTCCGAAATGTACGTCTGGGTCTAGCTTGGAAGGGCCGATGAAACGATACTCGAAGGTTTTGAGTGAAATTTACTTGAGTAATATGTCTCGGAGCATTTTGTGGATCAACAAGGATGATCCCATCTAAATTCAAAATACCTCAAGCGGGGGATAACATACAGACGGTAGGTAGGCTTTTCAGTGGAACGTGGAAACAGTGGAAACAATGGGCCAGATCCTGGATACTTGGGTTTTCCTGAGTAACGGGCAATCTCATGCGATGAACGAATGATATTCTGTTGGTTGCCTTGAAACTCATTGATGATGTCTGAGTTGACTCGATCCAAAAAGTTGGAAGAAGGCAACCCGTCGGGCAATACATCCTGTCGATGGAAAAAAAAGTTGCACTTTCCTTGTTCCACCAAGTCTACCAAACCGCATGGGAGATGTTCTATTGTCCGTAACCTCCGTACTTGCGTATTGAAGTCTGAAGGAGTTCGGACGTAGCTGAGGCTGCTGAGTGGACGAAACACGATATAGAGTTTTGAATTTACCTTTGGAGGTGCGCTATCGCTCATTTACAAAAAGAGAGCTCCACGAGCTCATGATGCTCGAGTCCGAGCACTGCTATTACTTCCCGAAGTTACACAGAAGAAGATTCCGGTTCCAATATTCCGTAATTCTCCAGCACTGCGCAAAAATTTAATCGGTGACACTGACACGGCTCTGACGACTGCGTCCTCTTGACTTCAGCTGCTCCCACAGTCTCGTTGAGAAAGACACGTCAGTGATGGCAAAGTTCCACTTGCCCGAGCCCGAGTCCCAACGTCCGACAGCTATCTGCCAGACGCCTCAAATGTGATAGCAATTTTTCCCTACGGCATTACTTCGATGGATCTCCCTTGGCAAATGTGAAACGAAGCCAATGATGCATACATTTACCGGGCACAGCCGCGCGCCGTTGACATGACAAAAGGTGCGTCTGTCAAAGCGCCCTTCCAGAAGAGCCATGGTATGATAAAGCTCATACTTCTCGCCAACTGGCCATCTGTAAATTACTCGAAAGCAATGCTTTACTAAATACCCATGTGGATAATTGCAGCATACAGCACACGAGGCGGCAACTCTACAAGGTCATTCCTCGAAAAGTGCATACGAACCCAAGCATACATGTGTTTCCAACTTCCAACAAATCTTTGGCAGGGATCATCAACTATTGAGATCAAAAACTATCGCGCAGTTGAGACAAATCACATTATAATGGCTATTGTTTCTCACCTTGCCACTGGGTCTCAAGATATATCTATCTTTCCCCAAAGATACAGTGAAACATGATCTCTATTCTGATTCAGAACCCTGAATCTGGTGATATTGTTCTGCCCTTTAGACGCTTTGTACCTTTAAGCGCTGGATTAGAGTGAGGCAACGGCGATCGTGTACCACCAACGACAGGTCTATGCCACGAGGGCAAAAATAGTCGCGCCCTGAGTCGACTAGGACCCCCATGGAGCATACACAATATCGAACGCGGAATTAAGGATTCGGAATCAGAGTAAACTGACTGTACGCCTCGCCCGTCCCGTGTCCATGGACTGGTCCCTGATCGAAGTCATAATCTACCGGTGATCTCCAGTCAAAGGGATCGAACTCGTACGACTTTCTATATGTGCACACGCCTATGAGAGGGAGAAATGTCCGTTTGGGTTAGCAGTTTTGCACATCAGCCAGGAAGAATTCATATCAGTCGTTAAAACTGGAAAAATACGAAGATTCATATGGATAGTAGGGAAGGAATTATCGCTTTCTTATGAGCTGTACTATTTTGCACCAAATCTCAACCTGATGTTATAGCCTGATTGTGTACCCAAACAACCTTACGTTAACCCCGTTGAGGCTGTTCGCATGAAGGGGACAAAAGCCGTACATTCCTTTCAAAGTTAGATTGCTCTGTACCTTGGGCTAAGATCTGGAAGCTACTGTACTGCAGTGCTCTCACATGCAGCCTTATGAAAATGCAACTCTATGCCGCGGTGTAGTCCAAATGAGGATATACAACTTAGTCAAGAATCTCGTTGCCTAACTACCAGCAAAAGCTCCCTGAATCGCTCAGTGAAACATTGTCTCACATAGCCCTAAACTTCCAATTATCTTGCCATCCAGAGCAGCGGTACCAGCCAGTAGAACCACACAAACTGTTCCAAAAGTGCGGTGCGATTTCTGGATCCATATTCAAGGAACAAAACACTGGTACAGGCCCCCACTCATTATTCTTGAAAATTCCAAGGATTTTCCCTCGTGGAATTCGCCGCTTTCGCTGTTGGTCTCCTGCACCCCGCGAATCATGCAGGGCACGACAATCCTGATCTTCCAATCATGGCAACATCATTTGGCTTTGGGCTGTTGGCTCGTTGTGGCGAGTTTCTCCTGCGACTTGTATGCATGCTGCACACCTGAGAGGTACCTACAGGTACTTACAGCGCACTACTACCTTTCCATAGGCTCTTGCTCCTTTCACTCACTGCGAAAAGCCTTCCATTGCTTTGCCGTGGTCGTTATCTGTCAGAACTCAATTCTGACTGCGATGGTCCCTTGCCATATCCGTGGACGAAGTGCTTTCTCCGCCGGTTAGAATTCTTCCGAGTTTCATACCGACAACATCTAATCTGTCCGAAAGAAGCATGCAAATAGTTAGCTAACCAGGATGACAACTCCAATCGCCTTTATCTCGCTATCTAACTTTGTGCTATTCACGTCTCATCTGGTAATCACCTGCTTCAGAATCACAGATAGCTTTGGTACCCCCGCGCGGGATGTCTACGGCCGTATACTTCCCCCTGGCCGCTGCCCGTCTAATTCTCTCTATCATCCAGACGTCTCATTTCGTCGCTTGCCAATTGCAGTAATTCCTACGAACCCCAAGAACAGATCCACTTCCAGAACGTTTCTGCCATGCTTTCCCCTCTCTGCCCTCACGAGCTCTGCCCCAGTGAGCATCAGCACATCACATCTCATCACACCACATACACACGTGGTCTCCCTGGTTTGACCTCCCAGGGAAACCTATACGTCCCGTTTGGGTGGACGGTCTTTTCCACCCTTGCCCGCTGCTGCGTCGGCTGGCAATCGGAGCGGAGGGGGATGGGCAAGAGACATTACAGTACATTTAGCATAAACGAGGACCCCAAAGAAGCTAAAGTACACACTGGCTCTCACGTCAGCGCAGCATTATAAATCAGAATGATAGGAATCATGATTTCGGTAATAGGATTCGAGATTTGGATTTGGATGTGATAGAATGAATGAGTGATTGAGCGGTCAATGCATTTTGCGCTGCTTCCTTCGCGTCGGAAGTCAGGTTCGTCTACTCCGTTGCTTTCATTATCTTTGCTTTTTCCACCTATGCTATGCACGGTTCGTATGACATGGCACAATACCGTACAAATGCATTGCCATCCAATCCAGTCGAGTTGATGGAATGAAAATAACTTTCGCCATAACCATTACGAGTGCTGGGCTCCACTATGTCACCTAGTGGTGGTGGTGGTGGCTGGACGAGGACAGACAGAACAACCTGAACTGCTTTCGGATCGGGATGTTTTGCGATCTCCGACTATCGAATCTATCATTTGGTGGGATCTCCTATTAATTCACAGATCTGGCTCCATGATGAACTACCCACATCCCTTGTCTTTCAAATTTTGCATGCTGCCTGCTTTTTTGCGCTGCGCAAGATTCTTTTCATCTTGGAAAATGCGAATAACTTGCAGGTATTCGCTGATGGGCATGTAGCCATGGCAAAAGCAATTTTGTTTCATAATGACGCCGAATTTTGGGAAATCACACACACCCTCTGTCGTACACTCTCGCCCAGCGCGAGTATAAATCGACTGGCTAGTACATCCCGATGTCATGTATGTCATGTTCTGCTAGTCCAAACCCACCCACACCTGCTGCACACACAGACTGAAGTTTCAGTTCCGCTGCGTTCAGATTGGTGCACTTTCTCCTTTTTCCATGTCAGCCGCGAGAAGCTATCCATGAATTTCGAGAAGGGTTTTCAGGACCACCAACCGGGAGTCGCCCCAAGACATTCACCACGATGCGATCATGATACCCTGGTCCCTTGGACCCCACGGGTCCCTTTCTAGAAGTTTGAGATTCCTTCTAAGCTCTTTTTTGTTTGAGGCTCCATAGATGATCTCAGGTGGACGGACGCACGACGACAAGGCACGGTCTCAGGCTTCGGCATCCTTTGAAATATCGGCATCCTCGGCATCCTGAAGAAGCAACACCTTTGATCATAAAATTTAGATGAGGTCAGGGCCTACATGTCTTTGCTTTTTGCCTTCTTATCTTGTCTTGTTTCTTGAGATCTGAACATCATCTGCCCATTCTACCTTTGATGGTGGGGAATGTGGACATTCATCATAATTTCCCCAGAGTAGAAAATACAGCTGCCCTTTTCGGTGACCCTCTTCCTGATTCTTCGACAATTAGTTAGTAGAAAAATCATATTTGGTATCAAATATCCCGGCCGAGTCTAACCACGCGGGAAGAAACGCCTCGACAAGGTGCCATGACTCTTCCCGTCTCCGAAAATAACAGAGATCTGTTTAAAACTCTCGATGGGATCTAAGATAGATCTCTGTGTCTTGATCTTGAATCAGATATAGTTTCTTGTTTCATCGTTGAATCGTTGTATGTAAACTTCATTCTTCATGACTAAAATACTTCGTGGGGCTGAGAGTATGATATTTGGCTGCTGGGGAAATCTTGACGTAGATTTTTACTACACGCGCGATAGCCGTGAGATCTCATCATGCTTGCGATATGTATATCTTCACGACATGTTTCCTTCTCCACTATCCACGCTCGGGTGAGGCGCTGCTCGTCCTTTCCTTCTGTTCGTATTGTTCGAGGCAATACCTAGATGATGAGGTTAGTAAGAAAGCAATATCAGAAGTCATGGGAGCATCGAATTAGTGACCATCGTCACCATTCTATTCTCTCACAAGGACCCAACTTACACGCTTCGTTACGGTGGATTTTAATCCTGTATTCATTTCCAAAGCGTCTCTCGCACGCTTTCTGCCCCTCTTCCATTCTTCCCACCATATGCTACTGAAAGCTCTTGCGTTGCCCCTCCAGCAACCTCTTCTGTCCAAAGGCCAACCATCACATACATCAAGCAGCTTCATTGTACTAGTAAGCTCTCTCGTTTCCCCTCCCGCCGCGATCATATCCCCATATCCTCTACACGTGTGCTACTCATCTACAACTCTTCAATTCCTACAAGACCTCTACTCTCAGACGTTAGCTCGACAACATGCCGCCAGCTTTATCTTCCTCGATTCATGTATCCAAGTAACTTGTTTCCCTCTTGCCCACCTTCTTGCTACTACAATTCCCATCTCCCATTCACTTCAGCTCATCAACGCATACAAGCGGCCACATGATGGACATATGAGAATTCACTTTCCTGAACAGCTGACTTGGAATTCGCTTCTGCCGTAGGCGCATGCTAGTGTTTAAAGCAATTCTCAGGCCACTCTCACTCCACAACCTTTACCAGAAGAAGTTCACCAGAAGGATTGGAAGGCTTGACATGTTTCGAACTATAGAAATAGTATCCGCGTTTGTGCTTCACGAATAACAAATCTGCCGTGCCAAGTGTAGTCCGGTAGGGTGCTCTTTTTGTTGTCGTTCATATGGTATGATTGCTGTCGTTCACATTGTATGATTGTTGTCATTAGCACGATTGTCATTCCCCTAGCATAACCGTTGTCATTTCCATGCCCCTCACCAGTATGAAGTAAATCATGAATACACATCTCGCTCTCTGAAAGAAGAGCATCGAACCCTATGCAGGCAGTCCATGATGACTACGAAGCTCACTCTTCAAAAGAAAAATAATCCAACCATCTCCACACTGTTTTGCCTTGAAATTCGAAAGTTCTGCAGATCATATAGTGCGAAAATAAGTTCTTAAATGCTGTCATTTGGAAGCCTAGAATGACCCGCTGTCATGTGAATCATACGAGGGGTATTTCCAGGCGAAGTGAATGGACTTTTTTCTTACCCCGCCTACGGAAGCATTCACTGAGGCGTGGGCTGATTTGTATCTATATAAGAGGCTTGCAAGCTCTTCGATTTCAAGATCAGGCAAGACTCGGAGTGCCGATTTTTGTTTAGGGGAGTGTGTTGTGTGTGGCGGATGTGTGGATGGAGGTCCGGTGCTGCATGTGATGTATATTTTATGCTAGGCTTCAAGCAATGACATCCGTGTCTTGGTAGTGGCTTGTTGTCAATTCCATCTGTTGTTGTCGATGTCTTCTTTTCACTGCTACTAGATTGCTCCCACGGCGAGAATGGCAGAAGTGACAGCACGAATCTAGGAAGCATCTATTCTAAACACCGACAACGAATGCGTAGTCCATGGGTAGAGCTCGTGCGCTGTAGAAGCCTTCTTATCTGCTAAGTCTGCAACCCGCATCGGTCATTTCGGCCAGGAATTCGGTCCTCTGTAGAAAGAACATATTGGATGTAATGCGGTATATATACCATCGGTAGGAAGGGAAGCTGTCAAGTGTTAGAAGTGTCATGACTGAATGATATTCACTCCTCATTCGCATATATATGTGACCCTGCTTCTCTCGTGCCCTTAGAAATGCAGACCGTCGAAACTCCTCATGATATCAAGGATCTTGTATGTACGGAGGGATCGGGTGCTGAAGGTTTTGCTGGCGTGGTTTAAGACGAGGTATAAAAGTAGGAAGTTTATTAATTACAATTCTTCAAACAGAGTAGCCCACCATTTAAAATGCTCGGCTTAGATCTGAGATGAGTTCTGTGAAGAGGAAGAAGCTACTAGGAGCCTAGGTTGTACTTCTGCATGTGTGATATTTTGCACAATCAGTTGGCTGAGTAGATTAAGAGATGAGAAATGGCTGATGATAATGATAGTGCTTCTCATAGTAAACGACAGCATGGCTCGATAACGGTAATCAAGCATCGAAGTTCGATGTTGCCACCGCTATAAACAGCCATTCCATTTCGATCCCAACCATTCTCCTCCGAAACAAACTCACCTTTAGCTCTCCATGAACAGCTGGTCTCCACAGCATCATCCCTACGTCTCTTTCACATCTCTGATATTTCGAAAATGACAGCGAAAGAGAGCTCAAAACAACAACATCGACATCAACATCGACAGCATTTACGTCGGATACTCCTCGTCGGATTGCACTGAAGTACCACTTAATGTAAGCCAGAGTCCCAGACAGGGCAACGATTGCTTCGAAAAAAGGACCTGGATTGCCTGATGTCGCTTTTCTCCCACAGTCCCGCTTCTGATCGACAGTATAGATTGAGCTTCACCTGATGTTAGGGTGTTCATTGGAAATTTGGCGTTCTTATATACTGGCCTCTTCGGCTTCTTCGTTAGATTATTCACATACGATCGTAGATGTCGATACGAGGGTTCTATTCACCATTAAGTATTCGAATGAGGTAAGTTATTAGTACTTTTCTTTGGTCTATCACGATCGTACTATTCACTCAATATCCCCTCTTCCCCTTCTTTCCCCTTACAGCTACTTCATACTAACAGGCTGCTACTAGATCAAGGTATAACAAGACCTGGATTCGAAAGTATGTGCTCTCTCCAGATTATTTTCTCCTCATTATGACAGTCATAGTGCTCGGGAACGAAGTGTGTGCGGTGATGCATATATATCCCTTGCTCGGATTCCTAGCACACATGGAGGTTTTGGAGTAGGATTTGCTTTAATGGATGAAAGCCTCGGAATTTGACGGTGTAGTTTGTATTTGAGAATGGCGATGATTAGCCTAGCGATGATGCTGCTCGATGACAACAGTAAAGGCCGTGATGATGATAGTATGTTTTCACTTCTTCTCACTGCTGCCATTATCTCCCTTTCCTTTCCATTACCTCTTCACCTCTCCATCAAAACTAAGCAGCTCCGCTCATCTCCTCGGAACTCCCTCCCTAGGAATAGACTTATTACAGCAACCAGGAACGTATGGTCATGCATTCCTCCAAACGACGCTCAGCCCGTTCTGCACCCTCTCAAAATCACATCTCGTCACCAACTTTATATACCCCCAAAATCCTCATTATCTCCAGCCCATAGATCCATTCATCCATTCAATTCTGTTCATACTATTCACTCCATATCACCTATTTTCCACCCGCGAGGGAGTATATATAATCCAGTTCTCGTAGTACGAGATTGCTGTCACAGTATGCGAAAGAACTTCATATGCACTGCCTAGAAGTGTAGGATGCAGAGAGCGGGGATTCGTTCTCTGAATACGGTTATTGAGGTCTCGAATCTTCTTTGCTGGGTGGGAAGTTATGGTGGGAGGACTATCGTCGTTGGTGATGTGTAGTTGTCGATTTGAGTATATTGTTGTCATTCTTTATATGTTATATATGAATTCCAGACTGTCGAGGTAGCAGATGAGCGGGGGGTTGCCGGTTGGATGTAGAAGGTAAGTGCAACAGGGCGAGATTGTTGACAGCTAGATGTACGCTATAGTCCGTAGGATCGTAGAGGACTGATATCAATAGTATTCTAGATCTCTAAGAAGATATGGGTTTAGCACTAGACTTCACCATGCGCTCACTCACTTACTGTAATCAGAATATGATATGTAAAAGATATATAAATTAAATCATGACTCTATAAATGCTAACCCAAACATGCTAAACTATCAAACCCAGCCCAAGCCAACCTATCTAAACAATAAACCTCATACACCTATCCGCCTAAGGACCAAAGACCAAACATCTAACCTCAATACTCTCTCTGCCTCTCGCACCTTCCGGTGTTCTCGGGTCAACAAAAGCTGTGTGTGGCACTCTCCCACCCTGAACCTTCGAACCAGGCTTGAAGCTCTCACTATCGAAACACTCCAAGAACAATCTCTCATCGTTCTTCATACCAGACAAATAGTGCCATTTCTGACCCTCATTGTATCTGATACCTGCAGTCTCTCCAGTTGTATCAGGGTAGCGATGCTCAACTGGGATGAGATCTTCGTCTTTCAGAGTCGCTGAACTAGCGAATGCAAGAGGTGTACCTTGCACAGGCCCGTTAAGTGGTCGCCAGACGTTGATGATTCGGTAGCGGCCCTGCAGGAGTTTCTCGGCTTCTTCTGGAAGATGGCGATGTACGCGCTGAGTAGCGGACTTCTTTGTCTGGTCGATGTGTACTCGAGTGACCGGTGCTCGATGAGCATTGGGGTTTGAGCGGCGAACAGTATGGTCGAAAATGAATACCTTATTCGAGCCAGGTACATTATCCAAGACTAGTTTCTCGACTTCAGGGTAGTAGTTCTTCTTGATCGATTCATCATCTCTGAATTCCTTCTCCGCCGACTCCGGAACTCCGAGTACTACTTCGAATGCATCCTTGTCAAGTGTGTATTCTGACTCTCGACCGCGGATATCGGTTATGGGTACCTCAATATCGAAGTCCCCAAAGTTTCGTTGCGGTTGACCTGCCGGTGGTTCTTCGACATAGTTGAATGGTACAGAGCCGTCTTCAGGTGGTCGGAAGTAGTTCAATGAAACGACTGTATCGCCACGAGGAATGAAACTGCTGTCCTTGTTGCTGGTTTGGCCCGCGGCCTCAAGACGAGAGGATTGTGAAAGGTTGTGCGCGGGTGTGCTGTGGATTGGTGCAGCGGTCGTCATGATGTGTAGTTGTCTATGTGTGTTCTTGTGTGCTTGTGTTCTTGCAAGTAGAAACGATGTTCTGTGAAATGATCTTGTGAGCTGTGTTTTAAACGTCTTGAGAGTCGTGAAAGCAAATTGAAGTGGGTATTATAGTAGATCTCTGTCGATGTTTTGAACCTGTGTCTGAAATGTCAATTCAATGGGGAGGTTGGATAGCAATTATATAGGATGGAAGTAACTTTGTGCTGCCATGACTTCAACAATTGGCATTGTTAAGCATCGGCAGCCCCACGTCATCCACGATCCTATTAGAAATAGATTTGGGGTCGTCTGCCTTATCCCCGCAGTGCAACAGGAGGGAGTCCGAGAGAGTCGATTGGGAATGCCGAAAGTATGGAAGAGGTCTCGATCACGCAATTTGCATTTGCTGCAGGGCAAAACCGTATTTCCGTACTGGCCTCGGGAATCGGTGGGTTGAAGTTAGTAAGTTAGTAAGCCACTGATGACAAATCACCAAATCACGAAATTGCCACGCAGACACGGCAGCACGGCAGGTCATGAGAAGGTTGTAGGAACGCATTTTGGGAGTATAAGTTTTTTGATTAGTATGTAACGTAGTTTACCACGACCCTGCGCACACCACCACCCTGCGCACCCCCAAAACACACCAAAATCAACAAAAATCTGATATTCAAAATTAAATAACTACTTAATATTTTATTATAATACTTAGAATCTAAGCTAGTTATCTATTAAAAAAACATATTTGAGGATATTAAGATAAAATCTTTAATAGTTCTTATAAACTG